>JACGCM010002435.1:0-643176 GCA_014058105.1 Kingdonia uniflora | reverse complement strand
TGGGTTTTTCAACAAGAAATAGAATGAGCGAAATTTCTCAAATTCAAATTCAGTAACAAGAGCGGGGATACTATTCGATATTATAAGCCGCCGACAATATGGAAGGAAATACAGATCGGAGCGACCATTTCGAAACCACAAATAGGATGGCTCATTGGGGACGGGCAGAAAATTGATTTCTGGTGAGACACATGGGCATCAGATATCCCACTCATGGAACATATTGATATGCCTCGACACTTATGGACAAAATGCAAAGCAAGGCTCATCGATTTTATCAACCCACAAGGATTGCATTTTCCTAGCGACATATTGCTTCTAATACTGGCACTAGGAATCAACATACAGAACATCCAATGCAACCCCAGTTCCCATCATACTATGATCTGTTAGCCTAATATCCAAGGAAAAGAAACATTGCGTAGTAAGGAAAATTCGGCATGGCGGTGGAAGTACGTCTGGAGGCAAACAATCCACCCGAGACTGGGTGGCTTTGCTTGGCACTTGAATAACCATATACTCCCTATGGATGATGCCATAATGAAGAGAGGCATCTCTATTGTGTCAGTATGCCACCAATGTCATAACGCTTCAAAAATGGAATCTCACACCTTGTTGCGGTGCCCTTTCGCAGTCTCTCTCTGGCAGAAGGCTACGATATGTTTCGCATATGCACCTTTCACCCCATCAGACAACTGGAGAACCATACTGGAGAGAGGTAAAACATCTAGTCCATACATTTTTGATCTTTGGGTGGCCATGGTTTTCGCAATATGCAACAACATTTGGAAAACTTGAAACAAATGGCGGTTTGATGGAGTAAAAACCCCTATCAAGCAAACAACGCTACACATCTTGACTGATGTTGTAGATGCCTATCTCCTCTCCAAAAATATATTGAACAACACCATTCAGGACCTCAGGATAATCAAGGACCTTCATGTTTAGTGCAAACCGAGATTAGGCAATAATATAAAGAGATGTAAATGGGGGCTTCCTAATCAAGACGAGGTAAAAATCTGTTGTGATAGATCGGCTCTAGGAAATCCCGGTGAAGCAGGCATAGGCATCATCTGCAGGAACAATAAAGGGGAAGTCTTGGGCACATACAGTAAATCCATTGGGCAAGCTATGAACTTCATTGCTGAGATTACTTAAATCATATCAGGGGTTCAGAAAGCAATAACACAAGGGTGAAGAAGAGTGTGGGTAGTATCCAACTCGGCTGCTACAATTAAAGCATTTATCAATGATAAAATACCATGGACACTTAAAAATTCTTGGGAACTAATCATCCCCCACCTTATGCAAATCTGATTCAGCCATGTATGGAGGGAATTCAACATCTAGACAGATCAAATTGCAAGGAGAGCCATTCGAACGATTCAGCCATGTATTTAGGTCTAAACCAACCAGCAGAAGAATGGACAAATTGCAGACCGGAGTACTTACAATATATCGAAGATCATGTCACGGACTACTTCAGAGTCAGGAAATCACGCTGAACTGGATGATTATTAAGTACGAGTGGAAAGTCGCTCGAACGAAGTAGGAGGCCATTCGAACGAGCTGGGCAATTTTTTACAAATTATTGAGACAGATGACAAGTTGGAAGGAAAATATCAACGTGGATAGTTTAGTCGAATAGAATCCTTCTCTATTCGAATATATTATAGACTGCCTTTTTGTATTCGAATAGATTGCTTCTCTGTTCGAATACATTTTAGGCTATCAATTTATATTCGAATAAAATCTTCTCTATTCGAATACATTTTAGGTTGTGATGTTTTATTCGAATAGACTAATAATCTATTCAAATACAATCTTATTTGAATAGATTTTTTTATCAATTCAAACAGTGCGTGTTTCAGGTTTTTTTGCGCTTTTAAGGGCAGCTTTGTCCTTGTTTAGTAATTACCATGTACTTATGATCCCACTTATATAAAATTCTAAAATTTTTGCAAGAAAAAGAAGAAAGAATCAATAGTTATGATAGGGAAATAAAGGATGCACGCATTTTTTTACTCTGTAGAAACTCCTTACTCCAAAGAAAAACCACAGGTCGTTGTCGATGAACTTGACAACCAAAAATCTACTAATAAAAACGAGTAGCAATTTGAAATATACTTACAGATTTGATAACCTCATCTCGTAATTATCTCTCTTCTGATTTAAACTTTACGCCATATATCCTTCGCTCTCGTAGCGACGCTCCTTGATCCCACAACAAGGATCACCCTTCTCAAATAACTCTAGAACAATATGTGGGAAGTAGAATTAACTAATTCAACATCAACCTCAGGATGTTAGGTTTTTGATTGATCTCGATTAGTCTCTTTGATAAATGATGTAAAACTCTTAAAAAATAAACTCAGTGGAAAACTTGGTCAAAAGAAAAAACAAAACAAGGTTTGCTTAAATAAGAAAATAGTTTTTCCTGAGATTCGGTCGAAGGAGACCCAAAGTTTTTAGAGCGAGATACCCAAATAAGCCTGCAAAAAGATACAGTTTGAAACTTGTTTAAAAAGGTTGTTTTTCCAAGACATCGTTCGAGCAACACCCAAAGTCGTTTGAACGAGATACCCAAATTAAGAATAATCTAAAAACTGGGAAAATTACTGCCTTAACCTTGTGTTGGTTAATTAGAAACTCTTTAAAACCTACTTAGCTTAGGTTTAAATCAAAATAGCATAAACGTAAATTAACTATAAATGATGAGAAACGACTATGCGAGGATAATTCATATCAAACAACCTCCTACTTTTTCTAGGCCCTTTGTTGGTTGCAAAAGTATTGTCCAACTATATCCATTGATATAATTTAGCCACCCTCTTGGAGGACAACATTCTCGTCAATAACTGAACCAAAGCCTTCTTTTATAATTAGACTGTAAGCAAGGTTATGGTAATTAAGCTACAACACTATGTTTAAGCTCAGGCAAACCCTAGAACAAAAACATATATTACCAGAGCTTAAGGCAATATTAGATGCATGGATAAAATGCAACTTACTGGAGTTTCTCTCCTGTTCTCACAAGCACATATCACTGATACATTTGAATCCTCAGGCAAGTAGTACTTTTTGGTAAATATGGGCAAAGTTTCTCTCCAGGCAAATGTATGCGCACTCATTTGAAGGACGTAACAATTATCAACTATTAATGCAATACCACTTCAAAATAAATATGGCATGGAAAATATGCACAAAATCAAATATGAGAAGTGAGAACCATGTGGATATGCTTTCCATACTCTTGTGGGTTGGGTTTTATTTCACGAACATTCAACATATTTTGTAATACTATAACTTCTAGTCTGCAAAAGTTCCACTGTATATGATTTTTTTTTCACGCTTTGTCTAGAAATTTACACATGTATATGTTCCTTATGTCCAATGATCATAGTTAAAAGCGAATAATTTACCCTCAAACATAATGGGGGAAGACAGTAGGACATTTATATGGTTAATAGCTTATAAATTGAATTGATAATTAACTACAAGCGTCTTTAAAAATAATTGCACCTACAGGCCTGAATCCACATTTCAGTATGTAGTTTGCCATTCTCTTTAACGGATTCTACAATGTCAACTGGAATACTTATTTTCATCGCACAGGCGAGAATCATGAGTACGATGATGACCATGTCGACTGGAACACTCTTATTCTCATCATAGTGGTAAAATTCATGAATGCAATGCTGACCTTGTTGAGAATTAGGGCAGTTAATCCCAATCCCGCGCCCAATAGCGATAAACGAAAACACCAATTGAGAAATTAATAAAACCAAAACACAACGTTTTACCCGAAGGAAGTAGAAAGCCCTTACAGATAAAAAACTACTCCCCGCAAACAATCTACTATGATCAAATAGGTTACACACGATCTTCTCAAAGCTTCTCAAGCTTTGTAATGGAGTCTCTCAAATCCAAGCTCTCTAGAATTAAATTCGCAGAAAAAGATAGGCCAGCAAATAACCTAAGTCCCCTTTATATACTTCTAGGACTAATTTCTAATAGAACGGATCTTGAGGCAAACTCAATGTCCTAGAAGAACTTCTAAAACCATCCTGCGCACATCTCATTCGAATGACTTCAACGATATATACAAGGATTCCAACCCTAAAAAGCATGAAACTCATTCAAGCGACATCCAGGCTCGTTCAAACAACTTTTTTGGTCTAAGTTTTTCGACGCAAAAACTGTCAACTCGTTTGAACAAAATCCATTCTCGTTCGAATGACTCGTTTGAACGACATCTATTTTTGTTTGAATGACTTCAACAATTCGAGTTCACCCTTAACAATCTCTCACTTGAAAATCAAATCCCGAAACCTATCTCTAGATCTCCAAATCAATTTCTCGTACTACCCAGACCTTCAAGACCATGATGACCCACTTACAAAATTTTACAATCTTTAACAAATCTCTCACTTGAAATTTAAAATGTGAGGTTACCGTAACATCGCCCATCTTCAAAGTAATCACATTTGTAAGCGTGTCAAACCGAACTCTTCATGCCAAAAGCTATCATATTACAAAACCATGTAATAATGTTTTTGACCATTTTAAACCCAAAAAAAATCAAGAACATCCCCTTGCAAACTTTGAAAGCCATACCGTACATATGCCTTTGTAATCAATGATGCAATTAACCATTGTTATCTCGATACCTAAGTAGCTTCGATATAAGACCCCAAACTGTAGCCCTTTCCATGTCACTAACGTACTCCGCCATCACAAGTGTACACAAACTTGCAAGCCGAACAAGAATCACCCCATAGCTATGAGCTACAACCGAGTCTTCTTCGATTACATAATATTCATTATCAACGTCTCACAGCTTCCACTTCATAGAAAAACTTCAGTCTCATGTAAACAATGATATACACTAGCAAACAAATCATCAATGAGTTAGACATATCCCAATCTAAACTCATATCGCATTCTATTGCCAGACAAACACGTGTCTTAATCCCGAAGTAATAATAAATGGTGCACTACCGAATAACACTCCAACCAGTCTCAATGAACTATGTTAATAACAACTCCTGCTTCACGTTCTTCCTATTATACAATATCATATGCCAAGGATTAACCAATCCATCGGTCCAACCCTTTATTGAGATAACCGTTCTCACGACTCTTTAATCCCACCCTAAGCTAGAACTTGCATACACAACTAGCGTATCATCAATACTATAAGAACAGATGATCCATTAGTTCTAAAAAAAACTCATAACATCAACAATGGTCTCTGTAGTATTTCATAAATCCACCAATGATATTAACATATCTAACATCGAGCCCCATCGCTTTGTGTATATCTAGAATACGCATATGAAGCTCTCATGTATAAGCCTCCATAATGCAACTTCACCCAGTAACTATGTATCCATGCAGCCAACTTACATACCCATCTTCAATAAGATAATTAATGAAGAATTTTTTATTTTGAATCAAGAATTACTCAATCCAAAAAACAAAGCCACCACAATACAACTGGATTCACAACTGGAGAATCAACAAATATCTTGATATAAACACCCGCTTCTACTTGAAAGCACTTTACCACAAGTTACACCTTGAACCGCTTGAACAAACTTGTTCTCGTTTAACTTGTAAACCAACTTGTAAAGTAAAGAGGCTTTATCATCGGTAATAGGATTACATCGTATACTCGATAAGTCGATTGATATCCCATCTCATCATCATCCATGGCAAGCTCCTATTTTCCCATGACCTTACCTTGTAAAGCCACCTTGTAGTCATCACCAATACCAGCTAGCTACAAATAATGTTGAGAGTAATGATAACGGGCCGCAGGTCTCGAAACCTTGGTTCTTCTTTTCATTACAATCAGAGGAGTATATGGTTCTTGTTGAACCTTTCCAACCAATAGTTCCAACACTAAATCTGTAAATATTTTTACATACTCACATGACCCCTATAAATCTACTTTTCCGGTCCACTAATCCATGTCTTTGCAAAAGACATCATCATTGGATATCACATCAATAAGTTAGATAATTTTCTGATTCTTCACATCACAAGATCAATCATCAAAATCATCAAAAACATATCTAATGAACATGCATAAACTAGACATATATTCTAGTAATGATCTACTACTAGAATAGACAAAAAAAAGTATAAATGATTACCTCCTTTTTTGTCCAAGTGATATCATCTAGTAGTCAAAGATCCAATGCATACCAAGACTCTATATCAGCCGCTGAAACTACCGAATCCACCCAAAACTGCTTTGAAAACTCGATGAAACATTTCATACTTTTCAGTAATCTCCCGAACCACACTTTCAGCCATACTAAACTCTCGTAGTATTATTGGGATCTTCTTAAGCATTTTAATCCCAATATATGCTTTATCTATAACAAATTCATCACAGTAAAATTGATCACAATTACCGTTAGACCCAAGACATTTCAACATTGAACCCGTCTCAATCTCAACCCAGACTTTTCATTTAACGAAGTCATCAAACCAATACGTTTCATTCTTCAAGAAATGTACACCAAGCTCTCATGTGTAATCACCAATGAAAATAATAAAACCATGAAATCCCCCATTAGAACTAACTCTATCTAGTTGGTTCCTATACATCTTCGTATAAGTGTTTGATCCCATATTCCATTTTCTTCTCTTTCTAGGAAACCTAATTTTCTTTTGCTTTACCAAGATTACGTCTTTATAAAAGAAAAAATCTATCGATTTTAACTTGTCAAGTATTATCTTTGAGAACAATGCTTTTATCCAAATGCTCACGCGACCAAGTTTTTCATGCCATACTCTAGAATCTACCATCGAAGTAACAACGCCAATAATCTCATCATTAGTGTTACACGTCCTTAAGTACACATCTTGTCTTTTGTCCTAAGCTGAAATCATAGCATCATTTATGATCGCAAAAACATCATCGCCGAAGGTAACCAAAAGACCCAAGTTCGATAGTTGGCTCGAAAACATATTTCTAGCCATGCTATAAACATTTTGCACCGTGTCCAAACCTAACGAATTATTATTCGTTAATACAATCAGAACATCTCCATTATCTACTATGTGATAGCACTCATCATAGCTAGATAATTCGTATTTACCCGACATAATTTCCAATGGAGCATCCAAGTCTAACATTGACCTTTTACAAACACCATAAGACAACCAACATGACTTATCCCGAGTATCATGAATCATATTGTATGGTTTATCTAGAATATCACAAGTCATATCCCATAAATCATTAGAAATTAGATTGGAGCACTACAACAAATACAGGATTTTACATCATTAAAAAAATGACATAAAAGGGATTTAACGTCATTATCGAAGGCGATGACATGAAAAGGTAAGGACTAACAACGTTATTAAATAAGTGACGGGGAAAGCTAGGCACTAACGTCATTAATTAAGTGATGTATAAGGGGTTTCAAAAAATGACGTTATTAATACCAAATTTTGGTGGCAGGCTGGTTATTGTATTCTATTGACGTCACTAAATAACGTCATTAAGAAATAGCGCAGTTGAAATCTTTTAATGTCATATTTAAAGTGACGTGGTTGCATTTTCATATATCAACAGTGTCATTTTTAAAATAACGTCAATACCTTGAAAAATACAAAAAAAAATTAAAAATCAATTATTGTCAATCCACTGCCCTGTCCTCCTCTCAACAAGACCACCATAATATTCTTCAAAAAGGTAAAATATTTGGCTAAATTATATTACTTTTATTCAATACAATGTCTTTGAACTTAATCACTTGATTATATGAATTACAGAGCTAAATCACTGGTAAAATTAACCAATGCACAAAAAAACTAATAAAACAACCATAAAGAAGGGTCTTAGATGTTTCACTGCCAGAATGCTTATAGCCTTTGAGGGCCTTTATGTGCTTCTACTAATCTTGATCAATTTGTAAACCTGCCAAAGCATACAAATTAAATATTAGCTCTGTAATTGTGAGTACACAATAAGATGCTTGCAATCGTAAAAGAAAATAAAATAATGCAGAACAAGATGAGAAGAAAAATACATATTTGTTTGAAGGATTCCACATCCGTGACAATTATACATTCTGGATCCCCATAAGTTGCCTATCTACAAGATTAGAGTCGAAATGGGCTAAACATAAGGAAAGTTTGTGATATTGTACAAGATATGTGTACAAAAGAAGCTGTACTACATCGATAAGGTTAAAAGAGAGGCAAAATAACATCATCATGCTTAACCCTAGTAAATTTGAAATTGTATGATATTGTGTGATTGTGTGTTCGCATATAGAAAAACCACAGTTTTAAGTTAGGAATCATTTTCATAAATATTCATTCAATCAAGTTCAAGGGTAGAAACCTTCGCCCATGCTTCTTCCCGAGCCATCTTCTAAGTAATGAATTCAGAGACTCAAATTGAAAAATAGAAGAAACATGACTTAATGGCCCAAATTATATACTCTGGTTAGAGACTCCAAGTCTTGCATACTTCAGAAACTCAAACAAAATTATATCAATCTAATCATATCCTTGAAGAAATCCAAGATATAACTGCACTTTCAGCGTGATTGAAATAGATCGTAAGAACTTGATTGAATGGATATTTATGAAATATGATTAGTGAGGCAGTATTGATGAAACGTGATGAGCGAACTTGTACAATAACATGCTAATGATATTATGCAGCATGTGAAGTAGTTTACACTTCTAACACGTTAAATAACCATTATCAGATATATATTGTAAGAACATGATAAAAAAAACCATGTTTCTATCTTTTCAGCTTCAAGCTTCTTCCTCACTCTTATAATTTCGTGCTCCAAAGCTTCCACTTTCTATTCCTCATGCACAATAGAAGAAAGCATATGAGTATTTTCTGCAGGACTTGACACCAAGTTATAAGTGTTTTTAAACCTCAGTACAAATATCGAGTAGAAAATAGAATTCATTTTAACGAAAAAGTTTCCTTCTGACAATATTATATATACCCAAGGAGCATAAAATTATTCAGTTGCGATATAGCATAGCCTAAGACTTCCTATGTATCATTACGTTAGAATATGGAGTAACCTTAAAAAGACCAGGCTTCTACTCAAGTACTATATAAAATCTTCTATTGGAAAATTTTGTAGCAGATTCAATACATCTTTTTTCTATACTTTGTTATTAATGAAATAATGCCAGATACTAGTATTTTCACATGGATTAAAATATATCATACGCCATATATCATAACGAGCATACAAACTAAGTAGTATTAGTCAGGGCATACTTTTCTGGACAGATGTTTCTTTTTTGTGGGCGCAATTTAGAATGGCTCTCTTTCCATTGTATAGTGTACAAGCTCTCAAGTGTTTGCTTTTATTTTATTTTTTATTCTGTTATTTTAAACATTTAGATCTAAAATTAGATAGTGCTTTTAAAAGTTTACGGTAATTGAAGATACTGTAAGCAATGTTGCTTAATAATAGAAAATATAGATTTATTCTGTTGGTAGCCTACTCGCAGCCTTCGACCTCCTCACTCAATGTCCACTTCGTATCCTACTCTAACATATCAAAGACTATTTCGACTCAGAATTAAGCCCCTTAAGGAACTCCTGTAGTTGAAGCCTCGACGACAGATAAACTTTCGAGAACGGATCAACACATAATAGAAGATAAACCTTCGAGAAAGGATCAGTACATAATAGCAGATACCCTTCGACTGAACGTTTGAATAATAGAAGCGTGATGAGACTAGCAGTCAGCTCAAACGGATTGGACGGCTCATTAATTGGTCTCTCAGCTACAGTGACAGGGATGTCCGTAATAAATGCCGCCGCCGGAAAACTCGGACAGTAATCATATAGCCTGGCCCACTCTTGGTGACTCAGCCTTTTATGTCTCTATAAATAAGATAGAGGGGAGACCAAGAAGGGGTTAGAAAAATCCTCTCCAAACCCTATGCTTTTTACCTTCGACCACTTGCAAACTGTATTTGATCTTTACTATTACTTATCAGTAATAGAATCACAGTTTAAAAATCCTCATCAGAGGTTGTAGAGAGTCACATTTGGGCCTCTACAAAAGTATTTGTCTCTAATTAGTCCCTTTTTAAGCCATATACTTGTACATATTTGATGAGAGGTTGACCTTCATATTGTAAGAGCCATCTTCGCTTCTTAACGAAGATCAGGCCCCTACAATTGGCGCCGTCTGCGCTTCCCACACTATCAGTTACCTCGTATTTGTTACCTTCCTTTCTTTTCAACCATTTACCGCTCCTTTTCAATGGTCCCTTCCCGCCGTGCCAACTTAACTCAGGCAGGCAACTCCATTGACGGAGTAGCCACTCAAGTCGCTTTACTATCTCAGCAAATTGCCCAAGCAGAAGAGCGCCATCAGTATCAACTCACCCAGAAATGAGAAAGCCACCGCCAGGCGTTAAAAACCGAACGGAATCGCCTAGTAGACGACGAAAATAGACAGAATCGAGCAATGAATGTGATACGCAACACAGTCCGAGAACTTCAAAGGTTAGATCCCTTAGAACCCGCCCGTCAGTCCCAGGTACCGGATCAATCGCGCGTATCTGCCCGCGCCCGCCTTGGGCCCTCAATAAACCTCGAGTTACCCCCAGCTCCCATCAGTGCCGAAGGTATTCCCCGTACTATTCCCCCCACTGGCTTTATCCACCTTAGAATCCACCCTATAGAAGACTCTTCTGAATCCACACTCCATTCATTAAGACACCCTCGGCCTGTCAAAGAATGACTCGGCGAGGGTCGTCCCACTCGAGACCGAATCAGGGAGTGCAGTGTTGAATATATACCATACATTCTACCCTGCAACCATCGACATCACCAATCTCCCCCTCTTGCATATGTCATGCAACAAGACTTTGATCACAAGATACAACCCGCTATTCGCGTCAGCGCAATCCCATCCTTAAACTCATGGAGCCGCCTCAACAATCCCATTTGTACCACCCTACTCGCCATCGACATACCCCCCAATTTTTGTGCCCCTAAGCTCAGCAAATATAACAACACAGACCCCAAAACACACATTTTTGAATTTTAAAACTCACTAAGCCTTTACTCTACTGTCGACTACCTGTTATGTCAACTTTTCCCAACTAGCCTCACTAAAAACACACTTCGATGGTATCACAATCTCCCAAATGGCTCGATACGAAACTTCGAGCAACTCTCGCAGCTCATCATCGCCCAGTTTGCCATTAACAAAGACAGGGAAGTCAGAGTTGACGCATTATTTAATTTCAGAAAGTCAAGCAAAAAGACCCTCGAATCCTTCACAAAGCGATTCCTCGACGAGTCACAGAAAATAGAGAACCTCGAATGTGCAAATACTATCCTCACATATTCAAATACTTTGCATGATCATAGTCGAGTAAAAGAGCACCTCATCCTCCACAAACCCCAAACACTCGAAGAGATGCCCTCGAAGGTCAACGGCTATATCGACCTCGAAAGACTCCAAGAATCCTACAAACATACCCAACCATCGAACACTACCCACTTCAACAAACTGCGACAGCATTCGCATTCCCCTCCACTACCCTTTACCACTCCCGTCTCACAAGAGACTGAGATCCGCAAATGCCCTTATACCGGCAGTAGTGCTGAAGCTCGCAAGAAGCGACCGAAGCCTATCTTGCCTAGACTCACCGTCCCCCTCAGTACCCTCTTACTGCACAATCAGGCAGACTCCATATGGCGCATCCTTCTACCAATCGAAGTCTGGCCTGAGGAGCCTCATTGCCCCAATCACAAATGCAATTGTCACCATACGAACAAATGCTTCGCTCTCCAACATTCCCACGAACTCATATCTACGTTACCGACCTTGCCAGTTATCTCGATGGGTCTTACCTCCAATCCCTCTCCACCCCTACTGCTGACCTAGCCGGGGTACATATCTACCAATCATATTTTATCGAAGTCAGCAATATAGATAGTGGTCGTTCGCATAGCAAACGAAAGCGCATCGACGAATGTTACAAACTTTATTACCAGGAAAAATTCCCTACCCTACTGCCAGAATGTAGCCGCCACCCTCGTCTTGAGGGCATTTCTTTAATCAATTGTGACACGTCACACGTCCGTTTCCCTTATTCCGATCTTATGGTCATTATGATTAAGATTGAGAACATTGTCCTTCACACAATGCTCATCGACATAAGAAGTGCAGCTGACGTCCAATTTCTGCCCACCGTAAAAAAAATATAGAAAACTGAACTCATTACCCCACCCAATGTCGAGTTAAAAGGATTCAATGGGACTACCGAAGTCGTCATCGGTCGTATCAGCCTACCTATTACCACAGGACCGCTCACCCTTCAAACCAGCTTCTTTGTCATCAACAAGAATCCGAATACCTCGGTATCCTCGGCCGGGACTGGCTCCATGCTATGCGAGCTATACCCTCGACCTATCACCAACCCTTCGTTTTGCAACTCCCGAGGGTTCGTGGAATCTCAAAGGATCGCAATGTCTCGCCTGCTCGTATACGAGCACCCAGAAATTGACTAGACCAGAAAACTTGTCAGACACCCATTGCAATCACTGCACAATTCTATCCCATCGACTTCGACAGATACCACCCCCCATATCGAACCTACCGTTTATTTCGAACTCGACGGCCCTGGTCGAGGAACATTCAATTAAATTTTTCTCAGCGAGGCCGAACGCCTCGAGCTTACAGATTTCCTTCGTGCAAACACGGACATCTTTGTTTGGACATTTTAGGAGATGCCTGGTGTCGACCCCAGCCTGGCATGCCATCGCCACGATCTCACTCCCAATTCCATGGCAGTTAAATAAAAGAAACGTACCCTGGCACTACGACTTCGAGAAGGGGTTAACCTCAAAGTAGACAAGCTTATAGCCGCGGGTTTTATCAGAGAAGTTAAGTACGCTGACTGGATATCGAACATTGTGGCAGTTCCTAAGAAGAACGGAAAGATCCGAATCTGTGACGACTTCACTGACCTCAGTAAACACACAGCAAAGGGCAGTTTCCCACTGCCGACCATTTTAGCACTCCTCAATGCCACTGCTGGACACGAGCGCCTATCCATGATGGATGCAACTTCGGGTTACAATCAGGTACCCCTCTTCCCAGAAGATCAACTTCAAACTTCCTTCATAACTGAACAAGGCCTTTATTGTTTTAATGTCATGCCCTTCGACCTTAAAAATGCGGGTGCCACTTACCAGCGCCTCGTCACAACCATGTTTAAACCCCTGCTTGGCAAGTTAGTCGAAGTCTACATCGATGACATGTTATGCAAGAGTATACAAAAACTAACCCACATCCACGACCTGACCGATATCTTCTCAATACTTCGCACCTATAAAATGAAACTCAACCTAGAGATGTGCCAGTTTGGCGTCTCATCCGGAAAATTCTTGAGCCACCTTATCAGTAAACGTGGCATCAAAATCGACCCCACCCATATTCGAGCCCTCATTGACATGCCCTCACCCACAACAAAGAGAGACGTCCAAAAGGTGGCTGGCAGGATAATAGCCCTAAACCGTTTTATTTCCAAGTCCACCGATAGATGTGCTTGGCTCTTCTCCCTCTTACACAGTCAGGGCGCCCATAAAATAAGAAAGAAAAACAACCCTGAGATCAATTGGACCCCTGAGTGAGAAGACGCCTTTCTCGAACTCAAAACTTATCTTGGCCGCCCACCCATCATCAGTACCCCTATCGAAGGTGAAACACTCTCCTTATATCTCGCTGCCACAGAAACTTCAATTAGTTCCGTACTCATTCGCCTTGATTCCATCATCGAAAAGCCTGTGTATTTCATTAGCAAAACTTTAAACCTTGCAGAATCCCGTTATTCCAAACTTGAGCGATTTCTCCTGACACTTGTTTATTCAACCCGCAAGCACAAACCATATTTCAGGCCCACCCCATTCGTGTCATCACGAGTTACCCTCTTCGCGAAGTACTTAGTAAAAAAGAAAAATCCAGACGAGTACAATAATGGTCTGTATACCTTGGCGAGCATGACATAATCATCGAGAAGCAAATATCTCAGAAAGGCCAAGCAGTAGCAGATTTTCTTGCCGACTTCCCGGTCGAAGATTGCGACTGGGAAGAACACGAAGACGATCTACCGGAAGATCAACCTAAAGTTGTAGATCCATGGGACCCCCTTACCAATTAGCGTTTATTCACAGATGGCTCCGCAGAACCCAATGGTTCAGGAATTGGTATTGTCTTGGTCACATCCACTAATGACTGAATAGTGAAAGTAGTTAAACTTACCTTTGAATGATCCAATAATGAAGCAGAGTATGAAGCACTAATCCATGGTCCCGACCTCGCACTCTATCTCGGCATTCCCAAACTCGCAGTCTTTACAGATTCTCAACTCATCCAAAGACATTACTCAAGAGAAAATCAAGCTAACAGTCGCAAGGCTGACTACGCTTTACTTGTGCGACAACTCATGGACCGATTTCCTAAAAAATCAGCAATTACCCATTATCCTCAAGGAGAAAGCAAACATGCCGATGCCCTCGACTATATATCAGCAATGTTGGGATAGACAGAATCTCGAACCCTCCACATCAAAGTACTCGAACGCCCAAGTATCGACCAGATGGAAATCAATGCCATCAATACTAGGGGTGAGAGTCTCGATTTAGATGATTGGAGAACACCATTCCTTCGTTATCTTACCAATGCCAGCCATCCCGATGATCCCAAAGCCAGACGTCAGCTATTAGAAAACTGCTGCAGATACACTATCCATAACAATGAACTACATCGCAAATCTCCAAATGGGGTCCTCCTTTGATGTATATCCAATACCGAAGCCTCTCGAATCTTAACAGAGCTTCACGAAGGCACCTGAGGTGCTCACACCACTGGTCAATATTTGGCCCTTCGAGCTGTAACCCAAGGATTGCTTTGGCCCGATATGAGAAAGCAAGCTTCAGAATATGCAGCACATTGTGACAAATGCAAGCGTCATGCTCATCACATCCAATGCCCCTTTCAAAATCTTCATGTCAGCCAAGTTTCTTGGCCATTCAAAAGATGGGCCATCAATATCATTGGTCCATTTTAAAAATCTTCGGGTTACAGAGAAAGCATCCTCGTTGCCACTGATTACTTCACCAAATGGGTCGAAGCTGTTCCCTTATGCCTAACCAGAGAAGAGGAAGTTATCAAGTTTTTATGGGAAAATATCATCACTCGCTTCGGCTGCCCCCACATGATTCGGTGCGATAATGGTCCCCAGTTCGTTAGCAGTAAAGTAAGGAATTTCCTCAAAAAACATAAAAATTTTCTCTCGCCCTCCACACCTTACTACCCCCAGGGCAATGGTCAAGTCGAAGCAATTAACAAAACTATCATTAATGGTCTAAAGAAGAGAGTCGATACAAAGAAAGGACGATGGGCTCAAGAGTTACAACACGTTCTCTGGGCCTATCGCATAACACCAAGAAATTCTACCGGATACACCCCCTTCCTCCTAACATATGGAACAAAAGCAGTACTACCATCTCAGTTCGAAATACCCACTCGAGATTCTAACCATCCAGATGAAGATAATGAGTTTGAACTCGCATGCAACATGTTGTGGATCGATAAAACCAGAGACTGAGCTATCGCCAACCTGGGCCGCTACCAAGCATTACTTCAGAAATCTTATAACAAGCGAGTTCGACCATGAAGTTTCAATGTTGGAGATCTAGAACTCTGACGTGTTAATCAGTCGACGAAGCCTGCGAATGCTGGCAAATATGCCGAATCTTGGGAAGGACCCTACATTATTTACGCTAAAATAGACAAAGGATCTTACCACTTGATGAAAGAAGACGAAGAGCCTCTACCGAACCCTTAGAACACAATGCAGTTGGTCTCTTATAAAAGGGCTTACCTATAATCATATACCACCGATGTAATCCAGGATAATCAATAAACGAGGCTTTTGTCACCAATACTTTGTCTCATGTTGCACTTTAAATTTCTTGGTTTAACTCAAATACTATGTCAACCTTCGACCAACTGGTACTCGAGGATGATCTCGACAATTTTTCAGTCTCTAAAATTTGGGCAAACTCGAGGGGTAAGGATGGTCGAAGGACCGGACCCTCGGGGATCTATGGGAGGCAGTTCGATATTCCTTCACTGTGGCTACGACCTTCGAAGTACAGTCCTTTTCTTGGTCTACCCCGGGTATCTTGTCCAACCTTGCCCCGACAGATACTTGGAGGCGACCTTGAATTGCTAAAGTCTCCAAAATTCGAGCAAATACGAGGGGTAAGGATGGTCGAAAGATCGGACCCTCGGGGATGCATTGGAGGCGATTCGATATTCCTTCGTCCAGGCTCTGAAACCGATGAAGTGCAGTCCTTTTCTTGGTCTACCCTGGGTATCATGTCAATCCTTGCTCCGACAGATACTTGGGGGTGACCTTGAATTGTTCAAGTTTCTAACATTCGAGCAAACTCGAGGGGCAAGGATGGTCGAAAGACCGGACCCTCGGGAATGCGTTGGAGGCGATTCGATAATGCTTTGCTGTGGCATAGGCCTTCAAAGTTCAGCACATTTTTGGGCTTCTCCTAGGCATCACGTCCCCTCTCCCCGACTGATACTCGGGGGTGACCTAGAAATGATTTGAGTTTTTAACATCGTTGTGGCTTCAGCCTTCGATGTCCAAAAGAACACACAGAGTTTGATCCACATTATATCCACATTCTACATGGATCGACAATGCTACATTCATGTAAACATCAAGGAAGTTTCTTACATATTATCTGACAACACAGCAGTCGCAGAGCAAGTCAAAGATTAATCTTCAACAGTTCAAAGCAGGCAAAATCGGCAGAATAAGCATGCAAAATCCAGCATTCCAAGAAAATACACATCAACATGTTCAGAATTAACTACTGAAGTTCAAAGAAAAGCAGCAGCAGCACAGTTCAACATATTACAAATATACACCAGCACGGTCTCGCATTCTTGTTCCACAGACGCTCTGCCATTAGCAACCTTGGCGGCTTCATTCGAGACTTCGACGGCTCTACCATCAACAAGACCACTACTGGGTACTCCAAGGAGAGAAGTATCTCCACCACCTTCAGTACTCCCAACTATCTCATGAACAATGGGCAACTCCACTTCCTTCAGCTGAACCTCATCACCTGCAACAAATTCTAGAGACACAGGGTACAGTTCAAATGTATCAGGGTCATACCCCTTTTTATCTATAAAAGTCTTCAACCTCATAGTCACCTTGTATTCGCCATCATACTGTCCCTGGAACCGAACCTTTTGTTTAGCCTTCTCCCTCTCACACGCTGCAGGCTTCGCAGCCTACTCTCGCTCCAGCCTTGACCGCTGATGTCCGAGTCTCTCATCATAAGATTAGGTAAGAACCCCAAGGTCATGCTTTGACTTCTTCACCTCAGACACCAATGATGCCTCCATCCTATGGGAAAGATCAAGATTTTCCCTTGCTTGCCGCAACTTTGCTTTTACCGACTTATTAGCCTTGCTGCAAGTTCGCACCCAAACATCCGTCTGCTAAAATATGCATTCAGTCAGTGAACCTCGAAACTCGAAGAATTCGAATGACATTTTAGAATATAACAATTAGGAACAGTATATAGTTACCTGAAACAAGTACCTCTTTACTTCCATCGACGCCTCATCTGGGTCGTCCTCCCAGAGTTTGACCATTAAAGATTACTTAGCGACAGCCTACCCCTGTCGTTCCGCCTCTATCATTTCTTTATCCTCCTCCTGTGTATCATCTTCCCCCAGTGCCCTACGCCTCTTCCGTTGGCCATCCTTTGATTACTGTAATTTCGAGGCTTCGGGAGCAGCATGACTCTTCCATTTCTCAACATAAGTCGATACTGGCCTTGGTCTCAACCTCGAAGCATCGATAGCCACTTTGGGCACCGTTGCCACTTGCTTCGACCCCTTACGAGGTTTCGGCACAAACTGATAGTTCCTTGGTAGCGCCTCTCCTCCCATTTCCTTTGACTTCTTGGAAGAACCTTCACTTCTTTTTCTCTTTGCTAGCTTCGGCCTAGTGGGTACGCTTCAAAGCAGGGAATCAGCCTTCTTCCTCCTTTGCCTCTTGATTTTGAGACTGTCAAACACTGAATTTACCCAGTCTTCACTAGCCTTGAGCAGATTATCAATGTAATTCACCGGATTATCCCAAGTTGAACTTCCCAGACCTGCAACAGTAAAACAAAACACAGTTATCACTTATTTCAGAAACACATCAGCAACAAACCCTTCGACAGCAAACTTACTTTCATTATATACCCTATGATGCAATTTATAAGGGTCATCCTCGTCTACATTCTTGAAGCTACCTCTCACTATAAAAAAATCTTTATTCCACCCTCGACCCGTCGAGCAAAGATCAAAGAACCAAGGTTTCTTAGGGTGACATTAGATGTGATAGGTCCCAGGGTTCTGACTCGCCTTCCTCGAGCAAAAGGTAACAATATCAAACCACTTAATCAAATTTCGGCCCTCACCAAAAAAATTTACATTCATCCCCTCTATCACCTTCATCATTTCATAGAAATTCTCGTTCATTTGAACTGGAGCCACCTTCCTAAATTTCAGAACTTCTTTCACCAGCCTTCGGAGCGGTAACTCCATTTCCAATCGAATCTGGACCCTATAAGCCATAATCCCACTCCCAGGATTCGATTTAAAGGTTAATCCCTCCTCTGCAACACTAAAATATATCCCCACCTTCGACAGTTCTAACTTAGTGGCAAACCGCTCTAGCCAAACCCTATCCTTCGCTGCAACGAGATCCCCAACGCCATCCTACTCAGTCGAATCCCAGCTATCACTACAATTCCCTTCATATCCTTCTCTCTCACCCGAGAGCCCTACATCATCCCTCTCCCCCCACTTTTTCCTCCTCCTCACTATCCTCAGTTACTATCGTCCTTCGATGCCTCGAAGCCACAACCTCCTCAGCAGGTAGTACCATTGATAATGGGGCCTCGATTACTATATCTAAAACATCAACATCACCCATTGGGGCTCGACCAAAAATATTAGCTTCAATTTCTTCGATCTCTTCATCTATCAGTGCCTGTCTCGAAGCCGGACGGTTATCCATTTTGAGCCTACAGAAGAAGAGGCACGCAATTAGATCAACAAACTTGAAAATTTTTGTGACCATCCTATCTACCCCTCCAAAACAAACCACAGACCGGTTCGCAACCCAGACCTTTCCCCTCTCCGACCTCTCGGGTACCATTTCTAAACCACAAACACAGATTGCTTCGCCTCTACTATCTAAACCAAAAAAAAAAAACAGAACAAAGTTTATAGAGATCAAATGCCATACCTAAAATTAGCAGAACAACCCCCAAATCAGGAAGATCACAACTTCAGATGCTCTAACAGCTTCCACATTCGTAATGGCGCTTGTCCTTCTCCTTCTCACTCTTTATGGTTTTCACAGTAAACTAGCACAGTAATTCCTCATCTCTCACTTATATATATTTCAAAAACCCGAAAGCACCTCAATTTATTAACCACTATCATTACCACGACCCCACCTCCCTAGCTTTTCGGCTAACAGTGTGCTTTGACAAATATACCCTTAACATTTCCCACGTACGAACAGCCTGTTTACCTAAAATTATATGTACTGCCGAAACTTCTCGGACTTTATTCTCCCAGATCGAAACTAAATAGTCAAAATCCAATAGTCACATCACCACCTTTTTCGTCAAACGAGTAAAACATAATCATTATTTCCCGGCACACTGACCCTAAACGTACGTGCCACTCTGACAGACCAACTATTTAGATTGTCAGATCGGCTAGTCAAATAAAAGTTGACCTTCGATACACTATCAAACTTCACCTTGGATACACTATCAAACTTCACCTTCGATACACTATCAAACTTCACCGATGTTACACTTCCAAACTTGAACATTCGACTAGTCTTCACCTCGAAGAATCTTCAACAAACTACCTCAGATTTATTAAATCTCTCATACCAACAAACCCCCCATTCGACCAGTCAAAACTTCATGCCTTCAGACAAACTTTTCAGTTTTGACAAAGTATATTTTTAATCCCAACAAGTTTAGTTTTATATTCCAAGCATTCAGTCAATAAAGTTATACTACCAACCTCGTAACGAACAGTATTATATTCAAAATTCAGATTCTACTACCATATCCCACAGTTTACATCAATTTCTATTAGTACTATCAACAAAAGCACTTTTCATTCTGACAACGAGGATAACACTACAAATGTCATACAAAAAAAAATGGAAAGAAGAGAGAAGCAAAACACATGAACGCAACAACATGAGAAACTACAAAAATGAACCCTATCTAATTAGCAGGTTGCTCCTCTGCAATAGTGGCCGCCGCAGCTTCATCCTCCTCATCGACTATATCCTCCGCGAAGCCTTTGAGAAGCGACAGTCAATGGCCGGGTAGCGGCCCCATCATTTGCACTATTCCCCACCAGCATGCGAAGGGCATATCATAAAGAGGTATTCCAGGTTCCGCTTCAAAGAGATCTGGCATTTCAGCGTTAACGTCGTCCTCTATCCCGAATCTTTGTTGAAGACCTACCAGGGCCTCTTGAATCCTCCTCGCCCTCACGGCCGCTTGATCTTCAGCAACCGGTACGTTCTCAGCCATATTGATAAATAGGAAGTACTCAGTTAAAAGAGAAGAATGCTTCAAAATAGATAAAAAAATCTCTCCCTCCTTACCGCTTTTTATACCTCCAAACTCACCAGAATGTTCCCTCTTCCCTATCCGAATTAATGGTAACCTTCAATTCCCAACAACGCAAAGTCAACATGCAACCTCTCCAACTTCCAAGATGTAACTAATTCGTCTGTACCTGCAATTAAATCTCTTCCCCAACGACTCCCAGTCGAACATATCTCCAACATCAAACATTCGACCATCTTCGGACTCGATCTTCACAACACCCTATCATCAACCTTCGATCATAATTTTCTTCGAGCATATCTTTATACCTCCCGCCTAGAGGAGTAGTCGTTTGCATTCGTCTACATTATCTAACCAATTAACTGGAATACAGACACGAGCAAAATATTATGTACATTTCAATTACCGAATCCAAAAAAACAAATTACATTTTTTCCCTACCACCCCAAACTCAAAACAACTTCCTCCCACAAAAGAAAACAGAAACTGCACAAAATAATACCAAAACATTCACAACATCAACCCAGCGCCCTACTTCCGAAAGAACCAGCTCCGCTCACCGCATGTTCCTCCCCGCTGATCTCCTCTGCACAAACAAGGCTTTCTGCTAATGCCATCAAGAAAAGATAACGTTTCTGCTTGGTCGTAAAGTACGACCTCAATTGCTCCCAGAGATAGGTGTACGCTTCGCCATTGATGAACTTCCCTGGCCTTTCATCCACAAGATCCGGCATATCCCAATTCAGATCATGTTGTCCGAAAAATCTCATATGCAGCTCCGCCATTTTCTGCCCCACATGACGATTATGGGCAAACCCCATCCTCTTCTGATAGCGGGTATTGGGCGGGCTATCCATTCAGATATTCAGAGTGAAGAACAGAGCAATGTTAAAGATGGAAGAAGGTACAGAATCCCCGCACAAGAACCAATTTTTATAGCCTTCACCCCATTTATTACCTTTTACCCACCTAACCCTCTTTATTACCCCCCCCACTTTATTATTTTACCGGAAACCAACGGTCAAACAAGAATAGGTTCCATGATAATAGTTTTCTTAGCAAACGCCTCTCCACCTGGCTTCGAGACCCTTCCTGAGAGGGGGCGAATGTGGTAGCCTACTCGTAGCCTTCGACCTCATAACTCGAAGTCCACTTCATATCCTACTCGAACATATCGAAGACTATTTTGACTCATAATCAAGCCCCCTCAAGGAACTCTTGTAGTTGAAGCCTCGACAGTAGATAAACCTTCGAGAACGGATTAGCACAAAATAACAGATAAACCTTCAAGAACGGATCAACACATAATAGCAGATACCCTTCAACTAAACGTTCGAATAACAGAAGTATGATGAGACTAGCAGTCAGCTCAAATGGATTGGACGGCGCATTAAATGGTCTCTCAGCTACAGTGACAGGGATGTCCGCAATAAATGCCACCGCCGGAAAACCCGGGCAGTAATCATATAGCCTGGCCCACTCTTGGTGACTTAGCCTCTTATGCCTCTATAGATAAGAGAGAGGGGAAACCAAGAAGGGGTTAGAAAAATCCTCTCCAAACCCTATGCTTTTTACCTTCGACCACTTACAAACTGCATTCGATCTTTATTTTTACTCATCAGTAATAGAATCACAGTTTAAAAATCCTCATCAGAGGTCATAGAGAGTTACATTCGGGCCTCTACGCAAGTGTTTGTCTCTAATTAGTCTCTTTTTAGGCCATATACTTGTACATCTTTGATGAGAGGTTAACCTCCATGTTGTTAGAGCCATCTTCGCTTCTCAACGAAGATCAGGCCCCTTCAATTCTTTCCTTGTCTTGATCGTAGGGGACATCGTCATCATCCTTGTCGCCCAAACCATTATCAAGATCCATAGTATCTTCAACCTTCATTCTAGACATGTTAGTCATCTTTAAGTGCAGACAATCGATGTAAGTCTGCCATTATAAATAAGCTTTATCAGAACAAGCAAACCCCATTATCATCAAAAAGTTTTTAGGATATTTAATAAGATAGTGTGCATACCATGAACAAAGATTTTACTGTTCTTTGTGTTGATCTTAGTCTTAACACTCATTGCACTATATACCCCTGTGGCCTATAAGCAATACAAAAATAATTTTCTTTTGTAAAACAGATAAACATGGAGGCAATTGGAAATTATTTAAAAATTAACATTTTAATATTCTCTTACCTCAACTCTATCTCCAGGTTTTCCGGTGTCAACAAGTTTGTCGTACATTAATAAACTTACTGTATGTGGGGTTTCACCGCCAGGAATTTCATCAGGTGTTTCCAGAAGCCTTATTCTTCGTGTACCTGCAAATCTATATATTTATAGCAGAAATACCAATGAACAAAATGCAAGCTGAAGCTAAATATCTATGATATCATCTGCAACAATGGTATCGGTATATAGAAAAATAAATACACAAAATACGAAATGCATCAAGAAACTTTTTAGCTGCAGAACAAAATTAGATTTTTTTTAATTTCGGGCGCCTAACATTTGGGAATCCTTCCCATTCGATTGGTGTCCAAACAAAAGAAAGCAACATACAAACTCTTTGACTTCTTACATACGCTAAGACAATGAACAAAAATAAAGGGAATAACTATTCACTTTGTGTTGGAGGGTGCCAATAAGAGGGGTATCAATGTCTTAGGTGTCCGCTTATATTTAAACTTTGGCTTCCTTGACACATTACGGAAGTCTTCATTGTTTAAGAGAAAAATTGGCCTTACTTAAGAAAATAGACTATTTTGATTTCAGTGATTTTAAATACAAAACGATGGTATGTAATTAGGATCACCCTGATGTGTGCAGTAAAAATCAGACCTAGTATCACCCTTTCCTTCTTTGTGATCATAATAGCCTGCAATCTTCAGATTTAACTCAAACATAATCATGTTAATGGTAGATTTCCAGATTCAAATCTAAACAGAAAACCAGTTTTCTCAGCCCAAGAAAAAGGATACAAATATATGAAAGGACAAGGACAAAAATGGATGGAAAGAAACAGTTAACAAGATGTTTACTGAAATCTGAACACAAGTAAATATGCTTCAGAATCTCATTAAAAACCACTTTAAGTGAGGCAGCAATATCAGATTGAACAATCCCCATAGAAAATCGTATTTCACTCAGTCCCAGAAAATTTATGAAAAAGAACAAAAATAGATGCTTGAAGGAGGATGTGCTCAAGCACAAATTAGACCTAGTATCACCCTTTCCCTCACTGTGATCATAATAACCTGTAATCATCAGATTTAACTCAA
The DNA here is from genome assembly GCA_014058105.1 of Kingdonia uniflora. Classification (NCBI taxonomy): domain Eukaryota; kingdom Viridiplantae; phylum Streptophyta; class Magnoliopsida; order Ranunculales; family Circaeasteraceae; genus Kingdonia; species Kingdonia uniflora. The sequence continues at coordinate 619,152 of JACGCM010002435.1, read as the reverse complement.
AACAGAATGCAAATTTCTAGATTCAAATCTATATAGAAAACCAATTTCTCTCAGCCCCAGAAAAATGAAACAAATGGATGAAAGGACAAAAATGGATGGAAAGAAACTATTATCAGAAGAATCTCAATAAAATTGTTCTTTCTCACCTTGGTAAATTCCAATGCAGGGAATGTCTTGCGATTCGAAAGGCATACCTCGTGACCCTTCAAAGTCTCTTCAGCAACTTCAACAACACGGTCAATTTGTTGCACTCCAACTACACTGACCCCTTCCAGCTCCTTTAAAGCTCGGCTACCTTAAGGCACACATCCAGCGACCACCAGTGGCTTTTTTGCACTTTTACATTTAACAATTAGAGTGCCTATAGAAGACTGGCTAGGAGATCATATTGTGCATGCGTTAATCAGCCATAGGTCGGCCTCCTCAGGATTATCACTCAATGCATATCAAAATGTTAAAAGTTGACCAGCCATGTATTCACTGTCACTCTGATTGTGAGAGCATCCAAAGGTCTTATTTTAAATGGCTTGAGTTCCAGGGATATCAGATGAGAGAGTAGTGATAAAGTGGCCGTCTCGCTTGAGGTTCTTCTTGTTTTTGAATCGTTTGGGGTTTAGTCTGATTGACATTATAGGAAATCGAAATCCTTGTAGAGCTCCTCCACCTACTAACATGTCTTCAATCTAAATTTTTTTTAAATGATTGAAGACTGAAAAAAAAAAATCAAATTTGTCAAACTAGGACAAATTACTTCCATTCAATTCGTATGAGCTTGAGAAAATAATTATACTCCATCGAAGTTGAGTCTTACCCATACGTATCTTGGTGATGTCGATCTGCACCCCATGAGAGCAATTTACGTATGCAGTCAAAAGAGCAACTCCAGGCTACTAAATGAAGTAGGGTGGGGTGTTCCCTGAAAAACTGTAACTAGGACTAATATTAATACGAAGATCACAAAACTACCATTGAATCATATAATTTGCATTCAAACACCAGCTGCCTAATCAATCCCCAATTCATTGGGACACGATCATAACACCCTATGAACGTACTAAGAAATGGCCACAACATTGACGAAACCCTCAAACAATTCACACTAGAAATAAATCTTAATCCTAAACTACCCCCATGCAATGAAGATAAAGGAAAGCATTTTACTCTATCCCAACAAATCGATAAAAACAACAATCCAACACACAATGCAGCAAACCAACAAACCTTACCTGTATAACTCAAACCCCTAGCATTCCAATTACTCTAGCCCTTCGCGACAAACCTCGCTGCCACATTCCCAACACATCTTTGCCAATACCGCCGCGATAGTGCCACAATACTGAATCACCAAAAACTATAATGAAAACACCGTAGTCAAAAAATGGACTAAATTACCAAAAGTCGATGCTGGGGTTTACTAATTGTACCTAATGAGAAGAGGGGTCGTCTCAAAATCTTATCTTTTGAAGTAGTAGAATAAAATGATGAGATGAGAGAAAAAGAGAGAGTTAAAAGAAATGAGGAGAACTGGTTTACCTCTAAGCATCAATAAAAAATCACAAATTCAAGGTGAATTACTTAACAAAATTCGATACAATTGGCGAGAAAAAAAATCAGGGTTTACGTCATTACTTACAATTATGATTCCCCAATTGGATAATTTCAGAAGACCTCAAGTTCTTAAAACTCTAAGATCGTGGGAGATGGGGATTAACGAGAGTTGAGATTAAGTGATGGGATTACCAGGTATGCAGAAGAACAAAGTTTCATCATTTTTGTCGACTGAGTCTTCAAGAGTGGAGAAATCAATCCACTTGGGGGCATTGATGTGCTCGTCGATGTCATCTTCGATGTTTGCCGGCTCCATTTTTCAAACCAATGAGAGAGGTAAGGAATTTTAAAGAGAAAATTGTAACCAAGGATTTGGGAGAAGAGATTTCACTTTGACCGGCTGAAGATTTCTGGAGCAAATTAGGGTTTTCAGAGAGGGAGAGGGAGAATAGATGATTTTTTTCCCGAAGGGCTTTAAAAACTTTTTTCCATCGTGAAAACACGAGTTATTTGAAATTAATCAACATCAATTGAAGCAAAAACGCCATAAATGCCATCACATATATTTTCACGTCACTACCAAAAGTGACGTTAAAGAGATATTAGATAGAAATGAAGTCATTATCTGGGAAATGATGGTGTAGCCTAGAAAAATACGTTAACTAACAGGAAGAAGACAAAATATTGTACTTATTATGTCATTTTTCATAGAAATAACGCTATTTAAGTGACATAAAAGCCAAAATTTATTGTAGTGGAGGTACTATCAGAATTTTTACCTTCCCCGGAGAAAGTCACCTAATGTCTCTTTATAGATCTTCTCTTCTTTGTCGATCTACAATCTTCCTTCTTATGACCAACTTCACCGCAATTCTAACAAAGATCTTGTTGATTGTAATTTCATGCCTATATGCACATTTTGCTTCCATTCTCAATATGTGAAACTCTTTTTCCTTTAACTTCAACATCCGCGTAATCACCCGATATTAACAATGATGATCCAAAAGGTATTATACGAGAATCTTCACCATAGACTTCTACTATGTCGCTAAAACTAACTCGCTTACGAGAATTTGAAACACTCGTGACACACTTCTAAGAATTTTAATTACTCCAAGTTGATTTAAACATCTTTGATAGTTTGTCCATCATCTCTAACATGGTACTCACTTTAGGCAATTTAGAAGAAATAAAACTTGAGAGTGTTGAAAAAACTTTACCTAGAACATCTTGATCTTGAAGCTCCCACTCCAAACGATCCATATCGGTCGGCTTCGTCAAAATCCCTCCTAAAAGAAAATTATAATCCTTCGCATATAGAAAATCATCTACTTGCATCTTCCAAATCCTAAAGTTCAATTCAATGAATTAATCGATTTCTAATTTCTCCATATTGGCCATCTCTCTATAAACACAATCCCCTTCGCTCTGATACCAATTATTAGGAATTATGGTTGCAAATCCCAATTCTTCGCCCAAGAATGATAAACGGAAACGTCAATTGAGAAATTAAACAAAATCAAAACACAACAATTTACCTAGAGGAGGGAAGTAGAAATTTTTTACTAGATAATAAACCACTCCCCGTGAACAATCCACTAAGATCAAATAGGTTACACACGATCTTCTCCAAGCTTCTCAAACATTGTAATGGAGTCTCTCAAATCCTTGCTTTCTAGAATTAAACTAGCAGAAAAAGATAAGCTAACAAATAACCTAAGTCCACTTTATATACTTAAAGGACTAATTTCATATAAAGCGGATCTCGAGGCAAACTCAGCGTCTAAGAAAAACTTTTAAAACTATCCTACACACATCTCAATCGAACGACTTCGACGATATAAGGATTTCAGCCCTAGAAAATAAGCTACTCGTTAGAATGACATCCAAGCTCGTTCGAACGACTTCTTCGGTCCAAGCTTTTTCAATGTAAAAACTACCAACTCGTTCGAATGAAATCTATTCTCATTTGAACGACTCGTTCAAACAACATCTATTTTCGCTCGAACGACTTTGACAATTCAAATTCACCCTTAACAGACCTCACAAAAAGTGGAATCCACTTTGGCTATAATTTGAATATTGTGCATAAGGACTGCAAATTTAAAATTATTCAGTAAGTCCAAAACTGTATTAAAAAATAGAGAACACAATTTTGTAGCCTACTATGCTTCGTCTCTACTTTTGATGTTTCTTTTTGGAAACAAGCTATTTACTTAGTAGCTATATTAACGAGGATGTTGGTCCAAACCTCCCCATGAAAAAATAAGCTTTATAGCTTGGTCATCTTGGACCCCGACTTATGGACTATCCACAAGTGATGTTCATGGGTTCTCCTTGGCATAGGAATTGCCAAGAGGCATTGCTTTGTAATGCGGGCCACTTTTCTAGATAGGGTTAGACGTAGGCCCGTTATTCCCCCGCTATGTCCCACAAGCCAATTAAAATAAACCGCCCCTTTATAAATGGACTATGCTACTCGAGTTGCCTCCCATCCAGCTAGTCTAGGCTTGTCGCTCCTTCTATACATCTGGGACTCGATATATTGTGCTACCTTGATCTACCGCTCAAATCCAGTCACAAGTGATTAAGCTATAAGGATTATTGAGGGAACCTTCAGCATTGTCGCCTATTCCAAATACATATTTGATAACCCCCCACGAGTATCCGGGATGATCCGCATGTTGCTCTAGCATCCATGAGTATATTTCACAAGTGCCGTCACGCCTTGTGAAGAAGGCTTGTGTATGCCGGCCGTACGTACATGTACACCGTACGACCTCATATCCTGCTGCACTCCAGACACTGTAGAGGCACCTCCAAGCCAGGTCGTGATAACGGTACTGTAGATCTGAACATTATCATGCTAGAAGACCCTGAGCACAATTTGGTTTCAGGGTACCATGATTGGGAATGTAATCAGTTCCCAGGAAACTTCTACTCCTACTAGGCTATTTGGTTATACAAAAGCATGGTCTAATAGACACAAGAATATTGTTTGACCAAACATTTTGGGAGGACAAAGTTTTATCAATGACAATAACCAAGGCCCTCTTATAATCAGACTGTAAGCAAAATTATGTTTACATGTTAGAATAATGTGCTTAAGCTATCCCCGTAGCAAAAATCTATATACAAAAGTTTAAAATAGCAGCAGACACAAGGATGTAGGAACCAATTGTACTAGAGTCTAACAAGGTTCAGAACTGAGATTTTCAACAGCTGGAGACTTGCACCTGCCCTTCAAATGAAAGTAAGCATAAAATGAGAGAAACAATGAAAATTGTATTTTAAACATCAGATTACTATCATTGCTGACACTAAAAGAAAAATACCTAAAAAATGACATTACAGTTATCTCCTGAATAAAGGGATGCCGCAATTCAAATGAAAGTTAGCCATTTATTTTTCTTCGTCATATTTTTGCTACCCTAAATGTACAAATTACAGCTTGAGATGATTTCCTTAGACAAAAGAAGTAAAACAACTTATTCAAGATATAGGAACCTGCACAGCCTTTGGATTTGGTGGTGAAGGAAGTTTCTCCACAGTGATTATGAGGACATCATTCTCGCACTTGGAAGATATTATCGACATATTTTAGTCGTCGGGCAAGCAGAATTTTTTGGCGAATTTAGGTGAAGTTTATACCTGAAATGGGCTACTCTTGCTGGTATTACCTTTTCTAATAGAGGAACTTGGAGAAATATTTGTGTGATATTTATACCTGCAGGTTGGATTCTTTCCTGCTTGTAACTAAACCTGATTAGAAATAATGGGCTTGCAAAACATAGATGAGATAGTAAAAAAAACCATTGAATGGTGCAATGCGGAAACCACCTAAAAAAGAAAAAAGAAACCACCAATACCTATGAAAATACCAAAAAAATTGTATCCTCTGCAAAAAAATGCACCATCGTCTTCTTCACATTTCTTATCCAAAAGCATGATGAAACTACAAAACCCCAGTTCTAGGGAAACTAGATCACTGAACAAAAATTTTCTCCCAAATATGTCTTTCTCCACCCTTCCCAAATATATCTTTCTCCAATCTCTTTTCTTCCACAATCCCACATATCGAGCTACATATGACCATTATTGCAGTATTAGGAGGACAAAAGGACAATGTTACTATCTTTGCTTTATATAATTGATAAGCTACCTTGCAGTTGATCTCTACTCTATCAGGGACTTCCTAAGAATGGATAATCCAAATAATCAGACTATTGCATAGTACAAATAACAAAGGAAAAAGAAATTAACTTACGATGCAAATAACTTAATATGTATGAAAAGAACATAGTTTCATTAAAAGTTGCATTACAAACTTTTCATCAGCTCCGTCAAAAGCAGCAATATTGTAATTTGTTGAAATCAAAGTTCTATACTCAAAAAAAGAAATGTTTATTGATCAAACTAGGGATAAGATAATGTGATTACAACATATAGGAAGCTTTTATATAGGCACAAGAGCACAAATCCAACTTGGCTTGTAAAGCCGAAATACAAACATTACCTCACTATGCTACTTACTATGACTACTGTTCCAATGGTAGCTTGACTTTATTGTCACACATATGCCCATGTGTTTCACACATTCTAACACACTCCCTTAAACTAGATGTGCTAATACTAGCTTAGGAAGTAAATGCACCGTCTTCTGTTATGCTGAGTTTTCCTAGCAGCTTCCTCCCTTAAACAAACAAACTCCAAGTATCTTCTGAAATTTCTCAAACGGGTCTAACTTGAGGGATTTGGTGAAAATGTCAACAACTTGATCTTCGCTCCTGCAATGGATAAAATCAATCATCCTATCTTTCACAAGATTTCGCAAGAAATGGTAACCACATCAATGCGTTTTGTTCACCTGCGCTGAACTAAATTTTTCAACAATTTGATTGTCGAACTATTGTCACATTAAATAAGAGTTTCCCTATCTTTATAAAGCAATACTTCACCCAACATTCTTATTAACCATATTATTTGGCATACACAAGACCCAGCAATGATATAGTTTGCTTATGCAGTAGATAAAGAAACAATCGGCTGTTTCTTTGACGACCATGAAATTGCTTCTGATTCTAACATAAAAAAAATACCCAAAGGTGCTCTTCTTATCATCAAGATCTTTACCATAATCGCTATCAGTATATCTGATTAAATTACTAGCCTCTCCTTTCTTGTAAAACATTCCTAGCTCAGTCATGCCTTTCATGTATCATAGAATCCACTTTACAGTATCTAGATGCAACTCCGTTAGATTCCGTATGTATCGACTGATGAGGCTGACAACATGTTGAATATGTGGCCTCGTTGTGGTTAAGTACATAAAACTTCCTGCGAGCTGCTTATACAATATGTTATCAACCTAATTTTCTTCGGGGACCTTCATTAGCTTCAATTCAACTTCAACCGGCATACGCACCAGATTGTAATCCTTTATTAGGAACCGTTCCAAAATCTCCTAAACATATTTTTCTTTGATATGAAAGCACCCACATTAGACTGAACTACTTCTATGGCCAAAAAATAGTGCATCATTGTGAGATCTGAGATCTCAAACTCCGCCATCATCAATCGCTTGAAATCCTCGAACATCATACGATTGCTGCCAGTGTATATCAAATCGTCCACATATAAGTACACAACAAAAAAAATTATATCGGTTCCGGCTCTCATGAAAAGTGTGTGCTCATATGGATACTTATGAAATCCTGCTTTTATGAAGTATGCCTTTATACGACTATACCAAGCTCTTGGTACATGTTTTAGTCCATATGAGGCCTTCCTAAATCGGTACACCTTCTTCTTTCTTTCTATCTACACGTAACCAGGAGGTTGATCGACGTGCATAGTTTCTTGCAGATCTCCGTATAAAAATATAGACTTCACATCTTGTTGAAAAATAGGCCACAAATTTTGTGCTGTAATTGCAACTATCATCTTGATAGTATCTTGTTGTGCGACTGAACTAAACACCTCTTCGTAGTCGTCGCCTTGTTGCATCTTATAATCCTTAACCACCAACGTTGCCTTGTATTTGCTGACTTTTACATTAGTATTCGACTTCGTCATTTATACCCACTTCACACCGATCAGCTTGTATCCATCTGGGAGATTAGCTCCCATGCCTTATTCTTCTTGATAGTTTCGAGATCGTCATTTATGGTTTCCTGTTACTTTGGTTCTTCAACAACATCCTTGAAAGCAATTGGGTCACTTCCACTAAATAAAGCGAAATATATAGTTGGATCATCTGATTAATCCACTCCACTCAGATCATAATCTTCCAAGTATACTGGTCTTTTGTGGGTTCTTTGAGAACTTGAGAAAGATGGTGTAGATTGCGATCGCACCATTGCCAAAAAAGGGTTAATTGAGCCCTGTGTAGGCATAAGTGGTGATTGCATTTTACCATCCAATAACTGGCGGATGACTTCCTTCATCATCGAAGACCACTGATACTGGCTTTCCCGCATCTTTAACATTCCATTTCCATGTACTTTCTTTGTCAAAAATCACATCTCGACTAAGATAATTTTCTTTATTGTAGGATGATAGAGTTTATAAGCTTTTGAGCTATCACTATAACCGTGAAAATAAATTTCTGACCTTTATCGTCAAGCTTTACTCTCTGTTCTTTTGAAATATAGGCATATGTTATACACCTAAAGATTCACAAGTACTCTACATTTGGTTTTCAGCCGCTTCATTCCTCCTCTGGTGTCATGTTCCTTACAGCTATGGTAGGACTCCTGTTGAGGATGTAAATGCTCCACAAAACTATTTTTGGCCAAAATCTCTTAGGAAGATTTAATGTCTGTAGCACACTTTGCACCATATTCATAACAGCACGGCTCTTCCTTTCACCTACGCCATTTTACTGTGGCATGTACGATGTCGTCAATTTCCTTTTGGTTCTAATTTTCTAGCAAAAAATTGAGAATTTGTGATAATTGCATTCTCTGCCACGATCCGAGCGAAGAATCTTGATAGATCTCCCTACTTCCTTGTCAACAAGGGCCTTAAATGACTTAAAAACTGAAATACTTGAGATTTTTCCTATAGAAAATAGACCAGTAGTTTTTGGCTCTAACCGTCAATAAAGGTAATAAAATACCTCCTATTTCCACTGGATCGTGAATCAATCGGCCTACATATATTGATATGGACCACTTAGATGGAAGGTGTGAATTGAGTTAGTAAAGTGTATGTTTCTATGTATGTGAGTGGATTCGTGGACACTCTTTCAAGGGTCTATTTTCCCTCTTAAATACTAGTTGAATTGTATAATATTTAAGTGATTTATTCCGATTAATGTAATATATGTTGTCGCCCATGATAGGTTGAATAAAACATTATTATAAGTAAGCTAGGTGGATTTTTGAGAGGTTTTCAGGTAATTCAAATGTTGTTCTGTCTTTTCTATCTTTTTCTAGTTTATGCTATTTTGTATTTGGTTTATCTTAGTTTTCTCGACATGATAAGTCTTTGATGTAACAATCAAGGTAAAGGTATTAGATGCTTCTTAATCGAGATATTATTGTATTTCTATTCAGACTTGGGGTCGAAATTTAGTATGGTAGTTACAAGTAGATACATGGCTGCATAATAACGACATAGCTATTACCGAAAAAAAAATGTGGCCATACGTATTCGACGTGGATATGCATACGGAATGTAGAAACTAATACAAAGAATAAGAGATTCAAGAATGACTAACTTTATTATCATTCGATTATTACAATGGAAGAAGACCTTCTCCTTATATAGTTACAATTACTTGGGCATTAAGTAAGAATATTTTATATTTAGAGAATTCTATATTTAGTATATATCCTATATTAGGTATATTCTATATTCAACACTCCCCTTCAAGATGGAGCATAGATGTCAATCATGCCAAGCTTGCCAATCATGTCCTTAAATATTCGTCCACAAACTCCTTTCGTAAGAATATTTGCAAGTTGATCTTCCGACTTCACGAATGGAAAAGATTTACACCCTTTGTCAATATTTTCTCTGATAAAGAATCGATCCACTTCAACATGTTTCATACGGTCATGTTGAATTAGATTGTGTGCAATCATAATTGTTGCTTTATTGTCACAGTGTAGATCCATTGCTTTCATGAGTTTAAATCCAAGATCCTTCAATATATTCCGTATCCATAGTAGTTCACATACTCCATAAGCCATACCCCAAAACTCAAATTTTGTACTTGATCTAATAATAACCTTTTGCTTCTTAGCTCTAAATGTCACTAAATTCCCACATACAAACGTAAAATAGCCTGAGGTTGACCTCCTATTCGCCATATCTTTTGCCCAATCTGCATCGGTGTAGCCCATTACTTCCATATCACCACCTTTCCAGAATAAGAGACATTTTCCAGGAGATTTCTTCAAGTACTTTAGTATTCGAAAGACCGCCTTCATATGTACTTTATTTAGATTATGCATGAATTGACTTACGACGCTAATGGCATATGCAATATTCGATCGAGTATGGGAGAGATAAATTAGTCTTCCCAATAAGCGTTGGTACCTTCTTTTGTCACATGGAACTTGGTCAGAAAACATTCCCAAGTGATGATTTGCTTCAATCGGTGTATCTACTAGTTTGCAATCAAGCATCACAATTTCTGAAAGAAGGTCTAATATATACTTTCGTTGAGACATGAAAATACCTTGACTTGATCTTGTAACTTTAATGCCTAAGAAGTATTTTAACTGTCCCAAATTCTTCATCTTAAATTCCTGTAACAAATAGTTCTTCAATGCCTTCATTTCTACTTGAGTCATTTCCAGTAACAACCATATCATCAGCATAAACAATAAGAGCGATAAGCTTTCCTGACTTCCATTTTATAAACAAGGTATGATCAGAATTACTTTGTCTATATCCAATTGCCTTCAAGCTCTTCAAAAACTGTCCAAACCAAGCTCGTACCAACTGTTTTAACCCGTACAATGCATTCTTTAATTTGTATACTTTTCCTCCATCAGAATTTGTGACTCCTGGTGGTAACTCCATCTATACTTCTTCTTCTAAGTCTCTATTGAGAAATGTATTCTTCATGTCAAACTGTTGTAATGGCCAACCTTGATTGGCTGCAAGAGAAATGAGTACGCGAATAGTGTTTATCTTTGCCACTGGGGCAAAGGTTTCCTCGCAATCTATACCATACGTCGGCATAAACCCTTTGGCAACTAATCTGGCTTTATACCTATCAATACTTCCATTTGAATTCATCTTTACAGTAAATATCCAACGACACCCAATAATAGGATATTCGTGGGGATTATCAACAAGTTCCCAAGTAGAATTCTTCTGTAATGTATTTATCTCTTCATTCATGGCTTTCTTCCATCGCGGATCTGATAGTGCTTCCTGCAAATTACTAGGAATGGATACAGAGGACAATTAATTCATAGTGCATATAAACGACTTAGCCAACCTATGGGTGGACACATAATCAGAAATTAGGTATTTGGCTTTAGAATTGATATCTGGTTCATAAGTAGATTTTGGAATACCTTTAGTAGGCCTTTCTGAATGTCTAGGTTGAATATCATTAACAGTGTTAGGATTAGGTAATACCTGAGGTTTGACATTCTGCGGCAGTGCTTCGGCATATGGCATTAGAATGTTGGAGTCACAGGCAAATTCTACTACTTTAGCTTGATCTTCCCCTGTCGTCTGATCCTCTCCTTTCATATGAAGTTCATCTTCAATACCCTGATCTCCCCCTGTCATCTGCTCTGCTTCACTTTCCTTTTCATCATCAGTTAGGTTACTACGCCTGTTAAAATTACTCGTCAAATCCTCTAGTTTTTGAAACATATCCCAATAATAGGGAACTTTCCTTCACCATTATTATGTTTCCCCCCCTGAAGGGAAGATCCTACAAAATATGCCCCCAATTCTTTAAATGAAACATCCAAAGAGATATACACCCCCCCCTCCACAGGATCATAACAACGATAACCCTTTTTAAAATCAGCATATCCAAGAAACACACACTTTCAAGCACAATGATCCAATTTTCCTCGCTAATGTTTAGGTATATGAACAAAGACATCACATCCAAATACACGTGGCTCTAGGTTTGGCATTGCAGGGATGGTGATAAGATCATGATGTTTTTGGAAGGGGGTCTGAAATTCAATAACCCCAGATGGTGTGGGGTTTATCAAGTAAGCAACAGATTTTAACGCTTCTCCCCAATAATTCAATGGCATATTCATTCCAAAAAGAGATACACGAACAACTTCTAACAATTTTCTATTCATTCGTTCAGCTAACCAATTTTGTTGTGGGGTATAAACATTAGAGGTTTGATGTCGAAAGCTGTTATTTGTCAAGATCTCCGACATGTCATTACTAGTAAATTTACCTCCATTATCAGATTGATACACTTGTATCCTCATTTGGAATTGGGTCAAAACCATTTGATAAATTTTTTAAATACTTTTAAAGACTTCACTTATATGGGTAATTAGGGATGCCCACATCATACGAGTACACTCATCAATAAAAGTCACAAAATAACGAGCTCTAGATAATTAAGGAATACGTGCAGGACCCCATATATCAGAGTGAATAATACTAAAAGGTTCTGTACTTTTATTTAAACTTAGAGAGTATGTAATACGATAACTCTTAGCGAGTTCACAAATATCACACTTAAACTCTGAAATACTACAATTCGAAAATAGCGACAAATTTAATTTCTGAAGATACTAGAAGGAGAGATGACCCATTCGCCGATGCCATAACCACACATTAGTTTTTGCTTCTTCAATTCCTCTGACTTTATTCACCTAATGAATTTTCTGCTCTCCACTATTAGTCAGGTCCAAATAGTAGAGATTACCTTTTCTAACACCACAACCAAAACCTGTTGAGTCACTTTGTCCTAAAAAATACAGAATTGAGGCCAAAACGTCATAGTACATGTAAGTGCAACAGTGATCCTACTGACAGACAAGATATTGTACTCTAGAGCAGGGACAATAAGGACAGAGTTTAATGTCAGGGATTCAGATATGTTAGTGGAACCTTCTCTAATTACAGGAGAGGAACCACCATTTGTTGTGTATATAGAGGTTTGGGTTGAAGGTATAATGGATGATAATATGCTAGAGTCGTTTACCATGTGATCTAATGCACTAGTATCAATTAACCAAGTACTATTTAAAGAATTTATAACTAAAACACTACCTTTAGTATTATACCTGACAGGGCAACATTCACTGAAGGAGGACTTTTAGTAGCATCCTTCTTCGCAGCTATGTTCTTCTTTGGTCGCTTTGTAAAATCCTACAATTCTGGATACCCAATGACTTCATAACACTTCAATTTTGTGTGCCCCTTCTCTCCACAGTGGGCACACTCAAGATCAACGCAGAGAGGTTGAGTCTCTCTATGAGAAATCTAGGAACCTTGAGGCTGTCCATTTTTATAGTTTGAGTTTGATGATACCATTGTTGTATCATCTTTGGAACCCATTGGTCGAACTGCTACAGTGATTTTCTGGCATCTACTACAGTATTTCGAACACTACTGTTACAGTGACCTCGAACTGTTGTAGCTACAGTAACTTCGAACTTCGCAGCAGAATTAAGCTTCGTGACAGCAATTCGCAGTAGAATTCAATTCAATTCAATTCGAATGAACCAGATTCAATTATCGAACCCGCTCTGACACCATGTAGAAACTAATACAAAGAATAAGAGATTCAAAAATGACTAAATTTATTATCATTCGATTATTACAATGGAAGAAGACATTCTCCTTATATAGTTACAATTACAAAGGCGTTAAGTAAGAATATCCTATATTTAGATAATTATATATTTAGTATATATCCAATATTTAGAGAATTCTATATTAAGTATATATCCTATATTAGATATATTCTATATTTAACATATATTCTATATTCAACACAGAAACGGATGGACACGACAATTTCAACAAAAGAAAAAAAAAAGCGAAGAAGAAGGATTGAGGTTTAATTGTACTTACCTACAGTAATCTTCGGTGTCTTCACGAGAAGTTATAGCCATAGTAAAATTTTACGTTCACTAGGGTTAGAAGAACGAAAAAAAGAAGTAGCTACCTCGAATGGTATTATCCCAAGAGAAAACGATTCTTGGGCTTTGAGTAAAACCCTTTATTTTCTCTTTCTATAAAGAAAGTTATTTTGTTGTAACTGGCACATGGGATATTGTGTACTCTTTAAATAAAGTCTATTTTCCTTGAGATACGTTTCAAATAGAAAAACTATAAATAATGTATAGTATTATAGTCGTGTCCCCTTTTTCACTCACTTTGAGGTCGCTGTGTCGGATCGGACACCACGTACCCGTGTCGGACAACGACACCCGTATCCGTGTCGTTATTACCTAGTTACATAGTAGTTAGACTAAAGCATTTTTCCACCAATATTACCCTTCCACGCATCGCCATAATTTTAGGAACTACAAAAGAAGAATCCCCATTAGCAAAACCCTTTTTGGCCATCATCAAAATTTAGGGAATTTAAAACTAATCCCATTCTTAAGGAACTTCAAACCAATCCCATTATCCTACTGCCTACAAATTTCAATTCATCTCCATAGTTTTTAGGGAATTTAAATGGACTTCATTCCTCCTTTCCTCTTAGACTTCTTGATCTCTCCAACAAAATTTCTATCGATCTCTCTCCCATTCTAAAGTTCACAATTCTATCTCAAGGCATGTCATTCAAATCATGGAAATGTTGAATGCCCCAGATTTAATAACAACAAAAAAATTACATGTGTTTTTATCTCATCATGCAATAGAAAGAATGGAAGGGACTAGATTATGTATGGACTTTGTGGAGTAATCAAATTAGGTGAAGACAAATATGAAGTACTAAGATTTTGTATTCCCATAAAAAATGTTACAAAGGATTTATGAGATCGGTCCCACCATTATTCGGTAGACTAGTTTCTTGAGTCTGCTCTTAATACCTTCATTCATGTTCTCCTGGTTTTCTACTCACTCTCTGGAAACGCCCTCAATTTAAAACTTCTTTTTTACGTGCGTCCAACTGGTTGAATAGCTTATCACAATTGGTTCTACTCTAAAATATTTTTAAGGAAAATATTTATTATAAGTTTTATCTTACCACGCAGCCATCTCTGGAACTACTGAGTTGTTTCTTATGGCTAGACTTTAAGGTCCACTAAGCATAGTGGTCTATAATTTGTACCTAAAGCATTGTACCAAAACAATTGGTACACGGTCAAACATTTCAAAACAAGGTCACTTTTCTTGATTTCCTGCATTTAAAATAGAAAACGTTAGTTGCTGCTGTTGGTGAACTTATTGTCAAGGATCATGTAATGAGGGTACTAGAAAGAAATAGTGACATTTCTAGTTATTGAGCGAGGAATATGGTAAAATTGTCTTTGGTCGTGTATTGATCCTGATCAGTTTAAGGCTAAAACTGTAGGGGTGTGATTCTTACACCGTGGGGTATAGATTCGAATAGAGGTTTTAACAAATATATAGGACAAAAATAAGTGAGTGTTGTGCAAACATACTTGCGCAGAATCAATGAATAGGTATTCTCCACAACCTCTAGTGAGGATTTGAATGAGATAATGTATATATGGATGTGGTTACAATTCGAATCAAATACAACTTGATGGTTCTCGAAGGTTGTGGATCTTAGGGGTGGTTTGGACTGAGTTTTTCTAACCCCTTCATGATGTCTATCCTATTATTTATCGGAGATAGGAAAAGATGAGTCACCATGCGAGTTTCTATTACATGTATAACCTTTTAGGGTAGTTGTCCTGTACGTGAGGTCGGTTCTGATACTGTAGCTGTCTGGCAGCTTATTTTATTGTATTGTCTGGTGAGCTGGCTATCAAGTCTGTCAGCCTTTGACCATGTACTAATATGGTCGAACTCCTTTCAAAGCCTGTGCTGGGATCTGGATACTGACCGACTGTCCTTCGGCTTCGACTATAGCGGTAAGCTTTGATGTGGCCTTCAAGTGTCTAGTTAGTCTTGAAAGGCTTTGGGTTGCTCATATGCCTCTGGCTATTTAATTGGTTCCTTTGGCTATTTTATTGGTTTCTTTACCATTGGCTATTTTATTGGTAGGCTTCGATTTAGCCTTCTAGTATTCAATTAGTCTTGGAAGGCTGTGAGTAGGCTACAACATTTTGCCCCTCTCAGTTGGTGCCTTAAAAATTGTTGTAGACGACGCATGCTGAGAAATACTGCTAGGCATGGGAAGTTATAAGGTTGACTGGTGTGAATGTGTCTAGTTCAAAGAACATTGATGATGATGATGATGATGCTGATTAAGGGGGTTATTAATGCTTCTTTAAATGGGGTATAAATAGGGTGGAAGGGCACCATGCAATGTAAACCTCGTTCATCTTCTTCATTAACTTTTTAGATCATTTGCTTCCTTGAACATCATGAAAGCCCACTACCAAAAAGAATGGTGGAGAAGAAGGATCGTGTATAGGAAACGTATGTGGATCTAAAGTGGATGTACTTTGGACGCAGAGACCTAGGGCCACATCTGCCCGTTCTGGTGGTCTTACAGCGGGAGGAGTTGATGGGAAGAGGAAGGGAGGAGGCTGAGGCGTTCACCTTTTGGTAAAAGATGTTCTAGTAGCATCTACAGCACGTGACGAAGCGCTCCTGCACGCTGCGGTCGTTGGCGTTGAAGTAGCCTACTCGCAACCTTCTACCCTAGTCAAACACTTGAAGGCTACTTATCTCAAAGCCCATCCAATCCATAAACAAGTCTCCCAAAGATCACCCGAAGACGAAGCCTCGACTCTGAACAAGCCTCGAGGAAGAACCCCACTTCAACATAAAAAATACTTTGACCATACCCGTACATGGTCGAACTGTGACAAGATAGACAGCCAGCTCACTAGACAGGACGGCGCAGTTGCTGGTCCATGTAGCTACAGTGATAGAGCATGGTGGTAGACTCTGCATTTCCGGCTTCAACACCAACTCTGGGATATCCACTCAATATCCGGAGGATGCCTGGATTGTATACTTGTAATCTGACCATACCTTGGAGATCAGTTCATCCTGCAGTCTATAAATAGGAGAGATGGGGAACCAAAGAGAGGTTAGAAAATCTCCACCCAGACCCCACATTATTGACCTTCGATCAACTTGTAAAAAGTCAGTACTCGAACCTTCGAATACTCGACAAAAATCTAAACTCTCTTAAAAATCCTCATCAGAGGTCGTGGAGAGTCACATTCTAGGCCTCCACGCAAATATATTTTCTATTAGTTACTCGCATTTTAGGTTATATACTTGGACCCCTTTGATTGAAGATTAAACCCCCATGGTGTAAGAGCAGACTTCCCTACCGAACGCAGTTAGATCCCTACATTTGGTGTTGTCTGTGCTTCCCACCCTACCTATCTCCCTTTCTTATTTCCCTTCCTCTGTTCTCAACTTCAACAGATTATTCTCAATGTCACTCACTCTACGTTCCATTTCTACCCATGCTGGCAACTCCGTCGATGAAGTGGAAGACCAAATAGCCTTACTTTCTCAATAGTTCGCTCAAGCCGAGGAACGCCATCATGCACAACTTCACCATGAATGTGAAAACACCGGTTGGAGTTTGAAGCTGAACGGAACCATTGCCTGGACGATGCCGAGAGGCAGATCTGGGTAATTGACGATTTACGTAACACTGACCAAGAGTTGTAGAGACTACAGCCTCTGGAAGTTGCTCAACCATCCTAAGCACCAGACCCGTCGCGCGTGTCTGCCCGCGCTCGTCTGGGACCCCTACCCAATCCTGAAGTACCCCTAGTCTATCTCGGTGCCGAGGGTGCTCCCTACACTATTCCCCCTACTGGCTCCATCCATCTCGGCATTCAGCCCATAAAAGATTCCACTGACTCCACCCTTCGATCATCTAGACACCCCAAATGCCACCCTGCTCGAGAACATCTCAGGGAGCGCAGCGCCGAACACATACCACTCACCTGACCTTACCATCAACGAATCCCTCGATCTCCCCCTCATCCTGCCTATGCTGCACAACAAGACCTCTATTACTAAATCTAACCTGCTATTCGTGTCAGCGCGAGCCCAGCTCCTAACTCATGAAGTCGACTGAATAACCCGCTTTGTCCCAAACTTCTCTCTATTGAGATATCCCCCCAATTTTTGTGCTCCCAAACTCAGCAAATACAACAACACAGACCCTCAATCGTACATTCTTAAATTTCAAAATGCTCTGAGCCTCTATTCCACAGCCGACTGCCTACTATGCCGGATTTTTCCCACCAGCCTTATTGACAGCCCCGTTTGATAGTATCACAATCTCCCTAATGGATCGATCCAGAGCTTCAAGCAACTATCACAGCTTTTCATCACCCAGTTTGCCTTCAATAAAGACAGAGAAGTCAGAGTGGATGCTTTGTTCAATTTCAAAAAATCCAGCAGTGAAACACTCAAAACCTTCACCAAGAGGTTTCTTGATGAATCACGGAAAGTCGAGAACCTTGACTGCGCGAATACTGTGCTCGCGTATTCAAATGCCTTACCAGATCATAGCCGTGTGAATGAGTACCCGGTCCTCTGCAAATCTCAAACCCTCGAGGAGATGTTCTCGAAAGTCAATGGCTATATCGACCTTGAACGCCTCTACGTATCACGTAAACAGGGGCAACTTTCAACCACCAACTTTAATAAATATCGATAAGGCCCACCTACTACACCGATACCCTTGATTGCTCCTGTCCCACAAGAGACTGAGGGCCATAAACGCCCTCATAACGACAACAATGCTGAAGCCCGTAGAAATATACCGAGGCCGGTCCTACCCACGCTTACTGCCCCTCTCAGCACCCTTCTACCGTATATACAGGCTGACCCCATCTGGCGTATCTTTTTCCCTATCAAAGTCAAACAAGGTGAGCCCTACTACGCTAATCACAAGTGTAACTGTCATCACACCAATAAATTCTTCGCCTTACAACGGTCCCTCAAGATCATCCTCAAGGCAGGTCGTCTACATCAATATGTTGCCAACCTTCCCAGTCTGTGTATCTTGGTGAACATGATATTATATTCGAGAAGTAGATATCCCCGAAAGGCCCGCAGTAGCAGATTTCCTTACTAACTTCCCAGTCAAAGATGTCAATTGGGAGGAACATGAAGTTGACTTAACAGGCGACCAACCCGAAGTAACAGATCCATGGAACCCCAACACTAGATGGCATCTATTCACAGATGGATCCGCTGGGCCTAAGAGTTCAGGGATCGGTATAGTCCTAGTCATACCTACCAATGATCGCAAAGAAAATGTATTCAAGCTCAACTTCGAATGCTCTATCAATGAAGCCGAGTATGAAGCGTTGATCCATGGCCTCGACTTAACCCTCGAACTCGGCATTCCAAAATTTGCAATTTTCACAAATTCCCCACTTTTTCTGAGACATTGCACTGGCGAAAATCAAGCTAACGGTCGCATGGCTGGATATGCTACTCTTGTTCGACAGCGCATGGACCATTTTCTCAAAAAATCTTCCATCACTCATTACCCTCGAGGAGAAAACTGACATACAGATGCCCTCGCCTACATAACAGCTATGTTAGGCCAATCAGAATCTCGAACCCTCCACATCGAAGTACTCGAACGCCCAAGTATCGACCAGATGGAAATCAATGCCATCAATACTGGGGGTGAGAGCCTCGATCTAGACGACTGGAAAACACCATTCCTCCGTTACTTCAACAATGCAACTCTCCCAGATGATCCCAAAGCCAAACGATTATTGTCAGAGAATTGCCGTAGATACACTATCCACAAACATGAGTTACATCACAAATCCTCAAATGACATTCTCCTTCGATGCATTTCTCAAGCCGAAGCCTCTATAATTTTAGTTGAAATCTACAAAAGTACCTGCGGTGCTCACATTGCTAGTCGCTCTATTGCCCTTCGAGCGCCTCTCAAGGCTTATTCTGGTCGAATATGAAAAAACAAGCCAAAGAGTACGCCAAACACTGTGACAAATGCCAACGCCATTTTCGCGACATCCACAGCCCCTCCCAGGACCTCCATTTCTGCTAAGTCTCCTGGCCATTCAAAAGATGGGCTATCGATCTCATTGGTCCTTTTCCTAAAGCCTTAGGCAGCTGAGAGAATATCCTTGTCGCAATAGACTATTTTACCAAATGGGTCAAAGCCGTACATTTGTACCAAACCAGAAAAGATGAAGTCATCAAATTTCTATGGGAAAACATCATCACACATTTCGGGTGCCCCCATGTGATTTGATGTGATAATGGTCTGCAGTTTGTTGGGAACAAAGTCTGAAACTTCCTCTCAAAACACAACATCATCCTCTCACCCTCAATAGCCTATTACCCTCAAGAAAATGGTCAAGTCGAAGCAATCAACAAATTTATAGTCGACGGTCTCAAGAAATGTGTCAATGCAAAGAAAGGCCGATGGGCTCAGGAGTTACAGTATGTCCTCTAGGCCTATCGAACAACACCAAAAAAATCTACAGGATGCACCCCTTTCCTTCTAGCATACGGTACCGAAATTGTGCTCCCTACTCAATTCAAAGTACCCACACGAGATCCCAACCTCCCAGATGAAGATAATGAGTTTGAGCTCGGATTTAACATGTCATGGATCGATGAAATCAGAGACTGAGCCATCGCCAGCCTTAGTCATTACCATTTGTCCCTCTAGAAGTCATATAACAAGAGAGTTCGACCACGAAGTTTCAACATCGGAGATCTGGTGCTTCGACGTGTCAACTAATCCTCGAAGCCACAAAATGCCGGCAAGCTAGCCGAATCCTGGGAAGGACCCTATGTCGTATACGATAAAACCGACAAAGGCTCATACTATTTAATGAGAGAAGACGAAGAGCCTTTACCAAATCCATGGAACACAATATTATTGGTTTCATACAACAGGCCACGGCCTCTACTTTGTACAACAGATGTAAATACTGAATAATCAATAAACAGTTTTTGCACCCCCGCTTCGTCTTCTATTTTCAATGGATTTCTTGGTTTAACTTAAGTACCATGACAACCCTTCGACCTGACTGATACTTGGGGGCGACCTTGAATTTTTAAACCTCCAATTTCGAGCAAACTCGAGGGGCATGGATGGTAGAAAGACCAGACCCTCGGGAATGCATTGGGGGCGAACAGTTATGCTTCGCTATGGCTTAGGCCTTTAAAGTTCAGTCGATTTCTTGGTTTCCTCTAACTATCATCTCAACCCTTGACCCGACTGATACTTGGGGGCGACCTTGAAATTTTCAAGCTTCCAACTTTCAAGCAAACTCAAGGGACACGGATGGTCGAAAGACCGGTTCCTTGAGAATGTGTTGGCGGTGAACACGTCTTGCTTCGTTGCGGCTTAGGCCTTCGAAGTCCAGTGAATATCCGGGTTTCTCCTAAGTGTCATGTCAACCTCGGCCCGACTGATACTCGGGGGTGACCTTGAAAATTTTCAAACTCCCAACATTTGGGCAGACTCAGGGGGCACGAATGATCGACCGACTGGACCCTTGGGAATGTGTTGAGGTCGACCACGCCTTACATCGCTATGGCTTAGGCCTTCGATGTCCAGTAGATCCTTTGATTTCAAAAGAGGTATTACAATCATCTCGAAACTCTCACAGGTTCGATCACTCTACAATCATTCGATAGATTCAGCACATGCAGACACTATTATACAGGAATATCTACAACTCTACCACATGCAAGAAGTTTCCGAACATCATATATCAGAGAGCAGTTTCAACACAGCTTAATTAAAATTAGTTCAGAACAAAACATCAAATTCAGTTCAGAATATATATCAAGTATGAAGAACAAACAAGTCAATAAAATCAAATTCACACAAATTAGTTTCAACATAGCAGTTCAAATCAGTTCGCACAAAACAAGTTCCAAGATCAACCCCACAGAAAAATAAAGTTGGTTCAAATATTACAACTCAATAGCATATCAGAAATAATAGGCATGGCACTCCAATACAAATACCTCAGACCAGCGTGGCTGCATCTTCTCCCCTAACAGGCCCTACAGTATCAACACCTTCACCACCCAGAGTCAAAGGCCTCGATCCTGCATCATCTACAATTATGTCAATTATAGCCCCATCAACAATACCTTCGACCACAAGAGTTTCCATGTCCCTTCCAACACCTTCAGCAACAACTTCTACCTCACCTTCATTCGTCTGTAAGGAGTCCTAAGAAAAAGGATCTTCGGCAATAGGGAGCCATTCTAAAGTGTCAGGATCAAACCCTATATCCTCTATGAACTCCTTAAGCCTGACAATCATTCTACATTCACCATCAAACTGCGCCTGATAATGCACTTTCTGGTCTACTTTCTCTTTATCCTTCCCAACAATCGTCGACTTTAACACCTGTTCATAATTAAACTGTTGACCCTCGAGCCTCATATCAAAGGATTTAGTGATAGCCGCCAGATCACACTTCAAAATTTTGTTCTCAGATAACAACGAGGCCTCAGTCCCTCGAGCAAGCTCTAGACTGTCAAGTACCTCTTATAGCTTCCTTTTTCCCACTTTCACTGCCTTGATGAATAACTGCACCCAGGCATCCGTCTGTTAGAGTATTCAGAGCGTCAGCATTTCTCGAAGCATAAAGCACTTAAGAAAATTTCAGAAGCTCACAAAAAATAATAGACAGTTACCTGTTGCATAGTCTTCTTCATCTGCTTTGAAGCTTTATCTGGATCAGCATCGCAGAGTTTGGCCATCAAAGAAAACTTGGCTAGTGCCTGATCTTGTCGCTGAGCCTCCGTCATCTCTTTGCCTTCATCCTCCGCATCATCTTCCCCTAGCGCCCTGAGCCGCTTGTGCTGAATCCCCTTCGCCTGTGGTATTTTTAGAGTCTCGGGAACAACCCTGCCTTTCCCTTTCTCAGCCTGTGTTGGTACTTGCCTCGGCCTCAGTCTTGAAACATCACTAGCCCCTTCAGGCACTGGCGCTACTTGCTTGGAGGCCCTTTTCGACTTCAGAACATACTGAACTGTCTTTGCCAAATCACACCCCGTATTTCCATGGATACTTTCGAACCACCTTTGCCCCTTCTCTTCTTCGATGGCTTCGGCGTAACGGGTACATTTCGAAGCAGGGAATTTGTCTTCTTCTTTATCTTCCTCTTGGTACCTAGACTCGTGAATTAAGAATTAGCCCATTCCTCGTCTGAATTGAGTACAACATCAATAAAATCCATTGGATTCTCCCAAGACCAGTTAGTCGGACCTACAGAAAAATAGAAGTATAATCACAGTCTATTCAAGCAACATATCAAAATAAAATCTTCGACAAAATACTTACTCGGGTTATAAACTCTAAGATGCAACCTATAAGAGCCCTCCCCATCAACATTCTCAAAATTACCCTGTACCACAATTAAATCCTTATTCTAGCCTCGACCCATCGAATACAGATCATACAACTAGGGCTTTTCTGCGTGACACTGGATATGGTACTATAGGAGCACGCTCCCTCTAGTGACGAAGTCGTGGTAGTCTTACGAGCAAGCCCTTCAGCGACCCCAATCTCGCATAACTAGAACAGGGAAGCGACAGGTCAGTCGATGAGCGAACTCTTCCATCGACCAGCACGAGTAAGGATGCCCTGGCGAAACTACTCTTAAGTATCTCTATACAATGAGCAATTATTAACAAATGCAAAACATATTTGAGGAGTACCCAACCTCACGACTTTGACGGGATAGTCTAGGAATTTCCCTGAACACGTGAGAGAGGATACTCCTAGGTCAAACCCTCCTTATAAATAGAAAGGAGGAGGGTAAAAAATAGGGGATCTGCTACATCTTCTTCCTTCTTAAAGCAAGCTACTATTCCTCAACGATCTCGGAAACACAATCAGAGAGAGAGAGACAGAGGAACCTGAAGACAGTTGAGCGGTGCCCTTCTCCGGTTCAGTATCAGGCCCAACCCATTTAACAATTATTGTTGTCCCCTAATATAATAAGGAGACTAAAATTGGCACCGTCTGCGTTCCCCCCCAAAGCCTCCTCCGAGCAACGATGGTGGTTTCCACCTGCAATCAGTCCTAGGAACAAGCCATGGCTGAAATGAGAGCGGCGCTTGCGCAACTGCAGGACCAGATGTCCACAAAAGACGACCAAATACGACGGCTCCAACTGGCCAACGACACTCTTCGTAATACTCTCATCGCCAGCACTCACCCGCCACTAGTCGATCCGGTACCCTCCGCATCTATAAGCAAATCAACCCCGCATGAACCACCTCAAGGGGATGAAGCAAATCCTATACCTGCAGTTGGAGCCTCGATAACACCAATCCACTAACCCCTCACACCACCCTGAGGACCCACTATTCCTCTGTACCCCATAGTTCACTAAGGTACAGGCCCACCGCATCATCGACCAGTTTTCCAATTCAGCCATAACGACCCGCTCCGCCCCGATCGATATGTTGCCCAACTCCACAACCACCGCGTACCAAATCACGTTATGGACTACGGTGACCGATAGGGCGACGACCGCACAAAAAATCACCATGGCACCCCCCTTATGGCACAGATGACCCCTCCTACCCCCACGGCCACGATTGTCAGCCCCAATAGAATCAGATCCACTCATACAACGAGAGGTTTTACGACCGATACCCAGGAATGCCCTCTTCGAGACTGACTTATTCCTATAATTACGACAGCCACGCTGATGGGTCTTCACCCCGAGGCGAAGCCATTCACCAAAGGATCGCGGAAACTCATGGCCAGTAACCACTAACAGCAGCGACCGGGGAAGCACTTATCCGGACAATGCAGGGCGCAAACCCAACTAGGCGGCTAACCACGGAGACGCTCTACTGGACCCACAATACACCCTTCATAGCGGCCATACGGAGCTACATACCAGCACAAAGTTGCTCTAAACCTAAAATAAAGTTGTTCACAAGTTGCCAGGATCCTGGGCAGCACCTCTTCAAGTTGTAGTACAGCATAGACCTACAACATCAAACAAATGAACACATGTGCCATCTATTCCCCTCGACATTATCTGATGGGGCCCTCGTCTGGTTTCAGAGTCCCATACCCAACTCTATATTAACGTTCGAACAACTCTCATTGGCATTTATTGAGAAGTACCTCCACAACCAGCAATTCAAAAAATAGTTAGCAGAACTATTCTCCCAGAGACAACAAATCGGTGAAACCACCGACTCTCTCCTCTCACGGTTTTAAAGCAATCTCACCCTTATAAAATGGGTCGACGTACCAACAACCTGCTACACTTTCATGGGCGCCTGTCTCCCCGGTTCTAAGCTGCGTGAGGCCCTGCATAGAAAACGGCCCGAAACTCTTAAACACCTGTATGAGAAGGTCCGTAAATATCAAAGCGTTGAAGCGGACAACCGTGCCTCTGCCTCACAAACTGCCGCCCTCCTGAGCACCACATCCACACCAATGCCGGTACTGCGTAATCAGGCACCCAAACACTCACGGGATGCCCACGAAGATCCACACGAGAATAGGATTACACAACGAACAGAACGCGACCAACGAGATAGCACCGAAACTTCCAGGGATGGACAACAAAGAACCACCCGGTGGAAACGTTATCCTTCCAGCGCCCTGACCATTTCACGGGCAGACTTGCTCCTCGCGATAAAGAATGACCCTGACTGCAGAAAGCCTTACGATAGACCAGACCGACTGGGTCGCCTATAATGTGCGCATCATGAGATACATGACCGTCCAACTGAGGAATGTTACGATTTCATCAACATGACCGACACTTGGCTCCGCCACGGCCGCTATACACGTTACCTCAAAAAACCAATCCCATCCGCAGAGAGAACGCCTCACCCTACTTACGATGAACGCGCAACAAACATACGGGCCCCAGAACAATTACTAGTATTTAAGATGATATTGGGCGACCTCAGCCAAGCACCTTCAAGGCACTCCATTTCCAATTCAGCAAGGCAATGTCACCCCCTAACTGAGAACCAGCGAGTCACCCACGGCATTGATGCAGCCACTTGCCCTCCACTAAAGTAAGTAATCTACTTCACCGATCACAATCTTGGCACCGTTTCACACCCTCATGACGATGCCCTTGTTATTTGGATCGTCATAGGTGGCGTCCCTGTTAAGAGAATGTTGGTCAACTCCGGTAGTGGCGCTAACATCCTCTACTGCGATGCACTTTGCAATATGAATATGCAGGGCTGCCTGACACCCTTCAAGACCGAGATTTATGGTTTTAACGGGTCCACTGAGCGAGCAATGGGTGAGCTCGTCACTCAGGTATAGGCAGGCCTGGTTATCATGCCTACAACTTTCATCGTCATCAACAGCCCCACAGTACACTATAATAGAATTCTGGCACGAGATTGGATTCATGCCATGAAGGCCGTCCCCTCCTCATACCACCAGGTAATACGCTTTCCAGCAAAGTTTGGCCCCTACCAGATACGCGGCTATCAGGTCGCATCCCGGGTATGCTACGCCAACTCACTACAAAACTTAATTAATCAAGAGATTACAAAAAAGAATGGGAACATATCGAGCGAGACGATTAACAACGAATGGGGTACGAGCCCATGGCGGTGGACTCGTCCCCCATTTCTCGTACCAAAAACAACTTAATGCTCACAGACATGACATATGGCCAAAACGATGCCATTATAAGTACATTCAATAAATCATGGACCCCGCCCCTCATGGAGCCAGTCGTTCCAATTGATATCGACGGCCCCACGAGAACAACATATATTTATCCCTTCTTGACAGGTGACGAGCGCGCGGACCTCATCATACTACTCCGATAGTTCAAAGATATCTTTGTATGGTCTTTTGACGAAATGCTAAGCATAGACCCCGCGATGGCCTGTCATCATTTATATGTTCATGATAAAGCCAACCCCGTCAAGCAGAAGCCGCGACGAACAGTACCACAACTACGCAAAGCTATCAACGACAAGATACAAAAGTTACTACATACAGGATTTATACGACCTGTTGACTGCCCAAGCTGGGTAGCAAACGTGGTCGCGGTACCAAAAAAGAATGGGAAAACCCGAGTGTGCATCGATTTTTCTGACCTCAACCGCCACTGCCCAAAACATAGCTTTCCTATGCCCCTCATTACCAGACTAGTCAATTCCACGGCCGGCCACGAGCGGTTGTCATTCATGGACGGCTACTCGGGATCTACCAAATACCATTAACAGTGGAAGATCAAGAGTGCATGTCTTTCACAACCGAGCAGAACCCGTACTGCTATACTGTCATGCCCTTCGGCTTGAAGAATGTGGGATCCACGTACTAATGCCTCTTGACCACAATGCTTGATAATCAACTTGGCAAAACAGTAGAGGTCTATATCGGCGACATGCTCGTCAAAAGCTGCATGTACAACGACCACCTGAGCGACCTCAAGACAGTTTTTACGAATATACGGTCGTACATGATGTGTCTTAACCCAAAAAAGTACAGCTTTGGGGTTTCCTCAGGAAAGTTCCTCGGACACCTAGTTACCCATCGTAGAATCGAAGCCGACCCTGATCAAATCTGTGTTTTTGCATGTATGCTATCACCACGGATATTAAAGCATGTGCAAGCCCTCGTTGGAAAAATAGCAGCTCTTGGACGCTTCAATAATAAAGCATCCTAAAAATGCCGCCCATTATTTCACTGCATTCAGGAAAACAGAAAATGCCAATGGAACGATGAATGCAAAATAGCCTTTCAAAGCATGCTACATTACTTAACCACCCCACCCATTCTTAACTCCCCAATCGATACTAGGTTTGTACCTTGGCAATACAGATGAATCCATCAGCACAGTCCTCGCGAGCACTATTCACAGAGCAAAAAAGCCAGTATATTTCGTCAGCAAAACCTTAATGGGAGCAGAACTGCGGTACTCCATGGTGGAAAAACAAGCCCTCACTCTAGTATATACCCCACAAAAGCTGCGACCATATTTTCAGGCACATAAAATCAAGGTCATCACCTCACAACCACTACGAGAAATTTTTGCGAAGAAAGATAAGGCACGCCGGATCGCAAAATAGGTAATTACACTAGGTGAATTTGACATCTGGTACGAGCCACGAGTCTCAATTAAAGGACATGCAGTAGCAGACCTTCTCATAGACTTCCCCATACATGATGACAATTGGCATAATGACGAGGAGGATGACCTCGACTCCCACCTTGATACCAATGTGCCAGTGTATACTAAGGGATGGTGGCTATATACCGACGGCTCTGGTCTTAGCATAGTGTTAGTTACTCCGACCAATGAGAAAATTGAGAAAACCATACGGGTCAACTTCCCCCACAGTAACAACGAGGCAGAATACGAGGTGTTGTTGAGTGGACTAGAAATAGCGTTTGCCCTGGGCCTGGAAGAACTTTCCATCTTCACCGACTCGCAGCTAGTTGTTAACTAGCATAGCGGGACGTTCCAGGCCAACGACAGAATGACCAGCTACATGGAAATACTAAAACAACGACTAAGCAATTTCCGAGAGATCAACCTCGAACACATCCACTGTGGTGAGAATAGACACTCGAATGCCCTTGTGTACCTAGCAGGCATCATCGGTGACAAACTTCACGTCATCCAGATTGATATCCTTGATAAACCGAGCATTACCATAAACATAATACCAGCCATGCAAACTGACCTACTCGTTCCCCTCGACTAGCGCAAACCTCTCCTTTATTTCCTCGGGGAATATCACATCCTTCCTGATGACCGGTTAGCAGCCGAAAGCATCCGCAACAGAGCCCGAAAATATACGATGATTAATGGTGAACTCTTGCGGATAAGCCTATATGCTCCGCAACTCACTTGCATCACTGGAGAGATAATCAATACAATTATCGTAGAAATTCACGATAGTGCCTGCTGCGCCCACACAACCAGTCGTTCCATGGCCGACCGTGCACGTACCCAATGATTATACTGGCCAACTATGCAATAAGATTTTATAACATACACCCAAAAATGTGGCAAATGTCAAATCCACAGGCACATAATATACGCACCAGCAGTCGGCCTCAATACAATCTCCAGCCTATGGCCATTTGCAAAAAGGGGACTTGATATCGTCGAGGCCCTCCCAATGGCGCGCGGGAGATGCCAATGGCTACTGGTCGCAACAGACTATTTTACCAAAGGGGTTGAGGCAATACCCCTCGCTTGGATTAGGGAGGAAGAGGTTATTTTGTTGCTATGGAAATATATTACCACTCGGTTTGGCGTCCCCGCAGTACTGATGACCGACAACGGTACATAATTCGTGGAAAGCAAAATTGCAGATTTTATACGACCTTATCATATAAAAATCCTCCCTTCGAGCCCCAGATACCCCCAAGGAAATGGACAAGCCAAGGTAACAAACGATACCATCATCGATGGAATCAGTAAACACTGGGTATGGCAAAAGGTCGCTGGGTGGATGAGCTACCCCACGTTCTGTGGTCATATCGAATGACCCCTCGAAAAAGTATGGGTGTAGGGACTTATCCCTCGAGCTATGGACACTCGATCTCATCTATACCTCGAGCTCCAGAAGACTCGATCTTATCCTGTACCAGACTCACGCATAAAAAAATATGTTACAAACGCGTTAACAGTTACACATTGACCACGAACTCAAGCAGAGCGTGGATCGTCCACAACAAATGTAGACAGAACAAGTCAAACATACACCTGTCTCCCACAAGCTAATTGTTACACACTTAACTGCCCATGACTCCCACTTTCAAGAGAACATGTTCAAGCATGATGTCAAGCTGAAAGTAGGGTCTATAAAAGGGCAGAGCTCCTAAGGAAGCAGGAGGGTGGACAGACAAATCTATACATATAATTATCTGATCTCTCGCTATATTTTCTTAGATTAACTCTTGTAATCAGATTCTCTTAATCTCTCAAGCAATAATACTACTTTCACAAAATCCTCCACTCGAGGTCGTGGTTCTTACCTATTCACAGGTTTTCTACGCTAAATCCCCTGTGTCAAGTGTTATCTCTTATTTAATTCTTGTCATAGTAGTTCTTGGTGTAATGATCGATTTTAAGCTACTTCGAGCTTTACGAAATCTGGTCCCTACATTTGGCGCCGTCTATGGGAACGCACTATTTTTCCACGTACTTAAGGGCCACGATTGCTACTCACCAGTCAAGCAGTATTCAATTATGGTTCAAACATGTCAATCATCGAGAGCTCATCCTAAAAGTTCGAGAAAGCCTGATCGGGCTGCCGAGCTTCAGGCGAGCTTAATTGCCAAAGCTGAGAAACGGAGTCAGCTCAAGCGCCAGCTATTGGAAGATCAAAAACTCCGTAAGAAGGAGTCAGAATGAGAGCGTCAAGCTCGAGTTCTGTAGATAAAGAAACAAGAAGCTCAGATGTTAGCTTTTCAAACAGCTCTGAAAGCATTACGGAGCAGCCAACCACCACCAACCCTGAGAGAGCGCAAAACAGTATCAACAATCTCAAGGGCTTCTGTTCACGAGAGGTTAGGGCCACATGAGGTACATAGTAGAGAAATTTCCAGGATTCATTGTGAGGATCCACAAACACTAATAATCTCAATTCATTTAGGACAGGAGGCGCAAACAGATATCAGTAGAGATCGCAGGCCTTTCAAGCAGCCCGAGGAAGTCTTACGACCTCCTTACTGAGCCCCGCCTCCTGAACATGTGAGCGAGGAAACAGGTGACAACGTTCCCAGACTCATATGTCAAGCGGTTCTTGCAGTTCCGACTGTTCCAGTAGTTCCAGCAGTTCCTGCAGCTCCTATCCCTTAGCATTATATTTCTCAGGAGCTCATGGAACAACGTATCAGGGAGATCATTGAAGCAACGGCTTTTGATGCGAAGGATAACTCACATAAATTACAAGGTAGTCCAATTGCTAAAGAATTATTTGATATGAATGTCCCAACTGGTTTTCATACACCCAAGATCATCAAATAATAAGGAACCGATCCTGGCCAGCACGTTCAACAATTCTGCGACTCATTGGGTTTGTATTCTAATCTGAATCACATCCTTTGCTGACTCTTCGCTACCAGTCTCCAAGACGAACCTCTCCGTTGGTTCCACTCTTTAACAGAAGGTTCGATTCATACCTTCGAGCAGTTACAGAATATCTTCATCAAGGCTTATATGCCCACAACAAAGACAAAGAAGAGAACTAATATTCTTTTATAAGTCTCAAACAAGCACAAGGGGAGAAGCTCGAGGAGTTCTCCAAGAAGTTTCTCAAACTGGCTCAGAAGGTCGACAATCAAGATCAGACGACATCCGTGTCCGCATTCACAAATGCTCCGCAGTTCAATTGCAAAACTAAAGAGTATTTCTTCCTAAAGAAGCCCAAAACTCACAAAGATATGATCGAGAAAGTCAACAATTACATCGATCTGGAGCGGATGATTCCCGTACCGAATAAACCTGTAAAGGCAGTTTACAGCACCAAGGTCCCTTCTACAGATTCAAACAATAACCGCAGCTCGAGCGATCATGGCGATCCTAAACGAGCAAAGACAAAACCAGAAATAGACAACAATCAGAGGTCGCAAAAACCATCCAGAACAGTCATACCAAAGTTGAATGCCAAGCTTTCCGCAATCTATCCTATTTCTAGAAGGATAAATGTTTCCGTCCAGCTTGAAATCTTGAACCAATAGCAGGCCGACCTTATTGCGAATATCACAAGATTAAGCACCACAACACCGACAATTGTTATGGTTTGGAAAAGCTCTTAGATATTATTTTTAAGGAAGGGAGGATGCTCGAATACATCATCAATTTTCCCAGCTATAAAGATAGAAGCTATCTGAAACAAGATGACGTGACACAAGCAACAGAACAAGCAGAGGAGAAACATCTATATGATCGAGATCAATCAGGTTTCGAATTCCAGCAGAGTCAAGCGGAGGAAGTTGGGCGAGTGCTGTAACCTTGCCGTCCAGGACAAGGAAGCCAAGCTCCTCCCAGAGTCAAGCAGTCGTCGAAAGGGAATCTCCTTTGAAGACTGACACAGGACATGTGAAGTATCCTCATCATGACACACTAGTAATTATGCTCAAAATGAGGAACTTCGTAATGCACACCATGATGGTAGACACAGGAGGTGGGGTTGAGATCCTTTTCCAGAGCATGATTGACCAGATGAGGCTCTTAGATCAGGTCATTCAAAGCGAGACAGACATCAGTGGGTTTAATGGGTCCAAAGAAGTACAAGTTGGGAAGATCACTCTCCCGATCACAGTAGGTCCAACCACTATAGACATTAATTTTTACGTCATCAACGCCTAATCAAGGTATTTGGGGATACAAGGACGCTGTTCGCTGTACAATATGGAGGCCATCCCGTCCACGTTCCACCAAATGCTCTGTTTCAAGCATAACAATGGTATTTATGAAATCAAAGGAAGTCAGAAACTCTCTCGAGCTTGCGAGAATACAGTCTCACCAGTTCTTGGCCATTCAGAACAGATTGCTGCATAGAAATCACAGAAGGCTGATCACCTCGATGGTCAGTCTTCTACAGCCGTGCCCGTGGAATACGTCCAGATCGATGGAGTTAACCGAGGTACTTATATTGGTTCGAAATTAATTCAAATAGAGAAAGAAGCTCTTATATCTTTCCTCCAATCTAACAAAGACGTTTTTGCACGGAACTTCCAAGAAATGCAAGGCGTAGACCCCTCAAAATCTTGCCACATTTTAAATATTCGTGAAGGCGCCACAACAGTTAAGCTGAAGCAACGCAGGTTGTTTCCAAGACTTCGAGACGAGGTGAACAAGGAGATCGACAAACTTATTGAGGTCTGTTTCATTTGAGAGGCCAAGTACCCATACTGGATTTCTAATATCGTTGCTGTTCCAGAGAAGAATGGGAAGGTTTGGGTCTGCGTGGATTTTACAGATCTAAATAAACACATGCCAAAGGACAGCTTCCCTCTTCCGATCATTCATCAAATCCTTAACTCTACAGCAGGTCACAAACTTTTGTCCATGATGGACGCTGCTTCGGGGTACAATCAGATTCCACTCTTGGAAGCAGATTAAGAAAAGACTACGTTTATTACAGAAAGAGGTCTCTACTGTTCCAAGGTCATGCCATTCGGCCTTAAGAACGCTGGAGCCACTTACCAAAGGCTGGTCACATGTATGTTCAAAGAACACTTGGGAGAAACAGTCGAAGTCTATATTGACGACATACTTTGCAAGAGCCTAAATAGAGAGGATCACGTATCTCATCTCTCTACAGTATTCAGTATATTACGATCCTACAGAATGAAGCTTAATCCCTAAAAATGCCAGTTCGGTGTTCACTCAGGCAAGTTCTTGGGTCATCCTATCAGCAAGAAAGGGATAGAAGCAGATCCAGATCAAATTCAAGCTCTTCTGGACATGCCTTTACCATCAACAATGAAGGATGTACAAAAGCTTGTAGGAAAGATTGCTGCAATCAACAGATTCGTATCCAAGTCCTCGGACTGATGCAGATGGTTATTTATGCTACTCAGAGGTTCTACTTAGCGAGACAAAAGCTTAAAGAACGAAGATATCAACTGGACACCAGAATGCAAATTAGCTTTTCAGGAACTTAAAACTTACCTAGGGATGGCTCCAATCATGAGCACTCTGATAGGCAATGAGGAACTGATTATCTACCTCGCAGTTACAGATACATCTCTCAGCTTGGTTCTCATTCGGCTCATAAGGAAAATTAAGAAACCGATCTTCTTCATCAGCAAGATACTTACTCCAGTGGAAACAAGGTACTCTAAAATTGAAAGATTACTTTTAACTCTCGTTTACACCGCACAAAAGCTCAATCACTATTTTCAATTACATCCTGTCAAAGTCATGACGAACTACCCACTTCAAGAAGTATTGTCTAAGAAAGAGAAATCCAAAAGGGTACAGCAGTGATCCCTCAGTTTGGGGGAGCACGAAATCAAATTCTAGCAACGAATTTCTGAAAAGGGTGAAGCAGTCGCTAATTTTCTAGCAGACTTTCCAGTTTTTGACCCTGACTGGGAAGAACATGATCCAGATCTAGCCGAAGATGCAGCAGATGAGTTTCCACCTTCTAAATTTTTTGATGATCGGGCATCGCAGGACCCGCAGGCTCAGGAATTGGGATTGTTCTCATTACACCTTCCAACTACAGAATCGAGAAATCCATCCGTTACGACTTCGAAGCCTCGAACAATGTTATAGAGTACGAGGCACTCATTCATGGTCTAGACATGGCTCTCGAACACGGAATCACTGAAATCTCGGCTTACACAGACTCTCTTCTAATCGTTTATCACTACTCAGAACATTATAAGAAAAATGGCATCATGGTCGATTATGCAGCTCTGGTTGCAAGAAAGCTAAACAAATTTCACAAAGCTACGCTCGAATACCTCCCTCGAGGAGAGAATTGCCACGCTGACTCCTTGGCTTACTTAGCCAGAGTATTAGGTACAAAATCAAGACACCTTCAAATCGAAGTTATTTCAAGCCCCAGTATTAATCATACTACAGTATATGTGATTAACACTGGGGGCGATGAGATGGCGGAAGATGATTACAGGAAACTATTCATTACTTATCTCGGTCCGGATAACTCATGCAATGGGCCACTACCAAATGATCCACAGCATCGCAGACACATTATCGAAAATTCAAAGCACTACACAGTCCAACTAAACGGCAATCACTACAAACGCTCAGTCACTGGTCCATACATCAAGTGTCTCTCTAAGGAACTTGCCGACAAGATGCTTCGAGATCCACATGAAGGAATCTGCGGATCCCATACCGCAGGACGAGCTCTTGCTAATAGAGCTATTACCCAAGGAGTATTCTGGCAAGGGATGCGGAAGGAAGCTGAAGAATACTCAAGGAAATGCGATGCATGTCAGCGTCATGGAAATCAAATTCGGGCCCCTGCCCTTGAACTTCATGCCTGTAAGGTTTACTGGCCATTCAAACGATAGGCACTTGATCTAGTTGGTGAATTCCCCAATACTCCGGGTAATAGGAAATTTCTCCTTGTTGCCATGGAGTACTTCACTAAATGGGTCGAAGCAATTCCTCTATGAAGAAATTGAGAAGAATAGGTCATTTCTTTCATTTGGCAGCATATCATCACAAGATTTTGTTGCCCACATTTGATTCGTATCGATAATGGTCCTTAGTTCGTTGGAGCCAAGGTCGTAGCATTTCTCAACAAAGACAACATAATTCATTCTCCATCAAACCCGTACTACCCCCAGGGAAACGTGGATGGTCTCAAAAAGTACCTTATGTTTCAAAAGAAGGGCAACTTGATACGTGAATTACCTTACGTCTGATGGGTTTATCGAACCACGCCGTGGAAGTCAACACAGTGCTATCCTTTTCTTCTTGTCTATGGAACTGAAGCAGTGATCCCAACGAAGTATCACCATCCTATGAAAGACCACGAGCTCGCAGACGAAGAAAATGAGTTCAAATTATCTTACAACATCAATTGGATCGATGAGACACGAGATCGTGCTATTGCAAATCAGGGTCGATATCATCAAACACTGGCAAAATTCCTATAACAAACTAGTTCGTACTCGGGTGTTCGCTATCAGCGACTGGGTGTTTCGAAAAATCACAGATAACATAAAAGATTCACATGCTGGGAAACTAGCAGGAAACTGGGAAGGTCCTTTCATGGTGATAGGTCGAACTGGTCTAGGTTCATACTATCTCTTGACGGAAGCCGGTGACAAAATTCCAAATCCATGGAATACAAGAAGATTGAAGTTATATCAATGTTGAACAGCTCCTCCGTCGCTCAGCAAGGTTTAATCCACCTCGAGATTTCCCCTCCATTGTATGCACAAACTCTTTTCAATCAATGAAATCTCTTTTTTATCACAAGAATCCCTGCTATACAGTTCCCCTTTATCTCCATCATCTCCAAGGGTAAAAGCACAACTTATCCAAGCTCGATCCCTAAAGGTAAACCACATCCAACATTGGTAATGGCATAAATAATACTAGCCTAACTCCTAAGGATACTCATACATCCGAAGGCAGGGGCCATATCGAACCTCTTAGCCTGAAGATAATAAGCCTAAAACATGAGTGAGGAAAAAACCTTGCTCGCTGCCGCTAAGCTCCAATATCCAACATTGGTAATGGCATAGATAATACTAACCTAACTCCACAGGATACTCATACGTCCGAAGGCAGGGGCCATATCAAACCTATTAGCCTGAAGATAACAAGCCTAAAGTACGAGTGAGGAAAAAACTTACTCGCTGCCGCTAAGCTCCAACATCCTACATTGGTAATGCCATAGATAATACTAGCCTAACTCCTGAGGATACTCATACATCCGAAGGCGGGGGCCATATCGAACCTCTTAGCCTGAAGATAACAAGCCTAATGCACGAGTGAGGAAAAAACTTGCTCACTGCCGCTAAGCTCTGGCATCCAATATTGGTAATGGTTTAGATAATACTAGCCTAACTTCTGAGGATACTCATACATCTGAAGGCGGGGCCATATCGAACCTCTTAGCCTGAAGATAACAACCCTAAAGTACGAGTGAGGAAATAACTTGCTCGCTGCCGTTAGGCTCCATCATCCAACATTGGTAATGGCATAGATAATACTAGCCTAACTCTTGAGGATACTCATACATCCGAAGGCGGGGGCCAAATCAAACCTCTTAGCCTGAAGATAACAAGCTTAAAGCACGAGTGATGAAAAAACTTTCTCGCTGCCGCTAAGCTCCAATATTTAATATGGTATCAAGGCATAGATAATACTAGCCGAACCTCTGAGGACTCAGAAACCTCTGGGGCCGGGGCCATAAAGTGCCTCAGCCTGTAGGATCAGGCCTAAAGCACGAGTGAGGCATTGCTCGCTACCGATAATCCCAGCTCTCCAATATGGTATCAAGGCAAAAATAATGCTAGCCGAACCCCTGGGGAAACAGAGATCTGAGGTGGAGGCCATAAAAAGCCTCTTAGCCTGCGGTGACCGCCTAAAGTACAAGCAAAGATAATACTAGCTCGCTACCGCTAAGCCTCCCTGAAGTCCAAGGGTTGAAGCACAGATAATACTTACTTCTACACCCATGGACTTCTTCTAATTCAATGGGTCAAATAAGAGAATAACATATACTGCACGTGTGGAACTATTAGTTTCCCATATCAGCATTTCAACTTACAACGCTCCTCTAAAGGCCTACATCGAGCACTGAAGCATTAACATCTGCTAATTACAAAAGTTACTCGCTATCAAAATTCAAGTCTATTTCTTTTTAATTCTACTGGATTTTCTTGATGGGAGAGCATTCGACCTTCCTCTCACAGCAGGAGTAGGTGAGACAACACTCGAGCTTCCCCCTATTTTAGTCCTGGATGCCATATATTCTGGAGCTCGTTCAGCAACAACTTCTCTCCCTCGAGCTATCTGTTCAGCCGTCGTTGTCCCAATACCACGATCCATAACCTTAATTGGATCTATGCTCGAGATATCGAGTTTACATACACAAGTCCTCCCAGATAAGCTATCTTGTATCTAATCCCTCTCAACCTGCAGGAATTTTATTTTCTCGACAAAAAATGCTACCAATGCTCTTAATTACCGTTGATGCAAAGCTTCGCCATCACATTTTTCTTGCTCATGAACTACTAGTTCCATAAAGGATTGGTGAGCAACAACAGCGTGCTTGTTATCCCTCAAACGACGAGCTTTCGATTTAACCAATTTAGTTGTTAATTGATCAATACGTTCACTCATCTGCCTTGCATGATCTATCCACATCTGCCAAGAATTTGAGAGATCAATACGCATATTTTCCACTAACTCTTCTTTTCGACAAAGAAATTCCTTCATCTCTCGACTCCCCTCACCAGAAGCAATTTCACCATCCCTTTTATCCAATTCAAATTTGAAATCCTTCTCATACTTCAATTCACGTACACGTAATTCCTGCTCCAATTCAGAAATTCGAGTACAGAGTTGATTAATTCTTTCATTCATCTCATTATCACGTTATACAGCCCTGCTCACATTTCCGCGAGCGTGGGCCAAATCATCTACCAAACTTTTGTTCTTGGCTTAAACCTCTGCTAAATCAGCCCTGCTCTGAGCATCTCTTCCTTTTAAGCAACGTAAATCATCCTTTAAATGATCTAACCTGGCGATCAAACTATCGCGCATTTGTGCAAAGTTACGCAGTTCTAAATCTTTGCCTACAATACTGCTATTTAATTTTTCAAAATTGGCCTCGGACACTGCCAAGTCAGTTCGCGCAGTATCCAGATCGATCTCCTTCTTTAACAACTGCTCATTCAGAGCACAAATGTTACACTTCATATCAGATATCTCATCATTCAATGCTCTAATACGGTATTCGGCTAACTCAGCCTCGTGCCGAGAACCTGACGCGGCCTTTTCCTTCAACTCAGCAAGTTTGCTGGTAAGTTGGTTCAAGGCCAAATCCCTGCTCAAAATTGTTGCAGTCATATCCTCAACTTGGCTCTTAGCTTCATCGAGCTTCAGAGAAAGCTTCACATTATCATCCAACCGATCTTTATACTGGGAGATCAAAGCCCCATATTCTTCTGCATACTCAGCATTATACGAACGAATTTGCTCTTCTCTCTCTCTAGAAACGTCTAGCTCCTTCTGCATAACAGTTAGCAGGGACTCACAACATCAGTACCTAATTGGGAAATAGATCGACATAAACATACTGACAAACTTGCAGAACAGACACCTGCATGGTCAAGACAACCAATACCTCCTTGGCCTACCGACCAAGAAACAAGTTTTGGTCGTAAGACAGAGTGTGCATACACAAACATCCTGAGCTAGAATAAACTCACAAGGTACATATCCCTTCTTCTATTAAATTCTTGATCATCTAGTTATTAATTTATCTAAATTATCTAACCTGCAATTCAGCAGAGGATTTTTTCTCCACTTCAAGTAGGCCTTCTAAGTCTACAACTCTGAGGCGCGAGCTTTCTATCACCTACAATACGAAGTTTAATAATAAAAGCGTTGTTGGCATCAAACAGTAGTAAAATATTACAAAGCTCGAGTTCATGTTTCACAACCAATGTTACATTACAAGATCATCCTACCAGATTAATAGTTTCAAGATTATCGGCAGCGGTCTTTTTAGCAACATTCAGACCATCCTCCATTTCCTTAACCTCCTATTCATCCATAATTTCCTTCTCCTCATAATTCCCTTCGTTAAATGCCAAAATCTCTGCCTATGTATACCTCAGCTGGTAGAGCTTCCCTGCAAGGTTGTTTCGAGAAGTAGCAGACGCGGTAACCAATCGCTCCACTTAAGCTACACTTTCGGCCCTATCTTCCTTCAGCTTTAGGGCAACAGCTTCCCTTTCTTTCTCCAGTTCCAACTGAAAAGCTTCCTCTCCCGAGTCAGGTTCTCTTCAAACTGGCTTTTCTCTCCCACGAGCTGGGAGATCCTCTTTTCCAGCTCAATCGACCTATCCTGGAGAGCAAGCTGAACCCCCCTCAGAGCACGAGCAAACTGCAAAAAGAAATAAGTCAGCTCGAGCAACAAAATAGCTCGACAAAACCAACTATTTACTAAGCTTCTTAAACTCATCATCCACAACAGCAACCATCTTCTCTCGAGCTTTAACTTAACATTATTCCTCCAGGAGACCGGATTTAGCCTCAAAACGTAGCCTCAAGTCCGCCCCCTCAGCGATCTTATGGCTTTCCTCTAATACCACCTGCGACTATGTGGGAGAAGTTACCTTTTTCCTCTTACTGCTATCGTCCACACTGTCCGACATAACAAAATGAGAAGTAGCCCCCCTTTTTACAGCCGTTCTCTTCGCAAGGTTCCGTACAACAGTGCCGGAGACAATGGCCATGTCCACTGGCCCATCTGGCATTTTATTAAGCTGCGCAAGCTTCAAAGGAGAATTTAGTTCAGGAGTTAATAATTTCTCTTCAATAGTGCCTAGAGTTTTCCCAGCCATTCTCCTCTTCGCTTGAGATCTCCTGACCTTGTCATCCTTACTAGCTACCCTTTTGAGCCTACTTATCTCTAACTCTTTGAGAATAGTATCGAGCTCAGTGCCTTCCCTGGCAACGGCGTCTATAAAGGATTCCTTCCTCAAAACTTTGCAGCTAATTCCTGCATAGAAGGTGGGCAACGTAAGATACAAATCAACTTTAAAAATATAGTTTAACATATAAATGATAGTTTGATTTTCAATGGTATACTTATAGTTTAATTATTAAGTTCCAAGGGTTCCTCATCAGACCGCTGAAGACATTCACCAGACACCCATAAAAGGTTGTCATTCCACACTCGCCCTGCTGAAGACAGGTCGAAGAAGCATGGTCTTGAAGAACTAGAAGAAAGATATGCACCATCAGTTGTTGTGAAATATTTTACAGCGTTATACTCCAGGAAATCATTGGCCGTAATCCTCTTCTCACTACCAGATGCAGCCCATCTCTCATTAAGAGTTTCGCATACAAGGATAACTTCCCAAAAATTGTAATTCAGCTACGCCGAGCAATCCCCAATCATATTCATAACACTCTTAGCCAAATTGCTCAAAGGCAGCGTCAACCCATAGTCGAACTGGGCTAAATAACAACAAAACCCATCAGTTCGAGTATCCTTCACCACGCCTTGAACGTACTCCAAGGACACT
This sequence comes from Kingdonia uniflora, assembly GCA_014058105.1. Taxonomy (NCBI): domain Eukaryota; kingdom Viridiplantae; phylum Streptophyta; class Magnoliopsida; order Ranunculales; family Circaeasteraceae; genus Kingdonia; species Kingdonia uniflora. The sequence continues at coordinate 578,816 of JACGCM010002435.1, read as the reverse complement.
TCGTCTCCCAAACGCCTCCACTACTTTTCTTTAGCCAAATCAGGCAGTAAATACAGGTAATCCTCTCTTTGACTGACACTGTAAGTCCTAAAGAAATTACCCCTATATCCGAAGGCGTGCCCCCAGATCTCATCTATAATACTTTTGGCCTTACAGAACTCCCTAAGCCGACTAGAACCTGTTGGGTAATCAACTCAAGAACCCTTCAGACGAGGCCATTCTACCAATTCCGCTACAGTATCCTCCTCATCGCCTACTCTAATGATGGGAGATAAATGCCCAACGAGGTCTACTTCATCAGCCATTGCACAACCGGAAGTCGAAACCATACTTATCTATAGTAAAGGGTCTACTTTACAAGACGCTGGTCCAACAAAACCTACAGATAGGTCGAGGTATATATATCAATTTTTATCTCGCACTACTAGATCACTTCTACAATCACAAACTATTACAAAACGATTTTTATCGCCCCACAATCATTATTCCCATTGTTATTTTTATTTTATTTTTTGTGTTTGGGTAGGGATTACATCCTTATCCCGACACAATAATGATTTTTATATAAAAACTCTTATAAACACAAAGACAGACTTACCTTCAACACCCGAGTGAGAGTCTACAGCGTTGGTCTGTACCAGTTTGCTCAATTCCTGTAACTTCTTCAAAACCTCCTCGATCTCAGCCTCCTCTCATTGTTTGCAATAGAAACTCCTAGTGACTGTTTTCCTCTTATCCTTTCCTCCTTCGGCAGTAATGGAATCGTCAGTTGAGATCTCTCTCTCTCTAACCCTTTTCTTCTGTTTCTGGCTTTTTATATTCGGAGAGGGAGGAGAGGAGGTACTTATGTACCTTACCCCGAATCGCTGGCAGTTTTGAGAGAGATTTCAATAAGCAGTCCTCAATTCCTGAACCGAGCCGTTTGTCCGTCTGACCCTGTCAGACGTGTCGTACCGTTTCGGTGAAACCACCTTCCCATTATTACACAAAATATTATACTTTATCGTATCTCTCAGCCTCTTGGCCCCACTCTTTTCACAATGCCCGAAACTCATGATTATGAATTATCTACTTTAAAATTTTACGTACATCTGTTTGCCCTACTTATACACCTTGACTTTAACGTCAATATCAGTTAGCAATACAAATTAAAAAATTTATTTTCAACAACAATCCTAGTCATAGCCTATTTTCATGAATAAAGTTTTCTTCAAGTAAATTTGAGCAATTACATTTCAAAAATTCAAAAATACAACAGTCAATCACTCCAATCCCCAAGATTCTTGTATTTAAAGCAACCGGTGTGCCTAACAGCACCACAAGCTTTCAGTAGCTCTGAGGCGATATCCCTATCCTCATTGATGATCTCCTCCCTTGCCATCATCAGGACAAACTTTTTGCAATCTTCAACAGACTGCTAACAGGTACGCATGGACTGAGACCAGTACAGGCGGTTCATTTCCACACCCCTTTCTTCATTAGTCATACCCTTGTAGTTTGCTCGGGTCTCGGGCAGAACCGCATCATAACCTTGCTGCCCGAAAACAGCTTCCCTTATTTAATCAATCTTGAATACTAGGCGTAAGTCGTTTAACGCATGCGCTTCAACAGCCCTCTAAGAGCGAGTCTTCACCATTTTTTTTATGAATATCCTTCTTAAAGAACAAGTCACACTTTTATACTGTTCAGTTAACAGGACTAATTTTTCGATTGACTATACGCAACGTATTTTAGTTTCTATAACTCACTCATCCCAGTTTCGAACTACTTACTATTATCTTTTTGCTCTTAATCGAGCTCTCTAAAAATTACATTTCGAGCTTTATCTTTATATTTCTGAAGCTCGATTAATTTACAAGGTAGGACAAGGTATGTTATATAACAAGCTATTTACTCCCATATTATATACAGCTCGATGACATGTCGCCTATTTCTGCTTTTCGCTAGTAAGAAACAAACGAAATATTTTTTTATTACGCTCGATTTTTATCTAACAAGTTCATTACAGGACTACCCCTGTAGCGTTGCTTTACAATTACAGAATCAAGCTTTTAGAAGCCTGATATTACACATACTTTCTCAAACACGAGGACAGGTCTCTAGTTCTTTTCTCATTGCCTAGATAATGCGGATCTTCCAGAGAAACCACAGCCAAAGCTCGAAAATTGCAAGACGGTAACAGGTTAAACGCCTCTTTCCCCTTCATTTCCCTACAGGAAGAATTACAAGAAAAGACGATGGTACCGAAAAAACAATCTATCTTCCACCTCCACCACCACCGTCTCTTCCTCCTTATCCCCACTAACCCGAAGTTCGTGGAGATTGAAGAGGACTCCTACCTTTGAAATCAAAACGTCATTAGAGACCAGGGATTTTGCATCGCATACACCACGACCACTAAATCGGACGCTACATAATACACGGAAATATTTCAAACAACACTCCTTCCATAAAATAACAGAGGGAGTCTCCCTACTCTGATAGCCACAAAACCATATCCAGAATCCCTCCACGATGAAAGAAAACTGGGTATGATACACTTGATTCCTCATCTTAACCATGATGTTGCAAAGGTACGCTTCCAAAAAACTTATTTTTTTTTTCACCCATACAAAATAGACATGTTTGTTTTCCTCTGCAGCGAAGATGTGTTGCAGGTTATTCGGCGATCAAATTTGACCACTATTTATAGTGATACCGCATTTAATGTAACTTGTTTCCCCAACAGTCATCCGCTCAGGAAAACCAACAGTCTACCCATAACACTCACGCGTCATAATAACAACACACTCCTCAATACAGGCGTTTTATTTTTTAAGTGTCACTTACGTCATCACAAGGTCCGCGTTTAAGGGTTTTTCTCAACTAAAGCCACACGTGACTTCTTTTGCGAGGGGGTGATTGTAAGGACTTATCCCTCGAGCTATGGACACTCGATCTCATCTATACCTCGAGCTCCGGAAGACTCGATCTTATCTAGTACCAGACTCATGCATAAACAAACATGTTAGAAACACGTTAACAGTTACACATCAACCGCGAACTCAAGCAGAACGTGGATCATCGACAACAGATGTAAACAGAACAAGTCAAACATAAACCTGTCTCCCACGAGCTAGCAGTTACACACTCAAATACCCATGACTCTCATTTTCAAGAGAACGTGTTCAAGCACGATGTCAAGCTGTGAGCAGAGTATATAAAAGGGCAGAGCTCCTAAGGAAACAAGAGGGTGGACATACAAATCTATACATACAATTATCTGATCTCTAGCTATATTTTCTTAGATTAACTCTTGTAATTAGATTTTCTCAATCTCTCAAGCAATAATACTACTTTCACAAAATCCTCCACTCGAGGTCGTGGTTTTTACCTATTCACAGGTTTTACATGGTAAATCCTTTGTGTCAAGTGTTATCTCTTATTTAATTCTTGCCATAGTAGTTCTTGGTGCAAGGATCAATTTCAAGCTAGTTCTAACTTAATGAAATTTGGTCCCTACAACGGGCTTCACACCGTTTATGCTCACTTACGGCTTCAAAGCGGTACTCCCCACCAAAGTCATCGCTAATGCGACGAGATCCCTAGTTGTTGATAGTGCAATCAGCGACTGACTACTCGCCAAGAACCTCGACTTTATAGATGAAACCAGGGACGAAGCTTCTTCCTGACTACTACGGTATCAAGAGAAATTAAAAAGAAACTATCACAAGTGAGTAATCCCTCGACAGTTCTGCGAAGGAGACTACGTCATGAAAAAAGTCTTCCCACCAGCTCACAATCACAACAAGGGCAAACTGCAACCTAACTGGGATGGCCCGTACCTCATATCCCGCGTCGCCAATGGCAACACATACTGCCTACTCAATCACGATGATGAGGAACTCAAATCCCCCTTGAATGCCATGAACATCCGCAAATGGGTTCATCAGAAATACATCACATGTACATGATCACTCGCGCTCAATAAAAGTCCAGCTTCAACATCACAATCCCAAATGTAGATCCTAATTAATTGATCACTCATCTAAACGAGATGAAAATTATTTTATAAAAGCAATTACAGAACTAGGGGTGACCTTGACGTTGGCCGCCCTCGCAAAGCACAAAAGTCGAGGCATCCTTGAGGTAGGCCACCCTCGCACAACACGAAAGTCATTTTTTGACGTAAAAACAAAATCTCTTAACTAGGGGCATCCTTGACATAGGCCACCCCCACAAAGCACGAAAACCAAGGGCGTCCTTGACGTAGGCCATCCGCGCAAAGTGTAAAATTTGAGGTATCCTTAACATAGGCCATTCTCGTAAAGAACGAAAGTCGAGGCATCCTTAAAGTAGGTTGTTCGCGCAAAAGTATGAAATTTGAGGTGTCTTTGACGTAGGCCATCCTCGCAATCAACGAAAGTCGAGGCGTCCTTGAAGTAGGCCATCCTTGCAAAGTACGATAGTCGAGGTGTCCTTGACCTAGGCCATCTTCGCAAAGAGCAAAAGTCGAGGCATCCTTAAAGTAGGTCGTCCTTGCAAAGTACGAAAGTCGAGGTGTCCTTGAAGTAGGTCGTTCTCACAAAATATGAAAGTCATTTTTTGATGTGAAAATGAAATTGCATAACTGGGGGCGTCCTTGACGTAGGCCGTCTTCGCAAAACATAAAAGTCGAGGTGTCGTTGAAGAAGACTGTCCTCGTAAAGTACGAAAGTCAAGGTGTCCTTGACGTAGGCCGTCCTCGCAAAGCACGAAAGTTGAGGTGCTTTTAAAGTTGGTTGTCCACGCAAAATATGAAAGTCATTTTTTGCCGGAAAACAAAATCACTTCACTGCGGGTGTCCTTAACGTAGGCTATCCTCAAAAGGTACGAGAGTCGAGATGTCCTTGACGTAGGCCATCCTCGCAAAGCACAAAAATCGAGGGGTCCATGAGGTAGGCCACCTTCACTCACGAAAGTTGTTTTTGATGTAAAAAATGAAATCACTAAACTGGCGGCGTCCTTGACGTAGGCTGTCCCCATAAAGTTCAAAAATCGAGGATGCCCTTGACGTATGATAGCCCCGCAAAGCACGACAGTCGAGGCATTCTTGAGGTTGGCCACCCTCGCACAACACAAAAGTCGTTTTTTAACTTAAAAACGAAATCATTTAGCTGGGGGTGTCCTGGGGATATGCCGCCCTCGCATCAAACGGCCTCTTGACAAGGCCGCCCTCGCAACGCATGAAAATTTCGATAAGTACCTCACGCCTAAACTCGGCACCTCGCCGCTTAAACGACCAAGTTCATCGAGGACTGCCAAAAAATGTTATCGAGCCCTTCGCGCCAAATCTGCGACCACTGTAACCCAATCCAATGAGGATTGTGTAAATAGTTGTCGATCATTTTGCGCCTAGTTTTAGCAGATAATTTAAAACGCGGCTACGAATTAATAAACGTAATGACTACGGTACATATTACTGGTCTCTGGATTTAATTTCAAAATTAACGGCAATTAAATTCTTAGCAGCAAAAGACTACTGAAAGACAAGAACACAACTAGAACTGACTTGATTCAGAGCAAATTTACCAAGGACAATAGGGACATGACCTCTCCCATTTTCCATAACCCGGCCCTTTGCAACTAGCCGCTTTGGCGTCTTCTTCGGCCATCACGCGCAAGACAATTTCACGGCTTATACAATTCTGTACTTGATCCTGCAAAATAAGATACCAGAACCGCCGCTTTTCCTGCGTCTTCCTCTCGGGTACGGGGAGGGTTGACGGATCGACATATGTTTGCACTAACAGCTTCCCAGCCAACCTACGGTCGATCGCCAAAGTAGAACTTCTTATAAAATTCTACCCTTATGCCCACCCGTGCTTCATACCTGGCTTTTGACCGCGTCTGCATCTTTCTCCTCTCGATGTTTGGATGTCGGATCCCAAGCTTCAATGAAAAAATAAGAGTGCTCCCCCCACAAGTTTGCTAAGGTGGGATGGAACCCATCAACCACTAGTCTACATTTATATAAGCCCCATTAACTGCCATGGGGAAACCCAAGAGCCATCCCCTATATAAATTGCGCCGCACACGTCCCCCCAAGTGACCCCACTCACTGCCCCTAAGAACTCACAACCCACATTAATAACCAGCATGACGTTTCGCCTACATTAATCCCTCACAACGTGGCCAATACGAGAGCATCATAACGAGAACATTACAAGGTCGTTGTTTACACTAGAAAACATACAAATTAAAATTTTATCAGCACAAATATATCATGCAAAGAACACGCTTAGCAATCACGTGTACGACAAAGGCTCCATAAGTTTCATAAGTTTACATACCAAAAAATAATAAAAATTTGTTTAAAGTTAAACATATAAAGCCTTTCTCTCCTTAGTACAGGATGACCTTCCTTTTGAAACGAGCATTTAGGTAGGGGTCACCTCCCCTCTTCCTTCGCAAGATGCGCCTTCTCTTCAGGGGTAATATCCATCTTGTTCCCGATAGGCAGAGGGCCTTGACGTCCAGAATACCCCAGATGACACAACTCTGGCACGTCTTGAGTCTGACGCAGCACTAGCAGCGGTGGAGCCAACGTATCCACCCACCACTTCGTCGATAAATGAAACTCCTCCTCTAAACGAGTATTTCCCAATACCAGCTCCGTCACTTGACCTGGCAAACCGTCCGTTACTTGCTTCGCCCCCGCCAGCTCCTCACGAAAGCTCTGTTCGCTCGCTTCCTTCTCCAGCGATAAAGTCCTTAACTGTCTGTGGGTTACTTCCAAGTCTCTATCGACGACAAGCTCCTCATCAGTCAGCACTTTTAATTATTTTTCAAGCCCAGCGTTCTTGCTCGCAACGTGTTCCGCCAGCTTGCGATGTAGAGCCTCCGTTACAAGCTCCTTCTGTGAGGCCCTCATTTCTTCCAGTGCAATTCCAACTCCGCATTACGGTTGGTAAGGGTATCGGCCTGGAGAAACGAGGCCTCGAGTATAAGGGTACCCTGCATGAAGTAGATAATGATTTATTATTCATTACCCTGAAGGAAACAAACATCTAACTGCTAAAACAATAACTTACCCGGACAGCGGCCACGACCACAGTACGATAAACCCGAGGGTCATCCAGAGCATGAGCAAGACGCTTCTTTTCCTTTCCCATGTAAGGAGTACTCTGCATTTCCCTTTCGGGAAAATTGCCACCAAAGAGTTTGCCACTTCCTGCCGAGTGTGTCCCTTCATCGATGTAAGAGTGAGACAATGACTCTTTCTCCTTGCCCCGCAATTAACCAGGCTCTTCATCCAAAAGGCCACAGTAACTGACTTCTGCCGCTTTGCAACTGGAAAATCCTCTGTATGCCACTGACTCCTCGCATCCCAGGACTCTGTCCAGCGATAAGAGGCACGACAACATTTGAGCTAGACAAATCCTTTCCCCTCGCACTTAAGAACCTCTGCTTTATTCTAACGCTTTCTACGGACTTTTAACTGTGCACCCTTTGCACAGAGTAAATATTGCTCACGGGATGGATACGAGGCTCGCTATACTTGACCGCTTACCAGTATCTGTCAGAGTCAAACTTCCCATCGATAATATTTGTCAACACTTGATTCACTATATTTTTATGACCGAGCACACGCAAACGCGACGATTTATAAGTTACCCTCGCCAGTGTCACACCTGTGAAATAAAAGAGCAATCATTTAGTCACCGTATAACAGAGACTCTCACACAACTTCTACAACTTATACGAAGAAACGTACACTTAGTATAAAACACGTTATGATGTAAACGACGGTTAGGCACGTTGTCATAATCAAATGCCCCTGTCACAAGAATTGGAAGCCGACACCAGTAATTCCCACTCGTCGGCAACATAAAAATCTTTTACTCGCCAGATTTACAAGCTATATAGTACCAGTGCCTCCACTCAGGCGTACAGGGACGCTTGACTCTTTGACACCTTGGGCCTACATCACCCTCTCTACTCATGGTCGCCTTGCCTACAACCTTTTTTACCTTGGCGGCAATCCAAGTTTGCCGCCCTTCTAGCTCCGCCAGCACTCGTGAATGCGTAACGCGAGGAGACGCCGGCTCTTCAAACGCCTCGCCCCCATCTCGTTCTACCGCCGATCCCTCTGGAACATTGTGCCATTGATGCGAACAGTGCCCCGCCTTGTTGGCGACTATTATGTCCCCCCAACCCACGTTCCAACGAGGAGGCACCGATTGATTAATCAGCCGACATCCCGTCATCACCCGGTAAAAATTACCATTCATTTGCCCCGGGGAAATCCCAAACGAATTCAAACATTTTTTTGTTAAATCATCCAAGGGAAACCTCAGCCCTGTATCAATTTTCCTGTAGTACACAATGTATTGGTTAGACGCTAATGTTTGCCAATCCTGCCATATCCACTTACGACCACCTCGAGCTTTCTCCCGCTCGTTAACGACGTCCAGAAACTCCATTGTGATCCTTGGACTTTCCTAATCAGCCAGCGTAGCAGGCAACCTCCATTTGCTTTGATAAGGCCAAAAAAACTCAGACGCTCCCTCCTCATGACCACTAATAATATCTTCGTGGGCCAGATTTCCAGGTACTTTTCCTAGCACCATGAAATATGCCTGCGATTCTACCCTCAAGTTACGAGGCACAGAAGTTCCTACCTTGTGGCCGTAGCAGCCCACCAACCCCACGGGCACGGCACCTGATAGACCGGTCGTTGAGCCCTCCGTCGCTGACTCACCCTTAGAGATGACCATATTTCTGCTTGCCTTTTCTCTATTCCTTACCACGTATCTATCTATTGATTTGTGTACGACACTCGTATGTCCCTGCACAAGCCAGACGCAATCATCAGCCTCAACCCTAAAGTAGCGAAGGGTATAATGGCCACCTAATTACAAGGGCACCCTATGGCCAGGCTACCCCTTGGCGTAGCTCATTAGCCAGGCTACCTCCTGCTGCAGCCGCTGAAAGTCGACGCGATTCCGTGACATATGACACGATTCATCCTGGAGTCACAGTCACCACAACTCTTTCGGTTACCACCGATAGGCCGTACACTCCCGTTTTTCTTGGGCATTTCACGTGATTCCAAAACATATTAAAGAGATTATACTACGGCAGATTATATACGTTAAAAGGGTAAAATCACCTGAGAATTCCAACACAAAATTACATAACACTAAATACTTCTAGCTCCAACCAAAGTGTATTAGTTCCATCCTTCCAAAGCTCATAATTTTTTTCAAAACAGAGGAGAAGCTTCACGCACCTCGTTGTCTGTCCTTTTATAGTGCAAGAGACAGTTATGGGAAAAGACAGCTTCCTTTAAATCTGTACCGGGCCCACGCACATCATTCGCCGCATTCCCCACTGTATCAGAAGTCACACCACATATTTTCCCATGAATTTAATATTCCCCCCCTCCCGAGATAATGTTAGACAGACTGTCACACCCCCCGCAGAATGACTAACTCCACATGTGGCCAGACCTACCTCAGATCTCCCTCCATGCGAGCCAAACCTGAGTGGGGCGATTGTAGGAGCACGCTCCCTCTAGTGACGAAGTCCTGGAAGTCTTACGAGCAAGCCCTCCAGCGACCCCAACCTCGCATAACTAGAACAGGGAAACGACAGGTCAGTTGATGAGCGAACTCTTCGGTCGACCAGTACGAGTAAGGATGACCTGACGAAACTACTCTTAAGTATCTCTATACAACGAGCAATTATTAACAAATGCAGAACAAATACGAGGAGCACCCAACCTCGCGAATCTGAAGGGATAGTCTAGGAATTTCCCTGAACACGTGAGAGAGGATGCTCCTTGGTCAAAATCTCCTTATAAATAGAGAGGATGAGGGTAAACAAGAGGGGATTTGCTTCTTCTTCTCCCTTCTTCAAACAAACTACTATTCCTCAGCGATCTCGGAAACACAATCAGAGAGAGAGAGAGACAGAGGAACCCGGAGACAGTTGAGCGATGCCCTCCTCCGGTTCAGTATCAAGCCCAACCTATCGAATAATTATTATTGTCCCCTAATAAAATAAGGAGACAACAGGTGCATCCCTATATTATGATTTGTTTTCCTCGAATAAAATGATACAATGTCGTACCACTCAATTAAACCCCTCTTCTCACTTCTCAAATATATATTCATGGCCTTTATTACCCTCATCATCTAATTAAAATTTCCATTCATTTGAACCGGTGTGACCTCCCAAAAATTTAACACCACCTTCACCAGCCTTCGGAGAAGAAGTTGCATTCCCAATCGAATTTGGCCTCTATATGCTATTATACCCTCCCGCGGGTTCGAGTTGAAAGTTAACCCCGCTCCTGCTACATGTGATGTTACCTCCACCATCGACAGCTCCAAATGGGCAGTAAATCGATCTTGTCTTTTTTGATCCCTCGCCGAGATAGTGCCCTGGCCTTATCAGACTCAGTTGAATCCTCACTTTGATCACTCTACTACCCTCCTCCCCTTTCACTTCCATAAGGCTCGGCATTACCCTCGCCTCTCTCCTCCCCTCCTATCTCCTTCTCCTCACTATCCTTAGTCACTACCGTCTTATAGCGTCTAGTAATCGGAACCCCACCCGCTGGAACTACTAAGGCTAAAAGGGTATCAGTTACAACATCTAATACATCTAAGTCGCTACCCTCGTCCATCGGAGCATGACCAAAAATACTAGCCTCGTGTTCTATGATTTCCTCATCTATTAGCCTCTGTCTCAAAACTCGATGGTTATGCATCTTATCCTATAGAAGATGAGGCACGCAATTAGATCAATATATTCGATAATCATGTGTCAATAACCCATTTTACATCTACCCTATCCAACAGATACAAATACTATCGAAAGCTCGGTCCCAAACCCAGTCACTCCGTCAAAACCCTCAGAATCCTTAAATGAGCTAGAACTCAGACTCATGAATCCCCCCTGACCTTGACTATAACCTTCTAATTACAAACCCAGAAGATCCAACTGATAGCTACGTAAGGCAGAACCAAGTTAAAATAGATAAAAGTCAATTGACATAGTTGTGTTAGCAGAAGTACAGCCAAAACAACAATTTAGTCCATACTCACCAACAACTTTAACAACCTCTATAAATAGTAGATTTACGTAGCAATGGCATATGTTCTCCTCTTCTCACACTCTGCTATTTTTCCATGAACAGTACAGTAGGTATTTACTTCACATTTATATACCTCCTCAGAATACTAAAACCGCCTCGATTTCCAGGCTACTATCATTGCCACGCCCCCACTACCCTGGCTTTTTGGCTATAATGTGTTTTGATTTATTTACCCCTCATTTCCCTCACGTGCAAACCGCATACTCACTCTCAACTAGCTGTAAACTCTAAGCGTCATGAGCCTTTTAACCCTTACTCGAAGCCGCCCAGTCAAATCCTAACATCTAATCGCACTTTTTCCATAAAACGAGCAAAATCCTGATTACCTGCATGGCGCACTGCCCTAGGAGCACATACCATTCTGATAGACCAACTGTCTGAGCTGTCAGACGTCCATTCAAATTCAAAAAACCTTCGACATACCCATGTCTACTCCACCAGTAATTGACTACACCATATATTAAACATTCGATCCACGGCACCTTCGACAAATCAGACTTTTACTTTGAAAAATTGCAATCCTTTACTTCGACATTTCAGAATCCCAGTTCTATACATATCCAAATATTACTTCGAAAAATCAGCCTTCTACTTAGACAGATTATAATTTTTACTTCGATAGTTCAGAATGCTACTTATACATAAATCATAATTTTCCTTCGACAAACTGAACTTTTACTTCGACCGATTTACTTTGACAGTTCAGAAATTTACGTCTACATAGATCAGAATATTACTTCGACAGTTCAAGCATCTTTTTTTGACAATTCAAAATTCTACCTCGAGCATTCACAGTCCTACTTACACACAGTACTAAAATATAATTTACCAAACCCCAATTTCATTTCATACAAATCAGCAGAATACAATTCAAATAAAAATTACAAAACCCTCATATACCCATCTAAACCACCCAATAAAATAGCAAGAGGTCCCTATTTATCATCTGGACGCTCCTCCTCGTTCCTAGTCTTAGCAGCAGAATCCTCCTACTCCACCATCTCCTCTGCAAATGACTCCAGCAAAGATAACCGATGGCCCGGAAATGGACCCATCATTTGAAGAATCCCCTACCAATATTCAAAGGACATTCCAGCAATAGGTTCCCCGGGTTCTACTTTAAACAGGTCTAACATTTCCGCGTCGATGTCCTGATGGATAAGAAACCTCTGCCGTAGTTCCAGCGTCTTTTCCCACACCCGAATAGCCTTTACCGAATTCCGGTCCACCTGTATTCTTGTCGAAGAACTGTCGTTGTTTGGTGATGAAGAAGAAGACATTCTGATCAGAAGAAGAAAGAAGAAAAATGAAGAATTCTCCTCGCAACACCCCATTTTATACATAAATGTGCATTTACAACATTCATTAATCCCAAGTTACATTCATTGCAGTCTTCAAGTCCCCTCCTTGAAAACTCAACAGTCTGACCTTTTCGGCTTCCTAGACATAACTGATTCATCTGTATTCGTATTCAAGCAACATTCCTGAGGACTTGCAGTGGAACAAATCCCCAACATCGAACCATCGACCCTTTTCACACTTCGTCTCAAACCTTTTTCACCGAGTCTCGACTAATACAAAGTCAATTCTCTTCGACAATATCATTATACTTCGACGCCAATTTTTTCCAACAATAATCATTGCTACCTGTTCATGTTTGACGAGATACATTTGCTACCCTACCTATAAGTATATTCGTCTACAATGCCTACCATATAAAAAATATATACAAAATTATAGCAAAACATTATTCCCATTTCATTCCGCAAAATTACAGCAACAAAAATAGGAAGTTTACAAACCCAGATATACAAAACCATAGTAACAACAGAAACTTTCAGAATACAATCCCACAAAAAAAAAAAAACCTATCACCACCACCATAAGAAGAAGGTAACCTAATTCCAGACGGGCCAGTTCCACTCACTGAGCCTTGTTCCTCCATCTCCTCTTCTGTACAAACGAGGCACTCGGCCAAAGCTGACAAAAAGAGGTAGCGCTTCTCCACAGTCATAAAGTTGACCTTCAGTTGCCCTCAAAGGTAAGCATAAGACTCACTGTTGTTTAGTTCCCCAACTCCTACCTCTACCAGGTCGGGCATGTCCCAGTCCAGATCATGCTAATCAAAGAACTTCAAGTGCAACTCAGCAGTCTTCTGCCTTATGAGATGATCTTAGGTGAGTCTTATCCTTTTCTAATGGCGCATATTGGGCGTGGTATCCATAAAGTTTTTCAAAATTTACAGAAAAAAGAGAAGAGAATGAAACAGAAGAATACACAGTATCCCTACCCCCCATAACCCATACTTATAGCCTCATCTCATTTATTACTCCCTAACCACCAACATTTTTTTATTACACTCTTTTATTACCTCCCTCAAAAAACCAACAGTCAACTATTTCACTTTTGACTACAAACAGTTTTTCAGCAAACGCCTCTACACCTAGTTTTGAGCCCTTCGCTTAGAGGGGGCGAATGTAGTAGCCTACTCGCAGGCTTCTACCCCAGTCAAACACTCAAAGGATACTTCGTAGCCTACTCGAATATCTCAAAGCCCATCCAATCCTTAAGCAAGTCTCCCAAAGATCACCCGAAGATGAAGCCCCGACTCTGAACAAGCCTCGAAGATGAACCCCACTTCAACATAAAAAGTACTTCGACCATATCCGTACATGGTCGAAGTGTGACAAGATAGATAACAAGCTCACTAGACAGGACGGCGGAGTTGTTGGTCCTTGCAGCTATAGTGAAAGAGCATGATGGCAGACCCTACATTTTCGGCTTCAATACCAACTCTGGGATATCCGCTCAATATTCGGAGGATACCAGGATTGTACACTTGTAATCTGACCTAACCTTGGTGACTCAGCTCATCCTACATTCTATAAATAGGAGAGATGGGGAGCCAAAGAGAGGTTAGAAATTCTCCACCCAGACCCCACATTATTGACTTTCGATCACGTTGTAAAAACTCAGCACTCAAATCTTTGAATACTCGGCAGAAATATAAACTCTCCTTAAAATCCTCATCAGAGGTCGTGGAGAGTCACATTCTAGACCTTCACGGAAGTATATTGTCTATTAGTTACTCGCATTTTATGTTATATACTTAGGCCCCTTTGATTAAAGATTAAACCTCCATGGTGTAAGAGCCGACTTCCCTTCCTAACGGAGTTAGGCCCCTGCAGGCGGAGCAACTGGTGGCGGCCGAGGATGGGGGTAAGAAGTATCCCTGGTATTGAAAAAATTGTCCTGTGTGCAAGTAAGGGTGGGTTTTCTTCTGTAATTATGGGTGGGTGTATTTTTTCCAGTTTATTCTCTCCATTTTTGTGGAATGAAACAAAGTATTGCTTATCATAGTGTAAAGTATTTGTTGTTAGATATCTAGGTCGATGATAACATAGGCATGGTAGTATTTTAAATATGAAAAAATAAAATTTATGGTCAATATAAAACATTTGAAAGGTCTTGAAGAAGTGATGTTGTCAAAGGTTCGGTAGGATGGCTTAACTCTGGGACGAGGTCGAGGGTTGAAAAATATTCAAGAATACGGATCTGGTCGATGACAACAAGAGGGTTCATGAGATTAAAGAATGTAGAAAAAGAATTGTTTGAGGCTTGTGGCAATTCAGCTTTAAGGGTCTGACAACCATATTTGTAGAGTTGTAAGATAGGACACCGTACATTGAGTAGTATACCGTTACAGACAATAATCATTATATGTTGGTTATGGGGATGAGGTGTAGGCCACGTGGTAGTTAGGTGAGGTTGACATGGCAGGATGTGACAGTATGTCAGAGGCTTATTGTCGAAGTTGATAAGTATCCGAAGGTATTGGACAGAATATGCACGTGAACAATTGTGGTATTCAAGTGGACTCGAGGGTTCGGGAGGTAGTTGGGAAGTTCTGCAACCAGTGAATGTGCGGCATTCATACGTTTGTATGTGTAGGGGTAGTTGTGTAAAAATACATGGTAGCTAAAAATATAGAAGGAAGTGGGAGAGGTAGTGGGGGTAATGGTCATGATTATAGTTTAGGAAACCAAGGTGGTTTAGTAGGCTATATTTAAGGGGAGAGAGAGACAGACTTGAATCATTTTCAATTAAATAGAGAAATACAAATAAACAAGAAGCCCACCATTGTGGCTGAGGAGAGGAAGGGGGAGAATCTATTATTGCTGTGAAGGTTGGACGGTATTGTTGCTTTAGTTTTTTGTTTCTACGGTCATCTTCACCAGGCAGGTAGGTCTTTTGACCCTTTGTGTTATATTACTACTCTCTCTTATAATTTATTAGGTGATAGTGAAGAAGTAGGCTTGTAGTGGTACCATTAATAGCATAGTTATGGTGCATTTTAAGATAGTACACTAAAAGATCCCTCCAAGATTAATTTATAAGTGGTGATAGGTACGGGAGTAGAGGAGATAGTAGTCGAATAGTCGATCCTCGGTATGTTCGATGATTGATAGTGGGGAAGGTGATAGTATAATATAAACTCAAAAATTAATACTCGAATATATCAAGCTAATTTCTTCCCTCTTCTTCTTTAGGGTATAATGCATACTCGCAGAGCTTCAAGGATGAGGCTGATAGATAAGGACGATGATGAAATATATGAGCCAAGTATGTCTAGTGGAGTAGAGGGGAGTAGTAACGTCAAAGAGTTTCAAATTGCAACTGATGTGCCTCTGGCAGTAGTGGAGCCCGACGTTAGTTCAGTTAGGAGGAGTCGACGTAGAGCTCTGATGGTTGGGGAGAGTGATGAAGAGGAGGAAGAGGAGAAAAGGGGTGAGGAGGCTGGAGTTGATCGTTTAGGGAAAGTGGGGGATGAAGGGGATATGGAGGTGCGTAAAGAGAGAGAGGAAAGTAGTGAAAAGACTAAAGATGAGGACGCGTATGTGGGAGAGGCCACACCTCGAAAGAAGGCTAAGTTAGATTGTTTCATGTTGAAACACGAGCTAGCGGGGAAAGGGATTACTTTGGTACCATTAGGATCGTAGTATACATTTATGGATGAGCCCAATGAGGGGATAATGGCTTTCAGAGGGCAGATTCGACTGGGGATGCGGCTGCCCTTTCGGTGATTGGTGAAGGAGGTACTAAATTTCCAGGACGTGGCCCCATGCCAAATGAATGGTAACTTCTACGAGATGATGAGGGTTACCAAAGGTATGAATGAAGATTTTACACGCGAAGGGAGGCAGTTAATCGAGTGGTTCGATGTAGTGTCATTCTACTCGGAGAAGGGGAATAACAAGGTAGGGACGTACCATATTTAGTGTCACCCTGAGAAGCCATGGTTATTTGACTTATGCTCGACTGGGCACGGGTGGGATAAGGATTTGGTAGTAGTGAAGGGTAATTATGAGTATGCAGATTGGGAGGTAGATTTTTCTCTGGCTAATAGGCTATACAAAGCAATATCCAAAGGGATATTGCTTGACTTTCAATTATTTGTTGTAGAGCCTGTTAATTGAGGATTGCACAACCATCGGCTTTACATTGACAACCTCATCGACGAGAATGAGGAACGAGTGAACAGGGTGTTTCGGAAGCTGAATATTAAAGAAAGAGGCGAAAGAAGACTGATAAATTTTCGAAAGAAGCTTCAACTACAACTGGGACTTCAAAAAGGAGAAAAAGGTAGTCCCTCCCGAAGGAGCGAGTGAGATAGATTTTTACAACTTAAC
The DNA here is from genome assembly GCA_014058105.1 of Kingdonia uniflora. Classification (NCBI taxonomy): domain Eukaryota; kingdom Viridiplantae; phylum Streptophyta; class Magnoliopsida; order Ranunculales; family Circaeasteraceae; genus Kingdonia; species Kingdonia uniflora. The sequence goes on along the minus strand of JACGCM010002435.1, from coordinate 562,001 downwards.
AAGGAAGTCAAACTTTCTGCCGAGGACTCGTCGAAGAGTTCTGACATCAATGGCTGAGGTAAGGGAGCAAGGCTCGAATGCCCCAGATGTAATTCTACAAGCAGTTCAACTGGCCCAAAAGGGCAAGGGAAAAACTACTATCGAAGGCTCGATTGCTCTATTGACTAAGATGACACCTCGAAAGAGAAGTTATGATCAGATGGCCGAAGGGGCAAACTCGGTCGAGGCCAGGTACCTCACAGCCGAACAAGAGGAAGCGGTTTGAACATCGGTAGAGTCGATGATAGATCTATGCACCACTAACCCAGAAGAAGCAGGTTGTTATGCAGAGATGGTATGGCGCTAGGTATGTACGCTTTTTAGTTTTGAAAAAAAAATAGAAATTGGTCGAACTTGATTTGGATTCCTGCTAAATGGTCGAAGTGTTTGTGATCCGAGTAGATGCAGGCCTGGATGATCTCATTTACGAGAGCTCAAAAGGTGTCAAGTGAGAAGTTGAAGGAATCGATTGATGGAACTATTATATCTCTTAATACTCGAATTGCTGAGCTAGAGCTAGAATTTCAGCAAGTTCGTTCCGATACGGCGAGGGAGAGTCTGGCAGTGGTCGAGCGGTGTGATGTGAAGGTGGCAGTGCTAGAAGCGGAGGTGGCAGGGCTTGGGGTACAGTTATAAGATAATCATTCACCGTTTTAAGCAGTCTTTGACAAGGAGTGCGAGGTAACTTCGTCGTTGAAGAAAGTTATTGACCGACTGGGTTATAATCCTGAAACCTTCAAACTCTATCCTCCAGATGAGGATGATCATGCCTTTGATGATGAAACAAATGCGGGGGGGACAGAGTTGATTCCTATGGTCGAGGTGGCTGGAGTGGAGAATATGGAAGCCGTGCCTATGGGGGAGACTCTTGGTGCTGGTAAAAATCATTTGGCTGCGGAGAACCCCTGAGATCTTGCTTGATTTGGTTGTCTGAGAGAAAAAAAAATTTGATCTGGTTTGTTCTGTGTATAACAAACTATCTATTGGTTTGTGATGGTTGTGTAAACACTGCCTTGCTATTTGATTTGAACTCTTTGATGTAAGCTGGTATTCTATGTGATCAAATGTGTTGATTTGTCAAAATGCCAAAGTTATTCTTGATATATGTTCGTACTGAGGAATGATTGAGCTTCAAGGGCGCCCCCAAGTATTAGTGTAGTTGAAGGTTAGACTAGATACTTAGGTGTACCCAAATAAAGAAAATCACTGAGCTTCGAGGTCGCCCTTGAGTATTTTTATCCGCGTGTTTGATCCTGAATGAAGTAAGACGTGGTTGGACCCATTGTACCCCCGATTGTCCAGTATTTTTACTATTCATGCCACTTGAGTTTGCTTAAATTAGAGCTTTAAAAAACTTCGAGGTCGCCCCCAAGTATCAGTCGGGTCAAAGGGTTGATTGGGTACTTAGGTTTGCCCAAATCAAAAAGTTTACTGAGCTACGAGATCACCCATAGGTATTTCTATCAGCGGGTTTGATCCTGAATGAAGCAAGACGTGGCTGGCCCCAATGCGCCCCTGATTGTCCAGTCTTTTGGCTATTCAGGCCACTCAAGTTTGCTTGAATTGGAGCTTTGAAAAGCTTTGAGGTCGCCTCCAAGTATCAGTTGGGTCGAAGGGTTTGCTGGATACTTAGGTTTGTCCAAATCATGAAGTTCACTGAGTGTCGAGATCACCCCCGGGTATTTCTATCTGCGGGCCTAATCCTGAAGGAAGCAAGACGTGGTGAGCCTCAATACGCCCCCGAGTGTCTAGTCTTTCGACTATTTATGCCACTCGAGTTTGCTCGAATTAGAGCATTAAATAAGGTCACCCGCAAGTATCAGTCAGGTCAAAGGGTTGACTAGATACTTAGGTTTGCCCAAATCAATAAGTTCGCTGAGATATGAGATAATGCACAAGGTGGCAAATTTTGTTTATTGATTTTATTGTGGTTATATTAGTAGTATGGGATGGGGGTCGCGACCTATTGAATAAGACTAACTATATCGTGTTCCATGGGCTGGGAAAGGGTTCCTAGGCTTCAGTTATAAGGTAGTACGATCCTTTATTTATTTTGTAGCTCACCACATATGGTCATTCACAAGATTCAGCTAGCTTGCTAGCATTGCCTGGTTTCGTACCAAATCGCCTATATCAAAACTTCGTGGTCGAACCTACTTATTGTATGATTTCTGGAGGGAGATCTGGTAATGCCCGAGGTTAACTAAGGCACGGTCTCTGATTTCATTGATCCGTAACATATTGTATCCGAGTTTAAACTCTATTGTTTTCATCCAGAAGATCAGGGTCGCGTGTGGGGACCTCGAACTGAGTTGGTAAGACCGCTTCGATTCCATAGGCCAAAAGGAAAGGAGTACAACTTGTCGCTTTGCGTAGTGTGGTGTGGTATGCCAAAAGTACATGTTATAACTCTTGAACCCAAAGCCCCTTCTTCTCATCGACGAGTTTTTCTAAGGCCATCGACTATAGTTTTATTAATTGCATCAACCTGACCATTTCATTGTGGGTAATACAGTGTGGATAGAGAGAGGATGATGTTGTATTTTTTGTGGAATGCTCAAACCTTGTTCCCAACAAACTATGGACTGTTGTCGCATCTCTAGGGACCTATCCCTCGATCTAACCAAATTAAAACTATTTCCAATTCAAACTACCCCCAAATCAGACTCACGCATTCTACATGTGAAATAAAACGTTAGCATTCACCTACACCATGAACTGATGAAGAACGTGGGTTGAACTCAGCAGAAAAGCATAAACAAGTTAAAGACACCTGTCTCTCACGAACTCAATAGTTACTCAGTCAAACGCCAGTTGCCACATTGTTCGAAGAACGTGCCTCAGCACAATAAAAAACTGTAGACTAGGCCTATATAAAGAAAAAGTCCCATAAGAGATAAGGACCATAAAAAGATATGATAAATCACCATGAAAACTATATTTTCTATATTCTGAAAATGCCAAAATTCCTATTTACAAGATCAAGTATTTCTAGCTCGAGAGATCACTTGAAATAAAATATCAGCCTCAAATAATAAAAGTTACTATTACTAAAACCCTCAACTTGAGGTCATGGTTTTTTACCTATTCAGAGGTTTTCCACGCTAAATCATATTTGGCATTTCTTATCTTTTATTAGTTTTTGTCACAGGAACATTGGTGTAAGAGTTTATTCTGAGCTATCTCAAGCATACGTAATTAGGCCATTACATTTGGTGTCGTCTGTGGAAAAGAAGACATTTCCACGATATCCTAAAGCATACATTTACTCTACTATAAATCTCAATTATGGTCACTTCCAGACGACCAACAATTGGAATCCAGCTCGATCTTTCAGTTGAACCGGAACAACTTACAGAACTACGGGCAAATCTCCACGCTGAAGCAGATAAGAGTAATGAGCTCGAACGTCAGTTAACTCTTGACAGAGAGTTCCGTGAGAAGGAGCTCGAATTCGAGCGATATGCTCGTTTGACGTCGTTCAAATGACATGAAGACCAGATGACAACCATGCAGACTACATTACAAGCTCTACAGGATACTCAATAGGCTCTTCCAGCAAGGGATCACGATCAAGTGCCAAAAACCTTTTGAGTTTCTGCACAGGAAAGATTGGGACCTCAAGGAGACACCAGCAAAGCTATTTCCAAAAATATTAAGCATGAACATCAGCCTTCCATTCATTTGGATGGTGAAGTTTAGTCCAAAATTAGTAGAGGTCACCAATTTTCCAAACGCAATGAGGGAGAACAGCGACCTCAACCTCAAATTCTAGCACGTGATCATTTGAGTGAAGGCACCGGAACTCACAATCCTCAACCTCTTTGCCAAGCCACTCAACTGACACGTCAATATTTAACATAAGAGTACATGGATAAGCGTATCAAGGAGTTAATTGAAGCACAAGCTCTGGGCACTAGAGATGACCTTACCAAGTTATAAGGAAGTCTGATTACCAAATAACTATACGATATGGAAATACCAAATGGTTTCCATACTCTAAAAATTTGTAAATACAAGGGCACAGATCCAAAGGAGCATATTCAGCAATACCGTGATTCACTGGGTTGTACTTCAATCTCAACCACATCCTTTTTCGTTTGTTCACAACAAGTCTACTGGAAGAACCGCTCTAGTGGTTCAACTCTTTACCTGAAGATTCCATACTCACATTCGATCAGCTGCAGAAACAATTCATCAAGACGTATGCTCCTAACTGAAGCAATGAGGAGAATTTATATTCTCTTATTAGTCTTAAATAGTTACACAGAGAGAAGCTCGAGGTTTATGCAAAGAATTTTTTAGAGCTTGCACGTAAAGTAGAGAATCTAGATCAAAAAATAGGTGTTACTGCTTTTACTAATGCGCTCCAACACGACTGTAAGGCCAAAGAGCACCTCATCCTCAATAAACCTGCGACCTTAGAGGATATGATAACCAAGGTCAATGGTTATGTCGACCTTGAAAGGATGATGCTCGAAAGGCATAAATCTATTAAATCTGTCCTAACCACAAAAGGTCCATCCACAGATCAAAACACTGAACCAAAGGAGGATAAAGGTGATCAAAAGCACTCCAAGGGAGATACTAGCAACCCTCGGAAAGGCAGTTTACTACCCAAGTTGGTCCTCCCAGATGAATGTTCGAATCTCTGTAATTTTTCTAATCCTCTCTAAGGATAAGCTATACCGTCCCTCTCAACCATTGGAACCAATCGAGGGCCGCTCCTACTGCATGCATCACAATATAAACCATCATTCTACTGAAAACTACTATGCTTTATAGAGGTTGCTAGAATTTAATTTCAAGGAGGGACGGATGTACAAATACATTATCCACCTGGAATCATACAAGGATGACTGCTATAAGAAGCAGCCCGAAGTAGTCCAGGCCGAAGATCAAGCTGAGGGGAAACATCTCTTCCATATATACCACATCAACATGATTGAAATCCATCAATTCACCAACTCTTACCGATTCAAATGCCAGAAACTGTCAAAATGCTACGATCTCACATCTCAAGCTAAAAAGACAAAACTTTTACCCGAGTCGAGCAATCGCCGGCTTGGGATCTCATTCAAAGATTGTGGCACTAGTCATGTTAAAGTTTTACATCATGATGCATTAGTCATAATGGTGAAGATAAAGAAGCTTGTTATGCACACAATGATGATTGATACTGGAAGCTGTATTGAGATTCTCTTTTAGTGCACAATCGACCAAATGGGATTGGCCAATCAAGCTATTCAAAGTTACACCGATATCAGTGGATTCAATGGTTCTAAAGAAGAATGAGTAGGCAAGATCATCTTACCTATTACCGCTAGACCAACCACCATCGACGTCGTCTTCTACGTCATCATTGCCAAATCTTTTTATCACAAGAATATGGGCCGCTGCTGGATTCACAACATGGAAGCAATCACATCCATATATCATCAAGCACTCTGATTCAAGCACAATGATGGTATTTATGAAATCAAGGGTAGTCAAAGCCTTCTCAAGCTTGCAAAAATACCGTTTCTGCCATTCTCGATACCTCATACAGATGTGCTCCATAACAATTACAGAAAAATACTCACCTTGATGATCGGCCTTCAACAGATGAGCCTATAAAATATTTTAACATTAATGGACCTAGCAAAGGTACTTTTATCAGTTCCAAGCTGGTCTAGCACGATAAGGATGCTTTCATTAAATTCTTATGATTGAATCGAGCCATTTTTTAGTGAATTATCGAAGAGATGCCTGGGGACGATCCAGCCAAAGCATGTCACAAATTGGCCATCAACATCAACGCTACGGAAGCCAAACCTAAATAGCGACAACTATCACCTCACCTTCGTGATGAAGTTAACATGGAGATTGAGAAATTGATGAATGTGGGATTCATTCGAGAAGCTAAATATCCAGATTGAATATCCAACATCGTCACTGTCCCAAAGTAGAATGGAAAAATTCGAGTTTGTGTAGATTTCACAATCAAAACAAACACACTCAAAAGGACAATTTCTCTTTTCCAGTATCTATAAAATCCTTGATTCTACTGTAGGACATGAACTTCTATCTATGATAGACGCTGCTTCTACATACAATCAGATTCTACTCTTGGAAGAAGATCATGAAAAGACCACTTCCTTCACAGAAAGTGGACTTTATTGCAACAGAGTCATGCCCTTTGGACATAAAAATGCAGGAGCAATTTATCAACAGTTGATGACTACTATGTTCAAAGTACATCTTGGAAAAGTTGTGAAAGTCTACATTGATGATCTTTTATGCAAGAGTATACAGTCAGTCAGTCAGCCACATTGTAGATCTCAACACTATATTCAACATTCATCGATCTTACCAGATGCGACTCAACTTGGAAATGTGTCAATTCGGAGAATATTCTGACTGATTCCTTCGCCATCTCATCAGCAAGAAAGGGATTAAAGCTGATCTAGATCAAATTCGATCTCTCCTCAACATGCTATCTCCAAAGATGATAAAAGACGTACAAAAACTTACTGGAAAGATTGTCGATATCAATCAATTCGTTTCAAAATCTTTAGATCGTTGTAGTTAGTTGTTCCTACTACTCTACAGTTGTATAAAACGAGGAAAAGTTCAGTCCAATGCAGAGATCTAATGGACATCAGAATGCGAGGCAGCTTTTCAAGGTTTCAAAAACTATTTGGGGAAGTCACCCATAATGAGTACCCCAATAGATAATGAGGAACTGAACATCAACCTAACAGTTACAAATTATCTTATTAGCCCGGCTCTCATTCGACTTGAAGGGAAAATTAAGAAGACAGTCTACATTATTAGCAAAACCCTCACTCTGGTGGAAACGAGGTATTCAAAAATCGAGAGACTCCCGCTAACTCTTGTTTAGACTTGACAGAAGCTTAAGCACTTCTTTAATGCTCATTCAGTCTAAGTCATGTCAAACTACCCACTCTGGGTTGTTTTGTCCAAGATAGAAAAATCCATAAGAGTGCAATAATGGTCAGTCTGTTTGGGAGATCGTGATATCAAGTTCGAACAACGTTATTCTTAAAAGGGTCAGGTCGTTGTCGATTTTCTCGTGGATTTTCCAATTGAAGATCCTGAGTGGGAGGAGCACGATCCTGACCTTGCAGAAGAAATTAGAGAAGATTCGCACACCAAAGCATTTGACGAGCAAGCTGAGTGGATTACAAGGAAATGGTGGAAACTTCTTACAGATGGTTCAGCAGGACCCGCAGGGTCAGGAATTGAAATCGCATTGATTACCCCTTCTAACGATAGAATTGGGAAATTGATCTGCTTAGATTTTGAAGCCTCTAACAATGTCACCAAATATAAAGCTCTCATTCATGGACTCGACTTCGCACTTAAGTTCGGCGTCCTAAAACTCTTAGTCTACACAGATTCACTACTCATCGCCCACCATTACTCTGAGCAATACAAGAACAATGGCAAGTTGATTAAATATACAGCCCTCGCTGCAAATAGGATGAACCAGTTTGTGAAAGCAACTCTAGATTATCTTCTGCGAGGTGAAAACTGACATTTTGATTCCTTGGCTTATCTAGCTGTGATCATGGGTATAGAAGTTAGATATCTCAAGATTGAAGTGATATCAATCCCCAACATTGATCATATTTTTGTGTGCACAATCAACACTGGGGGCGATAAATAGGAGGACGACGATTAACGAAAGCCCTTCCATGCTTACCTTGGTATCGGAAGCGAATGCAAAGGACCCCTTCCAACAGATCCAAAAGAGTGCCAACAACTGATCAAAAACTCAAAATACTATGCATATCAAAATGGTTTTGTATATTGTTCTTCAGCTATGGGCCCTTATCTTAAGTGCCTCTCCAGAAAGAAAGCAGACGAGATACTCCATAATTTACATGAATAGACCTGTGGCCACCATGCCGCAGGTCGACCACTCACTAACAAAGCCATTACACAAGGAGTATTCTGGCAAGGCATGCGCAAACAAGTAAAAGAGTACTCACGCAAATACGATACATGTCAACGACATAGACAAATGTTCCGCGCTCCTGCGCTCGAAATACATACAAGCAAGGTGTTATGGCCATTCCAAAGATGGGTGTTTGATCTTGTCGGTGAATTTCCTAATTCTCCAAGTAAGTACCGATACCTACTCAATACTACAAATTATTTTACAAAATGAATAGAAGCAGTTTTACTCGCTCAAACTAGAGAAGAAGAGGTCATCTCTCTTATGTGAGAACACATCATTACTCGCTTTGGATGCCCCCACCTAATTTGTATCGTTAATGGGCCCCAATTTGTTAGAGAAAAAGTCGTAGCTTTCCTCAACAAGCACAACATCATCTACTAACCATCTAATCCCTACTACCCTCAAGGTAATGGCCAAGCCAAAATCACCAACAAAGCCATCGTGGATGGACTCAAGGAAAGGCTTCACTCACAGAAAAAAAGAAACTGGGTATAAGAGCTTCCTCATGTCTTATGAGCATACCGTACCACATCACGACAATCTACCGGTTGTACCCCATTCCTCCTCGCTTATGGCACCGAAGCCACCATTCTAACATAATAATATCATCAAGCCAGAGATTACATGTTAACTGATGAAGAAAATTAGTTTGAATTGGCCTACAACATTAATTGGATTGATGAGACTAGGGAACGCGCTATCACCAACCTTGGTCGATATTACCATATGTTGGCCAGTTCGTACAACAAACAAGTACTCAGAGAAATCCCTCAACACTAAAAAGAGGCACATGCCAGAAAACTGGCAGAATATTGGGAGGGTCCATTCCTAATCACTAGTCTCACTAGCCTGGGATCATTTTACTTCATGACCGAAGAAAAAGTTCATATCTCAAATCCTTGGAACACTAGGCGAATAAAGCGGTACTATCGTTAAGTCCCTCACTACTCTATTTTCAAATTCTTGTTTTTTCTATTCCAAAAGTGAAATTTTCATCTCCATAAAATGTACATTTTATTCTATTCAATGAAAACTTCCAAAAATTTTCCTCACGACTCTCTACTTACGTAAACAATGCATAGATTAAAGCAAAGGTAGTAATAGCTTTCAATCGACCTCTATTCCGGTTAAAGCAAAGGTAAAACTAGCTTTGATCTACTACATCATACTCTGCGATTAAAAAAAAGGTAATACTAGTTTTCAATCAAAGAACTCTATCAGACATAAGTTAAAGTAAAGGTAAAACTAGCTTTAATCTCTCAATATAGCTACGACAATTATACTCTGCGATTAAAATAATGGTAATACTAGTTTTCAATCAAAGAACTCTACCAGACATAAGATAAAAGCAAAGGTAAAACTAGCTTTCATTCTCAATATTGCTACGAAAATTATACTCTGTGATCTAAACAATGGTAATACCAGTTTTCAATCAAAGAACTCTACCAGACATAAGATAAAGCAAAGGTAAAACTAGTTTTTATCTCTCAATATGGTTACGACAATTATACTATGCGATTAAAACAAAGGTAATACTAGTTTTCAATCTAATAACTCTGCCAGAATTAAGATAAAGAAAAGTTAAAGCTAGCTTTCATTTCTCAATATGTCTGCGGCAAATACTTTTTAAGATTACATATACAGGTACCACAAAGGATTCTTTTTTAATGTTGAGAGTTTAGCTATGCTTTCCCCTACAGCAGGTAGACGATTAACCATAAAAACTCCAGCTCAAGCAGCTACAGTGACCCTGCCTTCCCCTACTAAGTCAGCAGGTCGAGAACCAAACTTCATTTTCATGGAGTACATATAGTTTCCTCAATCTATATCAGCTCTGCAAATACATCCTCTATCCGACAAACAGTCGTGCAAGGTATCTATCTCTAACTCGAGCCTTTTCACCTCCTCAACAAAATAGGTGAACACTGCCATTAACATCTCTGAGCGTGATGCCTCCGGCACAACCATCTTAGAAAAATTATTTCTTATCATTTAAAGGCACTCTTTCAACCTCTTGTACCGTGTTTCTTGCCTTTCAATTTGATAATTTGCGCGAGACATAACTTTGATGTTCTCCTTTACCTTCTCATCAACTTTAGCTGATTCAGTTCCGCCACCTGAGCAAGAAGTTCCTCAAGCTCCCTATTTAAATCTTCCCCAGCAGAAGATTTCTTTAACAATTCATCTTTTTTCTTTATCAAGATCTCCTTACCTCTGATAACCCACTCTAACTCTTGTTCCCTACCTTGGCACTCCCTTAACTGCTCATTTCCTTTTTATACATGACTTAAGTTCTAGCTGTATTTCCCTCCAGCTCTGTGATTTGATCTGATAGGCAAACAATATCCCCTTGAATAATGGAGACCCTAGAATTTCCTATATTATTCCTTTAACACTCTCCAGCCTTGACATTTTTGGCATGTAAATTGGCCTGTACTAAATTGGTTTTCAACTGTGCCACCCTCTCATTCAGCTCATCACATTTACTTTACGCCAACTGCCAACTAGAACTCTATATCTTTAGAAGGTAAACCTGTAGTAGCCTACTCGTAGCCTCCTAGCTCCAGTTGAACACTCAAAGGCTACGTTGAGGCCTATATGAATACTTCGACTATGAACAAGCCTCGAAGTAAAGGCAGATCTGTCAGCACACGAACCCCACATCAGCATCAGAAATACTTCGACCATAGTCGTACATGGTCGAAAGCAGACATGTCAGATAAGCCAGCACACCAGATAATATTGGTACCATTGTTGGTCTTGACAACTACAGTGATAGAACCAATAACGTCTACAGTGTCAGAGCACAGTGCCAGACCCGACATTTATGGCGTCAATACCAACTATAGGATACCGGCCTGATACCTAGAGGATACATCTACAATTTGACATTCCTTGGTGACTCAAACCTTCTTATGTTTTATAAATAGGAAAGAGGGGGAATCAAGGGGAGGTTTCAAAATTTCTCCCCAGAACCCTTGCAGTTTACCTTCGATCACTCTATAAATTGCCCAGTACTCGAAACTTTGACTACGCGATAGCTATATCAATTCTCTTAAAAAAATTCATCAGAGTTCGTGGAGAGACCCATTCTAGGCCTCCACGCAAGTATATAGTCAGTAGATTACTCGTATTATTGATTATATGCTTGAACCCTTTGATAGAAGATAAATCACATTGTGCAAGGGCCAACTTCCCCTCCTTGCAAAGTTAGGCCCCTATATTTGGTGTCATCCGTACTTTCCCAACATACCAATCTCCCCCTGCCTTGTACTTTTTTTTTCCAATTCCTACAACCACTTCCAATGGCCCCCCCACCCTGCGCTCCACTTCCACCAGTGGTGGCAACTCCGCCGACAAAGTCGCTGCCTAGTTAGCCCTTCTTACTCAGCAATTCACTCAGGCTAAGGAGCGACACCGAGCGTAATTGCATGAGGAGCGCGAAGAACACAGGCAAGAGTTTAAAGCCGAACGGCAGCGCCGTTTGGATGACACCGACAGACAATACCGCGACATCAACGACCTATGTTACACAGTTTAGGAGTTGCAAAGACTACAGCCTCTCGGCGCCCCTCTGCCATCTCGAGCACCCACCCCATCGCCCATGTCTGCCTACACTCGACTGGGACCCCTACCACATCTGGAAGTACCCTCGGTCCAACTTGGTGCCGAGGATGCTCCCCATGCTGTTTCCCCTACTGGCTCTATCCATCTTGGCATCCATCCCACGGAGGACTCATCTGATTCTACCCTTCGTTCTAACAGACACCCCAAACGTCACCCTGCTCGAAAATGCCACGGGAAGAGCAGCGCCGAGCACACACCGAACACTCCGCCTCATCACCCTCGAACCCATCGATCCCCCCTCATCACCCTCGAACCCATCGATCTCCCCTCATCCTGCCTATCGTGCACAGTAGGACCTTGACTACAAAATTGACCCTACCATTCGCATTAGTGCGAACCCAACACCAAACTCATGAAGTCGACTAAACAATTTCCTATGCCTCAAACTCCTCGCTATCGAGGTACCTCCAAATTTCTGAGCCCCCAAAATCAGTAAATATCGCAGTACCGATCCTCAGTCCCACATTCTCGAATTTTAAAATTCTCTAAGGCCTTACTCCACGGCTGACCACCTGGTGTGTCAACTTTTCCTCACCAACCTCACAAATAGCCCTCCTCGTTGGTATCATAACCTTCCCAATGGCTCGATTCAAACCTTCGAGCAATTATTCAGCCTCTTCATCACCTAATTTATCATCAATAAGGACCGTGAAGTTTGAGTTGATGCCCTCTTCAATTTTAGAAAATCCCCTAGTGAAACTCGTAAGGCCTTCAGCAAGAGGTTCCTCGAGGAATCGCGTAAAGTCAAAAACCTTGACAGCGCGAATACCGTACTCGCGTATTCGAACACTTTGCTGGATAACAACCGCGTCAAAGAGTACCTGGTCCTTCATAAACTGCGAACCCTCGAGGAGATGCTCTTAAAAGTTAATGGGTATATTGACCTTGAACGCCTCCGCGAATCAAATAAACAGGGGCAGCTTTCGACCTCTAATCCAAACAAACCTCGACAAGGCCCACCTTCTAGTCCTGCACCCCTGATTGCTTCTATCTCACAGGAGACTGAGAGCCACAAACATCCCTATACTGAAAATATTGCGGATGCTCACAAAAAATGACCGAAGCCGGTCCTCCCCAAACTTACTGCCCCTATCAGCACCCATCTACCATAGATCCAGGCAGACTCCATATGGCATATCCCTTTCCCCATCGTGGTCCCAGGCAAGCCTTATTGTGCCAACAGCAAGTGTAACTGTCACCACACCAACAAATGCTTCCCTAGTTACCTCTATTGGTCGTTCCTCAAATCTTAACCCACCCCTACTGCTGACCCAACCAAGGTACACATCTACCAGGTCTATTTCATCGAGATAAATAATATAGATAGTGGTCATTCTAAAAGCAAGCACAAGCGTGTCGATGAATGCTGCAAACTCAGCTACCAAGAAAAGTTACCCGTCCTTCTGCCAGAATCAAGTCAGTAGCCTCGACCAGAGGGTATCTCATTTATTAACTGCGACACATCACACGTTCGTTTTCCTCATTCTGACCCGTTAGTCAAAATGATTAAAGTCAAACACCTCGTCCTCCACACCATGCTTATCGATACAGGAACTACAACCGATATACTTTTTCTTCAAACCATCCAAGCCATAAACAAAAAAAACCTCATCACTGACGCCAATGTCGAACTGAATGGCTTTAATAGGGCTATCGATGTTACCGTTGGTCGAATCAGCCTTCCTATTATTACTGGCCCAGTTATACTGTAAACTAGTTTTCTTGTCATCGATAAGAAATCTAAGCACCTCAGAATCGTTGGGTGCGGCTGGCTCTATGCCATGCGCGCCATACCTTCAACTTATCAACAGACCCTTCGTTTTAATACCCCCTGTGGAACGTGAAACTTAAAAGGTATTCGATGCCTCGCCCGTTCATGTGTGCATCCGGTGATCGATCAGACCTAGAAACTCATCAAACTACCATAGAAAGCACTGCCTTTCTCTATCCATGTAGCCTCGACATCTGCCATCTCACCCATCGAACCCACCGCTTATATTAAACTTGGCAGTCTTGGTCAAGGAGCATTCATCGGAACCTTTCTAGATGAGGCCAAGCGCCTCGAACTCACAGACTTCCTTTGATCAAACAAAGATGTCTTCGAATAGACATTTCAGGAGATGCCCGGTGCCGATCCCAGTTTAGCATGTCATCGCCTCGACCTCATCCCTCACTCCACGGCAGTAAAATAAAAGAAGCATACCTTGGCACCATGACTTCGAGAGGCTGGAAATCTCGAGGTTGATAAACTTATAGCTGTGGGTTTAATCACAGAAGTCAAGTATGTTGACTGGAAATCCAACATTATTACTGTTCCTAAAAATAATGGGAAGATCAGAATTTGCGTCGACTTTACAGACCTCAACAAACACACATCGAAGGACAGCTTCCCCCTCCCAATCATTTTAGTACTCCTCGATGTTACTGCTGGACATGAGCGTCTATTAATAATGGACGCGGCCTCGGGATACATCAGGTACCCCTCCTCCCCGAGGATCAACTTCAAACTTCTTTTATCACTGAACAAGGCTCTTACTGTTTCAACGTCATACCCTTCGGCCTAAAAAATATGGGTGCCACCTACCAGCGCCTGGTTACAACCATGTTCAAACCCTTGCTTGGAAAGTTGGTCAAAGTTTACATCAACGACATGTTATGCAAGAGCCTCCAAAAATAGACCCACGTCCAGAACATAACTGAAGTCTTTTTGGTACTTCGAACATACAACATGAAACTTAACCCAGACAAAGGCCAGTTTGGTGTTTCGTTTGGCAAATTTTTAGGCCACCTCATCAGCAAATGAGGTATCGAGATTGATCCTACCCATATCCGAGCCCTCATCGACATACCTTCACCTCGAACCATAAAAGATGTCCAAAAATGGCTGGAAAAAATAATGGCCCTCAACCGTTTCATTTCCAAATCCTCTGACCGCTGTGCCTTGTTCTTCTCTCTCTTACGCGACCAAGGCGTCTACAAGGCTTAAAGAAAAATAACCTCGAGATCAATTGGACACCTGACTGTGAGCAGGCCTTCCTCAAACTTAAAATATACCTTGGTCAACCACCCAACTTCAACACCCTTGTCGAAGGCGAAACACTTTCTATGTACCTCGCGGTCACTGACACTTCTATCAGCTTAGTCCTCATTCGACTCAAATCAAATATTAAGAAACCTGTATATTTTATCAGCAAAACTCTGGCACCTGCAAAGAATCGATATATGAAACTGGAGCGTTTGCTCCTCACCCTCATTTACACTTCCCGAAAACTCAAACCATATTTTTAAACTCACCCTATCTGTGTTATAACAAGTTATCCCTTTCGATAAGTTCTTTGTAAGAAAGAAAAATCCATACGAGTATAATAGTGGTCCATTTATCTGGGGGAACACGATATCACAATTGAGAAACAAGTACCCATAAAGGCCAAGCAATCACTGATTTCCTTGCTGACTTACCGGTCGAAGATGTCGACTGGGAGGAGCACGAAGACGAACTACCAGAAGACCAGCCTGAATCCACAGACCCATAGAGCTCCAACACAGGCTGGCATCTCTTAACATACGGATCTGCTGGACCTAACAGTTCGGGGATTGGTATCGTCATGGTCACACCCACCAATTATTGAATCGAAAAGGTAGTTAAGTTAAACTTCAAATACTCCAACAACAAGGCTGAGTATGAAGCCTTAATTCATGGCCTCGACCTCGCACTCGACCTCAGTGTCCCTAAACTTACAGTTTTCAATGATTCCCAACTCTTCCAGAGACAATACTCCAATGAAAATTAAGCCAACGGTCGGATGACCGAATATACTGCTCTTGTCCGCTAGCGTATGGACCGTTTCCTTAAAAAATCTTCTATTACTCACTATCCCAGAGGCAAAAATAGATACGTAGATACCCTCGCCTACATAACAGCTATGTTAGGCCAGTCCGAATACTGAACTCTTCATATCAAAGTACTCGATCGCCCAAGTATCGACCAAATGGATGTTAATGCCATCAGTGCTGGGGGCGAGAGTCTCGATCCAAACGACTGACGAACACCATTCCTTGATTACTTCAGCAATGCTATCCTCTCAGACGATCCCAAAGCTAAATGTTCATTATTAGAAAACTATCACAGATACACCATCCTCAAATGCGAGTTACATCGCAAATCCCCAAATGGCATCCTTCATAGATGCATTTCTCAAAATGAAGCCTCTTCAATTCTGGTCAAACTCCACAAAGGTATCTACGGTGCTCATACTGCTGGCTGATCTATGGCCCTTCGAGCCATCTCCTAAGGTTTATTCTGACCCGATATGAAGAAGCAACCCGAAGAGTATGCTAAACACTGTGATAAATGCTAGTGGCATGCCCACGACCTCTATAGCCCCTCACAATACCTCCACTTTAACCAAGTCTCTTGGCCATTCAAACGATGGGCCATCGATCTTGTGGGTCCTTTTCCCAAAGCTTCAGGTAGCCGAGAAAATATCCTTGTTGCAACAGATTATTTTACCAAATGGTTCGAAGCTGTACCTTTGTGTCGAACTAGAGAAAAAGTAGTCATCAAATTCCTATGGGAGAACATTATTATATGCTTCGGCTGCCCTCATATGATTCGATGTGACAATGGTCCACAATTTGTCGGTAATAAAGTTAGAAATTCCCTCAATACCTTACTACCCCTAAGGGAATAGCCTGGTCGAAGCAATCAATAAAACAATTGTCGATGGTCTCAAGAAACGTGTCGATACAAAGAAAGGACGATGGGTTCAGAAATTGTAGCATGTCCTCTGGGCTTACCGAACAGCACTAAGAAAAGCGACCGGCTGCACTCTATTTCTCCTAGCCTATGGTACTGAAACATTGCTCCGAACTCAATTTGAAGTACCCACACGAGATCCCAACCTCCCAGACGGTGATAATGAATTCGAACTCGGGTGCAATATGCTATGGATCGACAAAACTAGAAACTGAGCCATCGCCAATCGCGGCATTTACCATTTATCCCTCCTGAAGACATATAACAAGCGAGTATGACCATGAAGTTTTAATATTGGAGATCTTGTACTTCGACGTGTTACATAATCTTCGAAGCCTCAAAATGCCGGCAAGCTAGGCGAATCCTAGGAAGGACCTTATGACATTAATGATAAAACCGACAATGGTTTATATTACCTGATGATAGAAGATGAAGAGCCTCTACCAAATCTATGGAATACAATACAGTTAGTATCATACAACAGGCCACGACCTTCACCTTGTTCCATTGATGTAAATACAGTATTATCAATGAATATATTTTCCTCTAAACTTTATCTCCAGTTTCCCAATTAATTCATTGGTCTAACCTAAGTGTCATGTAAACCCTTCGACCCAACTAATACTTGGGGGAGACCTTAAAATATTTCAAGTCACCAATTTCGAGCAAACTCGAGGGACACGAATGGTCGACTGACCGGACCCTCGAGAATGTATTGGGGGCGACCACGTTCTACTTCGATCAGGCTCAAGCCTTTGAAGTCCAGGGAATTCCTTGGTTTAACCTAAGTGTCATGTCAACTCTTCGACCCGACTGACACTTGGAGGTGACCTTGAAATTTCTCAAGTCTCTAATTTCGAGCAAACTCGAGGGGCACGAATGGTCGATAGACTGGACCCTCGAGAATACATTGGAAGCGAACACGTTCTTCTTCGATCAGGCTCAGGCCTTCGAAATCCAATAAATTTCTTGGTTTACCCTAAATATCATGTCAACCCTTCAACCCAACTGATACTTGTGGGTGACCTTGAAAATTTTCTTGTCTCCAAAATTCGAGAATACTCGAGGGGCATGAATGGTCGAGAGACCGGGCCCTTGAGAATGAATTGGAGGCGACCACGTTCTACTTCGATCAGGCTCAGGCCTTCGAAGTCCAATAAATTTCTTTTTCTCACCCAAGTGTCACGTTCATCCCTCGATTGACACTCGAGGAACCATCTCGATGCTCTTCAAGGTTCGATAATTCTATAAGCATGTTATACTTATAACATATGCTGATACAAGTATGCAATAACATCAACAACTCTACTACACGCAAGAAATTGCAGTACAACATTTATCAGAAAATTAGGTTTAATACAAATCAACAAACAAATTCAAGTCAAGTTCAGCATCCATCAGCAAGTCAAATCAATCACAAGTTAACAGCTCAAGTGCAAAACAAGCTCAACATTGTTCAAATATTACAATATAACAGGAAGATCAAAAAAAAAATAGTTTGGCAAGCTCAGTACAATACCTCATATCGGAGTGGCTATACCATCTCCTTCTACAGGTTCCTCCACGCCAACAACTCCAGCGCCCTCAGTCAAAGGGTTTGACGCAGCAACATCCACGGCTTCCTCAGTACCAGTCCCAGCAGTAGCTGCTCCCACACTTATACAAACAACATATACTTTTACCCCCTCTGTCTGAACAACATCGTCAGCAACAGGATCATTGGCTCTGGGAAAGCGTTTAAAGTTTCAGGATCATACCCCAAATCTTCGATGAACTCCTTCAGCCGGACAGTAGTCTCATATTCATCATCAAACTGCCCTTGGAAGGTCTTCCTCTATTCTTTTATTGCCTTATCCCTTTCAGCCAGCTTCGACTCCAGCACCCGCATATGATTGTAACACTGGGCTTCAAGTCTCCTCTCGCATTCACATCTGACAGTCCCTTGCTCTCGCTTCAAAATGTTAATCTCAGAAGCCAGTGACGCCTCAATCCCTCGAGCGAGCTCCAGATTTTCAAGAGCCAGTTTCAACTGCTGTGATATTACCTTTTGGGCATTGATAAAAGCCTATGACCAAGCATCCGTCTGCTAGAATAGTCATGCCATCAGTATCTTTCGAAGTATTATGTACTTAAGCAAAATTACATAATTTTAAAAGAAAAATAGTTACCTAATACATCGCCTTATTCATCCTCTTCCCAGCTTCGTCTGGGACAGTAGCGCAGAGTGTGGCCATCGAAGCAGCCATGACTCGAGTCTGATCCACTAGTTCGGCCTCCGTTAGTTCTTCGTCCACATCCTCTGCATCCTCCTCCCCCAGCGCTCTATGCCTCTTCCACTGAGTTCTCTTTGGTGGCTATACCTTTGGAGATTCGAGAAAGACCTTCCCCTTCCCTTTGTCAGCCAGCGTCGACGCATGCCTCTAGGTATCACGAGCTACTTCGTACACTGGTCCTGCCTGCCTCGGCACCTGCTGCCCCTTGGGAACATAATTTACCTTCCTTGCCTTCTTCACCTTCTCCATTCCTTCGACCCCTCTCGATGAACCTTCGCCACCCCCCACCCTCCTCTTCATCGATGGCTTCGACGTAATGGGTACGTTTTGAAGTAGGGAATTTGTCCTCTTCTGCCTCTTCTGCTTAATACCAAGTTTCCTGAAAGCATAGTTTACCTACTCCTCCTCCATGTTGATCAGCTTGTCAATATAATTCCTCGGGTTTTTCAGAGCTCGGTTCTTTGGTGCTGTAAAACAAACAAAACATGGTTACCAGTCTATTTGATCAATATGTCAAAAAAATCTTCGACCATCAATTTACCTGGATTATAAAGCCTATATTGTAACTGATAAGGGTCTTCCCCTTCGGCATTCTCAAAATTACTCCGCACAACTACCAAGTCTTTGTCCGACCCTCGAACCATCGAGCACAGATCAAACAACTATGGCTTACCTGCGTGACATTGGATATGGTATGTGCCTACCAACTGGATTGCTTTTCCCGAGTAGAATGATGCAATATCATAGTACTCGATCAAACCTCTCCCTTCACGAGTCAGTTCAGCATTCATTCCCTCGACCACCTTCATCATTTCATTAAAAATTACATTTATCTGGCATGGGGCAACCTCCCAGAAGTTCAGCACCTCCTTCACCAACCTTTAAAGGGGCAGTTGCATCCCCAGCCAAATCTGGCCCCTGAATGCCATGAAACCTTCCCGAGGTCGAGACTTGAAGGTATACCCAGATCCCATTGCATACAATACCACCCCTACCTTCGACAACTCCAATTTAGCCGCAAATCGATCCAATCTTAGCATCTCTTTAGCTGAGACCAACCCTGCAGCTTCCCCCAAATCAGTCAAACTCTTACTATCACCACTCTGTTCCCCTTCTTCCCTTTCATCCCCCGAAGGCTTGACACTACCTTCGTTCTCTCCTCTTCTATCTCCCCAGTCCCCTCCTCCTCTTCAATTACTCGAGCCTTTCGACGGCTCTTACTCGAAGACACCACTTCAGGTACCACCACGGTTAATGGGGAATCTATTGCTATTTCTAACTTCTTCAAGTCGTTGCTCTCATCCACGGGAGCACGACCAGACACACTCGGTTCATTTTCTTCGATCTCCTCTTTTATTTGCCTCAGCCTCGAAGATCGACGGGTATGTATCTTACCCTGCAAAAGAAGAGGCACACAATCAGATCGATATATTCGACTATTATGTGTCAATAACTTATTTTTACCGACCCTCTCCAACCCATACTATCATAGTCGAATGTTCGATTCCAATCACTGTCATACCGTCAATACCTTCAGAACCCTAAAAGACTTGAATCACAGATACATGGTTTCCCCCCGTCCTCGGTCATATTATCATAACTTTAAACCCTAGCAGCATCTACCCTAATATGTACTCCACATACAGAAATAGAAGATGAAACAGCAAGACAGAAGTAAGATGACATACCTATTGGAGTAGAATATTTTTCTATCCCCGCAGCAAATCAGATGATCCCATAGTAACGACCAAGCTCTATGGAACAATGGTGTATATTCTCCTCCTCTAACTCTCTAGTTTTTTCTATAAGTGGGTAAACGGGAATAGTAACCTTGCCCTTACTATTATATATACCTCCTCGAAACAATAATAACTTCCTCAATTTCCAAAACCACTATCATTACCACTACCCCTACTTTTCGACTGAGATGTGTTTTGTCAACTTTACCCTCCATTATCGCCACTTGCACGTCTCACGCTCACATTTATACAATTTTATATATAAGCCAAGTTAAACCTTC
The DNA here is from genome assembly GCA_014058105.1 of Kingdonia uniflora. Lineage (NCBI taxonomy): Eukaryota > Viridiplantae > Streptophyta > Magnoliopsida > Ranunculales > Circaeasteraceae > Kingdonia > Kingdonia uniflora. The sequence goes on along the minus strand of JACGCM010002435.1, from coordinate 541,320 downwards.
TGATCCCCAATCGAAGTTGTCAAATCAAATCCTTACATCAAATCAACCTTTATCCGTAATCCAAGGAAACATCATGATGCCTGCAAGGCACTCTACCCTAGGCTCAGTACAGTTTCTAACATGCCAACTGTTTGGACTATAAGTTCTGACAGTCTAATCCGACCTACGTTCGAACATTCGTCCACAGGTAACCTAATATTCAATTTCAAAATGTGTCAGTCATTCAATTTCTTTCATATTCAACATTCGACAAGCTGCTGTCGCACCTAAATTACCTTTGAATAGTACGATGGTCTTACTTACACGCAAACAATTCAGTATCTCACTTCAGCAGTTATCTGATAGATTTTCAATTTCATTTGGGTAGACGCCCTTGCGTCAAAACACAGAAGAAAACAGTCAACATCAACAGAAAAATCTACAAACATTCCTACATTCCATCTTACACCAGTACTTTTACCACATTACATAAACCCTTATTCACAGACGAGACACTTCATCAAGAACCCAGCCTCAACATCTTCCTTTTCCAACACCTCTTCAGCTAAAGACTCCTGGAAGGTGAACCAGTCGTTGGGGAGCGGGCTCATTATTTGTAGCACCCTCCACCAGTACGCATAGGGCATCCCACTAATAGGCTCCCCTTGCTCCAGTTCAAATAAATCTGGCATAACCCAATCAAGGCCTCGATCACCAAAAAACCTTTGCTTCAGCTCTAGCGTCTTCTCCCGTATACGAAGGCCCCTTGCCGCCACTTGTTTCTGGTTCCTGGTGTTAGGAGTATCTCCGCTGCTGTGGGGTGAAGATGAAGACATGTTTACTCAGAGAGAGTACAGACGTATAAAATTCTCTCAAAACACCCTACTTATACCTGAAGGTAGATGGATTTAAACCCTCCTTAATCATAACCCGCATTTATCACAGTCTTAAAAATTTCCCTCAAAATCTCAATAGTCAAACCTTTTCAGATTCCCATACTCAACCATTTTATCAGCATGCGCACTCAACACCTATTTCTGAGGTTTTACAATCGACACATCCGCAGTCTCGAGCCCTCGACCCCTATATATGTTTTTCCCACAACCTTGTCGATATATGCATCGAGCTTCGAGAGCTCCGAGTCAATTATTCATTCCAGGTTGAATATTAACCAATACCTTCGATAACTATGATAATTCAAAGTACTTTTCCCCTCACAGAGTACTGTTTCTACCATTTAATTTTCATTTGAAAGCCTAACAGTCTATTTGCCTACCATACTCATCATATGCAAAACACATTATTCCATTAAATTACCTTTTCATTTCATTATTTCATTCATACAAAAGAAGCGAGAAGGGTAGAATAAAAAAATATGCACTTTAACAAAATCAAAGCATAAAAACTTCCAGCACCCCCATACAAAACAAAACCCATCACCACCTTACGAAGAACTCGCCCTATTTTCAGATGGACCAGCTCTTCCCGCCGAGCCCTACTCATCCACCAATAACTGATCCTCTTTCTGCATAATACGCCCAGCCAAACCCGACAGAATGTGGTAACGCTCTTCAGCAGCTGTAAACCTTCACTACATCATCCCTCGCAAGTACCCAAAGGAGTGCCCATTGATCGGCTCCCCAAGTTCTTTCTCCACCAGGTCCGGTATGTTCCAGCCGAGCTTCTTGTCACCAACGAACTTCAACTTCAGTTCAGCCACTTTCCGCCCTATTCGATAGTCTCTAGAAAATCCCATCCTTCTCTAATAACGCGTGTTGGGAGTGGTATCCATTACTGCTCTCACGAAATATAGAGGATGAGAGTGAAGACGAAGAGTATACAGTGTTGCCCCCTCACAACCCATATTTATATCCTCATTAATATCATTTATTACTCCGTAATCACCATAACTTTGCAATTACCCTCCTTTATTACCTTCCTCGAAAACTCAATATTCATCAGTCAACCGTTCAACTTCCAGCAACCAACAATTTTTCTTATCAAATGCCTCTATACCTATTTCCATGCCCCTAGCTGAGAGGGGGAAAATGTAATAGCCTACTCGCAGCCTCCTAGCTCCAGTTGAACACTCAAAGGCTATGTCGAAGCCTACATCAATACCTCGAAGCCCAATCAATCAGTAAACAAGCCTTTCACGACTACAAGAACTTCGACTATGAACAAGCCTTGAAGGTAGATCCGTCAGCACATGAACCCCACATCAGCATCAAAAATACTTTGACAATAGTCGTACATGGTCGAAGGTAGACATGTCAGATAAGCTAGCTCACCAGACAAGAACGGCAGCATTGTTAGTCCTGGCAACTACAGTGACAAAACCAACAATGTTTACAGTGTCAGAACACAGTGCTAGACCCCATATTTACGGCGTCAACACCAACTCCGGGATACCCGGAGGATGCATCTATAATTTGACTTTCCCTTGTGACTCAGCCCTTCCTCTGTTCTATAAATAGGAGAGAGGGGGAACCAAGGGGAGGTTACAAAATCTCTCCCCATAACCCTTACAGTTTACCTTCGATCACTCTGTAAATTACCTAGTACTCAAAACTTTGACTACTAGACAGTCATATTAATTCTCTTAAAAATTCTCATCAGAGGTCGTGGAGAGACCCATTCTAGGCCTCCAAGCAAGTATATTGTCAGTAGATTACTCGTATTATTGATTATATTCTTGAACCCTTTGATAAAAGATAAATCTCGTGGTGTAAGAGCCAACTTTCTCTCCTTGTAAAGTTAGTCCCCAACAAAAGCTGCAGTCAACTGCTCAAGCACAATTTTAGAGTTAGATAGGTTATCTCGAGCTTTTTTCATCTCGCAATCTTTCTCAGTCATTTTATTCTTCAGCCGCTCAAGTTTGCTCCTGTTATTCACTAAATCAGTTCGAGTTTGCTCTGGCTTGTTTGCTTTACTGGCTATTTGGCCTTCAGATTGGCCACAAAATGGCATAACTCTTTCTCTGACATTTCTAGAACCTGTATACGGTAACGAGCCATGTCAGCATCCTTACTCTTTACCATCAAGGCGTTATTTTGGCTTTTAAGTTTTACTACTTTTTCCTACATCTCAGCGAGCTCTTTTTGCCTTTAACTAATTTTGGCATCCTTCTCCTCGATCTTTCGAGTGAGGTCATCAATGGGAGGTCAACTATATTTTCCCCTGTAACAGGAGGATGATCAGCCATAAATTTTCGAGCTCGGGCAGCCACACTGACCCTGTCTTGCTCTACCAGGTTAGCAAGTCGAGAACCAAACTCCATTTCCATGGAGTACATAAAGTTTCCTCGATTTATATTAGCTCTGCAAATACATCCTCTATCTGACAAATAGTCATGCGAGGTATCTCTCTCTAACTTAAGCCTTTTCACCTCCTCAACAAAATAGGCAATTACTGCTATTAACATCTCTGAGCGTGATGGCTCCAGCATGACCATCTTAGCAAAAAAAAAATTGCCGTTTGAAGGCGTTCTTCAACCTCTTGTACCATACTTCCTGCCATTCCATTTGACTATCTGCGTGGGATATAAATTCGATGTTCTTCTTCACCTTCTCATCACCTTTAGCTAATTCAGCCTTGCTCATTGCCCTTAATTCCACCACCTGAGTACGAAGTTCCTCAAGCTCTCTATTTAAATCTTCCTCAGCAGAAGATTTCTTTTTACCTCTAATAACCCACTCTTACTTATGTTCCCTAGAATGAGCTACGTTAAACTTACCTTGGCACTCCCTTAACTGCTCATTTCCTTTTTGCACGTGACCTTGAGATCATGCTACATTTCCCTCTAGCTTTTTGATTAGAGTTGATAGGCTAACTATATCCCCTTTAACAATGGAGACCTTGAGATTACCTTTATTCATCCTCGATTACTTTCCAGTCTCAACATTTTCGACACATGAATTGGCCTGAGCCAAATTGGTCTTCAACTGTGTCACCCTCTCATTCAACTCATCAAATTTCCTTTACACCAACCGGAAATCTATATCTATAGCTGGTAAAGTTGCAGTCAACTACTCAACCACAATTTTAGAGTTAGATAGGTCATCTCGAGCTTTCTTCAGCTCACTATCTTTCTCAGTTATTTTAGTCTTCAACCGCTCCAGTTTGCTCCTTGTATTCGCTAAATCAGCTTGAGTTTACTTTTATTCATTTGTTTTACTAGTTATTTGGCCTTTCATACTTTCGACAAAATGGTGCAACTCTTTCTCTGACATTTTTAACGCATGTATACGATATTGAGCCATGTCAGCCATCATACTCTTTACCATCATGGCATCATTCTGGATTTTGAGTTTCGTTGCCTTTTCTTTCGTCTCTGCGAGCTCCGTTTCTTCTTTACTAATTTTGACATCCTTCTCCTCGATCTATCGAGTGAGGTCATTAACGGTTTGAGTAGCCTCAATAAACTTGAAATGTACCTTTACATGTTGATCTTCCATATCTTCATTTTCCTCTCACATTCTATCAAACTCTGCCGCAAACTCTTGGTTATATTGGCGTGCTTCGTCCTCGCTCAAATGAGCTGACTCCAATTCGACCTACACATCGCAGATACAATATATTAAGTTCTATCCAGGACATTCACTCAATACATACATCTTATTTCTAAGGAATTTTTATTTTTTGATATCTACGGTGTGAAACTACTTATAAACTTAAGGTCGAAGTATGATCCCAATTCGATGGACAACAACTTATACTTCTAATTCCAAGGTACACATTCCCTATATTCTAACTTTTTCAACACTTTGGTATTATCTGTACAGAGTTGAGTACCATTGCCCCTAAACAATTAACAAGTTTTTGGTCTGTCTTTGTGCTTTAATTTTTACTTTTTATCTCTAGAGTAATGAAGCATACAAGTCAAATATTTTATGCTCTTTTCTAGCCTGCAGCTCTTCTTGCGAAGTTAACTGGGACGCTGAGGCATCTTTCTCCTTAGCGAGATCATTCTCTAATTCTTTTATTCTAAGGCGCATATACTTATGTTCTTATAATCAAGGTTTACAAACATAACTTAGCCTGCAAAAATTTATCCTACATTGATTCATACAGTTATAATTCCCAAACCCCTCATAATCATACAGCCAAATATTTAACAAGTCTACTTTACCTTCACATTCACATTATCTTGGTTGACATCATCATTTCCATCGTTCTATCGCAAAGTTTGGGGGGAAACTCTATCCAACCCTCCCACTACGTCAACTTTATCATCCTCAACCTCCTCCACTTTAACATAGGTATCCTCCATAATATCATTTACCTCAGCTTTGGAGTACAACATTTTAAGAAGGTGGCGCCCAAGTCTGACGCGCTGGATTACCGCCTCCTCTAGATTTTTTCTCGCTTCCACTGTCAACTCGCTTATCTCTACCTCTCGCGCAGCTTTCACAGAGTCCAATCGTTTCCCTTCCATAGCCAATTCAGTTTTCAAACGAGCTACCTTTTTCTCGAGCTCAACCATCCCCTTCTCACGCTCAGTTTTCTCCTCCTCCATCCCGAGGCAGATCCTCTTAATTAAAGGAGTAGCCAACAAAAACAACACAATTATCGACCACCTTTTTTGGCTCGAATTACAAAATATAATTCATAAGATATTCAAATCATCAAACTTACCATTTTGCTCATCTCCTTCTCATTATTACGAGTTGCAAGCCTCGCCTTTTCCTCTACAACTTTCAACTTGTCTTCCTCACCAGGTCGATTCCCTTCGACCTTCATCCCAGCCATTTCAAAAAAATGATCTACCGTTCTCTTCTTTGTCTTTTCCTCGACCACACTACTCCTCGTAGTACCGAAGGTCGAGCCACGCTTCAACATCCTCTTTTTTGGAAACCCCAAGCAAACTTACTTGACGTAGTGGACTCTGGCACATCTACGAAATCTACTCCAGAGGCCTTTGGCAAAACTACTCGTCTCTCTCCATCTGCTCCTTCTTCTTGTTACCACAAACACCCGTCATTAGCCTCGTTGCTTAAGACTTTTGAACTTTCTCGGACCTGCTGTTAGTTCGCTTCATTCTACTTATGTTGAGTTCTTTTAGGACAGCCATGAGCTCGACCCCTTCCTTAGTAGCACTGACTAACAGGGGCTTTTTCTTCTTTACCTTCAACGTAGGACTTGTCAAACAACAACACATTTTCTACAACATAACAACTTGTGATTTCAACATTTCAATATTATACGTTATTATACTTACTTTGCTTCACAATTCTATACAGAAGTTCATTGAGTTCTTCATCATCTCTCTAAAGGAAGTCACCCTTCACCCATATCACATTATTATTCCACATTCGACCTACTGATTTCAGATTGAAGAAAAGAGGTCGAGTCGAACTTGAAAAAAAGTATACCCCTCTACTTGCAGAATTGTTTTTCATGCTATAAAACTGCAAGACATTTTCAGGAGATATCCTCCTCTTAATCTCATCCTCTTCCCACAACTTATTCAAAAACTCACAGACATTTATTACCGCCCACATATTCCCGTTCAACGGAACAAGACATGCCCCAATGATATTCATAATCCCTTTCGTAAAATTCTAAAGGGGCAGACTCAACCCGTACTGCAATTGAGACAGGTAATGCCAAAAACCCTCTTCCAGGTCACCCTTGACATTTCTATCATAATACTCCAAGGATATTGATTCGTCTAACATCCTATCTAGTTTCTCCTTCTCTAAATCAGCCAACAAGAAGAAATATTAATCCCCTGATCCTATAATAAAACTTCTAAATTGCCTACCGGCATGTTCTACAAAATTACCCCATCTACCCCTTACATAAGCTATAGCTTTACAAAACTCTCTAAATGCATTAGAGTTTGGAGGATATGATACTAATTTTCTAGGATAATCTAGAAATTGAACAACATCTACTCCATCCTCCTTCAAGGATACTAAACTTTTAGGCTCATCCGAACGACTGGAGGTTGAGGCCTCCAGAACAGGTAAAGTCTCCATACCAACTACAACCTTACATATGAGATGGGATTCTACAAAAAACTCTTCACAATCGACCTACATACAGGTCCAGGTATTCTATTATTATCTTTTACATATACATCACTTAGATACGTATATCATTAGTATATATATATATATAACCGATTTTTATAGATTTATTGTTATAAATAGTAATTTTCGTCATTTGAATACAACAAATAAAGATTTTCAAAAGAAACACATTCACAATAACATAAATCAACTACTAACCTTCAATGTCAGAATATGAATCTGATGCCACGTTAAATCCTTCCCTCACAATGCTGATATATAACCACCTTCGTGACTTAGTCTCTGCAACTCTCTCTCGCTTTGATTATTGATCATTCTCGATTAATTTCTCACAAAATTCTCTACAATTTAATCTTTCCTCCCTCACTGTTCTTCAAGCTTTCAAAAGTTTTTAAGCGTTTGAATGAAGAAGATGAAGCATTATTTATATTTTTTTCTCTCGAACTACTGGCAGTTATTGGGCCTCGTACGAGCTACCCTCGGTTTTGGAATGGAGGCATCCCTTCCACAATTAATGTTAAACGTTTTGTACCTTTTCGGTGAAAACACCTTCCCATCATTGCCTCCTTCCCAATATTTTAATATATTTTTATCTCTCTTTCCCAAATCTCCCTCTGACCTCCCCATACTCATGATGACTCAAAGCTTACACGCAATCGAACTTTCCCAACAATCGTACCAGAGACAAAATCAAAAGCAGCGTGCTTTTTCAATTTTTGCTTCTACTTATAGAAATGCTGACGTCATTTCTAAAGCTCTCACAATTCAAAAATTCAAATTAACTTTTCACAGCAGTCACAAACAATATTTGCAACAAAAGATGACAGATTCAAACTTCATTCTCATTACATTTCTTTGACAATTATTTAAACTCATACAATTCACTCCCCCACAAATAATTGCACCTAAAATATCCCAAATGTCCATGGGAGCCATACCCAATCAGTTCGCCTCCAACAATCTTCACATCTTCCAACTCGATCTCTTCATGAAAAATTAGTCTCGCAGCCTCTTTGTGAGTTGAAGGCACCCCAATCACTTCCTGGAAATGCTCCTCGTTGAAACGACGTCCATACTCAAGTTCCCTACCCATCAAATCTAAACCTTCTAACTGATACTCGGTCACTGGTAGGTCAGCATCATAGTCTAACAAGCCCAAAATCCATTCCTGCACTTTAACTATCTTTATCGCCAACCGTCTCTCAACAGCATAACAAATTCTCTCAGATTGAGTCCACACCATTTCTATTTTCTTCTACCTGCTTAAAGGCTTATTTCCCCCTTTTTATGCAGTATTCAAGATTACTTCATATCCCTTAATATTCGTATTTTTATTATGTTCTCTAATAGCAGAAAACCCTAGTATTCATAGTAAAATTATTTAAAATTATCAATCCACATCGACCTAAGTGAATTCGGCCTACTCCATCTCGAGCTTATTTTTATTCAAATCCAATATTTTAGAGCGACCTCCCTGAGCTCGAACTTCTAATTTCTTTATATCCTAAATCTTCTGCATTTATCTTTCTCCCCAATAAATCTAAGTCATTCAGTTCAAAAAAAATTTATTGCAGATCTTGTATGTTACAAACACATATTTACAGCTAGATTATAACATACTTTGTATGTCCAATCTTATATAATACATTTCATCCTCTATTCGTAAATCTTCCAATAATTCACAGCTGGATTTCAATCACAAGAGTTGCTCTATATATCAACACAGAGTTTGAATAACTAAATTTTATTAAGCTCAAATATAAATTATAGGTACTTTAAAGATAATATGTCTTTTAGGTACCTTACAGATAACAAGTCTTTCAGGTACTCTTAAACAACAAATCCTTCAGTTCATCTGACTTCAGTGATGTTTCAATCAGAGAATCTTCTGATGAAAAATAGACATAGGAAGCCACCAAATGTCCTTCTGCTTTCACATCATCTTATTCTGACCATAAGCTGGGTTTGGAGGAAGTCTGAACATAAAATTAGAAGAGTCAGTGCTTGAATAAACTCTTCAAATAGAAGGTCTTCTTAGAGCCGAGACATGATGATCGCGTAGAAGTAGATTTCTATTCTCCATCTCCCTTTTCCACTACTATCGTCGCCTCCTATATAACCACCACCATCGGAGAGTTGGTGAAGTTAAAGAGGGCCCGACCTTAGAAACCAATCCTATGCATGACATCGACAAAACTACCTCACAGATACACCGACCCTCGTATCTGTCTCCTCAACCTTGTCTTCTACAAGGATGAAGAGACACATCCAACGTTGCTCGCCTGTTAAGACAGCCTAAGGAAATCTTTACATACAGTAAAAATCTTCTTAAGCTTCAGCCACTTCTTCTTCCGACATACCGTAATACGTCAGTAGAACGGGAATGAGGGTTGGCATTTCAAAGGACTAATCTCTGAAATATCTCAACTTAATCTTTTGCATCTCAACAAAAACTCTCTCTTCGTGAACCATTCTCCGAGTCTTCACCATTGTTAACCTAGGCTTCTAGAGAAATTTTGTAACAAACAATGTACTTTACAGCAATCCTCGGTACAGGTATTATTTATATAACCCTAATATTTAATGTACATGTATGTTTCCCAAGCGTCATCATTCAAAATAGATAAAGCTTTCAAAACCCCAAGCATCGCATACATCAAAATTCCCATCCTCATTCAATACACAAACATCCCTCTATAAAAATATACACATTTTCCATACAGCCAAATTCACATTAATACTTCCTTCCTTTTCAACTTCCAAAACCCATATACCCACATATTCTTTCTCAACCAATGCCAGTCGTGACTTCAAGTACGAAGGGGTGATTATAGGTCCTATCCCTCGATCTAACCCAATTCGAATTATTTCTAGTTCGAACTACCTCCATATCAGACTTACGCATTCTACATGTGACATAAATAGTTAGCATTGACACCTACACCACGAACTGGTGAAAAATGCGGGTCAGGCATAATAGAATAACATAAACAACTCAAAGACGCATGTCTCTCATGAACTCAACAGTTACTCAATCAAACACTACTTACCACATTGTTCGAAGAATGTGCTTCAGCATGATAAAGAACTACGGACAAGGCCTATATAAAGAAAAAGTTCTAAAAAAGGCAAGGACCACAAAAAGATACGTGAAATCACCAAGAAAACTATATTTTCAAGATTCTCAAAACACCAAAATTCTTATTTACGAGATCAAGTATGTTAAGTTTGAGTGATCACTTGTAATAAGATATCAGCCTCAAGTAATAAAAGTCATTATTACTAAATCCATCAACTCGAGGTCGTGGTTTTTTACCTATTCAGAGGTTTTCCATGCTAAATCACTTGTGTCATTTATAATCTTACATTAGTTTTTGACACAGGAGCATTGGAATAAGAGCTAATTCTGAGCCAACTCGAGCTTGCGGAAATGGGCTATTACACTCACAATCCACAACCTCCTCGTTAAGCCACTCAATCGACACGTCAATATGTCACATAAGTGTACATGGATTAGCGCATCAAGGAGTTAATCAAAGCACAAGCTTTGGGTACGGCAGACAACCATACCAAGTTACAGGGAAGTCTGATTGCCAAAGAACTATTCGACATGGAAATGCCGAAAGGTTTCTATACTCCAAAAATTCATAAATACAAGGGCACAGATACAGATAAGCATATTCAACAATATCGTGATTCGCTAGAGTTGTACTCCAATCTCAACCACATCCTCTGCCATTTGTTCGCAACAAGTCTACAAGAAGAACCGCTCCCGTAGTTCCATTCTTTACCTGAAGATTCCATACTCACATTTGATCAGCTGCATAAATCATTTATCAAGACGTATGCTCACAACCGAGAGAAAGAAGAATTTATATTCTCTTATTAGACCTAAACAGTTACACGAAGAAAAACCTGAGGTTTTCGCAAAGAAGTTTTTGGAGCTCGGGCGTAAAGTAGACAATCCCAATTAGAAAATAGTTGTTACTGCTTTCACCAATGTGCACTAGCTCGACTACAAGGCAAAAGAGTACCTCTTCCTTAACAAACCTGCGACCTTAGAGGATATGATAGCCAAGGCCAATGGTTATGTCAACCAGAAAGGATGATGTCCAAAAGGCATAAATCTACAAAATTTATCCTAACCATAAATGTCCCATCCATAGAGTAAAACACTGAACCAAAGAAGGATCAGGGTGATCAAAAGCGCTCTAAGGGAAATACTGGCAATCCCTGGAAAGACAGTTTACTACCCAAACTGGTCCTCCCAAAGATGAATGTTTGAATCTTCACAATTTTTCTAGTCCTCTCAAAGGATATGTTATATTGTCCCTCTTAACAATTAAAACCAATCGAGAGTTGCTCGTACTACATGCATCACAAGGTAAGCCATCATTTTACTAACAACTGCTATGTTTTACAGAGGTTGCTAGAATTAATTTTTAAGGAGGGATGGATGTACAAATACATTATTGACCTGGAACCATACAAGGATGGTGGCCATAAGAAGCAGCTCGAAGTAGTTCAGGTTGAAGATCAAGTTGAGGAGAAACATCTCTACCATATGTACCACAGTAACATGATCAAAATCCTTCAAATCACCAACTCTTGTTGATTCAAACACCAGAGACTGTCGGAATGCTGCGATCTCACACCTTAAGATAAAGAAGTGAAACATTTACCGGAGTCGAGCAATCGCCGGCTTGGGATCTCATTCAAAGATTACAATATTAGTCACGAAAAATTTTCACATCAAGATGCATTAGTCATAATGCTGAAGATTAAGAAGTTTGTCATGCACACAATGATGATCGATACTGGAAGCAATATTGAGATTCTCTTTCAGAGTATAATCGACTAAATGGGATTGGCCGATCAAGTTATTCCAAGTAATACCTATAAGGACTTATCCCTCAACTAACCCAATTCGATCTATTTCCAGTTAGAGCTGCCTCCATATAAGACTCACGCATTCTACATGTGACATAAATAGTCAGTATTGACACTTACGCCACAAACTGATGAAGAACATGGGTCGAGCTCAACAGAAAAACATGAGCAAGTCAAAAATACTTATCCCTCATGAACTCAACAGTAGCTCAGTCAACCGCCACTTACCACTTTGTTCAGAGAATATGCCTTAACACGATAAAGAACTATAGAAAAGGCGTATAAAAAGAAAAAATTCCAAAAGAGACAAAAACCAAGGAAAAGATGCGATAAATCACCAAGGAAACTTCATTTTCTAGATTCTTAAATACCCAAACTTCTTATTTACAAGATCAAGTATTTCAAGTTCAAGAGATCACTTGTAATAAGATATCAGCCTCAAGCAATGAAAGTCACAATTACAAAAACCCTCAACTTGAGGTCGTGGTTTTTAACCTATTCAGAGCTTTTCCAAGCTAAATCACCTGTAACATTTCTTATTTCACATTAGTTTTTTATCACAGGAACAATGGTGCAAGAGCTAATTCCAATCCATTTTGAGCTTACAGAATTAGGCCATTACATTTGGAGCTGTATGTGGGAAGGAAAATATTTCGACGATATCCTAAAGTATACATTCACACTACTGCAAATTTCAATCAAGGTCACTTCCAGACGACCAACAACCAGAATCCAGCTCGATCTTTCAGTTGAACCGGAACAACTTAGAGTTCTACGAGTGAATCTCCACACCAAAATAGAGAAATAAAATAATCTTGAACGTTAGTTAACTCTTGACCAAGAGCTCTACGAGAAGGTGCTCGAAGCTGAGTGACAAGCTCATTTGACAGCGTTCAAATGACATAAATACCAAATGACAACCATATAGACTACCTTACAAGCTCTGCAAGACACTCAATAGGCTTCTCCAACAAGGGATCGCGATCAATTGCCAGAAACCTCATCGGTGTCTGCAAAGAAAAGGTTGGGACCTCAAGGATCCACCAGCAAAGCTATTTCCAGAAATATTTAGCACGAACATCAACCTTCTATTCATTTGGGTGGTAAAGTTCAATCCAAAATCAGCCGAGGTCATTGATTTTTCAAACGTCAGAAGGAAGGACAGCGACCTCAACCTCGAATTCTAGCACATGATCATTTGAGTGAAGGTACCGGTACCCACAGTCATCACCCTCCTAGTCAAGCCGCTCAACCGACACGTCAATATGTCACAGAAGAGCATATTTATCAGCGCGTCAAGGAGTTCATCAAAGCACTAGTTATGGGCACTACAGGCGACCTTACCAAGTTATAAGGAAGTCCAATTGCCAAATAACTATTTGATATCAAAATGCCCAAAGGTTTCCATATTCCGAAAATTTGTAAATACAAGGGCACCGATCCAAAGGAGCACATTCAACAATACCGAGATTTATTGGGGTTGTAATTCAATCTCAACCACATCCTCTGCCATTTGTTCACAACAAGTCTACAAGAAGAACCACTCTGGTGGTTCCACTCTGGTGGTTCCACTCTTTACATGAAGATTCTATACACACATTCAATCAGCTGCAAAAATAATTCATTAATATGTATGTTCACAGCAGAGACAAAGAGGAGAATTTATATTCTCTTATTAGTCTTAAATAATCACATAGAGAGAAGTCGAGGATTTTGCAAAGAATTTTTTAGAGCTCACGCGTAAAGTAGACAACTTCGATAAGAAAATATTTGTTACAAGCTTGACTACAAGGTCAAAGAATACCTCTTCCTTAATTAACCTGCAACCTTGGAGGATATAATCACCAAGATCAATGGTTATATCGACCTAGAAAGGATGATGTTTGGAAGGCATAAATCTATGAAATCCTTCCTAACCACGAAAGGTCCTTCCACAGATCAAAATACTAAACCAAAGGAGTATCAGGGTGATTAAAAGCGCTCTAAGGGAAGCATTGGCAATCCACAAAGCGGCGGTTCACTACCCAAACTGATCTTCCCTAGGATTAATGTTTGAATCTTCGCAATTTTTCAATACCGTCCCTCTCAACCATTGGAAACAATCGAAAACCTCCTGTACTGTATGCATCACAAGGTAAACCATCATTCTACTGATAACTGATATGTTTTACAGAGGTTGCTAGAATTCATTTTCAAGGAGGGATGGATATTCGAATATATTATCGACCTGGAATCATATAAGGATGGCAGCTATAAGACGCAGTTCGAAGTAGTCCAGGTCGAAGATCAAGCTGAAGTGAAATATCTCTACCATATGTACCACAGCAACATGATTAAAATCAATCAGATCACCAACTCATGTTAATTCAAGCGTAGGAGACTATCAGAATGTTGCAATCTCATACCTCAAGATAAAAAAACCAAGCTTTTACCTGAGTCGAGCAATCGCCGTCTTAGGATCCCTCTTGAAGATTGTGACATTAGTCATGAAAATTTTCCACATCATGATGCATTAGTCATTATGCTTAAGATAGTTTGCCATGCACAAAATGATGATCGATACCGGTAGCGCTATTGAGATTCTTTTTCAGAGTACTATCGACTAAATAGAATTGACCGATCAAGTTATTCCAAGCGACACAAATATCGGTGGATTCAATGGTTCTAAATAAGAGAGAATAGGCAAGATTACCTTATCAATTACCATATGACCAGTCACCATCGACATCATCTTCTACGTGATTAACACCAAATCTCATTATCTCAAGATTATGGGCCACTGCAGGATTCATAACATGGAAGTAATCGCTTCCACCTATCATCAAGCACTCTACTTTAAACACAATGATAGTATCTATGAAATTAAGGGTAGTCAAAAAATTTCTCGAGCTTGCAAAATTACCGTCTCAGCCATTCTAAATACCTCTGACAGATACGCGGCATAGCAATTTTAGAGAGCTGATCACCTTGATGATCAACCTTCAACAACAGAGCCTACATAATAACTCAACATTAATTGACCTAGCAGAGGTACTTTTATTGGTACCAAGCTGGTCCAGCAGTATAAGGATACTCTCATTCAGTTCTTACAACTAAATCAAGACGTTTTTGCATGGAATTTCAATGAGATGCTTTGGGTCGATACGGCCACGCCACGTCACAAATTGGCCATCCACATCAATGTCACGGCTGTTAAACATAAATAGTGACGACTATCACCTCGCCTTCGAGATGAAGTTAAAATGGAAATTGAGAAATTGGTCAAAGTGGGATTCATTCAAGATGTAAAATATCCTGATTCGATATCCAACATCGTCTCCGTCCCAAAATTGAATGGAAAAGTCAGAGTTTGTATAGATTTCACAGATCTAAGCAAACACACTCCAAAGAACAATTTCCCTCTTCCTAATATCCATTAAAACCTAGATTCTATAGCAGGTCATAAACTCCTATCTGTGATAGACGCTGCTTCTAGATTCAATTATATTCTACTCTTGAAAGAAAATCAAGAAAATACTACTTTAATCAATGAAAGAGGACTTTATAACTATCATGCCCTTCGGAGTCAAAAATGCAGGAGTGACTTATCAACGGTTAATGACTATAATGTTCAAAGCATATCTTGGGAATGCCGTAGAATTCTACATTGACGAAATCATTTGCAAGAGCAAATAGTCAGTCAACCACATTACAGATCTTAACACAATACTCAACATTCTTCGATCTTACAGGATGTGACTCAATCCTGATAAGTATCAATTTAGAGTACATTTAAGCTGATTCCTTAACCATCTCATCAGCAAAAAAGGGATTGAGGCCGATCGAGATTAAATTTGGGGTCTCCTCCACATACCATCTCCAAAGATGACAAAAGACGTATAGAAACTTGCCGGCAAGATTACCTCTTTCAACCGATTCATTTCATAATCTTTAGATCGCTGTTATTAGTTGTTCCTACTACTCTGCGGTTGTACAAAATGAGGAAAAATTTTGCCAAATGAAGAGATCCAATGGACATCAGAATGCGAGGCAGCTTTTCAGGATCTCAAACCTATTTGGGGAAGTCTCTCATAATGAGCACCCCGATAGATAATGTGGAACTGATAATCTACCTAGCAGTTACAAATATTTCAATAAGCTCGGTTCTTATTCGACTAAAAGGAAAAATTAAGAAACCTGCCTACTTTATCAGCAAAACCCTCACTCCAGCAGAAATGAGGCATTCTAAAATCGATAGGCTTTTTCAAACTCTTGTTTACACTTCGCAGAAACTTAAGCACTACTTCTAAGCTCATTCAGTCAAAGTTATGATGAAATACCCACTCTAAGAAGTTTGGTCAAAAAAAAAGAAATTTAGGAGAGTGTAACAATGGTCAGCCAGTTTGGGAGAACATGATATCAAGCTTGAACAATGCCAATTCGAAAAGGGTCAGGCCGTTGCAAAGTTTCTCACAGATATTCCAGTGGAAGATCCCAAGTAGGAGGAGCATGATCTAGACTTCGCAGAAGGAATTGCAAAAGATCTACCCACCAAAGTATTTGACGAGCAAGCTGAATAGATTACAACGAAAGGTTAAAGACTTTTTACAGATGGATCAGCAGGACCCGCAGGGTCAAGAATTAGAATCGTATTGACTACCCCATCCAACGACAGAATTGAGAAATTAATCTGCTTAGATTTTGAAGCCTCCAACAATGTCATCGAATACGAAGCTCTTATTCATGGACTCGACCTCGCACTTGAGCATCCCAGAACTCTTAGTTTACAGAGATTTACAACTCAACGTCAACTATTACTCTGAACAATACAAGAAAAATGGCAAGATGATCGAATATGTAGCCCTTGTTGCAGATAGGATGAGCAAGTTCGCACAAACAACTCCTGATTATCTTCCTCGAGGAGAAAATAGGCAGGCCGATTCCATGGAATATTTAGTCGGGGTCTTGGAAACAGAAGCTTGATATCTTCAGATCGAAGTAATATCAAACTCCAGCATTTATATTATTTCTCTATGGACGATCAACACTGGGGGCGATAAAAGGGAAGACGATGATTGGCGAAGTTCCTTCCTTGCCTACCTTGGTACCAACAATGAATGTAAGGACCCCTTCCAACAAATCCAAAGGAGCGTCGATTGCTGATCGATAACTCGAAGTGCTACACAAATCAAAATGGTTATTTATATCGTCGTTCAGTTATGGGGCCTTACCTCAAGTGTCTCTCCAGAAAGAAAGCAGGTGAGATACTTAGAGATTTACATAAAGGAACTTGTAGCTCCCAAGCCGCAAGTTGATCACTCGCATACAGAGCAATTACCCAAGGAATAATTTGGCCAGGCATGCGCAAGCAAGCAAAAGAGTACTCACACAAATGTGGTATATGTCAGCAACATGAACAAATGATAAGCGCCTCTGTGCTCGAACTACGTACAAGCAAGGTGTTTTGGCCATTTAAAAGATGGGCGCTCAATCTTGTCGGCGAATTTCCTCATTCTCCAATTAACCGCCGATACCTAGATTATTTTATAAAATGGATAGAAGCAGTTCTACTCTGTCAAACCCGATAAGAAGAGGTTATCTCATTTATCTGGCCACAAATAATTACTCGGTTCGGATGCCGCCACCTAATTCGTATCGATAATGAGCCGTAATTCGTTGGAGAAAAAATCATAACTTACCTCAGCAAACACAATATCATCCACTCACCATCTAACTCCTACAACTCTCAAGCTAATGGCTAAGCCGATATCACAAGCAAAATCATCGTGAATAGACTCAAGAAGTGGCTTCACTCACAAAAAAAAAAAAAAAATTGGGTACGAGAGCTTCCTCATGTCTTATAGGCATACTGTACAACTCCACGTCACTCAACCGGCATTATCCCATTCCTCCTCGCCTTTAGGAACAAAGCCATCATTCCAATAGAATACCATCATCAAGTCAAAGATCACGAGCTAACTGACGAAGAAAATGAGTTCGAATTGGCCTGCAACCTCAATTGCATCGATGAGACTAGGGAATGCACCATTGCTAACCTAGGTCAATATCACCATACGCTGGCCAGTTCGTACAACAGGCGAGTCAGAAGCCATACTTTCCAAATCGACAATCTCGTCCTCCGCGAAATCCCTCCACACTGAAAAGAGCCACAGGCTAGGAAACTAGCAAATAATTAGGAGGGTCTATTCCTTATTACTAGTCTCACTAGCCTGGGATCATATTACCTCATGACCGAGGAGAGAGTTCATATCTCAAATCCTTTGAATACTAGGCGACTAAAACGATATTATCGTCAAGTCCCTAACAACTCCATTTTAAATTCTCACTTTTTTTTATTCCAAAAGTGTGATTTTCATCTCCATACAATGTGCATCATTTTCTATTCAATGAAAACCTCCAAGTTTTTTCCCACTCAATTTTTTACTTACGTAGACATACATAGATTAAAGCAATACCTCATTCGGGCAGTCTGAACGAGGTAGTCCCAACAGATACAGCAACAACCAAACTCAAGAATGTAGATGCTGACAGCCTTGGGTCTGACGGCAAGCTTGCAGCAGCCTGCGACACCGAGTTTGAATGAGGTTTTCACTCTGATATGGATGGGGCAACTTGCAAGGATTGGACTCCGATGAAGAAAGTGCGATTAAGGCCATAGTGGATGCCTTTCAGCTTGGTCGCAAGGAGTAAGAGTGCTCGACAACCCCCAAAATAAACTATGGTAGACGGACCGCTACTCGTTTGGAATTCCAGGGGCATTGGCAACTCCAAGACAATAAATCATTTCAAAGAGCGCATCCATCAACACAAAATTTTGATTATGGTACTGTTAAAACCTTTTTTAGATGTCTCGCATATTGGTAGCATATGTAGTTAAATAAAATGCAATTCTTTTGTCCAATCAAGACAAGAACGGAAAAATTTAGATTTTCTAGAAACAAGATTATGATGTGACGTTTCTATCTTCTACTAATCAATATATTCACTGCATGATAGCACTAAGCAACAACTGGAGTACCCTAGTGACTATTATTTATGCAAAATGCGCGAGTTCTAAACGCCGATCTCTATGCGATGACAATTGTTTGTTAGCCCAGACCATTACGACACCTTGGTGTATACTGGGGGACTTTAACACTATCCGGTATGAATCTGAGAGACTAGATAGTCGAAGAATACGCTACAGTGAGGTTACGTGATTTGAATATATGATACAAGCTGCAAGGTTATTGAATACTTGGCTTTTGGATCCAGCGTACACTTGGTGCAGCAATCATCAGGGCAGGTCATGGCAGTGGGCAAGACTAGATAGAACACTCGTCAATGCTGCGTTCGTGATGGGGTTCACAGTACATGAGATTCACCATCTTATACGGGTTTGTTCAGACCACGCCCCTCTTCTTCTATTATTCATGAACAATGCTTATCAAGGCCCTCGACAGTTCAGATTTCTAAAAATGTGGACGACTCATACCATGTTTCTTAAGCTTATCGAAGAAACTTGGCCATCGGATGTGTTTGGAAACTCTGTCTCTTCTTTTACATTCAAACTAAAAGTTGTCAAGACAGCCTTGTGGGAATGGAATGAAACAATTTTTGGAAATGTTACGCGAAACATCAAGTGGTTTGAAGGCAAAATTACAGAGCTGGATTTTATGCTACAAGGTGAGTGGGACGAACAGGTTAGTGCGGACCTTAGCAATTTGCAGAGAGAGCACGCTGATATGGTACACAAAGAGGAGATCTTTTAGAGGGAGCAGTTCTGGGTGAAATGTATTCAAGTTGGGGATGCAAATACCCAGTTTTTCTACACTGTAACACAGATCAACAGTAAAAGATCTTTTCTTTCGAATTTCACAACGCCTGATGGCACCCACACGCAAGATACTGGGATGATCCATAAAGTAGCTATTACGTACTACAAGGATGTGTTCACTGCACCCCCACCCCAAGCCGACCTGGAACTACTCAACTGCATCCCAACGTTTATTACAGAAAATAAGAACAACTGTATTACGACCTCACCAACTATGGAGGAGTTAAAAGCTAGTACTTTTAGTATACCCATTAACAGCACTCCCGGAAGTGACCGTTTCTCCACTAGTTTCAATGCTACATGTTGGAATATCATTAAGGATGACTTACATGGGGCAGCATAAGAATTTTTCAATGGAGCACCTCTTTCACGATTCTATACCTCCACCTTCCTGACCCTTATCCCAAAATTCAAGACGCCTATAACATTGGGTGACTTTCGGCCAATCAAATTTTGTTCAGTGGTCTATAAAATTTTCTCAAAAATCATTGCTACGGGATTGAGTGCACTGTTGTACAAGATGATCTCAAGTAATCAGAAAGCCTATATACAAGGCAAGGACATCAGCGATACTATCACTCTCACCCAAGAAATGGTGGGGAATTACATAGAAAAACACGGGGCAATAACATCATGATAAAGGTGGACATGACCAAGGCGTATGACCGGCTGGACTGGAGATTCCTCAGGATGGTTCTTTGGAAATTTGGCTTTAACAGTACCTGTGTAAACCTCTTTTCACAATGTTTTGCGACACCTTGGTTTTCGGGGGTATTACATTGTGTCTTCAAAGGATTTTTCAAGTCGACAAGAGGTCTATGGCATAAGGAAACCCTCTCGCCTTTACTGTTTATCATTGCAGAAGAAGCGCTCTCTAAGGGGCTAACGAGGTATTTTGCAGACGGGAAGATTGGGAATTTTAAATCCTCTAGGGGCAGTTTTTCGATCACACATCTGCTGTACGCGGATAACTTTTGAGTATTTCTTAATGGAAGTCAATCCTCTCTTCGAGGGCTGTTGAAGTTTATGGAAAGATATGAAGCCTTCTCTCGGCAATTGGTCAATAAAGAGAAAAATTGTGTCTATGTGCATCATACTACGACAGGAGCTTGGAAACAAATCATACAAACCACGAGTGGTTTTCAACCCAAGCTATTTCCTATGATTTATTTGGGGGCACCCATCAGCTATGCCAAGGTTCGACACTCTCACTTTGAAACGTTCCTCACGAAGATACAACAACGGATTGAAGGATGGCATAGTAAGCTCCTATCTCAAGGGGGCAAACTCATTCTGATTTACCATGTCTTGAATTCCATGCCGATACACCTCCTCTCATGTATCAACGTCCCAAAATCGGTCATTCGAAAACTGGAGAGCATGTTCTGCAATTTCTTCTGGAAAAATTTTGAAGGTAAAAATAAACGTCACTGGGTTTCATGGGATAAAATATGTCTACCCAAAGCCGAAGGTGGAATCGGCATTCGAAAACTCGACAAAATCTAATATAGTTTCCAGCACAGGAAATGCTGGAATGTGTTATATACCGGCACACTCTGGACTCGTTTTCTAAAAAGAAAATACAGAATACAGGATGGCTTCTCTCGGTTTTGATCAAACACCTCTTCGCTGTGGAAAAGTATTCGAAACTTGATTGCAACAGTGCAAGCCAATACAGTTTGGTGTTTGGGAATAGGTAATTGTAGTTTCTGGTTGGACAACTGGACTGGGGAAGGCAACCTCGCCGACCTGCTGAACATCGACTGTACACCGACAATCATGGTGAAAGACATTATCAAGAATGGAATGAACTGGAATAGGAACCTTCTGCAACACGAACACGAACTGGAATCATCTGGCCACGACACGCCGCTATGGGGTCCTTCTGAAAGTGGTAGCTTTACGATAAAATTAGCATGGTAATTTTGGAGAGAGATTGCAGAAGTACAACGCCGTATGGACTGGATATGGTTCAAAATTCTCCCTACCAAAATTCAAGTCTACAACTGGAAAATATCGAAGAATGTCATCACGGTAGATGCTCTCCTTCAGCACCAGATACCAGTTACATCCAAATGCAGATGTTGCCACTCGGGTAACATTGAAACATTAAACCATTTGCTCGTAAACGGAGAGATCGCACAACAAGTTTGGCATTTTTTTACGATGGCATGTGGCGTTCGCAATGTTCCAACTAAAAGTTTTTGGGCTCGACAAGGGGTTTGGATACTAGTAGCAAACAAGAGTACACAAATGGGCATTATTAAGGGACTACTTCCGGCCATAATAAGCTGGGAACTATAGAATGCAAGATGCAAGCATCGATTCGACGACGTGCTCATGAATGCACAAGCAATTGTCATCAAAACATGTCGTTGGCTTCAAGATCTCATGATCAAAACTTTAGTAACTCATGGCTGCAACTACGGAGATACTTTGTCTCTTCAGGTACTATGAGTGCACAAGCTTCGAATAAAACACAAAGGAAGTACATGGGTCAAATGGCGAACACCATCAGCAGGGTTGTTTAAACAGAACACTGACGGATCCTCTCTGCGTAATGGTATCTCTGGGGCTAGAGGTATCATTCGCGACTCACAGGGAGGAATAAAACTCGGTTACAGTATAGTACTAGGAAACGGCACTAACATGACAGCTAAACTAAATGGGCTCCTACATGGCCTCCGACTTTGCTAGGAGAATCACTAGTCTCCACTAGTGGTAGAGATGGATGTCGAGGTCATAGTTAACTGGTTCAAGATGACAAGACTCTGCCCTTGCAAATTTCAAGCCATCTGGAAGATGGTCCTCCAAATCAGCCAGGGGCTACAAATCACCATGGTGCATGAGTACAAAGAAGGAAATTGGTTCGCTGATGGTCTCTCCAAGTTGGGAAGTGTACAACAGGGCCTCCTCTTTAGGTCGACTGCTACGCTACCTAAACATATAAGAACCTCCTATGATCTCAAAAAATTAGGGGTTGCTGTTATTAGACACTGATGCAAATGTATTGTTCGGAAGTTAGGCTTTAAGCCCCCCTCATGCTTTTTTCTTATCTATATAAATAAAATAACAATTTACGCAAAAAAAATACTACCTTTCAATCGACCTTTATTCCGATTAAAGAAAAAGTAAAACTAGCTTTGATCGACTTTATTATACTTCACAATTAAAACATAGGCAATACTAGTTTTCAATCAATGAACTCTACCAGACATAAGATAAAGCAAAGGTAAAACAAGCTTTCATCTCTCAATATGGCTACGACATTTATACTCCGCGATTAAAACAAAGATAAAACCAGCTTTCAATCAAGTAACTCTACCAGACATAAAATAAATCGAAGGTAAGACTAGCTTTCATCTCTTAATATGGCTGCAACATTTATACTCTGTGATTAAAATAAAAGTAATACTATTTTTCAATCATGGAGCTCTACTACGCATAAGATAAATCAAAGTTAAAGCTAACTTTTATCTCTCAATATGGCTTCGACATTTATACTCCACGACTAAAATAAAGGTAATACTAGTTTTCAATCAAGGAACTTTACCAGACATAAAATAAAGCAAAGGTAAAAGTAGCTTTCATGTTCATCTCCTAATATGGCTGCGATATTTATACTCTGCGATTAAATCGAAGTTAATACTAGTTTTCAATCAAAGAACTCTACTAGACATAAGATAAGGCAAAGGTAAATCTAGCTTTCATCTCTCAATATGTCTATGACATATACTTTTTCAGGTTGTATATACAGACACTACAAAGGATCCTTTTATACTATTGGGAGGTCAGCTACCCTTTCTCATACAATAGGAGGACAATCAATCATAAATACTCAGGCTCGAGCAGTTACAACGATCCTGTCTTGCTCTACCAATTCAGTATGTCAAGAACCTAACTCCATTTTTATGGAGTTCAAACAGTTTCCTCGATCTACTTCAGCTCTACAAATGTATCCTCTACCTGACAAACAGTCGTGCAAGGTATTCCTCTCTAACTCGAGCCTTTTAATCTCTTTAACAAAATAGGTGATCAAAGCCATTAACATCTCTGAGTGCGATACCTTTGACATAACCATTTTAGAAAAATTCTCTATGGTCGCTTGAAGGCGCTCTTTCATCCTTTTATACCGTGCTTCTTGCCATTCCATGTGACTATCTGTGCGAAACATAAATTTGATGTTATCCTTTGCCTTCTTATCAGCTTTAGTTGATACAGCCTGGTTCATTGCCCTCAATTCCGCCACCTAAGCACAAAATTCCTCAAGCTCCCTGTCTTTATTTGCACTTATCCCAGCGGGAGAACTGTTCAATAACTCATCATTTTCCTTTATCAAAATCTCCTTACCTCTGATAATAGGCTCTAACTCTTATTCCCTAGCAAGAGTAGCATCCAACTTACTTTGGCACTCCCTTAACCGCTCATTCCCTTCTTGTACGTGAACTTGAGTTCGAGCTACTTTTCCCACCAGCTCTCTGATTCTAGCTGATGGGCTAACTACATCCCCTTAAACAAGGGAAACCCTTGCATCACCCTTATTCTTCCTCGAGCGCTCTCTGGCTTTATCATTTTTGGTGTGCAAATTAGCTTGAGCTAAATCGGTCTTCAATTGTACCACTCTCTCATTTAATTTATCACATTTCCTTTGTACCAACCGAAACTTTATATCTTTTGCAGGCAAAACAGCAGTCAACTGCTCAACCACAACTTCAAAGTTAGATAGGTCATCTCGAGCTCTCTTCAGCTCGCTATCTTTCTCAACCATTCTCTTCTTCAATCTCTCCAGTTCGCTTCTGCTGCTCACTAGATCAGCTCGAGTCTACTCCTGTTCATTCATTTTACTGATCATTTGGTCCTTCAAACTGGCCTCAAAATGGCATAACTCTTTATCTAATCTTTCTAATGCCTGTATACGGTATCGAGCCGTGTCAGCATCTCTATACTTTACATCAGTGCCTAATTCTGTCTTTTGAGTTTTACTTCCTTTTCCTTCGTCTCTACGAGCTCTTTTTGTCCTTTACTAATTTTGGCATCCTTCTTCTCAATCTTCCAGCTGAGGTCATTAGTAGTTTGAGGTGCCTCAACCAACTAAAAATGTACCTTTACATGTTGATCATCCCTATCTTCATTTGCCTTTCTAATTCTATCAAAGTCCACCACAAATTCTTGGTTACATTAGTGTGTCACTTCTTCACTCAAGCGAGCTGACTCCAATTTGACCTACACATCGCAGATACAATATATCAAGTTCGATTTAGAATACTCACTCAATTCATACAACTTATTTCTAATAAAATTTCTATTTTTTGACATCTATTGTGTGAAACTACTTCTAAACTTAAGGTCGAAGTTAGATCTCAAGTTGATGAACAATAACATATAATCCCAATTTCAAGTTGCACATTCTTTATATTCTAACTTTTTCAATACTATGATATTTTCTGTACACAATTGAGTGTCATTGCCCCTAAACTGTTACCAAGTTTTTGGTCTGTCTCTACGCTCTAAATTTTACTTTTTAGCTCTTCTTGCAAAGATAACAGGGACATTGAGGTATCTTTCTCCTTAGCGAGCTCATTCTCTAAATCTTTTATTCTAAGGCAAAATTCCTTAAGTTCTTACAACAAGTTTTACAAGAACATCTTAGCCTACCGAAGTTTATCCAACAAATAATATTTCGTCAGATTACAACATTCTAAATCATTCATACAATCATAGAGTCAGCATTCTACTTTACCTTCTCGTTCCCTTCCTCTGAACCCTCATTGTCATCCCCTTGGCTATCTCGTACCATCTGGGGAGAGATACCATCTAACCCGTCCACAACTCCAACAACAACATCTTTTACCACATCATCTTCCTCCACCTCAATATAGGTGTTCGCCATAATGTCGTTCATCTCAGTTTTGGAATACCCTATTTTTAGGAGGTGGCACCCAAGTCTATCACGCTGGATTACAACCTCCCCCACATTCTTTTCCACCTCTGTTGTCAGCTCGTTAATCTCCACCTCTTGAAAAGCCTTCAGGGCCTCTAATTGCTTCCCTGCTTAGCCAAGTCAGCTTTCAGTTGAGCTACCTTCTTCTGGAACTCGGCCTTCCCCTTTACAAGCTCGGCTTTCTCCTCCTCCACTTCAAGGTAGATCCCCTTTATCAGACGAGTAGCCTACAAAAACGCAACAATTATCAACCACATGGTTAACTCAAATTATCATATAGAATTTAACATATATTCAAATTATAAAACTTGCCAGTTTACTCATCGCCTCCTCGCCATTGTGAACTACAAGCTTTGCCCTATCCTCCGCCACTTTCAACTCATCTTCCTCACCAACTCGATCATCAGAGGCCTTTACCCCAGTCAGTTGGGAAGGAGGGCCAAACCTTCTCTTTTTTTCCCCTCCATCAACCTCACCACCTCATGTGGTTTTAGAAGCTGAACCACAGTTTAGCATCATCGCCTTTGGAAATGCCAGAGTTAGCTTGCTCGATATAGTGAACTCTGGCACATCTACAAAGTCCACTCCAGAGGCCTTGGGCAAGACTACTCGCCTCACCCTATCAGTTCCCTTCTTTTTGTTTCTACCAATGCCCATCATTAGCCTCGCTTTCTAAGACTTTTGAACTTTCACGGATCGGCTGTTAGCACGTTTCATTCTGTTGATGCCAAGTTCATTCAAAACAATCTCGAGCTCAATCCCTTCCTAAGCAATAGTATCTAACAGAGACTACTTCCTCGTCACCTTCGATTGTGGACCTAACAATCAACAATACATTATCATCAACATAACAACATACAATTTCAACATTTTAATATTATACATTATATATTGTTAGACTTACATTGTTTCACAGTTCTACACAGATGTTCCATGGGTTTTTCATCATCTTTCTGAAGGTAATCACCCTTCACCAATATCAGAATATCATTCCACATTCGACCTGCTGAATTCAAATCGAAGAAAAGAGGTCGAGTCGAACTCTCAAAATAGTATGCCCCTCTACTTGTAGAAAAGTTTTTTAGCCCATAAAACTGCAAGACATCTTCAAGAGATATCCTCCTCTCAACCTCAACCTCCTCCCACAACTTATTCAAAAATTCATCGACATTTATTACCACCCACATGTTCCTGTTCAACTGAACAGGACATGCCTCAATGATGTTCATAATCCCTTTCCCAAGATTGCTAAGGGGTAAACTCAACCCGTACTTTAACTGAGATAGGTAGTACAAAAAACCCTCTCCCAAGTCACCTTGGACATTTCCATCATAATACTCCAAGGAGATCGATTCGTCTAAACCACTATCGTGTTTCTTCTTCTCCAAATCAACTAATGGAAATAAGTATTCCTCCCTAAAACCTACAATACAACTCCTAAAATGCCTACCGTTATCTGTTATTATCTTTACATATGCATCACCCACATACATATATCTTTCATATCTCATTTTTACAAATATATCAAGCAGATTAAATAGGTTACTTTAAATAGTTTTTTTTATTTATTTGCATACTTGTAAAAAGGATTTTTAACAAAAACACATTCAAAGTATCACAAATCATCTACTAACCTTCTATGTTGGAATTTGATTCTGGCACAACGCCAAATCCTTCCCTCATAACGTTGTTGTATAACTACCTTCGTGACTCAGTCACTACAACTCTCTCTCACTTTTATTTTTAATCACTCTCAATTAATTTCTCATGAAATTCTTTACTATTTTTTCTCTTCCCTCTTTCGCTGCTCTTCAAGTTTTTAGAAGTTGAGAAACTTTTGAATGAAGAAGACGAAGTATTATTTATATTTTCTTTCTCCAACTGCTAGCAGTTATTTGGCCTTACACGAACCGTCATCGATTTTGGATCAGAGGCATCCCTTCTATAATTAATATCAGACGTCTTACACCTCTTTGGTAAAGATACCTACCCATCATTGCCCCCTGTCCTATATTTTAATATATTTTCATCTTTTTTTTCCAAATCTCCCTCTGACCTCCCTACACCTATGATAACTCAACACTTACACGTAATCAAACTTTCCCTACTTTTTCACTATAAACAGAATCAAAAGCTACCTGCTTTTTCTAATTTTCGCTTGTTCTACTTATAGAAATGCTGACGCCAAACTTCTTCCTCATTGCATTTCTTTAACAATTATTCAAACTCGTATAATTACATATAAGTGTGCCACCCCTCACTGCATTCACTTTATTCTTATTACATTCTTATTATAATTCACTCCCTCACATATAATTATACCTAAAACATCTCAAATATTCTGAAGAGCCACACATGATCAATTCACCTCCAGCAATCCTCACATCTTCCAACTCGATCTCTTCTTCAGCAATTAGTCTCACAGCCTCCTTTTAAGCTGAAAACTCCACAATCACTTCCTGGAATAGCTCCTCATATAAGCGATGTCTGCACTCAAGTTACTTACCTATCTAGTCTAAACCTTCAAACTGACACTCGATCACTGGCAGGTCAGCATCATTGTCTAACAAGCCAAAAATCCACTCCTACACTTCAGCTATCTTTATCGCCAACCGCCCCTCAGGGGCATAATGAATTATCTCAGATCGAGTCCATACCATTTTAATTCTCTTCCATCTGTTTAAAGCTCATTTCCCCCTATTTATACAGTTTTCTATACTACTCTAGATCCCCCACAATTCCTAATTATATTCTATTTTTTTATAATAGATAACCCTAGTATCCTGAGAAAAGTTATTTGAGCTTATCTATCCACATTGACCTCAATGAATTCGACCTAGTACATATCAAACTTATTTTTTCCAAATCAAATATTTCGGAACGACCTCCATGAGCTCGAATATTCAATTCTTGTATATTCTAAAACTTCCAATGTTATCTCTCTCCCTAATAAATTATTTTGTTCAAAAATTAATCCTTCAGATATTTCAAGTTACAAACATAATTTTACAGCTCGATTACAATGACAGATTTTAAAGTTCCAATCTCAGGCATTCATTCTCTATTCGTAAATCTTCAAATTATTCATAGCTCGATTTCAAGAGTTATTCTATATATCAACACAGAGTTTGAATAATAAAATTATATTAAGCTCAAATATAAATTAAAGGTATTTTATAGATATCAAGTTTATCAGGTACTTTACAGATAACAAGTCTTTCAAGAACTCTGAAATCAGGTACTTTACAGATAACAAGTTTTTCAGGTACTTTACAGATAACAAATCTTTTAAGTACTCCAAAACAATAAATCCCTCATTTTATCTAACTTCAATGATGTTTTACTCAAAAAATCTTCTGAAGCAAAGTAGACATCGGAAGTCACCAGATGTCCTTCTACCTTCACACCATCTTACTCTGAGCAGAATCTGGGTTTGGAGGAAGTCTGGACATAAAAGTAGAAGACTCAGTGCTTGAACAAACTCTTCAAAAAGAAGGTCTTCTTCGAGCCAAGAAACGATGATGGTACAGAAACAGACTTTCATTCTCCGTCTCCCTTTTCCACTACCACCGTCACCTCTTCTATAACCACCACCACCGCAGAGTTGGCAGAGATGAAGAGGTCTCAACCTTAGAATCTAATCTTACGCAAGATATAGGTGCAACTGACCCGCAGTTACACCAACCCCCACATTTGTCTCCTTACCTTGTCTTCCACAAGGATGCAGAAAAAACTCCAAGTTGCCCGCCAATCAAGGCAAAGTAATAAAATCTTTACATATAGTAAAAATCTACCTCAGCTTCAACCGCTTCTTCTTCCAACATACCCTAATACATCGGTGGAATGGGAACAGGAGTGGGCATCTCCAAGGACTGATTTACAAAATATCTCAACTTCAACTTCTGCATCTCAACAAAAATTCTTTCTTCGTAAACCATTCTCAGGGTCTTCACTCGTCAATAACCCTTCCAGAGAATTTTGGAACAAACAACGTACTTTATCACAATCCTCGTTACAGGTACTATTTATATAACCCTCGTATTTAATATGCAGGTACGTTTCCCAAGCGTCGTTATTCAAAATAGACAAAACCTTCAAAACACCAAGCATCCCGTACATCAATATTCCTATCATTATTCAATGCACAATCATCCCCCAATAAAAATATACATTTTCTATAAAGTCAAATCTACATCAATACTACCTTCATTTCAAAACTTCCAAAACTCGTATACCCATATACCCGTAAATTCCTTCTCAGCCCGTGACTTCGGCTATGCGGGGGCGATTGAAGGGACCTATCCCTCGATCTAACACATTTTAAGCTAATTTCAGTTTGAACTACCTCTATATTAGACTCACGCATTCCACAGGTGACATAAACAGTCACCATTGACACCTACGCTACAAACTGATGAAGAACGCGGGTCGAGCTCAACAGAAAATCAAGAACAATCAAAGATACCTGTCTCTTACAAACTCAACAGTTGCTGAGTTAACCGCCACATACGACATTGTTCGGGGAACGTGCTTCAGCAAGATAGAGAACTACGGAGAAGGCCTATATAAAGAAACGGTTCCAAAATAGCCAATGACCAAGAAAAAGATACAAGAAATCACCAAGGAAACTACATTTTCAAGATTCTTAAATACCCAAACTTCTTATTTACAGGATCAAATATTTATAGTTTAAGAGATCAATTGTAATAAGATATCAGCCTTAAGTAATAAAAGTCACCATTACGAAAACCCTCAACTCGAGGTTGTGGTTTTTTACCTATTCAGAGGTTTTCTACGGTAAATCACTTGTGTCAATTCTTATTTCACATTAGTTTTTTGTCACATGAGCATTGCTGTAAGAGCTAATTCCGAGCCATTTCAGGCTTACAGAATTAGCCAATTACAACATTGATATCAGTAGATTCAATGGTTCTCAAGAAAAGTAAGGAGGCAAAATCATCTTATCTATTGCCACTGGACTAACTACCTTCGACATCGTCCTCTACGTCATTAATGCCAAATCTAGTTATCTCGAGATTACGGGACGCTACTGGATTCACAACATGGAAGAAATCGCTCCCACCTATCATCAAGCGTAATGATGGTATCTATAAAATCAAGGGCTGTCAAAAGCTTTCTCAAGCCTGCGAATATACCATTTCAGCCATTCTTGATACCTCAGACATATACGCTGCATATCAACTACAAAATGCTGATCAGCCTTCAACAGAAGAGCCAACAAAATACGTTAAAATTGATGGACCTAGAAGAGGTACTTCTATCAGTACCAAGATGGACCAGTACGATAAGGATGCCCTCATTAAATTCTTATGACTAAATTAAGACATTTTTGCGTGAACTTTTAAAGCGATGCCTGCGGTCAATTCGGCCAAAGCATGTCACAAATTTGCCATCAACATCAATGCCACGGCGGTCAAACAAAAATAGTGATGACTATCACCTTTTCTTCGAGATGAAGTTAACATGGAGATTGAGAAATTAATCAAAGTTGGATTCATTCGAGAAGCCAAATATCCAGATTGGATATCTAACATCGTCGTTGTTCCAAAGAAGAATGGAAAAGTCTGAGTTTATGTCGATTTTACAGATCTAAACAAACATACTCCAAAAGACAGCTTTCCCCTTCCCAACATCTATCAAATCCTTGATTCCACAGTAGGTCACTAACTCCTATCTATGATAGACACTACTTCTGGATATAATCGGATTCTACTCTTAGAAGAAGATCAAGAAAAGACTACTTTCATCACTGAAAGAGGACTTTATTGCTACAAAATCATGCCCTTCGGACTCAAAAATGCAGGCGCGACTTATCAACGGCTGATGACAACTAAGTTCAAAGTAAATCCTGGGAAAGTCATGTAAGTCTATATTACTGATCTCTTGTGCAAGAGCATACAGTCAGCCAACCACATTACAGATCTTAATACAATAATCAACATTCTTCAATCTTACCAGATACGACTCAACCCTAATAATTTTCAATTTGTAGTGCATTCCAGCCGATTCCTCAGCCATCTCATCAGCAAGAAAGGGATTGAGGCTGATACAGATCAAATTCGAGCTCTCCTCAACATGCCATGTCCATAGACAATGAAAGACGTACAAAAACTTGCCAGCAAGATTGCCGCTATCAATCGATTTGTTTCAAAATCTTTAGATCGTTGTCGTTGGCTTTTCCTACTACTCCGCGGTTGTTCTAAAGAAAGAAAAGTTTAGCCCAATACAAAGATCTAATGGACAACAGAATGCGAGGCAGCTTTACAGGATCTCAAAATAAAATTAGGGAAGTCTCCCATAATGAGCCCCCCAATAGATAATGAGGAACTGATCTTCTACCTAGCAGTTATAGATACTTCAATCAGTTCGGTTCTCATTCGACTTGAACCCAAAATTGAAAAGCCAGTCTACTTCATTAACAAATCCTTCACTCTAATGGAAATGAGATATTCTAAAATTGAGAGACTACTACTAACTCTTGTTTACACTTTGCATAAGCTTAAGCACTACTTCCAAGATCATTCAGTCAAAGTCATGAAAAACAACCCACTCCGGGAAGTTTTGTCCAAGAAAGATAAATCCAGAAGAGTGCAACAGTGGTCAGTCAGTTTGGGAGAACATGATATCAAGTTTGAACAACGTTATTCTAAAAGGGGTTTGGACGTTGCCAACTTTCTCGCGGATTTTCCAGTAGAAGATTCTGAGTGGGAAGAGCATGATCCTGACCTTGTGGAAGAAATTACAGAAGATCCACCCACCAAAGCATTTGACGAGCAAGCTGATGGGATTACAAGGAAAGGGTAGAGACTTCTTACAGATGGTTCAACACGACCTGCAGGGTCAGGAATTGGAATCGTATTGATCACCCCTTCCAATGATAGAAATGGGAAATCAATCCACTTGGATTTTGAAGCCTCTAACAATGTCACCGAATACGAAGCTCTTATTTATGGACTCAACCTCACAATCGAGCTCGGCGCCCCAAAACTTTTAGTCTACACAGATTCATTACTCATCGTCCACCATTACTCTAAGAAGAATGATAAGATGAAAGAATATGCAGCCTTCATTGTAGATAGAATGAGCCAGTTCGCGAAAGTAAATCTTGATTATCTTCCTCGAGATAAAAATAGGCATGCCAATTCCATGGCTTATCTAGCCGAGATCTTTGGTACAGAAGCTAGATATCTACATATCAAAGTGATATCAACCCCCAACATTAATCATATTTCAGTAGCACGATCAACACTGGGGATGATAAAGTGGAGAATGAGGATTGGCGAAAGACCTTCCTTGCATACCATGGCATCGGCAACGAATGCAAAGGACCCCTTCTAGCAGATTCAAAAGAGCGCTGACAGCTAATCTAAAGCACAAAGCACTAGACAAATCAAAACAATTTTTTATACTGCCATTCAGTTATAGGGCCTTATCTCAAGTGCATCTCCAAAAAAAAAGTAAACTAGATGCTCTAAGATTTACAGTAAGGGGATTGTGGCTCCCATGCTGCAGGTCAATCACTCGCTAACAGAGCCATTACACAAGGAATATTCTGGCCAGGCATGCCCAAGCAAGCAGAAGAGTACTCACACAAATGCGATATATGTTAATGACATGGATAAATGATTTGCGCCCCTACGCTTGAACTACATACAAGCAAGGTATTCTAGCCATTCCAAAGATGGGTACTCGATCTTGTCGTTGAATTTCCTAATTCTCTCGGTTACCACTGATACCTACTCATAGCTATAGATTATTTTACAAAATGGGTAGAAGTAGTTCTACTCTGTCGAACTAGAGAAGAAGAGGTCATCTCTTTTATCTGGGAACACATCATTACTCGGTTTGAATACCCCCACCTAATTCGCATCGATAATGGACCACAATTTGGTGGAGAAAGAGTCATAGATTTCCTCGGAAAACACAACATCATCCACTCACCATCAAATCCCTACTACCCTCAAGGTAATGGCCAAGATGAAATCACCAACAAAACCATCATAGATGGACTCAAGAAAAGGTTTCACTCAAAGAAAAAAAGAAAATGGGTACGAGAGCTTCCTCATGTCCTATGTGCACACCGTACCACTCCACAACAATCTATTGGTTGTACCCCATTCCTCGCCGCCTATGGCACCGAAGCCATCATTCCAACAGAATATCGTAATCCAGTCAGAGATCAAGAGCTAACTGACGAAAAAAATTAGTTTGAATTGGCCTGCAATATCAATTAGATTTATGAGACTATGGAACAGGCTATCGCCAACCTAGGTCGATATCACAATATGTTGGCTACTTTGTACAACAAATGAGTCCAAAGCCGTACTATCCAAATCGACGATCTTATCCTCAAAGAATTTTTCAATACAGAAAAGAGGCATATACTGGGAAAATGGTAGAAAATTGGGAGCGTCAATTCCTAATCACTAGTCTCACTGGCCTGGGATCATTTTACCTCATGACCAAAGGAGTTCATATCTTAAATCCGTGGAATACTAGGCGACTAAAATAGTACTATCGTTAAGTCCTTCACTACTCCATTTACAAATTCTCACTTTTTCCATTCCAAAATTGAAATTTTCATCTCCATACAATGTACATTATATTCTATTCAACAAAAACTTCCAATTATTTTCCACATGACTCTCTACTTATGTAGACAATACATAGATTAAAGCAAAGGTAATACTAGCTCTCAATCGACCTCTATTCTGGCTTAAGTAAAGGTAAAACTATCTTTGATCGACTCTATCATATTCTGCGATTTAAATAAATATAATACTAGTTTTTAATCAAAGAACTCTACCAGACATAAGATAAAGCAAAGGTAAAACTAGTTTTCATCTCTGAATATGGCTGCGACAATTATACTCTGTGATTAAAACTAGGGTAATACTAGTTTTCAATCAAAGAACTCTACCAGGCTTAAGATAAAGCAAAGATAATACTAGCTTTCATCTCTCAATATGGCTGCGATAATTATACTCTGCGAATAAAATAAAGTTAATACTAGTTTTCAATCAAAAAATTCTGCCATACATAAGATAAAGCAAAGGTAAAACTAGTTTTCATCTCTTAA
Source organism: Kingdonia uniflora (assembly GCA_014058105.1). Lineage (NCBI taxonomy): Eukaryota > Viridiplantae > Streptophyta > Magnoliopsida > Ranunculales > Circaeasteraceae > Kingdonia > Kingdonia uniflora. The sequence continues at coordinate 506,557 of JACGCM010002435.1, read as the reverse complement.
TATGGCTGTGACAATTATACTCTATGATTAAAACAAAGGTAATACTAGTTTTCAATCAAAGAACTCTGCCAGACATAAGATAAAGCAGCGGTAAAACTAGCATTCAGCTCTTAATATATCTGTGGTAGATTGTTTTTTAGGTTACATATACAGCCACTACAAAGGATTATTTTCAGTTATTGGGAGGTCAGCTGCACTTTCCCCTACAGCAGGAGGACAATCAGCCATAAATTCTTAAGCTCGAGCAGCCATACTGACCCAGTCTTGTTCTACCAAGTTAGCAAGTTGAGGACCAAACTCCATTTCCATGGAGTACATACAGTTTCTTCAATCTATGTTAGCTCTGCAAATACATCCTCTATCCGATAAACAGTCATGCGAGGTATCTCTCTCTAACCTAAGCCTTTTCACCACCTCAGCAAAATAGGCAATCACTGCCATTAACATCTCTGAGTGCGATGGCTCCGGCATGACCATCTTAGGAAAAAAAATGTTGTCGTTTGAAGGCGCTCTTAAACCTCTTGTACCGTGCTTCTTGCCATTCCATTTGACTATCTTCCTGGGATATAAATTTAAGGTTCTCCTTCACCTTCTCATCACATTTTGCTAATTCAGCCTGGTTCATCGCCCTCATTTTCGCCACTTGAGCACAAAGTTCCTCATGCTCTCTATCTAAATCTTCCCCTGCAAGAGATTTCTTTTACAGTTCATTTTTGTTTATTATCAAGATCTTCTTACCTTTGATAACTCGCTATAACTTTTGTTTCCAAGAAAGAGCTACGTCCAACTTACCTTGGCACTCCCTTAACCGTACATTTCCTTTTTGCACGTGACCTTGAGTTCGAGCTACATTTCCCTCTAATATTTTGATTCAATCTGATAGGCTAACTATATCCCCTTTAACAATGGAGACCTTGACATTACCTTTATTCTTCCTCGAGCACTCTCCAGCCTCAAAAATTTTGGCATGTGAATTGGCCTGAGCCAAATTGGTCTTCAACTGTGCCACCCTCTCATCCAACTCATCAAATTTTCTTTACACCAACCGGAACTCTATATCTATAGCTGGTAAAGTTGCAGTCAACTACTCAACCACAATTTTAGAGTTAGATAGGTCATCTCGAGCTTTTTTCAGCTCACTATCTTTCTCAGTTATTTTGGACTTCAACCGCTCCAGTTTGCTCCTGGTATTCACTAAATCAGCTTGAGTCTGCTCTTATTCGTTTATTTTGCTAGTTATTTGGTCATGCATACTGGCCACAAAATGGCGCAACTATTTCTCTGACATTTTTAATGCATGTATACGGTATCGAGCCATGTCAGCCTTTTACACTTTACCATCAAGGCATCATTCTGGCTTTTGAGTTTCGCTACCTTTTCCTTCGTCTCTGCACGCCCTTTTTCCTCTTTACTAATTTTGACATCTTTCTCCTCGATCTTTCAATGAGGTCATCAATGGTTTGAGTAGCCTCAACAAACTTAAAATGTACATTTACATATTGATCTTCCCTATCTTCATTTGCCTCTCACATTCTATCAAACTCTTGGTTCTATTGGCGTGTCTCGTCTTCCCTCAAATGAGCTGGCTCCAATTCAACCTACGCATCACAAATACAATATATTAAGTTTGATCCAGCACATTCACTTAATATATACATCTTATTTCAAATGAAATTTCTATTTTTTGGCATCTACGGTGTGAAACTAGTCTTAAACTTAATGTCGAAGTATGATCCCAATTCGATGGATAATAACATATACATTTAATTCCAAGGTACACATTCTCTATATTCTAACTTTTTTAATACTTTGATATTATATATATATAGTTGAGTACCATTTCCCCTAAACTGTTAACAAATTTTTGGTCTGTCTCTATGCTCTAATTTTTACTTTGTAGCTCTAGTGTAATGAAGCACACAAGTAAAATATTTCATACTTTTTCTAACCTGAAGCTCCACGTACGAAGTAAACAGAGACGTTGAGGCCTCTATCTCCTTAGCGAGCTCATTCTCTAATGATTAATTCAGAGGCGCATATCCTTTTAAGTTCCTGTAAACAAGGTTTACAAACATAACTTAGCCTACATAAATTTATCCTACATTGATCCATCAAGTTACAATTCATAAACCCCTCATAATCATACAACCAAATATTCAACAAGTCTATTCAACCTTCACATTCATATTATCTGGGCTGACATCATCATCCCCTTCGTTCTCTCGCACAGTCTGGGGAAAAACTCCATCCAGCCCTCCCACTATGCCAATTCTATCATCCTCAACCTCCTCCCCTTCAACATAGGTATCTTCCATAATATCGTTTACATCAGTTTTGGAGTACCCAATTTTAAGAAGGTGGCGCCCAAGTCAATCACGCTGGATTATCACCTCCTCCAGATTCTTTCTCGCTTCCGCTGTTAGCACGCTTATCTCCACCTCTTGCACAACTTTCATAAACTCCAATCCTCTCCCCTCTCTAGCCAATTCAGTTTTTAAAGGAGTTACCTTCTTCTCGAGCTCAGCCTTCCCCTTCTCGAGCTCAGTTTTCTACTCCTCCATCCCGAGGCTGATCTACTTCATCAAACGAGCAGCCTACATAAAACAAAACAATTATCAACCACCTTTTTTAGCTCGAATTACAAAATATAATTCAGAAGATATTCAAATTATCAAACTTACCATTTTGCTCATCACCTCCTCACCATTCTGGGTTGGAAGCTTCACCTTTTCCTCCATCACTTTTAACTTGTCTTCCTCACCAGGTCAATTCTCAGCGGCCTTCGTCCCAACCACTTTAGAAAAAGGATCTGCCCTTCTCTTCTTTGCCTCTCCTACAACCTCACCACTCCCTGTGGTACCAAAGGTTGAGCAACGCTTCAATATTCTCTTCTTTGGAAATACCTAAGCTAACTTGCTGGATGTAGTGGACTCAAGCACATCAACAAAATCCACTCCATAGGCCTTTGGCAAAACTACTCGTCTCTCTCCATCAGCTCCCCTCTTCTTGTTGCCACCAACACCCGTCATTAGCCTTGTTGCTTGAAACTTTTAAACTTTCTCGGACCTGCTGTAAGCTCGCTTCTTTCTGCTAATGCCAAGTACTTTCAGCATAGCCTCGAGTTCGGCCCCTTCCTGAGCAACAATGTCTAATTGGGACTTCTTCCTTTTCACCTTCGATGTAGGACCTGTCAAACAACAACTCATTGTCAACAACAAAACAACATGTGATTTTAACATTTCAATATTATGCGTTATTATACCTACTTTGCTTCACAGTTCTGCACAGAAGTTTTATGGTTTCTTCATCATCTCCCTGAAGCAATCACCATTCACCCATATCACATTATCATTCCACATACGACCTGCTGATTTCAGATCAATGAAATGAAGTTGAGTAAAACTCGCAAAAAAGTATGCCCCTCCACTTGTAGAATAGTTTTTCGCACTATATAACTGCAAGACATCTTCAGAAGATATCCTCCTCTCAACCTCCCTCTCCTCCCACAACCTATTCAAAAACTCACAAACATTTATTGCCTCCCATATATTTTTGTTCAACTGAACAGGACATGTCCCAATTATATTCATAATCCTTTTTGCAGGGGCGAACTCCACCCGTACTCCAATTGAGACAGTTAATACAAAAAATCCTCTTCAAGATCGCCCTGGACATTTCCATCATAATACTCCAAGGGGATTGATTCGTCTAACCATCTATCTAGTTTCTCTTTCTCCAAATCAGCTAACAAAAAGAAATGCGCCTCCCCTTATCATTCAATACAACTTCTAAACTGCCTACCGACACATTCTAAAAAAATTACCCCATCTTGCCCCTACAGAATCTTTGGCTTTACAAAACTCTCTAAACAAATCAGAGTTTGGAGGATATGATACTAATTTTTTAGGAAAATTTAGAAATTGAACAACTTCTACTCCGTCCTCCCTCTCGGGTACTACACTTTCAGGCTCAGCCAAACGACCGAAGGTTGAGGCCTCCAAAACAGGTAAAGTCTCCATATCAACTACAACCCTACAAACGAGATGTGATTCTTCACAAAATACCTCACAATCGACATACATACAGGTATAGGTATTTTATCATTATCTTTTATATATACATCACTTTGATACGTATATCATTCGTATCTCCTTTTACATATATATAACAGATTTTTACAGATTTATTGCTATAAATAGTAATTTTTGTCATTTGAATACCACAATTAAGGATTTTCAAAAGAAACACATTTACAGTATTATAAATCATCTACTAACCTTCATTATTGGAATATGAATTTGATGCAGCACCGAATCCTTCCCTCACAATATTTCTATATAACCACCTTTGTGACTCATTCTCTACAACTATCTTTCACTTTGATTGTTGATATTTTAATATATTTTTATCTCTCTTTCCCAAATCTCTCTCTGACCTCCCCATACTCATGATGACTCAACGCTTACGCACAATTGAACTTTCTTTGCATTCGCACTAGAGACAAAATCATAAGCTACCTACTTTTTATATTTTTACTTCTTCTACTTATAGAAGTGTTGACGTCATTTCAAATGCTTTTACAATTCAAAATTTCAAATTCATTTTTCTCTACAGTCACAAACAACATTTGTAATTAAAGAGGATAGATTCAAAATTCATTCTCATTACTTTTCTTTGATAGTTATTTGAACTCATACAATTCACACCCCCATATATAATACACCTGAAATATCCCGGATGCCCAAGGGAGCCACACCTGATCAGTTCACCTCCAAATATCTTTACATCTTCCAACTCGATCTCTTCTTTAGCAATTAATCTCACAGCCTCTTTTCGAGCTGAAGGCTCCACAATCACTTCTCAGAATAGCTCCTTGTAGAAGCGACATCCGTACTCAAGTTCCCTACCCATCCAATCTAAACCTTCAAACTGATACTAGGTCATTGGTAGATCAGTATCATAGTCTTAAAGACGAAAATTCTACTCCCGTACTTTAGCTATCTTTATCACCAACCGTTCATCAACGGTATAACGAATTCACTCAGATCGAGTCCATACCATTCCTATTTACTACCACCTGCTTAAAGGCTCATTTCCCCCTTTTTATGCAGTTTTCTAAATTACTTAAGATCCCCTACAATTCATATTTTTATTTTGTTCTCTCATAATTAAAAACCCTAGTATCCTGAGTAAAATTATTTGAACTTATCTATCCCCATTGACCTAAGTAAATTCGGCCTACTCCAGTTTGAGCTTATTTATATTTAAACCCAATATTTTAGAGCGGCCTCCCTAAGCTCGAACTTCTAATTTTTGTATATCTAAAATCTTCTGAAGTTATCTCTATCCCCTAGTAGTTCTAATTTATTCAGTTTAAAAACAAATTATTGTACATCTTGTATGTTACAAACACATATATACAGCTCGATTATAACATACTTTGTATGTCCAATCTAATATAATACATTTCATCCTATATTCGTAAATCTTTGAATTATTCACTGCTCTATTTCAATTATAAGAGTTATTCTATATATCAACACAGAGTTTGAATAACTAAATTTTATTTAGTTCGAATATAAATTACAGGTAATTTACAGATAACAAGTCTTTCGAGTACTTTACAGACAACAAGCCTTTCAGGTATTCCAAAACAACAAATCCTTTAGTTCATCTGACTTCAATGATATTTCAATCAAAGAATCTTCTGAAGAAAGGCAGGCATTGGAAGTCGCCAGGCATCCTTCTACCTTCACATCATCTTACTCTAACTAGAAATTGAGTTAGGAGGAAGTCTGGACATAAAAGCAGAAGAGTCAGTGCTTGAACCAACTCTTCAAATATAAGGTCTTCTTCGAGCTAAGACACGATGATGGTGCAGAAGTAGACTTCTATTCTCTATTTTCCTTCTCCACTACCACTGCCGCCTCCTCTATAACCACCACCACCGGAGAGTCGGCGGAGATGAAGAGGCCCAACCTTAGAATCTAATCTTACGCAATTCATCAGCAATATTGCCCTACAATTACACTGACCCCCGCATCTGTCTCCTCAACCTTGTCAATCGCAAGTATGCAAAGACACCTCAAATGTTGCTGGCCTGTTAAGACAACATGATAAAATCTTCCCATATAGTAAAAATCTTCTTCAACTTCAGCCGCTTCTTCTTCTCACATATCCTGATACGTCGGTGGAACGGGAACGGGGTGAGCATCTCCAACGACTGATCACCAAAATATCTCGACTTAAACTTTTGCATCTCAACAGAAACTCTCTCTTTTTAAACCATTATCCGGGTCTTCACCTTTGTCAACCTAAACTTTCAGAGAAATTTTACAACAAACAGCATACATTTTCATAATCCTCGGTACAGGTAATATTTATATATCCCTAATATTTAATGTAAAGGTACGCTTCCTAAGAATCATCATTCAAAATAGACAAAACTCTCAAAACCCTAGGTGTCACATACATCAATATTCCCATCATCATTCAATACATAAACATCCCCCCATAAAAATATACACATTTTCCATACAGTCAAATTCACATTAATACTTCCTTCTTTTTAAACTTCCAAAACCCATATACCTACAGATTCTTTCTCAACCATAGCCACTCGTGACTTCAGTTACGAGGGGGTAAATGTAGGGACCTATCCCATGATATAACCTAATTCGGGCTATTTTTAGTTTGAACTACCTCCATATCAAACCCACGCAATCAACATATGATATAACCAGTCAGCATTGACACCTACACCACAAACTGATAATGAATGTGGGTCGAGCATAACATAAAAGTATGAACAAGTCAAAGACACCTGCCTTTTATGAACTCAATAGTTACCTAGTCAAGCGCCACTTACCACATTGTTTAGAGAACGTGCTTCTATGTGATAAAGAACTGCAGAAAAGGCCAATATAAAGAAAAGGTTCCAGAAGAGACAAGGACCAGAAAAAGATACGAGAAATAACCAAAAAAACTATATTTTCTAGATTCTCAAAACACCAAAATTCTTATTTGCAAGATCAAGTATTTCTAGTTTGTGAGATCACTTGTAAAAAGATATCAGCCTCAAGCAATAAAAGTCACTGTTACTAAAATCCACAACTCGAGGTCATATTTTTTATACCTATTTAAAGGTTTTTCACGCGAAATCACTTGTGTCATTTTTTATCATATATTAGTTTTTATCACAGGAACATTGGTGTAAGAGCTAATTCTGAGCCATCTTGAGCTTACGAAATTTGGCCATTACAGCATCGAATCATAACTTTTTCTTCCCTTGCTCGACATAATGGCATGGCTTCGACCCATTTAGTGAAATAATCTTTGGTGACGAGTACGTGTTCACTACGGCCCGAAGTCTTGGGGAAAGGGCCCACTAGATCGATGGCCCATCTCTTAATGGGCCAAATGACTTGGCTGCAAGGTTTTGTGAAGGGCTGCAAATATCATGGGCGTAACGCCGGCATTTTTCACAGTGTTTTACTTACTCTTCAGCTTGCTTCGTCAAATTAGGCCAAAATAAACCCTGTATAATTACTCCATTTGGTGATTTACAGTGTAAATTGCCTTTAAGAATGGTGTACCGTTGACAATTTTCTAATAAAGATCATTTTGCTCTTGGGTCCTCTAGGACTATGGTATGATTAAAGTATGCAAGGAAAGATATACGACAATCATCAGGATCAAGACTTTTGCCCTTAATATTAATAGCATTGATTTCTATCTGGTCGCTTCTTGGGCATTCGAGTACTTCGATATTGAGTTATCAGGGTTCAGACTGGCCTAACATTGCTGCGATATAGGCAAGGGCGTCAGCATGTCTATTTTTACCTCGAGGGTAATGTATGATCGAATATATTTTAGGAAAATAAACAATGCGTTGGTGAACGAGTGTTGCATATTCAACCATGCAGCCGTTGGCCTAGTTTTTACCAGTATATTGTCGTTGGACAAGCTGTGAGTCTGTTAATATGACTAGTTTGGGGACACCAAGTTTGAGGGCGAGATCGTGACAATGTATCAAAGCTTCATATTCGGCCACGTTGTTTGTACATTTGAAGTTTAATTTGATGGCCTTTTCGATTCAGTTGTTTGATGGTATGACCAAGATGATGCCTTTCCCTGAACCATTTGGTCCAACAGACCCGTCGGTAAAGAGAAGTCAGCCTATTCTAGGGTTCCAGGGGTCGTGTTGCTCTGGTTGGTCCTCAGGTAGGTCGTCTTTGTGTTCTTTATACTCGATTTCTTTAACCGGGAAGTCAGCAAGGAAATCGGTAACTGCCTGGTCCTTTTGGGATACTTGTTACCAGAAAGTGATATCGTGTTCACCAAGGTAGACGGACCATTGCTGGACCCGTCGGGATTTATTTTTCTTGGCAAGGATTTCTCAAAGGGGATAGCTGGTGATGACATGTATATGGTGTGCTTGGAAGTAGGGTTTGAGCTTTCGAGAAGTATAGACGAGTGTAAGGAGAAGTCTTTCGAGTTTTATATATTATGTTTCGGCCGGTTTTAGAGTCTTGCAGATGAAGTTGAAAGCTTTTTCGATGCCCGATTCTATTTGGATTAGGACTGAGCTGATAAATTTTTCGGTGACTACTAGATATAGGGAAAGCATTTTACCTTCGACCGGGGTACTCATGACAAGTGGTTGACCAAGATAAGTTTTAAGGTTGAGAAAATCTTGATCGCATTCGGGTATCCAACTAACTTTAGGTATTTTCCTTTTAGCCTTATGAGCACCTTGCTCATGTAGGAGGGAGAATAACCAAGTGTAGCGGTCAGAGGATTTTGAAATAAAGCGGTTAATGGCTATTATTTTACATGCTACCTTTTGGATATCTTTCTTAGTTCGGGGAGAAGGCTAATAAGGTGACCCATGAATTTTCTGGAGGAGACACAGAATTGGCATTTGTCCGGGTTTAAGTTTTTGTTGCATGATCGAAGAATGGAGAAAACTTCGGTGAGGTCCTGTAAATGAGTATGTTTGTAGAGACTTTTACAAAGCATATACACTAAAAGAAGTGCTTATTATGAACAAGATATTAGGGACAAAATAAAATTTATCACTAATAATCAAACATTTGGGACGGCTATGATTCAGTCTTTAATATTTTGTTTTATATGACGGAAATTATCACCCCCTCCTTAATTGTATAAGTTTGGGGACTGTTGGACATGGCGGCCCGAATTGTTGAAGTTTAGGGACTGCTGGACAAAAATTACTTAAACGAAGTCATAATTTTAACTTTAACTCAATCTCTTTTCACCCAGTTCAACTCTTCTTCCCCTCAATCCTAACCGCCAATTGAAACCCTTTGTTATCTCCTCTCTCTAATATCTTCTAATTTTGATTTTATATTTAATTTTGGGAGAAATCAAATTCAGGTCTCAATCGATCTCACATTAGTTTTTACTTCTGTAACTGACAATTTCCACCATTGCTCTAATCATCCAATTCTTTAACAGGTCCTCTCTCTATCACTCTCTCATTATTATGATATCTGATTTGATCTTCTTCAATTAGGATTTCCGTGTTTGTGATTTTCTTTAATTTGGGTTTCAGAAAAGAAATGAAAAAAAGCCCTAACTATTTATCTTCTTGGTATACTCTCTGTAGAACTCAGTCTCTATTACTCTGCAGCCATAATCAATAGTAGCTGGAATTGATTTTATTAGATTAAAGAACTGTGAACTCAATTATGCTTCAAGGATTCTATCTTTGTCTCTGTAGGTATTTCATATTTATTTTTGTTTTTGGGGTTCATCGCTATTTATCTATCAATTTCTAAATTGATTTTATTGGTTGATTAAAGTACTGCAAACTTAATTGAAGCCTGGACCTTGCCTATTGGAATTAAGGTGTTTTGAATTGAGGTATTTATGATCTCTAAACTGTTCGCTAATTGTAAACTATTTTTTTTAATGAATTGGTGATATGATCTCTATAATGTTGAATGTTAAGATTTTATGATAATGTGTTTACTGTATTTGGTGGTCATAAATATTGTTATGGTGTCCCTTGGATTGAGCATCATATGTAGGATTGATCTGCCTTGCTTGCTTATGATTCGCTATATCAATGATGCATCTCTCTCCCTCTATCATTTTTTCATGAGTTTCATTTTTCTTAATAACCAATGATAGATTTATTTTTATAGAAGGAAGTTGGGGTTAAGGCAGACCCCCACCTGCTGAATTCAAATGAAAAAATACTACAATTTAGAGTATTTGCAGTTAAGAGAATCAAATTTACAAATGTTATCTATTTTTAATTATAAAGATACCGAGATAATCAAATGCTATTTTCACAAACTAATTGACATCGATAATAGGTATTTATCTATATTTAATCAAAAGCACAGTTGAAATATGGTATTTACCATCAAGGAATATCGAATAATCAGATATAAGAAGTAGATCATAAAGGGGGTTAACTTTTGACGCATCAACTCACAAAGCAAGTCGTTGACAGAAAATATTCTTTTCAACTGCCTCAAAGAATTGCCTAGATACAAGGATGTACGTCTTCCATTTTCAAGGAATGTAAGCTCATTAAAATGCCACCATAAAAGAAAGTTTAGTAGCATGCAGAACAACTTACCTAAACTGTGCTAGAGCTGAATTTCAAGACAGGAAGTTCTGGATTACCTCAGACTGCAAAGTTCTACAGTAGTTGTAAGAGTAAAGCATTCCCTGACCTTTGGAGGATCTTTCTTTTGAGAGCATTCAATTTTATATTAAGTGTTCCATTTATAAATACAATGGTATTTCTAACAAACCAGATCTAATAAGAAGAAATGATCAGAAAGTACTTCCAAAGGGCGGAAACCAGTGGATTACAGCCCTTAACGCTTGAGTTACTGCATGAGAACCCTACAATTTGAACATGAAAAATCCCCAGTTTCTAATCTCTTCAACCACTTCACAATCAATGAAGAGATGTGAATTACTTATAGCATCTTTATTACAAAGATAGCATCTGACAACAGTTGTTTTCCTTCTTCTCTGCAACACATCATTCATAGGGATATATAACATGGTGAAGTAGTCTCACAACAAAGTTTGAGTATTTAGGAAAGATAGGTGACTTCCACACAAATGAGTATCACCAAATATTGCGAAGCTTCTACCTGTATTCTTCAAAAGCCAATTTTACACTAAAATTACCTTTAGTATCTGGTGTCCATATGCATCTATCTTCCATGTGACAGTTAGGAGTAATGGCACTGAATTTGATGTTAATATGGTTGAACATTTAGAGTAGATCACTTGGCATGTTCCATTGACCCTGTGTGAGCACTTGACTAATAGTTTTTATGTTGTGCACGCCTTCACCCAGTACTTGATCTCCTAGTGGACTAGTTGAAACCATTTTTATTTTCATCTCCTTGAGTGCTTGCTTAATACCAGGCCAAATTGAAGACTTTCTATAGTAGTTTATCACCTTCCTTTATATATATATATATACGTGCAATGTGGCACACGCTAACGCGTGCAAACACAATATTTTTAACATTCAAGTTGGGTTTGAGTATAATTTTTTGATATATTATGTAATTGTAATTGTATAGATATGTTGTGTTTGAATATTTTGTGCTATCCATTATAATTAAAACAAGAAGGTTTACCTCTTCTTTACTCAGGAATGCCATATTATGCCCGTATTTTTAAGTAGAAATTAGATGATAACTGGATGTTACTTTCTTAGTGATCAAAGAAACTGGCACTCTGCATTTATTTCTTGAGGTACCTTGAATGATGTTCTCATTTCTTAGATGTAAAGTTCGTTCAAAGGTAACGAACTAGTGTGATCTTTGTACCCAAGTGGAAACACATAGCTTGTCGGTATGGGGTTATTGCCACAACATTTGCAGTTAATAAATAAGAGCCTTATATTTCTAAGCAGTGATGCATAATAAATACCTGCGCTATTTGAGTACATGAATTGCAAGTTGTCCCATGCGATCTCTATTTCCATCAGTCGGGATGCGTGAGATCTCCTCACAACTAAAATGTTTCAGAACATCTTCAGTGCAGCATCCTATCTTGACCTAGAAATCATAAATATAAATCAATAGTCTACCCAAAGGTACTTTCGCCGGTAAAAGTACATGAATGATCCTGTAAATCTAAATTTATTTGGGTTTATAAGAGGTTGATCTGAATGAAATATATAGATGTACTAACCCTCAGTCTTACAAGCTTACCCCATGGGAAATAATTATTTGGCTCTCTAAATGTGGCAAATCCTATGGGATTGTATCTCCATCTTTTAGCTATGATAAATTTTATTTTAAGTGCAGATACTCAACAACGATTACAATATATCTTAAACAGGAATATTAAAAATTCCACTGATATCATGCTTGCCTGTACATAAAAAAAATATCATATCGCAAAACTCGCGTTACAAAACTCTTTGCTTTCTCTAAAGCTTCTGTTACACAAGTTCGGGAACGAGAATTTTTAGGTGTAGAAAAGATCTCTTATAAAAATTTTAACAGATTTTACGATGACTCGCAAAAACTTGTAGGTAAGGTAAAATACATACTTCTGGCCATTTAATGTCGTCCGTCTAGCACCTCGAATATACTATACGACCACACAAAATAAAGGTCCACAAATTATACAATAACAAGCAGGGTTACGAATGGAGTAGATTGTGGATGTCTTAAAGATTCACAACTTTCTTGGTTCAGTATAGAATAGTCAATTCAGCAGTACACGTGCAAACATTTTGCAAAAGAAACACACATTAGGCATGGTAAGTGCATTTATAAGCATGAAAAAAAGACCGCTCTTACCTTGTTAGCATCGAAAAGCCCTGGATAAATTAGGTTAACTAGTTACCATCTTATGTACGGCCGTACAGAGAAAAAACATTTATAAAGTTTGATACTTTTAGAAACATAACATTTTGGTTTAGACGCGAATCATAGGTAGATTGCTAAATAGGTCAACCATGTGATTCTCCAGTACGTACAGTTAACTGAAATTCTCGATCAAGAAATGAAATATACATGATGTTGGAGTTCAGAGGGGTCGATATCAAATGCAGGCTGCAAACCCAAATTAGCAAAAAACTTGAATCTTGATATCATGAATTGGATAATATTATTATCCAGAAGTAAACTACTGAACAATTGTAAACTTGTAGGTAAACATGCAGATTAAATTCAGTAATAACATAGCATCTGAGGGAAAAAAAATCATGGCTAGCATCACGAATAGATGGAACAATAATCACCCGTGAAGCAGAACCCATATATTCAGTATAATCTTGTAGCTGGTTGAGGATAGATAAATTAGAATATTAAACATCTAGTACCAAAACATATAATAAAGCACCCTAGTTGTGGGAATACATATCCTTCTTAGAATCTCCACATGAAAAATATCATCAAGGCTTCTATCAATTGCTCCTCTCTTAATCTCTGAATGTTCAGAATCAACAAATGGTCCTCTAGTTGGCAAAATGTTCACATTAAGAGTATAGTTCCTAATGCGTCTACAAAGGAAGAGACTTTAAGGTAATTAAAATGAACAATTTTGAGACTTCACCAGCATAACCAATTGTGGTTACTTTCTACTTGCATATGCAAGCAACTCTATTAAGGGCTAGAATAACAAGTTGTCAGTTGTAGTGAAAAGACCTGCTGTAACAATTTGTTGGTAATTTACGAAGCTTTTTAGATATAACCCAAAATTATAAGATTTTATAAACCAACATTTACCAGTATACATGAAATTGCTAGGTGGAACATCTTCTTTACATATTTATCATACCAAAGAAAGCTCATCTGATGTAGTGGAAGGGGCATTTGGTTGAAACTTCAGGTCCACTGCTTACTTCTTAGATGGAGGCAACTCCAAGTCAGATGATACTAATAGAGGTATAGAGTCAACCACTTTTGATATAATCAAACAGTGTCCACTAGGATTGTGTCCCTCAATACCCACTACCTGTGCAATTACATCGAATTCAATTAATCAATCATAAACCTCATAAGCAACATTTTACGTGTAAATAATGAGCTAACATCTTACTTGCCTCGGGAAGAAAGAAAATTGAGTCAACTTTTGTATGTCAAGGCGTACATTCTAGCGTCCAAATTGTTCAGCACTATAAGAAGAAACATGTTTGGTAATGCAACTATGACTATACTTGTACACATGATAATAAATCTATATTTTTCACAATTCCTTATACAGTAAAAGGCACATACATATGGTAAGGTCGAAAGGTACTCTACTTGCCTTGTAACAAGATGAAATTCTCATTTAAACGGCTTTCTGTATCGTAACATACCATTCCAGCAGATAATAAAGTTTCCTGAAATAACAAAAAAAATACCACAACTGCAATTTAAGAATAAATAATGTGATCATGTTCAAAAACTCAAACTTGGGACTTGAATCATCTCCCACGATCGATCCCGAGTTGGACCATTCGAGTCAGAGTTGGATCGATCAATTACGAGTTGGCATTTTTCAGCATAAAATATAATATATGTATCTTAAGTTGTTCTTTAGTCTTTTTATAGCTCAAAGAAGTGAAAGCACTACTATTTCTAGGCTTTAGAATAGCCAAAGTTTATTAGAATCAGTATTGTTAAGACGCTTTAGACCGTTGAAGTACAGTCGCAAACTGATTATTGTGACATCCTAAGAGATACCCATCATCACCCGTTTTTGGGCTATTTAACACCATGAATACCTCTTTTTAACTCGACTGACCCTCTGTTGGAACCTTAAAACCACTTTTAGCAAGAAAAGTCTTTTTTTTTTAGATTTCAAAGAGACTTGACTCTCTACTAGATACTTTTATGATAAACTAGTATCAACCAAAAAATAAGAGTTCAGACTTTAGAGACCCTCGAAGAAAAATTGTATCCATAGACAATTGAATTTTTTGATTAAAATTTGTATTTTATGTGAGAATTCTAGGAAATATAGAATGGTGCTCTGATATCTGCACTGAACAACCAGTTAGGGGCAACATAATTTTGGGTAATATATTTTGGTTGAAAAGTTAAGGAAAAGGGATATTTTGAGAAATATTTGTTAGTCGGTGATTAAATCAATATTGTATGTTTTAAATATTTTGATCAGTCAGATGATATAAACTTTGAAAGTAGATTTAGACAAAGACGACAAGAAGGTCTAAACTGTAAATTTTGGTAAAGTAGATTTCCACATAAAGGCGCTATTTGCCCCCACCGGATTCAAGACAAGTTAGTTTGTTATGCTTCTAAAAAGAAGTAGCAAAATTGCACTTGAAATATGGAATACACACAACAAAGTTAGATAAACAAAATTTCAAACGGAATAATAAAGATCATAGAACTTATACAGGTGGTAGAGGAAAATCCAACCGAAGCCAAAACCTAACAAAAGCCAAAACACAACATAGTCATTTGAATTTAAGCTGTCTTGGATTGCGAGAAAATGCAAACCTCCTCAAGATTTCTTTGTTGCTTCCCAAGCATCAGCAGTTTTCTTATATGTATAGAAGACATAACGGGTAGAAATTTCAACTGATAGAACCAGAAAACCCCAAGATGTATCAGTTTCAGCTGAAAATACTTCCAGTCCATTCATCCAAGCTGATAATATTGAAAGGTTTCCCTTGTTAGTAGTGGAAATAGGCGATTTTAACTTTGTTGCTATCAAGTAACGTCATAAAGTAGATAAAAACAAGCAACTTAAGATATGTCATTACTCATTAACAAGAAAAATCATTTAAGCATATAGATCGACCAGCTTAAAGACGTAAAAAAAAATTGGGTAAAAGGTGTTGCCAATGATCAGACTTATCTATTTCATCCGGGATAGTTTTAGTAATATGATATGATCAACTTAAATCCATTGAGGGTAGTTCAGGTTTTGGTGATTTTCTAAGGAAATTTTCTCTCTCCTTCTCTTCTCCGTCCATATCTAAGGGCACTTCAAGTTCAGAAGTGAATTTAAATGAGAATCAGCTTTTATGCTCTGGTATGAATATTGATCTTGTGGCTGTTGTTAAAGAGGTTATTGGGTTTACTTTAGGGACCCTTCCTGTCAGGTATCTGGGTCTGCCAATCATTTGCCCCAGATTGTCTTACTCGGTTGATAATCTGATGGCCAGAATTAAGTCTTGGAGATTTAAGCACTTGTCCTATGCTGATAGGTTACAGATTATTAAGGTGGTGGTGTCAGGTATGCATACTTCCTAGACCTCAAAGAGTTATTGTTGAGCTTAACTCTATTTGTAAGAAATTTTTATGGACTGGCTCTGATCTTCTCAATTCTTCCCCTACTGTTAGATGGGATAAGATTTGCCTCCCTTTCAAAGAGGGAGGCCTTTCTGTTAGAGACTTGGGTATTTGTAACCAAGCCTCTATTATAAGACATATATGGTCTATTGTTTCTTCTAAACACATTTTGAGGGTTGATTGGATCCAAAAAAATAAAATCAAGTCCTAAGGACTCCTCTTGGTGTTGGAAGAAAATTTTAAGTAATAGAGAGCAGGCTAGTAATATTGTTCTTCACTTGATAGGTGATGGGACTAAGACTAATTTGTGGGGGGATTCCCTGGCACCCTTTAGGGGTGCTCATGGAAAGCTTCCCTTCAAATCTCCACTACCACTCTATTCTTAACAAAAAGGCTAAAGTGAGCAGTGTTATAGATGATGGCACTTGGAGTTTCCCAAATATTAGTCATAATGTGATTAATGAGATTGCTGCTCTTGCAGAAGTAATTGCCATTCATGGGGCTAATTTAGTGTAATTTTTAGGTGTTATCCCCAGACACAGCTATATCACTTGGTTGGTTGTCCAAAGAGCTCTTAAAACTTATAATAAGTTGTATGAATGGGGTAAAGTTCAAATTGTTACTTGTATGCTGTGTGGACTCCCAGCATCCTTATTTTCTCCATTTATGGAATAGGCTTCTTCATTTGCTTGAGTACAACAGAGTTGAGGGTGACTTCAATGCTGAAGTGAACTGGGTTGCTATCAATTTTAATGGATCTAATGCTACCTCTATAATCAAAAAGCTTGCCTATAATTCCATCATTTATCATATTTGGTCTGAGAGAAAGGCTAGGATCTTCAAAGCTAAGAGCTGCAGCACTGACACTACATTCTTTTTGGTTGCTAATGACATTAGAGTCAAGATGTCTTATGATAAAATTAATATTGAGGATACTGCTTGGAGTATGAGTTTTTTAAGGGAAGTGGAACCATGGAGCCTACTTTGTCATTAAGTTTGTGGTTAGATGCAGCTGGGACCCTGGTCCAAAAGGAATGGTCACTGTGAATACTGATAGCTCTTTCAAAGACAATATTAGAAGAATTGGAGCTGTGGCTAGGGACTTTTTCAAGGAACCTTTTGCAGTTGTAACAGGGACTTTCAAGATTGACTTTGTGCAATGGCTTGAACTTAGGGCTGCTGAAGCAGGTATTCAACTTGCTATATTTAGAAGAAAGAAGAGAGTTAGAATTGGAACTGATTCTGCTGCTGTTGTAGGATATTTAAAGAATGATAATCCTATACCTTGGTATATGAAAGACACAAATTACAGAATAAAGAATCTTATTGAACAACTGGATTACTTTGAGATTATGCATGTGTATAAGGAGACAAATAGGGGGGTTGACCATCTTTTTGGGCTACACCATATTGTGGAGTACATGGAGATTAACCCTGAAGAGTTTTATGATGTAATGAAGAACTATATAGGAGAAGATGTTGCTGGAAGAATTTATAAGAGATCTTGAGTGTTCTACGCTTTGCTCTTTACTCTTTGATTTTCTACTTTGATTCCCTTTGCTTTATTGCTGCTTATTTATTTTTGTTGTTAAGCTTTGGCTCTCTGCCTTGTGATTTTTAGGGGTTTATAGTGGTTTTGTCACTCCCCCTCTTGCTTTGTTGTTGTTTGGTTTTTTTGTTGCCTTGGTTATCTCTTGACCAGTGGCTTTGGGTGTACTTTCTTTCTTTTCTGCAAATCAACCCCAGCTCAATTTTCAAAAAAAAAATCTTAAATCAATTAGACTGGCTAAGGGTCTTCTTCTTGGCAGCACTCAGCCTTAGTACCTACTATCCAAACAAGGACTTCATAATCTAATAGACATATAAAATGGCTCTCTTATATAGATCTGAATATTAGCACCAATCAAAATGAAGGGTCTAGAAACAGAATCCCTCATACCCTCTTTAGCTTGGAAAACCAAAGAGACCATAACTAAACCTCTATGGAAAATAAGCTCAAATCAATATGTGACAGAAACTAGTCTGTGTGGTCCCGAACATTAAACCATATAAGAATGTTATTTGTACAGATACGCGAGTTATGATTCAAATGTTTTTAGTTGTAATGGGCAGCACACAATGCATTTTCTTATTTAAGTAGATATCATTAGTTTGTTATAGTCTGGGATATTCCTGCAATACCACCGATTTCAACTTAATATAAACAATAGAAGTATAATCCTTTCATTACAGTTAAGGGAGGTCAATTAAGATAATAAAGTGAGTATAGAAATAAAAACACCCAAATCGGTGTCAGTAAATGGCCAAATCTAGGGTTGGTTCTACATCGAAGTCAGGATCAGTTAGGAGCCTTTACTTCTAAGTTCTAAGGGTTGATTCAGTGAATAACCAAATTTAGGTTTGATCACTATGTATTAAAGTCAAGATTTTTTGGGAGCCTTGGCTTTAAGACTTGATTCATCGATATGGGTGGAGCAACGCTTGATACTAAAAATAAATTTGATCCCAAGGCCTATGGTGGCCAACTAAGTATTGTAATTATAAGTGACCTCCTATAAGACATCATTTGGACTATGCATACTTTGGTTGTAATTCGGATCATGACGACATATGCGTAGTGTATTTTTATGTTGCTCTCGAGTGTGATCCCGGGTCAATTACTCGCCCGACTAATCCCCTGGGCATGCGTGATCCCCGTTAACAGCACATACCACAGTACGCAACATTTCTCCTAAAGGATGGCGACCCCTTTGCAAAAATACAAATTTGATCAAATCTGCTTCCTGAGACTCAATTCTTCATACTGTTCCAAACCAATGATATAGGGTTGTAATCCTCAGTAATCAATCATGTACATTCTTTAAGTTAATTGAAAATTAAACGTGGCCCACCCTCAATCACAAGATCAACTATTATATAAGGTTTCATATGTTGTTGAAGCGTTATCTTGTGTTGCTAATGCCGTAAGGAGTTAAGTGTTGTGAAACCTTCTCATGCTAAGTGAAACTAAGTTCCATTATTCTCGCCTCCTTAACTAATGGCACATTCCTTTCGAATCCGTAAGGGTCCTTCTGGTACATAAGAGGACGAATAGATTAGGGTTAGGCTAGTTTGGTATGGAACCCGTGCTGAAACAAATTGCAAAATAACATTTAAAGCATAGTGTCCTACTAAAATAAATGTATTTTCTATGTTAAATGTACTAAAATAGAGGGACGACTTCTAAAAAGTTACCCTAAGCTAAAGAACGGGTGACATGTCTTATATAACTCAATTTTCATCCACCTTTAGTTGACAGATATTGGGAGTATGAAATTTGAGATATGTTGTTCTATAGAAATACTAAACAATTATCAGATGAAATTGTTTCATTTTCAAATCTTACCTGCCAAAGGTCAAGCACGAGAAGATGCAACTACAAGACTAGGAACCCAAGTCTTCTCATCAATTTTAATCCCCAAAAGATCCAAATCGAGATCTGCGTCAAATGCCTTGTTTCTTTCCAATGATGCTTCCTCCTCCTGGACAACTGAAAGTTTGCAAATCAGGGTTAGTCTCCCTTGAAAAACTAATAAGTATTACTCCAACAAAAGAAGAAGAATTACAGAGCAATATACATCTACTATGAGAAGAATTTTGAATAAGACTAAATCAGTGCGTCAAAACCATTTATTAAATGCTCATGCTGATAAGTTAACTAAGAATAAATATTCTTGGTTTTAACTTCTAAGATCACCTAAAAACAACCCAATCTTCTTAAGAAAAATAAAGAGTTAAATTAATATATTGAAAGGATAACTAGTTTTCCAAGAAACATGAAGAACAACCCCAAAACCCACATCCTTTTAGCGTTAAAATCAATAAAAAGGTCACGCAGATATTCTGCGGTCGCCAAAAAAAATCATTCTGTGGTCAGAATATTATTAAGGACTTTTTGTTTATTGGAAATTTGGGTAAAACATTTTGATATTTAGTGGCTCAAAGTTCTCAAATACTATCGAACTACTCCTTTTCCCAGTTATTGGTCAATATTATAAAGTTGCCTCGAAAGATTCAGTTAGCGTGAGGATGGACAATTTGGATTTCATTGGAATGGCTTGTATACACATTTGATGTATCCATGCCCTACTCGTGATTTGTACTATTAAATAAATTACTACAAAGATAAGAAAATAAAATATAAAAAATAGTGTCCCAAAGCTATGGATGACAAAAGATTTGGAGCTTTTCGCCTTAAGACAGCACTTTTTTCAGCATCTAGAACTAATGAGCAATAAATCAAGCCACATTTCAATTTGAAATTCTTTTAATGAAATTTCTCAGATTGGACGGTAGAGACTAGGTTGGACTTGCAATTATATCACCTAAAAACATTGCATTTACCATCTCAAACTAGTTTGTTATGCTTAGAAAGCAGTTTTTGAAGTAGGAATAAAATAATAGAAAATAAAAAATTGTGTTTTCAAACATAGACACTGAGTTATCGTAAAAGAGTTATTTTTTCTATTTCTTAGAAACTGCTCCAAAAATATCAAACTCCTTTAGAGCATAATTTAATAATGGATAAACCCCATGTACATGAAAACGGTAGTTGAACAAAAGCCCACTTTTCTCCCACAAGATTTTTAGGATGCTCCATAGGGAATGGATTAGGGGAGCTTTATCAGTAAGGAGATTTTTTCCCAATGGCAAGGAGGAACTAAAAAATGTGAATCGGTTAAAACATTTTAGGAAAAGCAAGGAGAGGGCCCCACTAAAAAAATCTATCTCTCCTCTATCCTATCTTCTCTCCCCCTTATTTCAAGGTTTTTATTTTGCAACAATGGTGAATTGTAAGAAGAAGATTAGATCAAGATAAAAGAACGAGCGACTTTTGCGAACTGTAAATAATCAAACTAATTTCAGAGTTTGAGTTAGAATTTTTGAGGCTATAATCTATCATCTACATCATGTTTTTCACATAATATTTCATGGTGAGTACTGATTTAGATCATTTGAATCTCAACCCTGGGTTTTATTTGAGGGTTTTAAATTCCAAATAACAATACTTCTTAACACATAATCGTTTCACTAAATTATATATTGAAAACTTCAAACTTGTTATGAAATTTGATTATCTATGGTAATTTTTGATTAAGAGTGAGATAGAATTTATTGAATCCTTCCAAGAAGGCAGAACTCAAAAGGAAATGAAAGAATTTGTTGAATGGAGTGAGGGAGATGAAAGAGAAGAACAAAGATGAGAGACGGTTTCTATTTTCACTGTGGGGCCCTCACCTTGCCTCACTTTTTATATCTTCTTATAGTTACAAAAACATCTCCTTGCTTATAAAGCTCCCCAATGGATTATCTAATGCTAGAAGTGGTTTTGATTTGGACTGAAAACCGGGATGGTGCATGTACACAGTCTCGTACCGTTCTTCCAGCCACAGAAAATAGTGATAAACACTACAAATAACAGAACACATATCAGTAGAGAATGAGAGAGAGAGATAAACCTTAGTCTATTATATTAATTCATGTAACGATGTAAAGGAAGTCATAAAAAGGTTGCAAATTATTAAGAACTAAGAAAAACAAACATAGGAAAGCAAAGACTGCATTTAATGCACTAACTAGAATTTGGCCAAGCTTAAGCAAAATGTAGATATGACTATACTTGGTGATGTATATCAAACCTAATGTGATCCAATAATATTTAGGATATGAACACCGAACTTGTCCAAAACTTCTTGATAATTGTATGAAATCCTTACTACCGAGTAATCTTAAATTTCACATAGAGCATGTTAGGCTTCTGTAGCATTCAATCTAAGTGACTATCAATTTTACCTCTTCCCCTCCTTTTTCTTGGATAAATGGAAACATTTCGTTAGTCCAAATCAATACCTGAGAAAGTCTCCACTCCTGACAATGGACTTCTCCACACTCTTGGTGATAATGAATGAGATCAACAGTGGAGCCTTGAATGACGGTGAGGTCAAATACATAAAAGAATTACTACTAGTATAGCCATTACTAATAATATGCTCAAGGACCTTACAAAAGAAAATAATTTTCCAAAGGATGATAGGAAGTAAAACTAAAATATTCGCTATCCAACTACACTACAATAGAAGATGATTCAAAGTCTTCTCCCTTGAATTTCAAAGGTAAGAATAGGACACTGGATCCTAAAAATTAGATTATATGTTGCACAGAGTTCCCCAAGATGTGATTAAGATAACTTTCCTGTTTATGATTAAACAGATATGTGAAGCAGGGTCAAGGGCTTCAATAGAGCCAAATAGTTTATCACTAGATGCAGCTTTATCTATAATCCAATTTATTCATAAATTTCCCATACATGGATTGTATAGAGAAGGAGATTGAAAGAGAAAACTGCCATCCAATTGGGCATCTTAGGGTGAACGGCCTAGATCAATTCTACCTTGTAGAAGTACCATGGAAATGATCGAGGCCATCAAAAGCTTACCTCGTAATACGCGTCGGGAGAATGGACGTCTGAAACAAAAGCAAAAGGTTGGACTATTTTTATTTTATATTATAGATATATATATATATATATATATATATATATATAGCATTTAGCCCTCATAAAAATTACCTATGTACTCTTACCTTTTATGATGTTCCATCCCAGCTTTTTGAGCATAGCTTGATTTATCTCTTTTGGGCTTCTCGACCCCAGCCCACCCTCTTTAAGTGGTTTACATACTTTCTTTCAAGAAATTGACACCATCGTTTTAGTTTGGGCGTTACCAGACCATATAAAATTCCTCATTAAAGCTTCACACTCCTTCACCACATCAGATGGCCATATGGACATATTATAAAGAGGGATGCTGCAAAGGATAGATTTAGTTAACATAATTCTTCCTTGATAAAAAAGAAGGTTACCTGACCAAGCTGCGGCTCTTGCTCTGATTTTATATACCAAAGATCTAAACATTGAAGCTTTAACTCTCCCTTGTGCTAATTGAACCCCAAGATAGATAGCATAACTGCTTCATTTTTTCAACATATATAGAAAATGATCTAGTAAGCATGAGAATATTATCCCTTAAATTTATGTTTAATCCTTGACTATGTTATTCTTTGTTTATCTCTGATAATTAATAGGTATTATTGAGGGTTCCTCGTCTTGCAATAAGATTAATAAGAATGGAAGAGGATATGCCAAACCATGGAGCGAGTGGGATAATGGAAAAATAAAGATCTTAGAGTGGAATGAATAGTGCCAACCGCATGGACCTAATAAACCCAAGTTGATGTCTCATCTAGGTCAATTTTAATTGTCTTGAATATATATTTGTTACTTTACGTATATCCAAAAATTTTATACGAGATAAAAAAAATTTTGGGAAGCTAGCACCTCAATATTTTTCCACGCACTTGAATATCCCAGTTAATTAACATCAATATATTTTACTTTAGGAAACCTTGGAATGATCTTATTAGTGATTTATTAGTAGGATTTCTAAATTTTTGACCTGATATGTTAGCATTTTAAAGCTAAAATTGGCTTAACCAACATATGATATTTGTTGACCAATATGATATAGTGGCATTTTCTGCTATCTTATACATTGCATATAGTTCCTATTATTATCTTCTAAATTTTTATTTATGATTTAATTTATATCAAGCTATGCTGATTAAAATTATGGATAACTTTCTTTTTACAATTTTGTTTTTACTTCGTAGATTGGCACTGATATTCTTTTTAGACAAAATACTAGCTGCAAAAGTCTTCTAGTCCTTTCAGATATGTTTATTTTTGGTGTATTTTATATTTTACCATACTACGTGCCGAGTAGCATTTGATGGTATAGTGTCGCAACTTCTAGATATTTATACTCATACTATGAAACTATAGTTAATCAGGTGTTAATATTTGTAGCTGTTGAGATTTATATATTATCAAGCCTCGTGGTTGATATGACCTTAATATGATATCCAATTATCGTGCGATTTGTGTGGATTTCATAATCTTAAGAATTGGGAGTATGTTGTGTATATTGGCCTTAAGCATTCTCAAACCGAAAGTTTACGTTATTCACCTGAGGGTATATAAATTGTATATGTTTTCTAGCAGGTAGAAAATAGAAATGTCCAATTTACAGGGGAAATGTTGCCAAATTTTTAATAGGATTTCTCCTATTTGATTTACTTCCGCGCAAAACTCTAATATAGATGTGACGCATCATTTGATTTTTTACATTTTTAGTTTCATAATGAGTACTTGATTGCTTTATTATCTTTTGGTTTGTAATTATTTTTTAATGATATAGTTGAGGTTGTAACAATTAATTTTATTTTTTTTGTTTCAGGTAGTTTCTTAACAATTATGGGAGGGATACAAGAAAGTGTTTATTATATGCAGAGATATTGTTCGTGTGTCGATGGTTCCATGTTTAGTGCGTAAAAGATTGGATAATTAATTTGAATGCTCAAGTTGTATTTAACGATTAAACAATAACTTTAAATATTTTAGATGGATTGAGGCCTTATTTATTTATATAAAATTAGTGTTTTTGGAACCTTGTAAATAAATCGTTCTCTCTTTTAAATTAACTTGTGGTTGATGAATGATTTGTACTATCAAACAGATGCGTAATTCAAATTTCAAAAATGTTATATTTAGCATTACCTTCTTTAAGGACATACTTTTAGAGACAAACAAATCCGTCTCAAATATTATATATTAGAGACAGAATAATCCATCCCTAATATTATTGGTGTTGGTGGGGAAACTTGGCGCCATACTTTTAGAGAAAAATAAATCTAACTCAAATATTGTATATCAGAAACAGAATAATCCGTCCCCAATAATATTGGCACAGGTGGAAAAATTTGGCGTTGTACTTTTAGAGATAAACAAATTTATCCCTAATATTATGTATTAGGAATAGTTGTACTTCGTCCCCAAAGGAGTTAAACAAAAAGACATTTAGAGACGGATCTTTTTTGCCTCTAATGCAGTCCTTAATAGTATTAGAAACATACGTGTCCTTCCCTAATGTATTTGGGACGCCACCCTAATGGGACAACACTTTGCCTTCCCTAAAGACATCCCTAATAACTGCAAGGATGGATTAGTAGCCTTTTGGGACACTTTCTTGCTCCCCCTAAAGGTGGTTTTTCTTGTAGTGATATCATAGATATAAACTTTGACTGCCTTGCCAAGCAAGGGTTTGAACATGGTAGTAACGAGGCACTGGTAACTGACACCCGCATTTTTTAGCCCGAAGGGCATCACATTGAAATAGTAAAGCCCTTGTTCGGTGATAAAAGAAATTTTTAGTTGATCGTCAGGGAGAAGGGGTACTTGATTGTAACCCGAATCAATGTCCATCATGGATATGTGCTCATGGCCAACTGTGGCATCGAGAAACACTGAAATGATCGGGAGAGGGAAGCTGCCCTTTGGTGTCTGCTTATTAAGATCAGTAAAGTCAATATAGATTTGGATCTTTCCATTATTTTTGGGTACAGCAGCGATGCTCGAGATCCAATCAGCGTACTTGACTTTGCGTATAAATCTTGCGGCTATGAGTTTTTCGACCTCGAGGTTCACTGCGTCTCGAATCCTTGGGGCCAAAGTACGTTTCTTCTGTTTGACATTCATAGATTTGGAGATAAGGTCGAACTGGTGGCAGGCGAGGGTGGGGTCGAACCCGGGCATCTTGTAGAATGTCTAGACGATGACGTCTTTGTGGGATCGAAGGAAAGTGGTAAGTGCGAGTATTTTGTCGGCAGCCAAGAAACTACCAATAAATGTGCCACAACCAGGTCCATCAAGTTCGATGTAATCTGTAGGTTTGATGGGTATATTCTTGGTAGAGGAGATCGAAGGTTTAGGGAGGGAGAGGTATAAAAAGTTATGGCTTTACTAGTTTCCTGGTAATATTAATTTTGGGATGCTCGCAGGATTGAGCTAATCTCTATGAGCCTTTCATGTCCCATGTACCGTATGGGGAAGTGAAATGCAGTGTTTGATAATAGGTCGAAGGTATGGCCTTCATAGCATGATGCCAATCGCGGCCCAGGATGTTGAGATATTCGGACTTCTTATCAATGACAAGGAAACTAGTTTGAAGGGTTATAGGGCCAGTGGTGACAGAAAG
Source organism: Kingdonia uniflora (assembly GCA_014058105.1). Taxonomy (NCBI): domain Eukaryota; kingdom Viridiplantae; phylum Streptophyta; class Magnoliopsida; order Ranunculales; family Circaeasteraceae; genus Kingdonia; species Kingdonia uniflora. The sequence continues at coordinate 480,159 of JACGCM010002435.1, read as the reverse complement.
GCTGAGTTGGCCAATGGTAACCTCATTTGAGCTGTTAAAACCTTTTAGTTTAACATTTGCAGATGTGATCAGATCGATCTTTTGTATAGCTCAAACTATCTGAAGGAAAAGCACATCGGCTGCACTACTCATATCGACGAGCATTATGTGGAGAATGAGGTGCTCAGCTTTTATCATGATGACTAAAAGTTCTTAATGGGGAAAACAAATGTGGGAGATGTCACAGTGGATGAAGGATATACCTTCAGGTCGAGGGTGATGGCTTGATTCTGGTAGGAGGACTAGAAGTTTCTGCTGGTAGGTAAGTTTACAACACTCTTCGACCTACTTCTGCTTACTTCGGGTATGGCCATTGTCAATGTCATTGACTTCGATCATGTGGGCTTGGAAGATGTGTACTTTGGCAGGTCTGGCATTCAGGGCTGGCTAGGCTTGAGGTACAGCCCATCGAGGTAGCTGGGAAAGTCTACAGCATACTGGTGCAGGCGGTCAGCTTAGGGATGGTAATTTAACTTGCCCCATTAGGGATCTGCCCTGCCACACCTCGAATGTGTCGGGTTTAGGATGTATTAAACGGGTATGGGGGCGGGTATGGGAACTATAACACAAATCCATAGGGAAGCCGGGCGGATTTTGAATTGTCTCAAAAAATCCATACTCGCCCCGCCCTATTTAATTAGTTTATTGCTATTACCCTTAAATATATTAATTAAAACCTATATAAAATAGTTTTTTTATTGAAAAAATAGCTTTATTAGTTAAATGGGGGTGAGGGTAGGGATGAGATTTAGTTTTGTAATGTGGTGGTGGGGATGGGGATCCCCGTTTAACTTAAATGGGTATTGGGGTGGGGATGGGAGTGGGGAACTTAGGCGGGGATGGGGATGGGATTAGCTCCCCCACCCCAAATTTTCCCTATTGTCATCCCTAGGCCAGCTTTGAGGATCATCTCAAGTGAACGTTGTAATGTGTAATACTTATTGGTGGCATGACAGTTACATTTGTAGTTCTAGCAGCAGGGCTCATCCCTTCTTACTTTGATGGGAAGGGAGTTTACCAAATATGGTCGGCCTGGATGAGTATTGGGAGGGTAGTGATAGGAACGATAAGTTTGAGTAGAACTGGCATGGGGGGCTTTTTATGAGGCTCGGAGGATTGAGCATCGAAATGGAGGCATTTAGGATTGTCGGTCTCGTTAGATATGGGAGCGACCACATGTCTGTTTGGTGGTCAAGGTCTGTGGTAGTTGGTAGTGAAGGCTTATCCCTGGTGATTAGTTTTGGGGAGACGTTTGAGGTTGATGTATCCATTGACTTTGGATAATATCTCTTTGAGGGTTCAGGGATTTTGGAGGATGATATACTCTTTAACATGGTTGTGGTCAGGCAGGGCATTGGAGTAGGCTAGGATAGTGTTCGTGCAATCGAGGTTTTCAACCTTGCGCAATTCATTGAGAAAATACTTGGTGAAGTTCTCAAGCATTTATGTGGGTATTTTTTGAAAGTTGAAAAAGGCATCAACTCGGACTTTATAATTTTTATTGATGGCAAAATGGGAGATGAATAAGTTTGATAGTTATTCGAATTCGAATAAACTCATTAGGTAGGTTGTGGTTCAACTTGAGAGGGTTGTCGGTAAGACTGGTGGGAAACATGCGACACAAGATGTGATCAGTAGTGGAGTGCAGGCTTAAAGCATTCTGGAACTTAAGGATGTGGGATTGTGGATCGGCATTATGGAATTTTCGGATTTTAGGGGTATGAAAGTTAGGAGGCACCTCGACAGTGAGGAGCTTCGGGCAGAATGGGTAATTAAGCCGACTCTAAGAGTTCGGAGTAGGGCTTGCGTTGATGCGAATGGCGGCATAGATTTTATGGCCAAGTTCTTGTTGGGTTAGTTAGGCAGGTCGAGGGGATAACACTGAGGTCATGGGTGGACTGTGTTCTCTAAGGTTTTCTCGGGTAAGGCACCTAATGGGATGTCGGGAGGTTTAAAGGGTGAAGTCAGACAAATACTCAGTAATGGGGATGTCGAGAGGTATCAAACCTATAGGCACAGTAGTAGGGGTACCTTCGATACCAAGGTAAACTAGAGGGACTTTGGTTTGGGGGTGGGGGCCGAGGCGTGCGCAGGCAGAGATGCGCGAGGTGGCGGGGGCCCAAGAATGCATAGGGGCACCCTAGGTTTGTACTTGCTAAAGTTCGCAGACCGTGTGGCGCAGTTCGTCGAGGGCTCGATGTTATCTATCATTGTCATCTAAACAGTGCTGCCATTAAGCCTCGAAATCCTGCCGGCGATCCTTGCGCTCAAGGTGAAGCTGGCTAGTGTGGCGCTCTTCTGCCTGATCGAAATATTGTTGACTAATGAGGGCTAGTTGGGCGGCAATACCGTCGGTGGAGGTGTCGATAATGGCAGAGTTGGAATAAAGGGTGGGGTCCATTGGATATGGCTATAAGGTTAAAACAAATAGTGATTAAAGGTAGTGGGTATGGCATAGACGGTGTCAAATGTAGGGGCGGGATCTCGTAAAGGTGAGCTCACACTCTTACACCGTGGGGTATAGATTCGACTAGAGGTTTTAGCAAATATATAGGACTGAAATATGATAGTGTTGTGCTAACATACTTGTGTGATGTCCATGAATAGGTATTCTCCATGACCTCTAGTGAAGATTTAAATAAGATAATGTATATATTGATGTGGTTACAATTTGATTCAAATAAAACTTGAAGGTGCTCGAAGGTTATGCATCTTAGGGGAGGTTGGGACTGAGTTTTTTTAACGCCTTCATGATGTCTTTCCTCTCCTATTTATAGGAGATAGGAAAGGATGAGCCACCATGAGAGTTCATATTACATGTATACCCTTTTAGGGTAGCTGTCTTGTACGTGAGGTCGGTTCTGACACTGTAGCTGTCTGGCGGCTTATTTCACTGTATTGTCTGGTGAGCTAGATGTTAGGTATGTCTGCTTTTAACCATGTACTAATATGGTCGAAGTTCTTTCAAAGCCTGTGTTAGGCTCTGGATGCGAACTGACTATCCTTCATCTTCAACTATTGCAGTAAGCTTTGACGTGGCCTTCGAGTGTTCGGCTAGTCTTGAAAGGCTTCTGGTAGATTATATGCACCCTAGGTTCCTTAGGCTTCGATGTAGCCTTCTAGTGTTCGATTAGTCTTGGAAGGCTGCGAGTAGGGTACTACAAAAACTACTTATCTTGGTGCGATCCAGAAAGGGTATTGACATTATGTTACTAGAGGAGTAGCTAAAGAAACTCTGTTCCCAGATTGGTATGTGTACTTTTTATGTGAGTCAAGGTGTTAATACTGACAATAAGAACATAGTCGGGGGAAATTAATGTTTGGCTGGTCATGTGGTGGTTGATTTATCTAGAGATGGATTTCCTCGCAGTAGCTAGCTTTCCATAGTTGGTTTTTTTGTCCTTCGCATACTTTTCCTTAACTTTCTCTCACTTTCTTCCATTCATATGCTCATTCCTGATTGTAATGCTGTTTCGGGCACGACATCTGAAGGTTGTTACTATCCCCGAGTTTCTTTTCAGTTTCAGCTACTTTCTAAATTCAAACCAAGAACAGTAAGTCACATTTGTGAGCTAAATAGAGCTAAAAAGGAATAAAGTTGTTAAGTTATTAACTCTAAGTGATTATGCCAAATTTACTCATGAGGCACAATTATTGTCTATTGTAACCATAAGAGTCCTTTATGGTTGATCTTATATGTTTTGAATCTTCACATAACATAGGCCATACTATCATATTGTGGTGTACAGTTGACTAGAATTAAATCGTGTCTTGATCCACTTTTGTACTCCCTGAGCCCCTCATCTCTTTTTCTCTTTCTTACTTTGATTTTTATAATTTTTACCTCATCAGCACAATCTAACTTGGTTTACTCACTCCCCAACAGAAAAATAACTCAAGGAGTCATAAAGTTTGAGACAAATAATTGTTAGTAGTGAAAAACCATTATGAAAGTTTAATAAGATCTATAATAAGAAAAAAAAGACCTAACTTTTTGGTTGGGTCTTAGAGCATCTCTAGCAGCGAGTGTGGGTTTGGGTGTGAGTTCTGACACCCTGGCCCACCAAACCCACAACTCACACCCGACCTCTCCCAGCAGCCAGTGTGAGTTTCCTACATGGTTTTTTTTTTAATTTAAAGGAGATTAAAACACCACGTGGTGCTCCTTTTACCGCGCGGTAAAAGGAACACCGCGCGGGGTTCCAAACACCACCGCATCAACTGTAACTAAAAACTCACATCCAATTCGACTATTTTCACAATTTTTACATCTACGTCTCTCTCAAAAATCCCTTGGTAAAAAAATCTTTGAATTCTAACATAATCAAGATGCCTATGCCAGAGGGAGACCCACGCCCTAGTACTCTGCCTGGGTTTAGTAGAACAAGAGATCCAGAGTGTTCTATAACTCGCTCGAGGTCCGGAAAGAATAAAAGGCGAGTGGAATTTGAAGATGTCCAACCCCAAGATATACCAAACCCAACCAAAGATAACTTCCCGCGGAGGTGTATTACCCAACTCCCAGACGGAGTTAGTCACATCTATTACACGGGAAAGAAACTCACGGTAAGTTTATTGTAATTATGAAAAAAAATCCATAAATCAAGTGTTTGACAAAATACCCTAATGAACAGAATCGGGATTCGATGCGTGTGTACGGCACATTCACTACGGTGTTCAAAGTGTGAATGGATATTGTCACAATTCCAGCTGTAAGGGACGCCGTGGTAAATATTTTCAGGCAGTTTATGGATATACGCTTGGGCAATTCAGATAATCGGCTAAATCAGGCGCTTACAGAGCATTGATGGCCGACCACACACACATTTTTGTTCCCTTGTGCGGAGATAGGGGTCACTCCCCTCGATTTTACTATGCTGACATCATTGTCCATCGGCTGATATCCGACGCAGGTACCATATGACGACACGTGGTCTATTTTATCCAATGGGAGGCAATTGTTCCCCAACATTGATTCTAGCCATATAAAGAGTGGGAACATCAGCATTACACATATGAGGACGTACTTGACCATCGCAGCTTATTGGAAGGATGATATTACTATTGCTCGTGCTTTTATCCTTTTCATGATGGGATATTTGTGGTTCCAAACAGCCAACGACACCGTCCCGCTTGGATATCTCGCGGCTGTGAATGATTTGGACTCGGCTGCCCAATATGACAGGGGTTCTGCTATTCTTGCTCCCCTGTACCATGAATTGGATACAGCAGTCACGACCGGGGGTGCCATCACTGGATTTGTGCAACTTCTTCTGGTACACTAACGCTTTTTCCTTTTACAAATCAAATATCTTCCAATAAACGTCTTAAATATAAATTCTAATTATTTTTTATATTATTCCAAAATACAGTATTGGTTCTACGAGTATTGTGGGGTTGGTCACCCTATAGTCAAGGAAGAGGTAAAGTACCCGGCCTATCTGCGGCTCAGAGCATGGGAGAGGGGGAACAGGAGGAAAACAAATGACCAGGCGGCCAATCTATTTATTATAGGCCGATGCCATATTAATCACCGCACTGTCGAGATGATCACATGGGAACCTTGGTTCGATTCTGCAGTGTCTGAGACAGATGACGTACTGAATGCAAAACTCCTATCCCGTAAAAGGATACCACTTCAAGTACCAAACGGAAACTGCGAATATTACTTGGGGGATAGATGCTGGAGGTAGGTGACTGGCAAGGTGCGTATTTCTTTAGATCCACCACTTAGCATGTCGCAATAAATTAGTCCAGCGACTTTACATGAGATGAGACAGGCCAGGTTCATTGATTGTAAGCAATTTGTGGTAGGGGAGGAGTGAGAGATTTACGCCTCATACTGGGCTGAACAAACTTCAAAGGTTGGCCACATGTTGACAGATTCTTAGAGGACGGGGAATCAAGATCTGTTCGGACCGAGTGCACTCAGAGCTGGTATTACACATATGATGGTTACGTCAGCGTCGGTTCATAGCTTGTCCCAGGACTTTAGTTTGCCTGGCGAGGTAGAAGAGTCAGACCTGGGGTGGCACATAGAGTGGACAGGGTGGCGTGAGAGGCTTCCTATCACCCGCTTGAGGAGCCCGCCACCCGTCTCTTTATCTTACGGCGCAGAGGAGTTGTGGTACCTAACCCATAGTATGCGGCGACTCGTCCTTGCAGAGTCTACGTGGGACGCACAGAGGCTCCAGGAGGTTGATGATGAGCTTGTTATTTGCCCACAGACAAATTAACAGTATAGATCATCAGCTACATGCCCATGTAAGTAATTTATTTATGTATTTATTGCGGTGTTTTTTCTTAATGTCATATTTATTTTGTCAAAATATTTATAAAGTTTTTTTATCCCGTTCAGGACCTACAGCTGAGAAGGGGGTGCAACGTACGAGTGATACCGCTACCACCAGGAGGAGGCGCGAGGACGAGGCAGCGTGGATCTTGTCCGCGAACCAGGGGAGGCAGTACTAGCCGCACGGGGCAGGGTACTGGAGATGATTCTAAGTAGAGATAGGTGTTTTTTATGTCTTTCTAGACGATGTAGAAGCTGTGCTTTGATTATGTAGATGATTATGAGTAGACGATATATTTGTAGACAATGTTTTGAATGTTTTTAATGTTCATTAGCCATTATTATCTAATGTTGAAATTGACTGAAGTTTTTGATGAAATTGACTATTTCTCTATTCGAATAAATTTGTACTGAGGTGTTTTACATTTCTACAGACTATTTGGTGATATTTTTAGGCTTTTGGCAGAGTTTTTTCAATTTCTATCCGAGTAGACTATTTGTCTGTTTGAATAAATTTCAACAATTTTGCACAATTTGGCATTGAGCAGCTTTATTCGAATAGAATCTAATTCTATTCGAACAAAATTGTCACTGAGGAATACAAACATAGATTTGGCAGTGAAATAAACACTGCACGGTAAAGGAACACCGCGCGGTATTCATTTCACCGCCAAATCTAGGGAAAAAGACCCACAGATTCTTCCCCTTTTACATTTCTCCCATTTTTATACTTCTCTCTTCCATTGGAAACTTGTTTACCATATGGTATTATATCCTTCTCTCAACTCCACAGCCTCAAATGTCTTCTTCATCATCCGATTCATCCATACCGGATCCTCTAGATTTATCGCCGTCGTCCTCCAATGATGATCTTATCTATAATTGTGCGGTTGCAATTTGTGTTTTGCACCAAGCTGTAGTAAACATAGTAGTGGAGGATACAACTTTGAGTTATGGAGGGAATGTCATGGGCCGTAAGGATAAGAGAAAGAAGCGAGATCACCCATTGGGGCATTACAGCATTATACGAGATTACTTCCAGCCGAATTGCACATATGAGCCATGAGAATTTTGGCTACGTTTTCGTATGAGTAGAGACATGTTTAAACGTCTATTCGATGTAGTCGTTACACATGATCACTATTTTGTCCAGAAACCCAACCACGCTGGTACTATGGGGTTATCACCGTGCCAGAAGGTAGTCGCAGCACTACATTTCCTAAGCTACGGTGTTGCGGCAGATCTTTTTGACAAATATATCCGAATAGGAGAAAGCACAACCTTGTTATGTGTGAAAAGGTTTTTGGTTGCGGTTATACAAATTTTTGGCGCGAAATATCTTCGAGCAACAAACGCGGCCAACGTCGAAAAGTTAAAAGCAATTGGAGAGTCCCAGGGATTTCCTGGCATGTTAGGAAGCCTTTATTGCATACATTGGAAATAGAAAAATTATCCCAAAGCTTGGCACGGTTAATTTACTGGTCAATACCCCAAGGAGACACAGATTTTTGAAGCGGTAGCTTCACACGACCTTTGGATTTGGCATGCTTTTTTTGGGGTACCAGGGTCTTACAATGATATCAATGTCCTGTAACAATCACATCTTTTTACTGACCTGGCCGATGGTATCTCCCCGCCTTGCAATTATACAATTGTCAGGAAAGCTTATGATATGAGGTATTACCTAGCGGATGGCATATACCCCAAATGGGGAACACTTGTCCAAACCATATCCAATCCGGTTACGGCGAAACAAAATTTTTTTGCTCAACAACAAGAAAGTTGCCGAAAAGAGGTAGAACGTGCGTTTGGGGTTTTACAATCTCGGTTAAATGATGTAAAAAATCCGGTGAAATTATGGGACCCCCAGGTTTTGAGCAATGTCATAAAGGCGCGCGTGATAATGTACAATATGATCGTCGAAGAGGAATGAGGTACACACCCATCATACTTAGACTACGATCCGGCCGAGCCCTCAACTATCGAAGGCGAACAGTTCGATATTGTACGCGAACGCGGAACAATTGAATCTTTAATATCGAAAATGAACCGGATTCGAAGTCGAGAACTTTACTTTGATCTAAAAGATGATCTAATCGAGCATTTGTGGGCCGTGAAGGGAAATCTTTAAACCTAGTACTCTATTTCTTATATTATCTGAGTATTATTCATATAACTTAATGCTTCTTGTCGTATAAGTTTATTAAACAAGTTTTTAATATTGTATTAATCTTGTATTTATTTTAACGCAATATTATCATAAATAAATATTTCGAAAGCAAGATTGCATTCTTCAATATCAAAGTACATTATTCAGACGATTGCATTATTGGAAGGTGAACTATATTCTTGGAAATAAAGCTCAAATATACAGCAAAGTTAAATTACATTTCATCACCACTTTAAATACCTGGTCCGCCCCTATTGGCCAGATGATCCATTATCTCAGCTTGCCTTTGTAGATAGTATTGCAATTGATGTCCAGAAAAAGTACTCAAGTCTTTCTCTATGATTTTACAATCTTCCTTTGCTTGCTCCAAATCCATTTTGGTTTACCAGTGTTACATTGTTTCTACTCTTCTTTTTTCTTTTTCTTCTTTCGCTTGTATCTTCTCCAACCGTAGTTCATCCAGCAGAGCATGGGCACCGCTACAAAATGCAGTAACACCCTCCATTGCCTTTTGTGATGCAATGTTCTTTCTATAGAGTTTTTGGTCAATGGGCCTGCTTCCACCCTTATACAATGAACCATCTAAGTTAGAATTTGGGCCCTCTGATTGAGGTGTATGTGGGCCGTCGGGGTCCTCCGATAGATTGTTTAATCCAACCGAGTTCCCCGGAGTAGAATTGTCCGATGTTCTCCTGGCCATTTTTATTGGTATATTCACCGCATGGTTCAGCCCATTATCCCTTAGGTTGGCCCATCGCGGTTCTCGGGCCAAAATCTTATACGCTTCACGGTGTTTAAAGTCATTGCCGCCATTCAAGCCTTTATAGATTTTGTGTGCATTGTTTTCCTACAATTCACAAAATTACCCAATACACGTGTATATCCGCGAGAAATAATTAAAATTGAGTTAAAGGAAACTATAACGTACCAGATCTTCTTCTATTTTTCCGCTGCTATTCCTAAATCGTTCTTGAACAACTATCATCTTGTACGCCACACATTGTGCATTAAGGGCATACCACTGAGATTTGGTCGACCCACATAATCATCGTGTGGAGCACTCAGGGTCTCTGTTAAAGGCAATGTTGACATTTTGATAAAAAGTAAAACCCTTTGTGCGGCCATTTTTTTGGACAGAAGTTGTTACCCACGCCCTTGTGAAACACGTAAAGTCAGCGTCCATCCAATGCATTCTAGCATTATCCGTCTCGTCCAAAAACTCAGCATCTTCTGGCACTTGTACGCTTGGTCTTTGTTTTGCGGGTGTTCTTTTCAATCTTCATTTTCCTTTTTCTTTATGGGGCGCCGCCGCTTCAACAGGTATTGACGCATTTGCGCCACTTTGACTGTGCTGAGTAAATTTACCATGGAACAGATAGTTCTGGAAGTAATTTGGCAGTTGAAATCCTTGAGGTTGAGTAAGCAAATATGGTTGATAGTACGGGCTAAACGCTTGAGGTTACAACTAAGATAGTGTAAATGGACTTTGATATTGTCCATAACTGGGATCCCCTTGCAAAATAGTAAACGGAGGTGAGCTCTGTGATTGAAATTGAGGTTGAAATTGCGATGGGTTTTGGTAGAGGTATGGAGTAAATTGTGATGATGGGTGTTGAGCGAATGGTGTTGGTTTTGGGAGGATGGGGTCGACGGTGTAGAGTTATTACTACTAGTGCCAGAGTTTTCCATTTGGGGAGGGCGTAAATGCTCTCCCCTATACTAGGCTTTCTTGGTTTTGGGTGAGAAGAAGGAGTCAGGGAGTGATTTAGAGAAATAATTGAGTTTGGATCACCGCGCGGTGATCTAAACACCGCCAAACTCAAAAAAAAATTAGTGTGAGCTCCCCACACTCAGTTGAGTTCCAGTAGCGCCAGGTCATCGAACTCACACTCAAACAGTGCCTGCTGGGAGACGTTTGGGTGTGGGTTTGAGTGTGGGCTGGCAAACCCAACTCAACCCACACCCTGCTGCATTTGCTCTTAAGCATTGACTTCACCGATGCGAACAATGAATGGCAAATTTTGACCCATAAATAATCAGGTCGTTAACCTTTAATTACCGAATTGAATTGAATGGCAAATTTTGGTTTCTATCTACTTCTCCCTCTACAAATCAAATTTTCTTCCCCATCTATAAATCAATCTTCAAAATCTACAATTGTAAAACCCATTGCATATCTTTGATTCATAGGTTTCTCTCTTAGTAGTTGGAGCTAAAGATCCCAAGTTCCATTGTTCCTGGTATGAAATTGGTTGGCTCGATTTAACCTCTAATTATTTTCTTACTTTTAATTATTTATGCTTGCAATTACTTAGCCATTTGGATAATTATTGCTTGGTATGTTTGATTAAAAGTAATCATTATATGTGCTTGCTTCTTTGATAATTACTGCTTGGTATTAATTTACTTGATTTCTCTCTACCGTTTCTATTAATAATTAATGTTGCCATGTTTAAAATTTCCAAACCCAGCTCTATAAACAATTGATTTGGATTCTTAAATAATTCCTGAAGTAGTGAAGTAGTTCTTAAATTACCATTGTTGATATTCAATTCTCAGTGATTGGTCTTAATTTTGGGGTTTTGTAATTCAATTTTTGATATGATGCTTTGAATTTTGAATTAGTATTGAAGACGTGTGAATTAATGCTTTTGATGTCGAATAGAACCATTGAGATGAATTGAGTACTTTTTTTTATGATGTGTTTCGGAACTTAGAATTATAGCCTATGATAGTTGATTAGGTATAGTTTAATTACAATAATTTTTTCGATAAAATATATGCAAGGATCTAAAGCATGCTTCTGTCATTTGGTTTACTTCTACTGATGTTAGGCTTTTCGTGGACTCCTTTATGGACAAAGTTTAAAGGGTTTCATGAACTTTATGTTTTACTTTTATTGGATTGTATATGGTATGATTTAGGAAATTTCAATTTATAGTTGGCAGGGGTTTGTTTCCATTGTGATGAATTTGGCTTTGGTTTCTAGTGCGATACATCACTTTGAAGAATATATAATCATGTTCTTCAAGATTTCCATCCTTGCCTTTTATTTCCTCGATGTTTTCTTCCTTCTATACAGCTTTGTTTAACCATTGTTTCTTATACATATCAAGATTAATAGGAGGGGTCACAACAGGGGTTTTCCTCATTGTGCTTGTGGATAGTGGCATCTTCAAAACCAGCTTTGAAGATGAGTTACGTTTAATATATCCATTACTTTTTTCTTGCCTTCATTAATGTCATTGTCAACTTTAGGAGAGTCCTTGGTGTCGTTATCATTAATATTATTATGCCTAGGAATAAGATGCTTTGTTTTAAAATGGAGGTATATTCCTCAATATAGGACTTATCACATCCATCGTAAGGACAAGTGCATGGAAGGTCCATGAAAGAAGGCTTACATTGAAACTTTTGTGGTACATTTGCAGGGAATAGAAGACTTTTTCTTTTGGCGAAGTTGGAGCATCTTAACACAGTTTAGGAAGCAGGAATATAAGGTAGTAAGGAGACGAAATCTGCGGGTAAGTACCATGACTTCTAGTTCTTCTAGTTTTGGATTATATCTTCTTAAAAGATTTATGAGGGACAAATCCCCATGGATAAAATAAATGAAGCATTATTTAGAAGGTGGGGACAGGGGATAACTCCCCAACCCTAGATACATGAAAGAAAGGGGAGAACCTGAACACCTCTACAATACACAACTAGGCCCAAATTTCATATCCTTGAACTGCATAAACAAATATAGTTCAACAAGTAACTCTAAACCAAACATTCCATAACAAGAAAAATTTGTTATTACTATTTGTACTTGTATAACCTTTTAGAAGTCATCATGAACTTCAGTAGATGCAGATATGGGTTGTAACTGAAGTCTACCAAAAATAAATGACAATACTGGAGGGCCTTGTCTCGAAGCTGCATAGTCAAGCAAACTTGGGATCGAAGGGTTAGCTTATCTTAAATATGCCTACTATGCTATTCAACTTTCTTAGTTTCTCTATATCAAACTGAAGGAAGCCATCTTCACTTGGAATAGAAATATTCTTTTGGAGTTGTTATGCCATATTATTAAATGTTGTATCATTTGCAATTTGTTCGGCTAATTCCTTTATGCTTGGATCATTAAGGACGTTTGACATTGCAAAAGTATCAAAAGCTTTAGGCAAAATCCAACGGCAGCCACATACTTGGAACATCCACTTACTGTTGAACTTGATTTACTGATTAAATCACTTACGACGTCCCAGTGTCAAGATATTATTCTCAGAAATGATAAACACCAATAGCCAGCGATGGTAAAGAGTATAAATTTATCATTACATAGTGTGCCTTGTATTTCCTCCATGTAAAAAGTAGTAATTACAGGGTTTTCCAAATGGCATCGCAACCCCATTTATGAACATAAGAGAGCTTCAGTTTAACATTACACAATATATGTAGAACAGCACAAGCTTCCAATTATTTCTTCCCAAATACTCTCTGGTCCCTTTATCTCCATAAATGGTTAAAGTAGTAGTTTAAAGTTTACTTCATTTAACATGTCTCTAATATATCTTTTGCTGTATTTCTATGCCTAAGTCTGTATATATACAATATTGATTTTGACTTCAAGGCATCCATGGCCATAAATGTTCGAGTTTTATCATGAATGCATATTCCTAAACACTACAGTGAATCCCTTATCTCAAATTATGTTATTCGCTTCACAACTTATGAGTTATGTAGTTCTACTGATATTTTTAATATGTTGTTGGAAAGTGTTTAATGTTGCGATTTAAGTCCTCTAGCCATAGTCTGCAGACATCTTGGAAGATAGATTTTGAGAAATCTTAAGGCCTCTTATATGGCTTTGCTGATAATAAGAAACTACTTTAAGCGGAAAACAACTAAACAATGGATGTCTTTTGACTGATTTCTTCAATTTCTTGATTGGAGCCTATATCCATTAAAACAAGTATTAAAAGAAGCCCGCTTAAGTTTGGCTTTGTAAGAATCGTACCAAATATATCATAAGAAGCCTATTTAGTATTTTCTAGTATTTTGCACGTTCTTATTGTGTCTTGTTATCGATGCAGGCTAGAACTGGGAGGAAAGGAACATTAATTCGTGGGTAAGCACTAGAATAAAGGTATGAAATCGTACTAAGGAGTCTGTTGATTTTTCTTTAAGTTTTGTTTGAGTGAAAGCCATCCATTAAATCACAAAGACCAATTATTTTTCATGGGAAAAATTGTGCATCATGTACCCATTAATGGAAATTGTAGGATCATTATCAAATCCTTTCCCTATGTGGCCATTGTTGTGTTGCCCAAAATCAAATTTTAGGGTTGAGTCTGGATTCTTATTGAAATAGCTACGTCCAATCGTGGCTCTTCTTTTTGAAAGAAACTACTGTTGGAGATTATGCAAATTCAATTGTCTAATATGGGTATGAAATTACAGGTGCTGTTGAGCTCTTTCAAGTCTTGACCAGACAACCGAGCATAAGATCATTGATCTGATGAATTACATGGATAGAGACGTTAAAGGTGATTTTAAAGAAGAAGATGGATATATTTATATATATACCATTTTGGAACACCCCTTAAGGCACCCCATTTTTTGAAATACCTAAAGATGTTTGATCCATATGGATTTGATCTACTTATCATTTATATCAGACCTGTAAATTATTAGGACATTCCAACATTCCCACATCGTAAAATATAACATCAAAATTTAGATAAAAATGACAGCTTAAAACAAGAGCAATATAGTATAATTCAATTATCTTTCTAATGGTGGTGATAGAAATATCGGAATGATTTGATTTTTCGTAAGGATGCTTTACATTATAAGGAAATCACATCTATACGGCTAAAATATCTTAAAACATCTTTTGGTATTCCAAAAAATGGGGTGTCTAAGAGGGTGTTCCAAAAGGGGTGCCCACGGATTCACTCGTATATGTATGTGTGTGTATATATATACATACATAAATCCACTTGGAGCATAGCTTTTAGATGGCTTTGTAGACTTGTTGGAGCTACTCATCTCTGACGTTTTCTAGAGAAAACATTTGCACTCTCACACTTGTACATTTTTTTTATGATCAAGTTAGCTTATTCAGATGTTTGTAAGAATAATGTATCTATAACGATTTTAATTTTAATATAAAGTGCAATTTCAATGTTTTATGGAGTCTCTTAGGTGCTTTTGTTATCTTTAATGAATTATTTAAAGTTTATGTATTGTTTGATAGAAAAGTGCTAAAAGACCCAAAGATCGGGTTTTACGCATCATGCTTAAACCTTATCTCTATATATGTTTTCTCCGTATTGAAACTTGATATCTTTCAAATCAAAAATATTTTATTTCATTAGTGTATCGAATTTAATAATAATGATATGGTCGTGTTTAATGTTTAATGATTTATGCAGCCAATCTATTGTCGTGAATTTCTCCGATGCAGCCAAAAAAGTGAAAGATTTATCAAATGTCCAGTAACATCAAAAGTAAGACCTATTTTTGAGATAGTGATTTCTACCAATTAGCTCTTTTTTAGCCTTTCACTTAGTAAGAAACGGGTGATGATAACAATACCCATTAAGTAAATAACAATCAAGTTCTTCCTATATATGCAAATAACAATATCTACAAGTACAGAAAATTAGAATGCAATCCTTGAGCAAAGTCCACAAAGATAAATACTTGCAAAGTCCATCAAAACTTCTTCCCATTAATTTGTTTTTATACAAACTGGAATACCAAACTTAAAATGGTCTTTCTTTAGGTTCTTCAAAAGAAAAGGTATAGATTCTTTTGTGTTATGCATCAACAAATGAATAAGCATTGTCCAAAATAACAAATACCATTCCACCAAAATAATTCAAGAAAGCCAAAATACATCAACCATTAGGAGATAAACTTGTCTATTCTACCGTTGTCAAATAGATCAATTTTTGTTTATAATATATAAAATATCATAAGAATGGAGACACTCATTACAAAACTCGATAATATTTAAACACAAAACTAGCAATATATTGTTACAATCAAAATTAAGTAATATATCAAATAATTACACTCGACCCAACTTTAATCTCAACACGCGCTGTATTTGCACTTTTAGAAGGGAACGGTAGTAGTTGCTTCCTAGCAAAAATAAAGCATAGCCTTTTTCAGATTATCCACTTTGCAAGCTTTAATCTCAAAGAAATATAAGAATTTTAATGGGAAGTACTAGTAGTATCAATGATAGTACTGAAACAAGAGGTTTTCTTGTTGAGACTAGTTCACTTAATAGTAGAAGAGATGGAGGGATTTTTGCTCAACAAAGAAGAGTAGAAGCTCCTCCAACTCCCGGTAGACCTATTTTCAACTTTAGTGTTGGAAATCTCTCAAGAAAGAGTTTTCCTTCTAAGTAGGATTATGCAAAGAAATGGCTCATTAGCAGCCCTTACCATGAATCCCCTCCCATTTCGCAAAACCTCACTTAGAACCCTCAATCTAGCATAATAATATTTTTTCAGCCGAACAGGGTGACTTTTGCAGAGAAAACAAGGGTTCCTAAAAATGTCTTAAGAGCATTTGAAAGACCTGTGATTCGCGTTTGGGAAACGGGTGTGATTCCGTTTTCCCAAATTTGGGAAGCGATGGGGAAACGTCGGGGAACGTTTGTGATTCACGTTTTGATTCGACTGTGATTCGCATTATGATTCGATTGTGATTCGGTTTGGGAAACGTTGTTGATTTGCGTGATTCATATATCGAAGCAATTTTTTATTCGATTTCGATTCGTAATTGAAGGGATTGTGAAACGATAATGCACGTAATTGAATGCTCTTATACCAATAAGGGATAAAAAAACACACAAACCTATAAATACCCCTTTATAGCGAAATCTAGCTAAGAAAAGAAGTACTTAATCACACATAACCGTTTGGATTTACTTCGTCTGTACCACATTAACAAGTATTGTCTATGCATATACCTTCATCTCTCTACTACCAAAGTGTATCATACTTTACTTATTTTTACAGTTTTTACTCGTTTCCCATTTCGCTTTTTACTTATTCTTCATACTCATTTCCCACTCATCACATTTTGCTTCAATTGTCACATATGTTTCCCGTTTCCCGAATCATGCTTAAAAAATAATTGACATTTCCTATTTATGTTTCTCGTATCATTCCCGTACCTTCTTTACTTTCAAGTAACGTAACCAAACATGATTAAATCCATGTCTGACCTAGTTTTTTGTTAAGTGGTTAATAAGAGCTATGACGGTAACTAGGGATGCACACAAGTCCAGCCGGTATGGGTTCAGGCCTGGGCCTGATCCGACCCAGGTCAATCGGGTTACTCAATTCTGAACCCGGACCCGAACCGATCAGATCCAAAACCCGGACCAAAACCGAGCAATATTGATTGAGTCGGGCCGGGTCCTAACTCGGGTTTTCTAAACATAAAAAAAAAAGCCACTTCTTAAGCCCAAAAAAAAACCCAGTTTTTACCATTTCTTCAAAACTGTGTGTATGTGTGTTATGGAGGTGACCATTAATGGAGTATATGTGGAGAGACAATGGGTACTTAATTGCGATGGTAGAACAAGTGATTGACCAAATCCAACATAAACAATATCAGAACCTGGGAGAAGAGGTAAACCTATCTTCATGGTCTTCCTCAGATCAAGAAACACAAAATCGGGGCTGGCGGGGCAGATTTTGTCTAGGGTAGCAAGGTGGTTTTGGATAATGCATTGGGCCATTAGGGTGTGGAATCCAAGACAGGTTCCTCGTCTTCTTCAGCGTTGTCTCGAAAGATTATCAGAGCAAAAGGGAAGGGGTATTGTTATTGGTGTGTTAGAATTAGTGGTTGTAAGTCTAATTATTATGGTGGTGGTGGTTTTGGGAGAGGGGTTTGGTGGTGGAGATGTTGGTTAGTTTTGATGGGGTTCATGTATAAATCTGAGAAAGGAGAGAGAGAGAGAGATGGGTCGGCTAGTAGGCTGAGTTGTGTTAAGACTTAAAGAGAAAAAGAAACATAAAGTCGGCTCGGGTTTAACCCGGTTACCAAACCTGAAAATCAAAACCGATCTAATAATAACCGGGTCTTTATATCATAAACCAAAACCGGTCCGGGTTGTCGTCAAAACCGGACCAAACCGGTTAGTTCAGATTGGTCTGGGTCGGTTTCCCAGGTTGGCGGGTTTCATGTACAGCCCTAACGGTAGCATGACCAATCATTGTGACAGAGATCTCAGCTAATAAAACCATGAAAGATGTTGGAACAAAAGTCTTTACTCAGCAATGCTCAAGAGAGAGACATTGTGACAGAGATGACTCCTCTTAGGATGCTCAACTACTTCTAGATGTCACGCACCATTAAAGACTTCTTTTCCAGTAAGGTACAACTACTTAACTACTAACAACAGCAAGAACACTATCGATATCTCTGTGGTTCAGAAATGCACATCGATCTGTAGTCGCCCTACAAAAGATTATTTTCATGGGCTATTAACACTTGTTGTATTTGGCACATACCTCTACGCCTACTTTTTTTTCGCATTAATTAGTCTAAACTGCCAGCATTTTATGTGGCGTAAGTTTTGCTGGGAAGTGGCTGCTAAGAGCATGGGCAGCAGGATAGCTATCGCTATTTTCACTAAAATTTGCCTTTTCAGGATAGTTATCGCTCAAATTTTAATAATTTCAAGAAAATTAGTAGCGATCTATGGCGACCCGTTTGATGTTAGGTGTCAGTGGGCCCGAATAAATAAAGTATTTAAAAATATCTTAAAAAATTGTTTTGATTTTTTTAATATATAACATGCGCCAATTGAATTGGCGCTGTGTATTTATTATTATTATTATTATTTTTAATATTTGTGTTTTTAATAAATAAAAAACATAAAAAATATATATTTATGCGCCAATTGAATTGGCGCTTATTATTATTTTAAAAAAAAATATTATTATTTTAATTTTATTATTATATAATTTTATTTTTTTAAAATGTTGGCGCCAATTCAATTGGCGCATCGTCAATTCAATTGGCGCACAACAATTTTTTATTTTATTTTAATATTTAAAAATAATAATAACAAATAAAATAAAAATAAAAATAAAATCTGACATCCATCACCACCCTGAAAAAGAACATTTTTTTACCCATAGCTACATGTCATATTTTCTCTGAATTTACACCTACCTGACTAGCTAACTTGGCTATCCTGTTGCCCATGCTCTAACAAACCCATTTTCTGCGCTTCTTCGTTATTCATTGCGTTTTGACGGTGCTGACAGTTCTAGGTGTACTATTTTCTAGCAGACCTGGACGGCCCCTTGCAGTACTATCCCACTTCCCTAGCCGAGGATATTGATAGGATATATAACTTGGAAACTACAAGCACAATAGGAGTTCTTTTCACCAGATGGGGGCGCATACTCAAAAGCGCTTAACCTATACCATTCCCTCTGCGTTTTACAGTCATGTACAACGAAAAAGGTAGAGAAAAAAATTGGTCACGGTTCGCCGGTGGTTCCTTCCCCACTGGTGCTTCTTTTCGCCTTTCTTTACCAATTGACACAGAGAGAGGAACGGCTAACTTGTACAGCTATCCATTGTCATTATAGTGATCTTTATCTTTGCTTTGTTTAGTGCTAACCCTAGGCTGGCCTCGCCCTCCTCTATCCAGAAGAAGAAGAAACACTAACATAGTGTTTTATATGCTGTCTTGTATCAGGTCAGTGATGATTGAATTTTGGTTATTTATATGCTCTTATTTAGCAGAAAAAAAAAAAACAGTTGCATTACTTAATTTTCATTGTTAATGCTCTTCAACAATGGGACGAGAGATATTGCAGAAGAAAAACACAAACATAGAACTTCTCATCATTTTCGCCTAAACTTTGTAATATCTCAAAAAATAAATAAAAACTCTACTGCTATGCAAATTCCAAGCCGCTTTATGCACACATTGAACAGAAAAGCAAACAAACACAAAATTTCAATCTACCCACCAATTTCAATCCCGACTATGTTGCAGTCTTCTTTGCCTTCTTAGTACCTGAGGCTTGATCAGTTTTGGATTTTGGCTTCAGCGCTTGAGGCTTCTTCACAGTAGCAACTTGCCGAGTTAGAATTTAATGATATGGAGCTGCATCTTCTATAAAAATTCTCATAAGGGCTTGTTCGGTTGAAAGTTTGTAATTTGGATACTTTAAATTATCTTTCAGATTTTTTATGACCACTTGTTCTCCAAGCCCAATCTCATCTTTCTCTTTTACCTTCACATTTCTGTTTTCTTCATTTATTCTTTTTTGAATCTACTTCTAATTCTCTCTCTGCATTACTAATAACAAAGACAACAACACAAATACACAATCTGATGAGACTTCATCAAGCTCGGGGTAATCATCGTTTTACAGAATAGAAGAAAGTGAAGAAGTATTTAAGGTGGGTCACCAGGAAAGACAGGAGAGTGGTGGGTGAAATATTTTCCTTCTCATCCCTCGTTTTCTATCTTAATTGTTAAGTATTCGACGACTGTTAACCCAAACCCAAACCCAAACCCAAACCCAAACCCTCACTTTTAGCCTCCCAACAGCGAAAAAATGGGTGTGGGTTGGCTGAGCTGGACATGTCAAAACCAAACCGAGCTTGAGGAGCTCAAACTAAAAAAATAAGTTTGGCGGTGTTTGGATTACCGCGCGGTGTTTTTTTTACCGCCCGGCCAATCTCAATTATTTTTCCTCATCACTCTCTGGCTTCTTCTCCCCCAAAACCAATTGTAGAGCATAGAGGAAAATTTCTACGCTCTCCCCAATTGGCAAACTCCAGTACCAGTAGTAATAACTCTACACTGTCGACCCCATCCTCCCATAACCCACCTTCAACGCCATTCGCTCAACACCCATCATCACAATTCACTTCATACCTCTACCACAACCAATCGCAATTTCAATCACAGACCCCACCTCCGTTTACCATATCGCAAGGGGATCCCAGTTATGGAAAATACAAAATCTATTTACACTCTCTCAGCCGTAACCTCAGGTGTTTAGCCCGTACTATCAACCCTATCCGCTCACTCAACCTCAAGGTTTTCAACCTTCAATTTACTTTTAAAACTACCTATTCCATGGTGAATCTACTCAGCACAGTCAAAGTGACGCAAATGCGTCAATACCTGTTGAAGCGGCTCCCCAGAAAGAAAAAGGAAAGAGAAGAAAGAAAAGAGCACCCACAAAACAAAGACAAAGCGTGCAAGTGCTAGAAGATGCTGAGTTTGTGGACGAGACGGATGATGGTGGACTGTATTGGACGAAAACAGACTTTACGTGTCACGTAAGGGCATGGGTAACAGCTTTTGTCCAGACAGCGGGCTACACAAAGGGTTTCACTTTCAATCAAAATGTCAGCATTGCCTTTAATACTGACCCCGAGTGCCCCACACGACGATCAAGTGGGTCGACCAAATCTCAGTGGTATACTCTTAATACACAATGTGTGGCGTACAAGGAGACAGTTGCTCAAGAACGATTTAGGAATAGCAGCGGGAAAATAGAAGAAGATCGTGTACGTTCTAATTTTCTTTAACTCAATTTTGTTTATTTTTCGCGGATATACACGTTATTTATTTGTATTTCGTAAGTTTCTAAATAGTAGGACAACGATGTACACCGTGAAGCGTATAAGATTTTGGCACGAGAACCGCGATGGGCCAACCTAAGGGATAATGGGTTGAACCATGCGGGAAATATACCAAGAAATGTAGCCAAGATAACATCGGACAATTCTTCTCTGGAAAACTCGATCGAATCAAACAATCTATCGGAAGACCCCAATGGCCCACTTACACCTTAATCCGCGGGCCCAAATTCTGAATTTGATGGTTCCTTGTGTGAGGGTAGAAGCAGGCCCATCGGCCAAAAACTCTTTAGAAAGAACATTGCAACACAAAAGGCATTGGATGGTGTTATTGTATCTGGTAGAGGTATCCAAATAATGCTGGATAAACTACGGTTGGAGAAGAGACAAGCGAAAGAAGAAGAGGAAAGAAGAAGAGCGAAAACAAATCAACAATGGTAAACCAAATTATATTTGGAACAAGCAAAGGAAAATTGTAAAATCATGGATAAAGACCTGAGTAATCTTTATGGACCTGTATTGCAATAATATCTGCAAAGGTAAGCCGAGGTCATGGAATGTCTAGCCAAGAGGGGCGGACCAAGTACTTGAAGTGGTGATGAAATGTAATTTAACTTTGTTGTATATAGAAGTTTTATTTCCAGGAATGTAGTTTACCTTCCAATAATGTAATCGTTTGAATAATGTATTTTGCTATTAAAGAATGCAATCTTGTTTTCGAAATGTTTATTTCCGATAATATTGCATTAAAATAAATACAAGATTAATACAATATTAAAAACTTGTTTAATAAACTTGTACGACAATAAACATTAAATTACATGATGAACACTCAGATAATACATGAAATGGAGTACAAGGTTTGAAGATTTCCCATCACGGCCCACAAATGCTCGATTAGATCATCTTTTAGATCAAAGTGCATTTCTCAACTTCGAATGCGGTTTATTTTTTATATAAAATATTTTATTATTCCGCGTTCGCGTACAATATTGAACCGTTAGCCTTCGATGGTTGAGGGATCGGCTGGATTATAGTCTAAGTATGATGGGAATGAACCTCGTTCCTCTTCGGCGATCATATTGTGCATTATCACGCATGCCTTCATGACATTGTTTAAAACCTCGGTTTTCCACAATTTAACCAGATTTTTTTAATATTGAACCGAGATTGTAAAATCTCAAATGCCCGTTCTACGTCTTTTTGGCAACTTTCTTGTTGTTGAGCAAAAAAAATTGTTTTGCTGTAATCGGATTGGATATGGTTTGGACAAGTGTTCCCCATTTAGGGTATATGTCATCCACTAGGTAATACCCAATATCATAAGCTTTTCCGGCAATTGTATAATTGCAAGGCAGGACGATATCATCGGCCAGATCATTTAAATGATGTGATTGTTGCAGAACATTGATATCATTGTTAGACCCTGGTAACCCTAAAAAAGTATGCCAAATCAAAATGTCGTGTGAAGCTACCGCTTCAAGAATCAGTGTCGCCTTGGGGTAATGACCAGTAAATTGACCGTGCCAAGCTATGGGACACTTTTTTCATATCCAATGCATGCAATCATGGTTTCCTAGCATGCCGGGAAATCCCCGTGACTCTCTGATCACCTTTAACCTATTAACGTCGGCCGCGTTTGGTGCTCGAAGATATTCCTTGCCAAAAATTTATATAACCACAACACAAAATCTTTTTACACATAACAAGGTTGTGCTTTCTCATATTCAGATATACTCGTCAAAAAGATCTGCCGCAATACCATAGCTTAGGAAATGTAGTGCTGCGACTACCTTTTGGTACGGTGATAACCCCATGGTACCAGCGTTGTTGGGTTTTTGGACAAAATAATGATCATGTGCAATGACTGTATCAAATATACGCATAAACATGTCTTTACTCATACGAAAACATCGCCAAAATTACCATGGCTCATATTTACAATTCGGCTTAAAATAATCCCGTATAATATTGTAATGCCCTAATAGGTGATCTCGCTTCTTTCTCTTATCCTTACGGCCCATGACACTACCGCCGTGACTCGAAGTTGCTTTATGTACTATTAGGTTTGTTGTAGTTTGATGCAGAACACAAATTGTCGTTGCACAATCAAAGATATGATCGTTAGAGGAGGGCGACGATATACGTGGAGGATCACCAATGGATGAATCAGATGATGAAGAAGACATTTGAGGTTGTGGAGTTGATTGAAGGGTGTAATACCAGATGGGGAACAAGTTTCCAATTGAAGAGAGAAGTGTAAAAGGGGGAAGAAGAAGATATGGGTCTTGAAAATCAGGGATTTGGCGGTGAAAAGAATACCGCGCGGTGTTTCTTTTACCGCGCGGTAAAAGGAACACCGAGCGGTGTTCTTTTCCCTGCCAAATTCCTAATTTTCTTCAAATAGACACAAGGTTTGTTCGAATAAAATAGCTCAGGCCAAAATCTTTTCGAACAGACTTTGAGTCTATTCGAATAAAACTGCTCCTGTGGAAAATTATTCAAATAAGAACTTATTTTATTCGAATAAAAAGGGGTCTCTTTGAACAAACAAATAATATGTTCGAATAGACATTGGAAAAACTCATTTTTGAATTCAAGACTCAAACAACAACGGCTACTTCCTCTGGTGGGTCCTTCACAACAACTAGTTTTAGATTACACCGACTAGTTTTTGATCACAACGGGCTACTTATTTTGAATCACAATGGCTAGTTTTGGATCACAAGAACTACTTTTTGCTTTATATATATGTTGGTTGGAGATGCTCTAACAACACTCCTCTACTTGAACTTAACAATACCAAGTTTTTCCACTCTAATACAAGATTCTTCGACGGTATTTGGCTGGAATGAGGACTGCGCCCTGGCCGTGTCCTGGCTGTATTTTGTTGATAATCTATCTCTCCGAAAACTCAACTTCAATCAGTTATGGAATAAAATTCAGGTCCAATTCAGGATGCACACAGAACTTTGATACCCTCCTGGAGATTAAATAGGTAGAATGTTATTAAAGCTAAGTGTGATGAGTTTCATGAGATACGGATGAGTATTGATATACGGGTCAGAGGTGTTCCACTAGCCTATATTCTTCGCGAAGCCAGAGATGAATGGTATGACAAATATAACTAGTCGTTCCCGTTCGAGACTCCATACGATATTTTTTACCAGAACTACGTCCCGCCTGATCCTCCTATAAATTATCGGCTAGAAAACTATGGACGGGATCCGCTCCCCCTTACTGAATGGTCTGAGTTTATTCCTTACATCAGACGTGAACGGTGAATTAAATTTAATTGTATCTGTTTTGAGTTATATTTCGTGCGTTGAACTACTATTTTAAGAATTCTAATTACATTTCTAGTTAAATTCAAGACTCAAAATAAATTGATTAATATTGATTTATATAAAGAAATGTGACATCAGGTTGTACAAGTACTTATTTAGAGAATCAAACCCAAATTTACAATAAAATTTGTTCAATACTGATATTTACAATAAAAGATTACTTTTACAAAAGCATCAAATATACCCATATCTACTAAGACGGGTCACTACCGCCTCCCCTGGTTCGTGGACCAGATCCATGCTGTCTCGTCCTCGCGCCACCTCATGGTGGTAGCGACTCCACCTGTACGTCATGCCCCCTCCTCAGATGTATGTCCTGAGCAGGACAAAGAAAATTTATTAATATTTTGACAAAATAAATATAATATTAAGAAATAAATAAATAAATAAATACATAAATATATTATTTACATGCGCATATACTGTCTAAGTGCCTCCTCAGAGTAGCTACCTCATCAGTCAACTCCTACATCCTCTAGGCATCCCGCGCAGACTCTGTAAGATAAAGTCGGCCCATATCATGAGTCAGGTGCCACAGCTCCTCTGCGCCGTAGAAGGCACACATCTTTGGTGGGTCCCTCAAGAGGTGGATGGGGATCAGCTCACGCCTCCCTGTCTACTCCATGTGCCACCCCGGGTCTGGCCCCTCGGGCATTCCAGGCAAACTGAAGTCCTGGGACAAGCTATGAACCGACGCTAACGTCACCACCACTGGTGTAATACTAGACCCGAGTACAGAGGGTCCGAACAGATCTATGTTCCCCATCCTCTGGGAATCTGTCAACAGAGGGCCTACCTCCGCAGTTTAGGCAGCCCAGTATGAAGTGCAAGTCACTCGCTCCTCTTCTATTACAAACTTTTCATAGTCAACGAAGCTGGCCTGTCTCATCATCTGTAAATCCGCTGGACTAAGATGTGGCGACATGCTAAGAGGATGATTTAAAGGAATACCCATAGTGCTAGTTAACTACCTCCAACATCTATCCCCCAAGTAATACTCGCAGTTTCCATTTGGGACTTGAAGTGGCATCCTCGTACGGGATAGGAATGATGCTCTCCGTTCGTCATCTAACTCAGACACCGCAGATTCCAACCAAGGTTGCCAGGTGATCGTCTCAATAATCTGGTGGTCAATGTGGCATCTGCCTAGCATTAACAAATTGCCTGCCTGATCATTTATTTTCTTTCTGTCCCCCCTCTCCCATGCTCTGAGGTGCGGATAGGCCGAGAACTTAACATCTTCCTTGATAATAGGGTGACCATCCCCATAATACTCGTAGAACCAATACTGCATTTCAGAACAACATAAAAAATAATTATAAATTATATTTAAGACGTTAATTAGAAGATATTTGATTTGTAACTTGTCAAGAAAAAGTGTTATTATACCGTCAGAAGTTGGCAAAATCTAGTGATGGCACCCCCGGTCGTGACTGTGGTATCCAAACTATGGTACAGGGAAGTATGAATAGCAGAACCCCAGTCATATTGGGCAGCCTCGTCCAAATCGGCCACGACCACGGGATATCCAAGCGGGATGGTGTCGTTTGCCGTTTGGAGCCACAAATGTCCAATCATGAAGAGGATAAAAGCACGAGCAATAATAATATCATCCTCCCGATCAATTACGATGGTCAAGTACGTCCTCAAATATAAAATATTGGTGTTTTCACTCTTTATATGGCTGGAATCAATGTTGGGGTGCAATTGCCTCGCATTGGATATAACACTCCATGCGTCATCATACGGCACCTGTGTCGAATATTGGCCTATCTCTGCACACGAGAATAGAAATGTGTGCATTGTCGGCCACCAACGCTCTATAAGCACCTGAATTAGCCGATTATCAGAATTGCCCAAGTGTATATCCATAAACTGCCCGAATATATTCACCACGACATCCCTTACAGATGGAATAGTGGAAATATATTTCCAAACTTTGATCACCGAAGTAAATGTACCGTGCGGGTGCATCGAATCCCGATTCTGTTCATTGGAGCATTTTGTCAAACACTTGATTTATGGAAATTATAAATTCACAATTATACTAAGACTTACCGTGAGTTACTTACCAGTGTAATAGATATGAGTGATGCCTTCTGGGAGTTGGGTAATAAACCTTTGCGGGTAGTTTTTTGGGGTGGGTTTGGTATAGGTTGTTGGACATCTTCAAATTTTACTCGTTTTTTCTTCCTTCCGGACCTCGACCGAGTTACGGCCCGGCCCGCCTTGAATCTTTTGACACTCTAAACCTAGGTAATGTACTGGGGTATGGGTCTTCCTTTGGCATATGCATTGTGTTTTGAAAGAAATTAAGAATTTTTTTCAGGTATACCTTCGATTTGAGAGAGAAAGAGGAAGAAACACTACTATAAAAATTGAGTTGGGTGTGATTTTGGGTTAGCAGTGCAAGCAGCGGTAAAAGGAGCACTATGCAGTAATCCTTTTACCGTGCGGTAAGAAGAACACCGCGCGGTGTTTTGAACTCTTCTAAATATAAATAAATAAAAATACACGTCTACAACTCATACTTGCTGCTGGGAGAGACCGAGTGTGGGTTGTGTTTTTTTTGCCCCCCCTGTCAGAGACCACACCTAAACTCAAATTGGCTGCTAGAGATACTCTTAAATGGTCACGTGTAAGCAGCCACATGGCGCAGTTTTACTGGTTCCTTAGCTTCACACAATTTTTTCCTTAGCAATTCCAGACTCAAAATAAAGCTTGGTTCAATCTCCAATGTGCAAAAGCACAAACAAAATCAAGAAAGCTTGAGGTATGTGTTTTCTTCCGTTTCTCAAAATCCTGGGGTTTTCCCTTTATGTTTTCAAGAAGTAATTCCTCCTGAGTACTAAGCTTGAAAAATAGCGTGTTGAAAGAGATAACGGTGGTGAAGAAAGTTAATTTTGAATAAATTAAAAAACACATGGAGAAAGTTAATTTTGACTAAATCAAAAATACACATATTTAAAAATGTAGAGGAATAAAGACGAATCCTCTCTACCAGGGGTGGAGAGGATCCGGACTCCTTACTAAATGTTGAATGACGTGACTATGAAAGCATGTTTTGCTCCAATATCATTTCTTTATTCCTAGAGCCTAGGGCTATACACGGTTTGTTTCGGTCTGATTTTGGCCCTAAACCACAAACTGAATGGGATACCCCGGTTTTTGATAATAGTGAACCAAAACCGAACCGGCCTCGAAAAAAATGATACCAAAACCGAAATAGCTGGTCCGGTTTTTGTATTTTATTTTTGAATAAAACTAGAAAATGAGCAAACTTCAGATGATCAAACCCCTTTACAGACATAAAATACAAACAAACATTCAGCCTATCTACATTCTGATCTCTCTCGCAACTATCCATTATTGTAGTCACATTGTTTCTATAGGGGACAACAATGAACGTACGCTAGTTTTGGGCTTGATACTATGCTGGAGGAGGGCACTGCTCGACTCTCTCCGAGTTCTTCTCTGTCTCTGGATGATGGTTTCGCAAGAGGCTATGGAAGAAGAGTAAGTGCTAGAAGAAGTGGAAGATCCCTCTTGGGTTACCTCCTCCCTTCTATTTATAGGGAGGGTTTAACCTAGGGGCACCCCTGTTCACGTGTCCTAGGAAATTCCAAGGCTATCCCTTCAGGGTCGTGGGCTTGGGTGGTCGTTGGCTTCTGCTTATCGTTCGGAGACACTCGTAGAATTGTCTTGCTAGAGTCTCCATATTCTATGTGGTGGACGTAAGACGACCTTCCTCGTAGAGCGACCTGCCTCTTTGTTGTTAGCCTGGCTGAGGTGTCCCTATACGGAGTGGTGGTCGTAGGATAGCCTGCTACTATGTTATTAGTGAGAGAGTGCTCCTATAATCGCCCCCTCAGGTCTTGTTCGCGGGGAGGGAGAGCTGAGGTGGTCTGGCCGTGTGTGTAGGGGTCGTCATATTGGAAGGTATATGACAGCATGCCTGGCAGTATCTTGGGAGGGGAGCAGAGTATTTAATTCGTGGGGCGGTGTGTGGTGTGACTGCTGCCACTATGGGCAATGTGTCAAATTATATGTGTGGGCCCAAAATATTAAATGATAACCGTCTTTCCATATTTCTACACTATAAAAGGACTGAGACCACCGTGACATTCTTTATCTTATGGTTTAAATCTGTTTTTCAAGAATGGAACGTTGTACATTCGCTTTGGAGCTGGAGGAGGGTCGAATGGAGGAATTTGGGAGCTGTACAATCGTTTGCGTGAGCTTGCGGATAAGTTTTCAGGTAACTCATCTGATTTAGGTGGTATGCCGTCCTGTAACAGTAGTAGGAACTGGTTTAAGCATCGTAGATAACTGGGGAACAAAGTGCTTAATGGTAGGGAAGTAAATGTTGGTAATCAGAAAAGGCGATCTGACCGTGATGCCAGGATGAATTGTACTATTCATTGCAGAGTCGTGGTTACCTTGGCGGCCGCATCCGGGAAATGAGGATTAAGGGGTAGCATGTCCCCAGGGTGCCCTAGTGAGCCAAGTGACCAATATGCCCTTTGTACTTTTAGGGTTAAACTTGACGCTTGTACCTAGCTCGTACAGGGGACGTACGAGCACCGAGCATGAGTCGGTGTACTTTGGCGAGAAAAGGACAGAAGAAGCGACCTGAGGTATGGTGGTATCTGGGACGAGTAATTGACGGAGGGTTCTACGGCCGTACCGCCTTGTACCGTGCCCATGGAATGGGGGGGGGGCAGCCACGACCACGATGCCAGAACGTCGGTGCCTCAATATTTACAGGCAGAGTCGCGAGTGGGTTTCATGGTACATGGGAGAGTGCCCGGGGACCTGACCCATAAGGCCATTATAGGTGGTCGGGAGAGGGGGCATTCTAAGGCCTTCTGGCTTTATCCTAGCGAGTGGAGGTTACCTGGCTCGTTAGCCGAGTATGAGAGTCCGGGGATCAGGATGGAGTTCCTTAACGAGGTCAACGAGCCAGCGAAGGCTCGTGGCAATAATGAGTGGATATGACCAGACTGCCAAATGTTGGCACCCAATCAATGCATCGTCTATTACGGGCAATTTGATGCGGGATTGAGGTTTCCCTTGGATTACTTGACTAAAAAATGTTTGAACTCGTTTGGGCGTGCCCCAGGCAAATGAATGGTAATATTTATCGAGTAATGACGGGGTGTTGACTGATTAATCAGTCAATGCCGCCTAGGTGGAATGTGGGCTGTGGGGATATAATGGTCACCTATAAGATGGGACAATGTCCTCGTCAATGGGATGTCGTTTCTGAGGGTACGGGAAAAGATCTTGACGGAGCCGGGGTATTAGAAGAGCCGGCGTCGCCTTGTATTACGCAATCACGATCCCGCGCAGGGCATGAGTGACGGCAAACCCAGGCCTTATCCAAAGTGAAAATGGTTATGGCCAAGGAAGTTGTAGGCAAGGAGGGTGAGGTTGGTCTGAGGTGTCAAAGGATCATGTAAAGTTTTACACCCGAATGGAGGTACTGGTATTATATAGCTCGTTAGTCTGGCGAGCCAAAGATTTTAAAGCTGCCGATGAGTGGCAACTGTTGGTGTCGGCATCCGATCCTGGTGACCAGGGCCTATGACATCGACGATGGGCCTAACCATCGCTTGCACCATAGCATTTTTAACATGAAGTGTACGTTACTCGTTATGTAAAATGTAATTCTCTGTTGCTATCGTTTGTTATTCATGGTTTAAATGGTTGCTCGCTGATGTACAGGTGTGACGCCTGCGAAACTATCGGATAAGATGTCTCGTTTACATGTGCTCGGCCTAAAAAATAAAGATTGCCAAATGTTGACGACAATTCTGAACGGAACGTTTGACGCAGAAAAATATTAGTCGGCGAAGAAGTATAGCGAGCCCCGTGTACATCCGGCAAGCAACACTTATTCGGCGGAAAGCGTGCATAGCTATAAATCCGCAGAGAGTGTTGGGATGAAGCCAAGGTTCCTGAATGCGAGGGGAAAGGATGTGTCTGGCTCGAATGCGGTCGTGCCTCTTGTCGCTGGAAAGAGCCCTGGCCTGCGAGGAGTGAGTGGCCATACAACAGAAAACTATGGCTGTCAGTCTCCTGGACAAGGAGCGGGACAAACTCCAAAGTAAGGAAAAGGATCCACTGTCGTAGTCATATGTTGAGGAAGGGACCCACTCTGTGGGAAATGGTAAGCTGTATACCGGTTACTTGCCCGAGAGGGAGGTGTAGAGTACGCCCTATAAGGACAAGGAGAAGATTCGTGTTGCAGAAGCGCTGAGTGACCCTCGTGTGCGGCGTGCAGCGGTTATCACGGCTGTCCGGGTAAGTGCTTAATTGTGTATTCATACTTGGTTGTCTATGGTGTTTAACTGTGTATTTGTGTGTTATGTAGTGTACCCTCACCCTTGAGGCTGCGTTGCTCCGTAGTGAGAACCTGGTCAGCCGTAATGCCGAGTTAGAGCATCGTCTTGAGGAGATATAGGTAACGTAAAAGGAGCTCATTTGGGAGGCCGTACAAAACAAGCTAGCGGAGCACTTGGCGAACGTGACCGCGGGGCTCGAAGAGCGTTTGAGGATCGTGACCGAGGAGATGATCCTGGTCTAAGGTGATTTAGAGGCAGCCCACAGACATCTAAAAATGATGTCATTAGAGAAGGATGCGAGCGAGCAAGACCTCCGTGAATAACTCGCCGGTGAGAAGCAGGTGTCAGACGGTCTGCAGGGTCATGCCACCGAGTTGGTAGATGGTAAAGCGCAGCTGGAGAAGGAGTTTTGCCTTTTCACCGAGTGGTGGGTGGCAACGTTGGCTCCACCATTGTTTATTTTGAGTCAAACCCAGGATATCCCCGAGGTGCGCTATCTTGGCTATTCTGCATGACAGGGTCCTCGGCCGTTCAACGACAGGATAGATATTACCCCAGAGGAAAAAATGTAGCTAGTGGAGGAGGAAAAGGTTGCCCCAGAGGCAGTTGGTCAATCAAAATTGTAATTATAATAATGTGTATGGCCCGTAGTGGCGAGTATGTTGGAAACCTGTAATGGCTTAAGGAAACTGAAGGTGTGGTTGGATGACTATGAAGGACTACTGTAGTGTACCGTTAAACTATTTATGCTTCTTTTTTCAAACTGTTCATGCTTATTTATTCTATGTATGTGTCATGTTGTCCCTAAATGTTCGGGGATGGCTCCAGTTGGCATATTTCTCGTCGGGTCGGCCGACGTTGGCTGTCCCTCATTAGTCGGCCCTCGTTAGTCAGCCCTCGTTAGTTGGCCTTGTTAGTTGGCCTTGTTAGTTGGTCTCATTAGTCGGCCTCGTTAGTCATCCTCAAAGTGTCATGTCAATCATGAATGCAAAATGGGAGTTCCAAGGATGGGGCAGTAAGTGGGGCCATCTGGGGAGACGTGGGCGGCGTTTCATAGGCTTATCATCAATAAGGTAATATGCGCATGAAAGAGGGGAGGGGTTATTGAGTTTCCCGAGACAATTAATGGTGGTTGAGGCTTATATATAAATAAGACCTGTGGCAGGAGCCAACTATAAGCAGATTTTAGAGCTTGAGACCGGAGGATAAGACTTCCAAGGAAGAAGATACAGACCAGAGCGCAGGCGAGATTCGAGGCCTGGGTCACAGTGTGGATAGAGTTTTACACTAAGTTATATTTCGGAAATTGTGGGCTTGCAGGGAAGCCTTTAGTATGGTCATATATCGAGCCTCTTCCCTTCCTACTCCAGAAAGGAGGACGCAAGAGAAATGGTGGTTTTGGTACCTCGTCTTGCGTGACTAAGTTTAGAATTGCGTCAGTCGGGGAATGGTTATGCGGGCGATGGCCCTAGAAGATGTGATGGCGGCTAGCTGCGAGGGACCGGGTTATAGAGTGTGGGAGAGGTCGTGCCCCTACTGTATGTGACAACGTTACCGTAGAGCCGTATTTCGCATGTTTGGTAGTAGAACGTAAGGTTTGTACAATACTGTGAGAGCTGTTGTAAACGTTGTAACAGGTGAATCGTAATCGCTATTTTTATCTTCTTAATGAGCTAGGTAGGCGCAGATTGATCGAC
Source organism: Kingdonia uniflora (assembly GCA_014058105.1). Lineage (NCBI taxonomy): Eukaryota > Viridiplantae > Streptophyta > Magnoliopsida > Ranunculales > Circaeasteraceae > Kingdonia > Kingdonia uniflora. The sequence goes on along the minus strand of JACGCM010002435.1, from coordinate 447,628 downwards.
CGGTGGGCTATGTAGGCCTTGTTAGATTAGAAGGTTGGCATCGTGTGTACTTGTCATTTCCAAAAATGTAGCTTAGGCGCGAAGTGTCGAACCAAATTTTTAAGTAGTCCTTGTTGGACTAGACAATGTTGGTCGTCCTAGCGATCGTATAAATGTACTGAGGCATGAAATTGGCCAACTAAATTTTTAAGAACTCCTCGTTGGACTAGACAATGTTGGTCATCCTAGCAACCATATAAATGTACTGAGGTACGAAGTGCCCAACCAAATTTTTAAGTATCCCTCGTTGGACTAAGCAATGTTGGTCGTCCTAGCGACCGTATAAACGTACTGAAGCGCGAAGTGCCCAACAAAATTTTTTAAGTAGTCCTCGTTGGACTAGACAATGTTGGTCGTCCTAGCGACTGTATAAACGTATTGAGGCGCGAAGTGCCCAACCAAATTTTTAACTAGTCATCCTTGGACTAGACAATGTTGGTCACCCTAGCGACCATATAAACGTACTGAAGTGCGAAGTGCCCAACCAAATTTGTAAGTAGTCCTCATTGGACTAGACAATGTTGGTCATCCTAGGGACTGTATAAACGTACTTAGGCGCGAAGTGCCCAACCAAAATTTTAAGTAGTCCTTATCGGACTAATTAGTTTTGGTAATTTTCAGTCACATGAGTTCATCTTCGAAAATGATTCTCATTCTTTGCTAGGACGTCCTACTTCAAAGATTCCCCCAGTCAAGTGAGTACATTTTTGCTTCAAAAAATGACTATCGTTTGTTGTAAGGACGGCCTACTTCAAGGATGCCCCCAGTCAAGTGAGTGCATTTTTACTTTAAAAAGCGATTCTCGTTCGTTGCAAGGACGTTCTAATTCAAGGACGCCCCCAGTCAAGTGAGTACGTTTTAACTTCAAAAAAGGACTCTCATTCGTTGCGAAAACGTCTTACTTCAAGGACTTCACCTGTCAAGTGAGTGCATTTTTACTTCAAAAAATGACTTTCGTTCTTTATGAGGACAGCCTACTTTAAAGACGCCCTCTATCATGTGAGTATATTTTTACTTCAAAAAATGACTCTCATTCTTTATAAGGACAACCTACTTCAAGGATGCCCCTTATTAAGTGAGTACGTTTTTACTTCATAAAAATGACTCTCGATCTTGGCGAGAACGTTCTACTTCAAGGATGCCCCCAGTTAAGTGAGTCCGCTTTAACTTCAAAAAACAGACTCTCATTCTTGGCGAGGACGTCCTACCTCAAGGATTCCCCCATTTAAGTGAGTGTGTTTTTACTTCAAAAAACCCACTCTCATTCTTGGTGAGGACGTCCCACTTTAAGGACGCCCCCAGTTAAGTGTGTTTTTACTTCAAAAAATGACTCTCGTTCTGTGCGAGGATATTGATGATTATGGAGTTGAAACTAAAATATATAGAAGATGAGTGACTATATACATGTAAGGTATATCTACTGAATCTACCTGCGGAGGTTCATGGCGTTCTAGGGGGATTTGACCTCCTCTTCGTCGCGGTTAAGTAGGCAGTATGCATTACCATCGACTACGCGGAATATGTGGTATGGGCCCTCCCAATTAGGCTGAAGTTTACCCTTATTGTGATTGTGAGTTGTGCGGAAGACTTTTTTCATGACGTAGTTACCTTCGCGGAAATGCCAAGGAATTACCCGTTTGTGATAGTTTCTTTTCAGTGTCTCCTGATACCAGAGTATGTGGAAAGATGCTTCCTCCCTAGTTTCATCTATCAAGTCAAGATTCTTAGGGAGGAACCGGTCGTTGATTGCACTACCCACAATCAGGGATCTCGTAGTATTGACAATGACCACGGTGGTTAGTACTGCTTCTGAGCCATAAGTGAGCATAAACGGGGTGAAGCCCTCTTTCGCAGCGTCGTTCGATAAGACCACAGAATGTGGGGTAGATTATCCACCCAAGGACCTTTGGCCATGTCCAGTCATTTACTGATACCATCGATTATTGTTTTGTTAGTGGCCTCGGCCTACCCGTTTCCCCGTGGGTATCTGGGGCTGGAAGGAAGGATTTGGATGTTGTAAGGTCAGACGAAATCTGTGACTTTGCTTACGGCGAATTGTGTCCCATTTTCGGTCATCAAGACTGTAGGAACACCGAACCGCGTGATGATGTATTTCATAGGAACGTGATGACCTCTTCCCTTATACGGGCGAGGGGTATCGCCTCCGCCCATTTGGTAAAATAGTCCGTCGTGACCAGTAACCACTGGCATCTCCCGTTCGCCATAGGGAGAGCCCCAACAATATCCAGTCCTCATTTTGCAAATGGCTAGGGGTCGAAAACTGTGTAGAGGTCAATAGCAGGTGCGTGAAACAAGTGCCCGTGGAATTGACATTTATCGCATTTTCGGGCATACGTTATGAAATCTTGTCGTATGGTTGGCCATTACAAACCTTGTGTACGAGTGCGGTCAGCCATGGAACGACCCGCTGTATGGGTGCCACATACACCTTCATGGATTTCTTCGATGATTGTGTTAATTCTCTCCCTAGCGATACATGTGAGGTGTGGAGCATGCAGGCTTGTTCGTAAGAGTTTGCCATTAACGATTGTGTATTTGCGGGCTCTGTTGCGGATGTTCTTGGCCGCCGACCGGTCATCACGAAGAATGTGTTGTTCCCCAAGGAAGTTAAGGAGAGGTTGGCGCCAGTCAGGGAGTGGAGGGCGGTCGCTCTGCATGACAGGTATTGGGTTCGGGGCGATGCTCAGTTTATGAAGGATTTTGACCTAAATTATGCGGAGTTTGTCATCGATGATTCCTGCTAAATAAGTAAGGGAGTCTGAGTATCTATTCTCACCACGGTGAATATGTTCTAGGTTGACATTTCGGAACTTCCCTGAAACAACGGACTGCGAGTCGGTAATGATGGAAATTTCTTCCACGCCCAGAGCCAACGCTGAATCTACTCCACATAACAATGCCTTGTATTCAGCTTCGTTGTTACTGAGAGAGAAGTTGACCCGTATGGATTTCTCGGTTTTCTCACCAGTAGGAGTAACTTGTACTATCCCCAGACCAGAGCTGCCTGCGTTGACGGACCCGTCAGTATACAACCGCCATCCTTTAGTGTATGCCAGTTCGTAGATATCGATGTGGGTGTCATGGCCGTCGTCCTCATCATTATGCTAGCTGTCATCGGGAATGGGGAAGTCTGCGAGGAGATCGGTGAGCGTTTGGCCTTTAATCGTGACCCTTGGCTCGTATCAAATGTCAAACTCCCCCAGAGTAATCGCCCATTTGGCGATCCAGCGCGTTTTATCATTCTTGGCAAAAATCTCTCATAGTGGTTGAGTGGTGATGACCTTTATTTTATGGGCCTGGAAATATGGTCGGAGTTTTTGTGAGGCATATACCAGGGCGAGGTCCTGTTTCTCTACGGTAGAGTACCACAGTTCTACTCCCAAAAGGGTTTTACTGATGAAGTAAACTGGTTTTTCGGTTAGGTTTGTCGTACGAATGAGGACCGCGCTAATGGATTCATCTATATTTCTGAGGTAAAAACCCAGTAACTCATCTTCGTTGGGAGCACTGAGGATGGGTGGGGTAGCTAGGTAGCGCAGCATATTCTGGAAGGCTGCCTCATACTCATCGCTCCACAGTCATTTTTTGTTCTCGCGAATGAATTGAAATAACGGACGACATTTGTAGGAAGCTTTATAAATGAAGCGTCCGAGAGCCGCAATTTTGTCGATGGGGGCTTGCACTTGATTTAGTGTCCGTGGTGATGGCATACAGGTAAAAGCACAGATTTGATCAGGGTTAGCCTCAATGCCGCGTTGGGTGACGAGGTGTCCGAGGAACTTTCCCAAGGAGACCCTAAAATTGTACTTCACCAGGTTAAGGCGCATCTTATAGGACAGTACCTTTGTGAATACCGTCTCGAGGTCGATAAGATGGTCACCGCTCAGCCAGCTCTTGACGTGCATGTCGTCAATGTAGACCTCAACTGTTTTGCCCAACAGTTCTTCAAACATCGTGGTAACAAGGCATTGGTAAGTAGAACCTGCATTTTTTAGGCCGAAGGGCTTGATGGTATAGTAGTATAGGTTTTGTTCTGTGGTAAAGGAAGTGCACTTTTGGTCTTCAGCTGCTAATGGTATTTGGTTGAACCCGGAGTAACCATCCATGAAGGACAACCACTCGTGGCTGGCCGTGGAGTCGACTAGTCTAGTGATGAGGAGAATGGGGAAGCTATCCTTTGGGCAGTATCAGTTAAGGTCGGTAAAATCAATATACACTCGGGTCTTCCCGTTCTTCTTTGGGATGGCGACCACGTTAGCTACCCAGCGTGGGCAGTCGACGGTTCGGATAAAGCTTGCGTGCAACAACTTTTGGATCTCGTAGTTGATGGCCCCACGTAACCTCGGTATTGTTCCGCGTGGTTTCTTCTTGATGGGGCTGGCTATGTCGTGAACATGTAAGTGATGGCAGGCCACTGCGAGGTCTATACCCGGCATTTCGTCGAAGGACCAGACGAAGATATCTTTGTACTGCCGGAGGAGTATGATAAGGTTTGTTCGTTCGTTACCTGTCAACAAGGAACCAATATATATTGTCCTCGTGGGGCCATCAATATTAATTAGAATGACTGGCTCCAAGAGAGGTAGGGTCCATGCTTTACTGAACGTGCTTATAATCACATCGTTCTGGTCATGTGGTACGTCTTGAAGTGCTAACGTGTCTGGGTGACGAGGAATGGGGGGCGAGTTCACTGTCATGGGCACGTTCCCTATTCGTTACTATTCCTCTATGGCAACATGCTTCCATTTTTTATTATTATTCTCTTGATTAATTAAGTTTTGTAGTGAGTTGGCGTAACAGACACGGGCCGCGACCTGGCAGCCTCGTATCTGGTAGTGGCCGAACTTTGTTGGGAAACGTATTATCTGGTGATAGGAAGAGGGAACGGCCTTCTTGGTGTAAATCCAGTCGCGTCCCAAAATACCGTTAGAATGAACTGTGGGGCTGTTGATGACGATGAATGTTGTAGGTACCACGACTGGGCCGGCCTGTACCAAAGTAACAAGCTCTCACATAGCTCGTTTGGTGGACTTGTTGAACCCAGAGATCTCTATTTTGGACGGTGCTAGGCAATCCTACATGTTCATGTCGCGAAGGGCGTCATTGTAAAGGATGTTAGCACCACTGCCAGAATCGACCAGCATGCGCTTAACGAGGATGTTGTCAATTATGATCCAAATGACGAGGGCGTCATCGTGTAGATGAAAGACTGAGCCGAGGTACTGGTCAGTGAAGTAAATGGACTGTTCGGGCAGAGTACTAGTGGCGGCTTGAATGCCATGAGCCATTTGCTGATTCTTGGTATGGTGATAACACTGCCTCGTGGAATTGGAGACGACATGCCGAGATGGAGCTCTGTGGAGGTCCCCCAATATCATTTCACATACTGTTAGATGCCCTGGTGCCGGTACGCTTGTCGCGAGTTAGTTTTGGGGCTGGCGAGGCGATCTGTCAGTGGGCGGGATGGGTCTATTGAGGTAATAGGTATAACGGCCGAGGCAGAACCAAGTCTCGGTCATATTGATGAGGTCATAGCACTCCTCTGTTGTGTGGTCATGTATATCGTGGTATGCGCAGTATGGGTGGCCAGGACGGTCGGGCTTGGGGCATGGTTTTCTGTACTAGGGGTGCTTAACAGCGAGGAGTAGGTCCACCCGTGAGATGGTGTGGTCGTTGGGGAGATATCGTTCCCATCGTGAGGCTTTTTGACGTCCATCTCTAGGGTGTTCTATTTTATCGCGTGGGTCACGATCTATACGTCGTTTGTTCCTGCCATTGTTGGAGTCCCTTTGGCGGTCCCACGGGTATTTAGTTGCCTCATAATGAATTACCAGTGAAGGGACGGATGAGGTGCTGAAGAGGGCAGCGGTTTACGAGGTAGATGCGTGATTGCCAGCTTCCACATTCTGATATTTTCGGACCTTGTCATACAGGTGTCCAAGAGTATCGGGCTATTTCATATGTAAGGCCTCACGCAGTTTAGAACCGGGGAGGCATGCGCCCATGAAGGCAAGGAAGGCGGTCAGTGCATCTACCCGTTCTATGAGGGTGAGCTCGCTTTTAAACCTCGATAGGAAAGAGTTGATGGTTTTGCCAACCTGTTATTTTAGTGAGAACAGCTAAGCTAACTATTTCTTTGACTGCTGGTTGTGGAGGTACTTTTCGCTGAAAGCCAGCGAGAGTTGTTCAAACGTGGATATAGAAATGGGATCGAGATTCTGAAACTAGGCGAGGGTCCCACCGAAATTCTTACACCTCTCGGCTCCTTTCAAAGTGTTATTAGAATATCTAGATCATTAGGTTCCTCGTTTTGATCCAGTGAATCAGACTCAACAACAACTTTTTCATGAACCTCTCGAGAGGGTTCATTATTTTCAATGTCAGCACTTTTTGATGCTTCACTTCAACTCTTTTCCACAGGTACTTTGAAGTCTTTATATAAGACTTCCTCATTGAATGTAACGTTACAGCTCCGGATAACTCTCCAATTCTTCGCATCCCAAAATCGGTACCCAAACTCATCATCACCGTATCCAATGAATATGCAATTTGCCGACTTTGCATCTAACTTGGCCCTTGTATCTTAATTATCAAGCACATATGAGGTACAACCGAAAATACGCAAGTGATTAAGGTTTACCTCTTTACTGGTCCATGCTTCTTCAGGAAGTCCAAAGTCCAAAGCCATTGAAGGCCCTCTGTTAATCAAGTATGCCGACGTACTAACTGCATCCTCCCAAAAACACTTTGGTAATCCAGTGTTGAGTCTTATACTCCTCGCTCTTTCATTTATTGTTCGGTTCATGCGTTCAGCAGCACTAATTTTGTTATGGTGTTCCAGGAATAGTTTTCTATCTCCTAATCCCGTTTGATGCACAAAAGTCTTCAAACTCGTCACTACAGGATTCTCCACCATTATCAGACCTAAGACACTTCAGTTTCAAACCGGTTTTATTTTCAACTAGACCCCTCCACCTTTGAAATTTATCGAACACATCTGATTCGCTCTTCATGAAGGAAACCCACAGTTTACGAGTAGCTTTATCGATAAAAGTAACGTAATAATGAGAACCACCAAGAGATGACACCTTGGTTGGCCCCCAAACATCCGTGTGTACATGATCCAGCTCTTCAGGTTTCCTTGATCTCCCATATAATTTGAAGCTGACCTTCTTCTGTTTTACAAGAACATACTCTTCACAAAACTTGAGATCAACGTCAGCAAGGCCATCTAGCTTCCCCTTTGTTACCATTATCTTCATCCCCTTTTCACTCATGTGACCGAGCCGTTTGTGCCACGTACTTTTATCAATCCCCAGAGTGGTCGCACAAATAGTAGAAATTATGTTATGTGTTGTATACAACGTTCCTTGTCGTAAGCCTCGAGCTACTAAAATAGCTCCCTTTGTAACCTTCTAGAAGGTAGTACCAAAGGTACTCAAATATCCGCTATCATCCACCAATTTGTTAACCGATATTAGGTTACGCCCTAATTTTGGTACAAGTTGCACATTCTGTAAAGCTAACACTCCCCTGAAGGCAGCATCAACCAAGTATTTCCCTTTCTAGTAATATTATGTGCACTCTTATCTGCAAGAAAGACCGTACCGAAGTCGCCTTTAACAATATTAGTTAGAAAACCTATGCTCGCAGTAGCATGGAAAGAGGCACCCGAATCAACTATCCATGATTCATTCACATCATCACATGACAGTTATAGAGCCTCGTCAGAACTAACCTTCTCAGTAAGGTTCATTGTATCTTTCTCTTCATCATCAATCTTCTTAGAAGAAGAAGAGTTACAATCTCGCCTGAAGTGACCCTTTTTTCCAAAAGTTTAACATGCACCGTACGGCTTAGACTTTCCTCTTGACTGTGATCGACCCCTTCTAAATTTTAGCCATTTTCTGTAAGACCTCTCTCCTTCCTCGACGTTCAACATACTGCTGTTTGAACTCGAAGAGGGTTTAAATGTTTTGCGCCTATTATCTTTACTCATAATCAACGAGACTATAATGCCAAATTTGATATCTTCCTTCGCTGATGAGTTGCTCACAGCTGTAATGAATCCTTCCCAGCTCTCAGGCATCTACCCTAAAAGAGCCTACGCTATCACATCCTCGATAAAAGTGATTTTAACAGATTCCAGTTGAGCATGTATAGTATTGAACTCACTGATGTGAGCTTGCACACTATCATTATCCTTCATCTTCAAAGTAAATAAGCGCCGCAAAAGATTTACCTTGTTTGCCCCAGACGGTTCCAAGTACATAGCGGACGACGTCTCCATCATACCCTTCATTGTCGTCACTTTGGAGATCATGTGTAAAATCTGAGATGACAGCGCTAACCTAACAGTTCCAAGCACATTGCTATCCAATCACACCTACTTAGCAGCATCATATTCTGCTGGCATCATCTTAACTCCACCTAGTGGTAAATCATGATCCTTTTAATAGAGGCAATCTTCTATCTGCATCTTTCACACTCCAAAAATTAATCCATTAAACTTCGTGATCTTCAACTTCTCCTGATCGGCCATCGCTCTTCACCACACAATCCCTGTAATACTTGCTCTAACGCCAATTATTGAGAATCGTGGTAGCTACTCTCTCCTCTCTGACAAGAAACGATATGCAGAATGTAACCTAAAAGGAGAATTTACTAAGCAAGAACAATAATGATACAAGAATTCCCAGAGGAGGGAAGTGGAAAACCCTTACGAATAAAAAAATACTCCTCGAACAATCCACTATGATAATCAAACAGGTTACAATGATCTCTCCAAGCTTCTCAAGCTTTAATGGAGTCTCTCAAATTCTAAGACTCTAGAATCAAACTCACACAGAAGGATAGTCTAAACAAATAAACTTAGTCCCCTTTATTTACAAGGGAAAAGTGGAACGGATCTTGAGGCAAACCTACGCCAAGCTCATTTGAACGACTTTGCGATCGTTGGTCTCCAGCCCTAAAAACATGACAACTCGTTCGAACGGCATCCAAGCTCGTTCGAACGACTTTGGCGAACACAGTCCAAAAAAAAAAAATAGAAATCTCGTTCGAACGACTTTGAAGCTCGTTCGAACGACTTCGACAATTTTCTTATTTCTTCAACAATCCTTCAAGTTCGAGTTCACAACCAACATTTTATTATTAAAAGAATTATTTAAATCTAAAATATTCTGCCCAAGGGACCCCAATCTTGTGTAAGAAGATAGGTCTACCAAATTTTAGAAAGAGAAGCCATTCTAGCAGCTATGTTTGTAGTATCAATACTGAAATTATACTCCCTCTAGGAGTGCTTAAACTTGATTTGAAGCTTGAAGGAAATGTGTTCCCATCTAGCCATGAGTTCCCATGGAATTTTGTTATTAATAAAGGCACTGATTACAGCTTTATAGTCAGAAACTAAGAACACCTTTGGCTAGTTGTTTCTAATGCAGTATTAAGAGTAGACATGATACTGCCACATTTAGCATAGTAGGATGCTGTAACACCAATGTTCACCATTAGGACCCCCAAGAAATCCCCATTGTGAGCTTAGAAAGTAGAACCAGTGCCAGCTATACCTGGATTACCATGGCTTGATCCATCATAATTTATCTTAACTTCCTCGTCCCATAGGAGCTTCCACATATAGGATCTAATCCTGGGAGCTTTCCTTCTTTTAAACCCAATTTACAGATTGCTCATGAGAGCCATTTCTACCTTGTTATTATTCATAAACCCTTTAGATCTGGATGTATAGTCATGTATAACAGTATGGATGAGTTGTTTGATGAAAGTATCAGAAGGAGCTGGATTGTTATGATTAATTTTGTTCCTGATAAACCAAATTGAGTTTAAACAAGCCAGAGCTCCATTCACCTATAGATCCTCACCATAAGAACTGCAGTGGTTTGCGAGATGAATGATATGTTTTAGCTCCCACTTATCAATTTTGATGCCAAATAAGTCTCCTAAACAACTCCAAATTCTCTTGGAAATAGTGTAGTAAAAAAATAAAATGATTAGTATTCTCCACATCAGAGTTGCACAATCTACATTAAGATACTAACTGAATAAATCAGGACTAAATCTTTTGGTCAGCTGGAACAACATTCTGAATAATTCTCCAAGTCATGTTAGAGTGTCTAAGATAACAAGAGTTTCTCCAAATGTATTTCTTCCACCAACATGTAGGGAACTTGTTTCTCAGGCTTTCATGTACAACTTTCACACTAAAAAAACCATGTATGTCAGGCTTGTAGATGCAAGTATTTACCATAAGATGGAGTTTAAATCAGTACCAATTAAGTTTAGAATAGAGAGAGCTTCAGAATTTGGATTCCAAACCCCATCAATCAGGATATCTAATTTGAGACTTAAGCTTTGTATGATTTCTAGGGAAGGTGTAAAAGAGCAGAGATATTACTGATGACACCCATACCATTCCAATTATCCCTCCAGGAGTCAATAGCAGAGCCTGTGCCAATTATCCAAATTAAATAATTTAAGACTGTAGAGTAGACAGATTTAATACCTACCCATTTAGAAGATTTCTGATAATACTGGATAATGTCTCCTTATTTAGTGAAGTATTTAGCTTTCATGTAACTAGCACAAATACTACCCTTTTGAACTATATCCCATGCTAACTTCATCAACACTGCTTTGTTAATATCGCCCAGCTTCCTAAGCCCCAACCCTCAATAAGAGATTGGCTTACAACCCTTCTCCCAGGCTATTGCAATCCCTTTTTTTTTTTAGGATCCCCAGTCCATAAAATTTCTAATAATAGCCTCCCCTTCATTTAAAATAGAAGAAGGCCTTTTATAAACAAACATGTTGTCTATTGGCATACTAAAAAAGATAGACTTAGCTAAGACTACCCTCCCTTGCATCGAAAGCATTTTACCAACATATAAATTAGCTCTTATCTTGATCTCGTCAATCATAGTTCTTAAGAAACCATTAGTAACTCTACCTTGAATTAAAAAATCCCCAAATAAGTTTCAGGGAAAGTACCTTGTCTGATGTTGAAAAGGGCTTGAACTTGATACATCCTAGAAGCTATCATACCACCCATGAAGAGCTTGATTTTTGTTAAGATGTATCCACAGGCCAACAACTGCTTGATATCTTTCTAATAGCTTCTTAAGAGCTTGAAGACTTTTAATTGCTCCATTAGAGAAGATAATGATGTCATCTGCAAATAGAAGATGAGAAGGACAGTGAACCCCCTTGAGATAAGCCAAAGGATGAATAAGAGATATTTCCTTTAGCCAAATAATACCTCTGCTAAGAACTTCATCAGCAATGGAAAATAGAAGGGGTGATATAGGATCACCTTCTCTCAATCCCCTTGTTGACTTAAGAAAGCCACATGGATCACCATTTATCATGATAGATGTATTAGAGCTACTGAGAATGTATTAAATCCAGTTACACCAGGTTTCAGAAAACCCAAATCTTCTCAGAACAGATAGAAGAAACTTCCAATCAAGAGTATCAAAAGCTTGAGATATATCAATCTTCAAAGCCATACTACCACCCCACTTTTATTATCTAGCTCATTGATCAGCTCACTAGCCAAGCTAATATTAGCTTGAATACTTCTACAAGGCAAGAAGGCACTCTGATGAGAAGTTATAATTTGATAACTACCTCTTTGAGCAGAGTAAACATAATTTTAGTTATATTCTTGAAGCAGAAGTGTAGTATCATATTATCCAGATTCTATAGTCAAAGACAGCTCAGCACTCTGTAGTCGAAGACAACTCAACACTTTGTAGTCGAAGACAACTCAACACTCTGTAGTCGAAGACAGCTTAACATTCTAGAAGATTTTGTAAGTCCTCGACTTACCAAAAGTAGCCGTTGAAGCCCGGTCAAGAAGGAACTGTTAGATATCCACAAAGTTCACCCACTACCCCCGAAATAGGAGACTCTATCTTTCTTTTCATAAACTGCCTATATATACTATAAATACAGGCAGAGAACAGGTTCTAAAGGGACCGTAATTCTTACGATCATCAATCCTTAACACTAGTAACACTCTAAAAGCTTGTAATAACAAGCATCTACTAGATTTTACATCAAATCCTGCACGAAGTCATGGTTTTTCTCAGTTTTTGCTGAGTTTTCCACGTAAAATCTTGGTTGTTTATATTACGCAATCCTTACGAATAAGTATTGGCAAAGGTTTTCCTCCTGGAAAATACGCCATTACAATTGGCGCCATCTGTGGGAAATCTATACTTTTTCTACCATTTCTAATCTAAACACCATCCGATGACAAACATAAACTTGAAGAGCCATTCTACTACCGTAAGAGATCAGGACATACCATGAGCTCTTGATCTGCATAGTGCAGTCCTTGAACTTCAAAAACAAATGGTCAGTGAAAAAACTCAGGGACTGGATGATCAGCGTATCCACGCTCAAGCGTTACAAACGGAAAGAGACAAACACAAGATTGAATCGTAACTTGCCAAACGTCACCGCCACAGGCTCGAAGTGAACATCTATCAAGAGCAGTTCAATGCGATGATCAGCCGAGAGAGGATGACCAACGAATGTCTCGATCCAGAACTGGAAATCCAAATAGAGCATTTAGACATTTTGGCTTAACTTCTTCAGCTTCGAAAACCCAAGGAAGTCGACGTACACGTCATCAAACCCCTATGCCAGAAAGGAGGCCCGTCAGAGGTCGATTGGGACCAGAGGGACAAGGCGATTTTGTTCCTCAGTTTACAGCCCTACCTCTTCCCCCACAAAAATTTGTCACTTTAGATGACCTTAACAACAAAATTCAAGCCATCAAGTTTGACATCTTAGGCCGATGATCTGAGCTTGATAGGATCGAAACAAACCCCATCTCCCCATGTCTCGAAAATATGCCCATTCCAAAAAAATTCCATATGCCCAAATTCATCCAGTATGTAGGCCTCACTGATCTGCTTACACAAGTTCGACATTTCAAAGCCGCAGTTGGGTTATACACTAAACTCGACCATATGTTGTGCCGACTATTCAACATGAGCCTAAAAGAGGAATCACTCTGATGGTTCCACACTATACAAGAATCCTCCATCACCACCTACAGCCAATTGCAAAATCTTTTCGAATCCAGCTATGCTCATGCTAGGGAGTGTTAGATCACCGTGAGCTCTTTCTTTTACCTCGAGAAAGGCGCGAAAGAAACCTTGGCAAATTTTTATAAACATTTCCTACAGGAAATATTGAAGATTGGAAATTCAGACCCCAAAATCGTGGTTCAGCATTCAGCTCCGCCTTGCACATCGACTCAAAAATTTGTGAAGAACTTACTCTACACTAACCGCGTACGGTCACCGTCCCAAAGAGCATTCACTACTGCAGTACCGAAGTCGCGCGATATAAACACTAATAACATTATAAGAAAGGAAGGCAAGCCCGACAGACCTGTCCCAATTCTGCCACCAATGACAACAACCCTCTCCGCTATCTTACCGACGATAAAGGGAGACTAGTGCTATCGCACGCCACAAGCTATTGCAGATCTTCCAAACAGACCCTTATATCAGTGTCATAATGTGCATAGTCATAAAACTAATAGTTGCTACTCCCTCATACGTATCTTTCATCGTATCCTCTTTGCTAGAAGACTCCACAATTATGTCATCAACATTCAGAAATTTCTCGAAGAACAGGCAAAAACCACAGAAGTCGAGCAAAATTAAGTCCAGGGACAATCTCAACATCTGTATATGATCGAGATTGAAAAAGGGAAGAAAAGAAAACAAGACGATCGTATTATGTCTTGCTGTAAAATGACCTCCTCAGAAAAATCGGTAAAACTTTTCCCAAGCACAAGCAAATCCAAACGTCCTTACCAAATAACATTCGAGGACTGTGACACCAGTCATATGAAATACTCTCATGATGACCCTCTTGTTATTATGCTCAAAGTCGGACAGGATTACTCACATACGCTCTCATTGATACCGGAAGTATCACGGATGTCTTATATCGAAGAGCAATTGAAGTCTTAGGCCTTACAAATTCAGTAAAGGTATCGACAACAATAATCACAGGCTTCAATGGTTCAAGAGAATAAGCCATATGAGAAATCCCTCTGCCATTCAAGCAGGTTCAAAAACTACATTCGTCAAATTTCTTATCATTGATGCAGAGTCCAAATATTTGGGCATCTTGGGACGCAGCTGGTTACATTCTATCAAAGCAGTACCCTCAACTTATCATTTAACACTGTGTTTTCCTTCGGATCACGGCATCTACGAAATCAAGGGCAGCCAAGCAGTCACACGAATGTGCAAAAATACCACAATTAATCCTTATACAGCTAAACTTCTCTCAAGGCGTAGCAACTATAGCATGAAGAGCCACCCGCCTTAGAGCACCATGACACTGAAATAGTCGAAGCTGTTAAACTTGATGGCCTAGGACGCACAACATTAATTGGATCCAAGCTGTAAATTAACAAAAAAAAGGCCGTGATATAACTACTTAAAAAAAACATCGACGTCTTCGCCTGGACTTTTCAGGAGATGCTTGGAATCGATCCTTCAATCGCTTGCCGTCACCTCAACCTCCTTCTAGACAGCAAAGCAATTATCCAAAAATGATGGAATTTGGCTCCCCGACTTCGAGATGCAGTCAATGAAGAAATCGATAAACTCCTTCATGTTGGCTTTATTCGAGATGCTAAATATTCGAAGTGGGATTCCAATATTGTCGTCGTGCCAAAGAAAAATGGCAAAATACGGGTTTGTGTCGACTTCACAGAACTCAACAAATTCATACCCAAAGACAGTTTTCCGCTACCACTAATTCTACAACTTCTCGACTCAGTCGCAGGACACGAACTTATTTCTATGATAGATGCCACCTCGGGATAGAACCAAGTTCCACTCGCCGAAGAGGATTAAGTGAAAACCACCTTCATAACCGAAAGAGGACTCTGCTGTTATACTGTAATGCCTTTTGGGCTAAAAAATGTTGGAGCTACTTACCAACGACTAGTCACCCAAATGTTTAAACATCAGCTCGGAAAAATCATGGAGGTCTATATCGACGATATGATCTGTAAAAGCATGAAAAAGAAAGATCATCTCCACAACCTCCAAACCATCTTCGATATCCTTCGCAAATATTAAATGAAACTAAACCCAGAGAAATGTCAATTCGGCATTACATCTTGAAAATTCATGGGCCATCTAGTTAGCAAAAGAGGAATCAAAATCGATCCTGCCCAAATCAAAGCACTCATGGCAATGCCCTCTCCTCAAACAAAAATGATGTTCAAAAATTTGCCGACAAAATGGCCGCTCTTCACAGATTCATCCCATCTGATGGATGCAAACTTTTTTACCTTCTTCTTCGTGGTAACCTCACTCTTCTTTTAAACAAGCAACAAAATGAAGTTATTTGGACTCCTAACTGTGAAATGGCATTCCAAGATCTTAAACGATACTTGGGGCGTCCTTCTATAATGAGTACTCCAATTGATGGCGAAACACTCACCATGTACTTATCCACCACTGATGAATCTATCAGCTATGTCCTTATTCGAGAAGATGCAGGCATCGAGAAACCAATTTACTTTATCAGTAAAACTCTTATGTCTGCTAAAAAATAATATACTACCACGGAGAAGCAATTGTTCACCTTGGTTTACAACTCTCAAAAACTCCGTCCATACTTCCAAGCTGATCTCATCAAAGTCATTTCAAAATACCCCCTCAAACTCGTACTCTCAAAAAAGGAAAAATCTCGACGAGTTCAGCAATGGTATGTTTTCCTTGGGGAATATGACATTTCTTTTGAACCTCAAATATCCATCAAAGGACAAGCAGTGGCCAACTTTTTGGCTGATTTTGCCGTCGAAGACCCCGATTGGGAAGAATTCGAAGAAATCTTAACCGACGACTCAATTGCAGAACCAGACGCATGGTTCAAGAGTTCCAGTTGTCGACTTTTTACGGACGAATCGGTAAGACCACATGGATCTAGAATTGGCATAGTCCTCGTTACACCTTCCAATCATCGTATAGATAAAGTTATCAAACTCCAATTTTATGTTACCAATAATGAAACAGAGTACGTAGGAATCTTGCACGGTCTCGACCTTGTAATTACTCTCGGAGTTGAGGAATCAGCAGTATATGTCGACTCCTTACTCTTCGCCAATCGTTACAACAAAACTTTTAAGACAACAGGAAAAATGGTTGATTATGCAGCCCTGGACGAAGAAAAGATGAAAAAAATTTAAGCATGCAATAATTTTGTATTTACCTCAGCAAGAAAATTGTTATGCCAATGCATTAGCTTACATCGCTGCAATGTTGGGAGACAGTGAAAAATGATCTTTAGATATCGAGATCATCAAACATTCTAGCCTCGATACCTTTTCAATACTCCAGATAACTGTTACTGAAGAAGATGACCCTGACGACTAGAGAATACCATTTTATGCTTACCTCAACACCAACATCCTCCCCAGTGACAAAGAAGAAGCTCGATCCCTGTTAGCCAAGTGCCCCTCATTTACCGTCCAAAATAGAATATTATATCGACTCACTGGAGGTGGACCACATATTGAATGCATCTCACAAAAACAGGCTCAAATCAAAATCAGAGAGCTTCACGAAGGTATCTGTGGTGCACATGTTTCTGGACGATTGCTAGCCCAACGTGCATTCACATAAGGACTCTATTGGCCCAAGATGAGACAACACTGTGATGACTTTGTTCGTAAATGCTACAAATGCCAAATCCATGCTCAAAACATCAAGAACACGACCCTTGACTTACATGTTTGCAATGTCCTTTGGCCATTTAAACGATGGGGAATCGATATTATTGGGCTCTTCCATCCAGCATCAGGAAGCAGAAGGTTCGTATTAGTTGTCACCGATAACTTTACCAAATGGGTTGAAGCAATTCATCTATGCCATACTGATGAGAATGAGGTTCAAGTTCTTTTGAGAGCACATCATTACCCGATTTGGTTGTCCACAAATGATACGCTCTGATAATAGCAAGCAGTTCATCAGCGCTAAAGTCTTTATTTTCCTTCATAAATATAAGATTCAGTTAGCAACTTTTACACCATATTATCCTCAAGGCAGCGGACAAGCTGAAGCCATCAACAAAAGCATCAAATCTAGCTTACGCAAGCACCTCGATGGGACTACCGTACTACTCCTCGAGTCTCAACAGGGAACACTCCATTCATGATGGCCTTCGGTACTGAAGCAGTCATACCCTCAGACCTCGATCTCCCAAGTACTTGACGCAAAATTTCAGATGAAGACAATGAACTCGGTCTCCTTTGTAACCTCAATTGGATCGAGGAAACCATAGATAAGGCCATTGCAAATTTGGGACGATACCATGATACATTGATAAAAGCATACAACAAGAAAGTTTGAGAACAGAAATTCGGTATTGGAGACCTTGTCCTACGACGAATATAGGATCATACTCGACCTAAGAATTCTGGAAAATTATCAGAAAACTGGGAGGGACCCTACCTTGTCAGCAATAAAACAGATAGCAAAACTTATTGGCTCATGACTGAAGGCGAAGTTCAGCTTGAGTACCCATGGAACACTGCCCTAAGAATTCTAGAAAATTATCAGAAAACTGGGAAGGACCCTACCTTGTCAGCAACAAAATAGATAGCAGAACTTATTGGCTCATGGCTGAAGATGAAGTTCAGCTTGAGTACCCATGGATCACTGCCTAGCTTAAACTTTTTTACAGATGATGCCCTGTAATCGTTTCCTTCGAATCAAATAAACAATTTCTTTTATCATTATCTTCTTTACTACTTCGATTTGTTCTCAATCTATACTTATCACGTATAGATCTGACAAACAATCTCTTTCTACTTCGATTTGCTCTCGATCAATACTTACCAAGTATGCCAGAGATAAACTAACTCCTTACTACCTTGATTTGCTTTTAAATCTTTTCTTACACAAGTATCCTAAAACCTATCACTCAACTTCACGCGACCACTATCCAATTACAGGATAGCTTACTTCACGCTCTTTACTTGTCGAATAATCTCTTATGAGCCCTTGTTCCTCTCCAAATCTAAATCCAGATGCCTATCTCCAGATATACATCTGGTACTCCTTACTTGCCATTTATTGGCCATCTTTCACATTTTGCGCACATAAGCATTCTTTACTTATCTGCTCGAATCTACTATCACTTTATTACATCTACTAGTTAAACTTATTTACACATGCAAAATAGTTATTTAACAAAATATATAAAAAAAAAATACCAAAATCCATCGCACACACCAAATTAAAATGTTTTCGGTCCCACTGACCATTTGTTACATACTTTTACTTCACACAACATTCTTTAGACAAGATTTAACATTTCTGACTAAGATTTTTCTTCATTTAAGGCACCTTTGGGCATCTGCACATCTGATACTTTCCCAGGACGATGACCTTCGACCTCCATTGTCACTTTATTGTCCACCACTTCAGTTACTCCACGAACATCAAGCGTCTGGGGGACATCATCATCTAAACAGTCGTCACATGGAAGCCCACCAGCTTTCACAAGACCCTTGCAGTATTTTTTTCCTTTCTTTTGCCTTCTCAAATTGTTCTAAATAATGCACCCTTACTTCCTTGCACTTTTGCAATTTTTCTTCGCTCATTCGAGCTATCACCTCCTCGTGCAGTTTGTTCTGCTCCAGCTCCATTGCTCTGCGAGCATCGACAACTTGTTCTCTGACATCTTTCTCATGCGCAACTTTCTGCGCTGCCAAAGCTTCTTTCTTTTCTTTCTCTAACACTTTTTTCATCTCAGCCAGCGCTGCCTCCTTCGCCTTGTTTGCTTCCAACTTGTACCTATTCAGAGTCGCATTCAGATCAGCATTTTCCGTGGTTAATTCTTTCTCTATATTTTTATAGGCAACCAACCGGTTCGCCAACTCACCTATATTTATTATGCTTTGGAACTCTGCGCAGTCATAGCCAAGTCAATCACCCTCGACACCAATCATTGGCCCCACACATCCAACTACGTTCGACTTTACACACATGGCAATATTAGACAAAATTATATCACAATGTTCTAATCATATTTAGTACTTGATGACAAACACAGAAACTAATAAATTAAATAAACACATATTTATTTATTTTAAACTTGTTTCTTACATTGGATACCTCTCTCCTTCGATTACATTCTCATGTCTTACATTTGACAACTATCTCTTTCGATTACATTCATTTCTAAAATACTTGATATTTCTTCTATTACATTTCTTCTTATATTTCATAACTTACTTTGATGTATAACTCATTTCAATGTTTGCTTTTTAACAGAATCTAACATTCAAGCCTCTTTCTGGTTCGCGAAGCTCCATGACTCAGAATCTGACATTAAAGCCTTTTTCTAGTCCTCGAAGCTCAATGACTCTCAAGTTACTGAACTTCTAAGAGATGCTTCAGCAGGAAAAAGACAGCAAAAAATTGCAAGAATACTCACACGTTCAGCAAGATCTCTGGATGCCCATCTAAGCTTCAAATTTTCATCACCAGCACCGATTGTTACCCCTTCACCCCCCAACTGATACCATATATTACCTTCACAACCGCATGATGATACCACTATTTCCAACAAATATATCTCTTCTCTGCTTGATCTTTGTTACCACCCCAATGCTCTGATCCGATCACATAACAATTTTTCATCTCTTGGTCTGCGCCAGATTTCGTCAGAACACTCACCGTCTTCAGTCCCAGACCGTGTCATCCACCATACTTGGGGCGACATCACTCCACAAAGCACCACCATCCCACCTTCCAAACATCCAATTTATACCCAACTTCCTCCCCCTACATTCAATGAACAACATTAATTACGCCTCGAAAACCAACTTGACCAGATACAGTTCACCTTGGCCTCGGTAATGACATATGCTGACTTCTACGAATATTTGGGAACCTCTTCCGCTTCCAGTTTTCTTCTCGACACAACTACAAGTACTTCTGTCGATAATAGGGCGATTGTAGTATTATATTCTCCAAATTCTATAGTTGAAGATAGCTCAACACTCTGTAGTCAAAGACAGTTTAACATTCTAAAAGATTCCGTAAGTCCTCGACTTTCCAAAAGTTGTCGTTGAAGCCCGATCAAGAAGAAACTGTTAGATATCCACAAAGTTCGCCCACTACCTCCAAAATAGGAGACTCTTTCTTTCTTTTTGTAAACTGCATGTATATACTATAAATACAGGCAGAGAATAGGTTCTAAAGGGACTGCAATTCTTGCGATCATCAATCTTTAATACTGGCAACACTCTGAAAGCTTGTAATAACTAGCATCTACTAGATTTTACATCAAATCCTCCTCGAGGTCGTAGTTTTTCTCAGTTTCTGCTGAGTTTTTCACGTAAAATCTTGGTTGTTGAGCTCATTATTAAGCAATCCTTACGAACAAGTATTGGCGAAGGTTTTCCTCCTGGAAAATATGTCATTACAAGAAGTTACTAAGAAAAATTAGTTGTTTGTTCTTCTTTAGGAATCAAAATTATGAAACTAGAATTATAACCATTAGGAATTGTATACTCAACAAAGAAAGATATCATAGCAGCACATACCTCTTTATGAATAATATTCCAGAACTTGTGAAAGAAGAATCCCTGAGAACCATCAGGGTCAGGAGACTGTCAGCATTCATAGAAAATACTGCAATCTTAACTTCTTCTACTTTAGGAATGTAGCTCAACATACTATTATCTTCCCCAGTAATAAGTTTAGGCAACATCTGCAAAAGACTTTCATCATGGATAACTCTCTCATCAACCTTAAACTTCTTTTTATAAAACCCCACAATATAATTAGAAATTTCCTGTTGAGATATAAGATTTGTACTATCTTCTTTGACAAGGTTAGTGATCATTGATCTCTCCCTCAACAGTTTGGTGATAGCTTGAAAATATTGGGAATTTCTATCTCTAGCATTCACCCATTTCAACCATGATTTCTACAGGCTCAATTATTCATTTTGCAGCAAATCATTATTGTAGTTCACTTGGGCTTTAATCATCTCTCCAGCCACAAAGTCACTTTTGGGATATAACTGTTGAGCTTCTTGGATCCCCAACAAGTTATGTTGCATCATACTAACATTATTTTTAGCTGAACCAAAAACCTTTTGTTTCCAAAACTTTAGTGCAGCTTTGACCATCTTCAGTTTAGACCGGAGCACACATAGAGAAGCACAATACACTCTTTCCTTCCAAACATTCTCAATAAGTCTATATAAGGAACAGTGGTCAACCCATACGATCCTACAGAACCTAAATAGAATATTTTAAGGTTTAGGGATGGAGGTATCCCAACTAAAGAGGATGGAGTGATCAGAATTGGTTTTAGGTAATACCCTAGACTTCCAGTTATGATGTTTGTGAGTCCAAAGTTCATTATGTAATACTCTGTTAAGGAGACAAAATATCATATTTCCCCCAATCTGACCATTGCACCAAGAGTACAAGAGACCAAATCTATCAATTTCCTTTAGGGAGCAATTATTAAGAAAGTCTTGAAAATTAGCAATTGAGATAGCAGAGTGAGGTCTACCCCCTATTTTTTTAGAATTAGATTGGATAGTATTAAAATCTCTATGGATTGACCATGGAACAGGCCAACTCTTTAACTTTATTAGTTCATTCCATAGGACTCTTCTCTCCACAATATTGCAACTGGTATGCACAAAAGAAATAATCATATCATTATAGTAAATAGTGACTTATTGTCTAGAGGAGAAAATAATTCTAGGCTCCAAAAAGCCATAAGTTAGCAAGCTCCCCATCATCAACAATATTAACAATAGAAGTCCTGCAGTAATTTCTCAACCTAAGTTTAGAAATGTTGTCCAAATTAGGCTCAATCTTAGGCTGAGCAAGATAAATAACATTAGGATTAACATTATCAACTAGTTTCCTTAAGTATATTTGGGTCCTTTTATTACCAACTCCCCTAATATTCCAAAAGAAAATCTTTATTAATAATATTTTGGGTTTTTTTTGGTTTTGTAGGCCTTGGGCTATACAAAGGTCTAGTAGGGTCTACAACTTTCTTGGCATATGGATCTTCTTCTTTTTTTAGGGAAAGTAAACTCACCTCCGGTTTCAATAGGCAAACTCTTTGTTGAAGTCTCAGCAGCATGATCATGAGTTATATTACCCCCATCAGATGAGATAGAGTCATCTTCACTAACATCTTGATAAGTACATTATTACTAAATTTGCATGCACCCAAATATATATTTTGATTGTCCATTCCATTTAATTATGTATACTTATGCATATTTGTTTGATTGTAGCCAATGGAGATGAAGATTTGAAACCAAGCTCTTAAAGTCAAGTAAAAGTGTCTCAAGCAGTTCATAGCAAAAAAAATCAAAGACAATATATTTGGTTTCAAGATTAAAGAAATATATACACAAATATTCTTGGAGAATAAGATCAAAAAAGATATTATATTCAAGATCCTTAGAGATATTTTGTATTGAAGATATATGCAAGAGTTTCTATGAAGAAAACTTCTACATCACTAAAGGGAATTATATATATGCCAGAATCTTAGGTAATTGGTTATAATATTTATATAAATTATTATGAAAATATTCTTTAGAAGTTAATGTATATTCTCTAGATTTAAGTTCCTTCTCCTATAAAATGAACATTTTCCCAATTGTAATTGGGCATCCAATATTGGAAGGTAATTGTAAATAAATTTAGTTTTCTTTTTCTTCTCTTTAGTTTAATTTTCGTTAATGTCTCCATTAGTTGTTAATTCGATGAAGTATGAGATGAGCGGCTTATCTCTTAGCTAAGGCTAGGATGAGGCCTCTTCTTGTATGAGAAATAGTTGGCATTAATAAGGTTCTAATTAATTTTTTCTTAGTACTTTATGATTAATAAGTTAGAGTATCATATCGAAGGCTTGACCATAGCTTCGGATTGGTGTACGATAACTTTGGATGCAAACAAGTACTACTAACTATAGGCTTGATTTGGAGAGGAAATACTAGAGAACTCACTCAAGCCTAGCCATGGTTGAGTTGACAATTCCCTAAAATACTCTTTACCATCACTTAAAAGCATAACCACTAAATATTTTGACCATAGATTTAGTGGTTTAATTTACAACATCGTATGTGTCTGAACACGAACATATGATGGATGGAGAGATTAAGATCTATTTATATATCGATTAATACTTTAAAAGGTAGGGGCCAAGTCCGAACCTTAGCTCTCTCTCATATTTATTTTTCTTATTTTAGTTTTCATTTGCATTAATGTAGAAAACCTTAATTCTGCCTAGAAGTGTTTGTTTTCCCAACCTCCTAGTGGTTCGATCCCACTCATCCTTACCATAACTTTACAATCGTACTTAGGCGGGTATTTTGTTTAAGGATCCCTAAAATCCTCTCATCGCATCTTCATGCTCATATGGATTAGAATCATTTTCAATGTCTCCCCAATTTTCATAGTGAAGAACACCCAAATTTGTAAAATGAATAGCTTGATCCCTATGTAGTTTATTGTTTGTCATTATTTTCATTGTTAGATAAAAGCCCTTCTTGAGTATTATCTATATTATTCTAATTGTTATCACATGTAGTTGGCTCTGTAGGGATATAAGATTGATGAACAGCTGCTTGTACCGATTGCTTTGTAATATCCTCAGATTGAGTAGCTGTATTAATAGTTGCTTCTGAGTGCTTGCTTGACTCCCCATTCTTTTTTCACTCAGGCAAAATAATGGGGTTGGCTGAAGTTCCTACTAGTTTGATTATACCTAGAAAGTAATTGGAGGAGATGATTCAAAGTTACCCCCCTTATTATTGTCGTTATCCTCTTCAGTATTAGCAGTATCTTTGTTCTTCCCTCCATTCTTATTTTTTACTTTCTTTTCTATTTCCAATTTATTTTTTTCCTTTGGTTGCTTTAACCTTGTAACTCGTCTCCATGGTAATTTTAATAGCTCTACAGTCATAAACAATATATCCAACTATTTTGCAATGAGAACAAAACTTAGGGGGGTCAGGAATTTGTACCTCTTGTAATATTTCCATTCCTTCATCTTCAAGAGAAATTGTGCAAAGTATAGGCTTAGAAAAATCAATCTCCGCTAACAAACTAGCAAATAAAACAAAGTCTTTGTTTCGAGTAGAGTTATCTACTCTTATAAGAATACCTATTACTTTCCCCATAGTTATTAAGTTATGAACAAGCCAAAATTCAATAGGGAGTTTTGGAAATCCTACCCAACACACAGCACATGTATTTCTATGATTATCTGGATTGAATCTTCTAGACTATTGGAGGAGTTTCATAGGTTGCATTTCAATAAACCATGTTCCACTAAGACAAATCCTTTTCTTATCCTCTCGATTATCAAGCTTGGTAACAAAGAAGTATCTGCCAATGGTAATGAATTTGTAGGAGCCTTTTAGTTTCCACTTAGATAGTACCTATTGTTTAATATACTGCAGTGTGATACTAAGCATTGGAAGCTTCCCTATAAGAGTGAATTTAAAATAATCTACTTCCTCCTGTATAGCAACCTGAGGAAGAGTTACCATTCTTCAAACTCCTACCAATGTAGGGTTTGGAATAAGATTCAATGAAATTGAATTTGGTTTATTGTCCTAGACCTTATCTGCATAAGATTGTGGAGTTTTTTTAATCTCTATCAAATCTTTCCCATCAAAATTGTTTGTAGTATTAGTAACATCAGGGATTTTACCATGGAGACAAGAATTATCATCCAAAATCTAATTGTTACTCGAGTCTACCATCGATTTCAAACCATCTTCTTTTCCCATCCCCATGAAGCCCTAAGGGTAGCAAATCTTTATATTTTGATCAATCATAGCTTTAATTCATCTAAGTCTCTGATATTAGTCTTGATCGTTGATGCCCTAGATTTTGTTCTCTCCAAAATCATAATTGCGATGATGGCGTAGTCGCTGATGATTCGAGGTTGAAAACCCTTAAATCAAATGCCTTAATTGTGAAATTGTGAATTGTAGCAAATCTAAAATCGTTGAGAAATCGGAGATGAAGATCGAGATCGAATGTGAAATTAAAATTTTGATGATCGAAGACCAAAATCGAGATTTGAAGTTGGAGACTTCCTGCTTCACATCCATGTTGTAAACGTATTTATAGGTGGAGATAGAAGAAAATAAATCTTAATCCCAAAATCAAACACATAAATGATAAACCTAAGCAGACTTTTTGAGATTTTGTCAGCTATTGGAAATTAGGGCTGACATACTTATAGTCAATGCTTACAAAACAAAATACAACATGAATTGTCATGACAAATACATAAGAAATCCAAATTAATTTCAGCAATTACAATTGTAGTAACTAATTTTAGCTAATGGCATCGATCAAGTACTATTTTTTTGCATACTTACTTGCATATTCATCTTTTTCTTGAGAAACTAAGAAAATATGTTCTAAATTTGGAAAAGGGAGAAGACAATAATTAAGTTGACAAATGCAACTCTTTCGGAGTTGTTCAACCTATTACATTTTGATTTTTGTCACTTGGTATTTAGCAAAATAACAAAAACCATCACAAAAGACAAAAAAAAAGACATAAAAATCAGTTTATCATATCATAGGTTTTGCTCAACTCTTTGCTTGTACCCTAAAAATAGTTAGGAACTAATTGAGGAATTTAAACTCATTTATGAAAATCCATACTGCAAAATTTATTATGCATTCCCTGACCATCATATTGACAAATCAGATACTATATCCAAAGATTTCAAACCCTCAATATTCCAACTACAGAATTTATACCGACTAAAATTTAAATAGGAACCCTCGAACTTACTTCAATGTAAAGCCCATAAATCACTCTGAGCTTAAATAGTTCCAAAAAACTCCCAACCCAGAGAGTTAATTTTGAAGCATTACTCACCTAACTTAAACCCATATCTACATAAGAACGAAACCCCCAAATACCCACAAATCCTTGAATTTTTAGCAATTAGAAAACCCTAGAACTACAAATTAGAAACCCTAACCAAACAACTAATAACTTAAGTTAAAATGAATGTTTAAGTTTTGAGATTTTAAATTAATTACCCGATTTGCAAGTTTGAAGTGTCGAATCAAAGTACACAAAGTAGGGGATTGCAATTTACGTCCATCTACTTCTTTTCCTCCAAATCAATCCCAATTGTGTGCTCAAATCCTTCTTAAATATGTGGAAAATGAAATCAGGTGAAGGAGAAGATCAAAACGCTAACAGGAGCGAGAATTGAGTCTAGGTTCAACAAAGAGAAATGGTTAAGGAGATGATCAGGGAAGGAGGTGAAGTTTATTTCTATAGAAATATCAGGCGCAAGTTGATATAATCCACGCACTTTTTCTTGCCATGCAGGCTTCTGTCTTTCCCCACGATTTTGCTAAATGAGCACAGTCATCATCTGTTTCGTTTTAGTTTAGTAAACTTTTGGCCACCATTTTAGCCTTGTAGCCACCGTATTATTTGTGGTAACTTGTCATAGAAAAAATAGTGGCAAAAACTAAAAGTCTTTTGTGGTCTCTGCCCCATTTTTTTTGTAGTGGAAGAATCAGAGGTTTCGGGAAATCGAGAAAGCATCTAAAATTAGGGAAAACTCGGGTAAAGCAAAATTTGCTAAAGAGGCAAGTAATACCATCTCGTAACAGTAGAAATGATATTGTAGGTTCATTTACATGATAGTAGCTTGGTAAAATTATCGTTGGAGTATACAATTCATGTTTGTTGCTTTTATGAAATTCTTGTATATATAGATTAGCTTGAATATTCTGCTATGTTGCGGGAATTTTAACTCCTGGAAATTTCATGTATGAGGCTAAAACTTTGGATATAAATTCAATAAGGTGTTAGGAAGTTGTAGTATAAATTTCATAAAATATGATTAACTTTTGTGTATAAAACTAATCCCATAATGGAGGAGTATATTAGCTATGCTTTGTTGGGGAAGTTTCTGGACCTTTGAGTTGTGAGCAGGTTTTGATGCATTTACCTTGCTTGCATTTGTAGATAGGAGATGGAAAATACTAGGTTTGGGGCTCGTGGTAGAGGTGCGCCTCCTTGTGGAAAAATAAAAGGGCGAGGTAAGCATTCAGCAAGGGGTCTTGTAGATGGATAGGCTCCAGCAGATGATCCATGATTTGAGCAACTTTTTGAAATGATTGGAAATCTGCAGGCTTAACAACAAGCACAACCACCACCGGTTGGGATGCTAGTGTCAGAACTAGAAGTACTACCACCACTCCTACCAGTGATGCATGAAGTTATACTTGAGGTTGCTTCTGAAGCAGTAGCAGAACAGGAAATTTGAGTTTCTCCCGAAGTCAGAAATGGGAGGATAAATAATGAGTTGTACAGGCTTTCTGAGTTTAGGAAGTTAAAGCCTAAAGATTATGGTATATCTACAATACTTGGAGATACTGATGAGTGGATAGAAGGCATGGAGTTGAAGTTCCAGTATGCTAGATTGGAGGAAGGAGCGAACGTAGGGATGGCAACCTATTATTTCACTAGCGATGCCAGATACTGATGGCAAAACCTCCAAAGTAGGGATCCAGGAAGGGGGTTTACTTGGAAGGAATTTAACGAAATGTTTTGTGATCGATATGTTTCTGAAGCTGCTCGAGCTGAGAGGCACTCGAGGTTCATGAACTTGAAGCGTGGGGAAGGATCGGTAGCTGACTATGAGAAATAATTTTATGCACTGGGTCGGTATGCCCAAGAGATGATACCTAAAGAAAAGCTGAAAGTTATGAGGTTCTACAATGGACTGAGAAGGGAGATACAGATTCCAGTTACAAC
Organism: Kingdonia uniflora; assembly: GCA_014058105.1. Taxonomy (NCBI): domain Eukaryota; kingdom Viridiplantae; phylum Streptophyta; class Magnoliopsida; order Ranunculales; family Circaeasteraceae; genus Kingdonia; species Kingdonia uniflora. Next base: position 419,690 of record JACGCM010002435.1, on the reverse strand, counting down.
TTGGATACATAATTCTAGCTTTGCAACAATTATGTCTCACGCTCAAAATATTGAAAGAGCGCTTAGGACTACTCATGCAGAAGGACAAAGGATGATCAAGATACTTATTGGTCATCAAAATATGGTGAAGCGCCAGAAGATTGGAGTTGGTTCATCTGGGAATCAACCGAGGACTGGCAACGCCTCTATGTTCAAGAATCAAGCTCAAAAAGAAATACCTGGGCAGAATGTGTGCTACAATTGCTGCAAGCTAGGGCATATTTTGAGGGAATGTAAAGTACCCAAAGTGAATTCAGGAGGAAGGCTGTATGTAGTAGTGGAACGGGACGATACTACAAACGAGGGTTTGTTTGAAGGTTCAATATCTCTAATTAGTACATTATTGCATACATTATTTGATTCTAGAGCGATACGTTCTTTTATTTTTAGACGATGTATAGATGCTCTAGGAATGGAACTAGAGAAAAGAAAATTTCCATTGAGGGTAGGAACACCTATGGGAAAATCAGAACTCATAGAGTAGGTCTCCTAGGAAAGTTATTTTTCAATTGGAGGACTATGAATTGGCTGGGTATCTAAATGTCTTAAAAGGGATAGACTTTGATGTTATTCTTGGAATGGACTGGTTATCAGCGTACCATGTGAGTATCGAATGCTATGAGAAAAGGGCTCCGTTCAAGATGCCAGGATCGAGAAAATAGTTGATGCAGCCTGCCAACACAGCATCAAATAGCATGCACCAGCTGTTCTTATGGATTTAATGAATAGAGTCTTTCTGGAGTATTTGGATAAGTTTGTAGTTATGTTTATTGATGACATCTTAATTTACTACAGGGCTTATGAAGATCTTTAGAAACATCTTCACATCATCCTCCAGACATTAAGAGGGCATAAGCTATATGCGAAGTTGAGTAAATGTAAATTCTGGTTGGAAGATGTTAAGTTTTTGGGTCATGTGATTTCTAAGGACAGAATACCAGTTGACCAATATTACAATTGAAAGTTAAGTTGTAAGAACAGACTGTTTTTACAATTTTGTGACACATTAGAACGTCGTTTTATGCGTCACAATTAAATAACATAAATAAGAGTCGTAATATTCGTCGCATTTGCCGCAATTTGCAACTGATATAGTTGTTGTTTTATTGGTCGAATTATAACGACTTTGCTATAAGTTGCCAAATGCGTAACATTTTTTTATTTTTGTGACTAGCATGAGAGTCGTATTAAGCGTCATATAAAACACGACATAAATAAGGGTTGTTACAATCATCGTAATAAAACTTTGTAACACATAAGTATGTCGTATTATGTGTCACATGAAAAAAAAATGACTTAAATATACGTTGTAGGTACTGCCTTATTTTTTGCATTTTGCAACTAATTTTCTCGTTGTTTTTTGTGTCTTAGGCAAGCCCTCACGAATTTGAAATAATCAGACAACACAATCAACTAACATATAAAACAATAATGACAAACAATTTTTAATAAAAAGAAGATATTGAAATACCAATTAAAGATCATGTTAAACAGCTTACCAATATCCAAAATGAAAAAAGAAATGTCAAACAACTTACCAGGGTTGGCTTTAAATTCTAAAAAAAATACAACAAAATTCATCACTGGATAATGGTAAAAATCTTGAGCCAAGCTAGGGCTTCACCTGCAGAGACATCACCAAGAGTACGACTCTCAACATACAAACACGCCTCTTCGTGAATAACTTCATCGATTATAACACTGTAAAACCCTTCAGCTGCTGTTGTATTAAACTGCACAGTTCCGTAAGCAACATTAGTGCCAAACATATCTTTCAATATGCATGAATTGCAGCTCGATGACTCGGGAGGTGGTGGTGAACATTGTCTTCCCTGCAAGTAAATTAAAATTGTACGAAGTTAACATTAAATGATAAAAACTATAAGTAAAACGCAAAAAAAAAGTAGATGACGGAGGACCCTTATATACTATCTTTGGCTCGATAGAAATGACAAAGTGTTCATAAACACTCCTAAACCTGTCTGCCTTATACAACCAAGTGTATTTTCCCTAAAATAAATCATTTTGATCCCAATTCAGACGATTCATACCAGCCAAATGAATTAGATCCAAGTCCATATATTCATATTAGCTATTTTGATTGTCCCGAGTTAGATCCTCCAGTCTTACTAGTGATCAACCGAGACGTGATACCATGTAACTGGTAACTTTATATCATCCAATGAAACTGAACTCGTGTAGTTCCTGGTTCCTCAATAGTAACTACTCATATGGAACAATATAAGTTATTTTAGCAACCTAAAAGAATGAGCTTACAGAAAAATAATGTGTAAGTTTTGATAAGATTATATATTATTATGTTCAAGTACTTTTTGAGCTCTAAAATATATTGTCAAAACAAGTTCAACTACTCCCATCTAAAGTGCATAGGGTGCTCAAGAATGTGAGAGAAACTTGATATAATTACAGACTTAAATATACATGCTTAGGAGAACGAATGAGTAGTCCTCAAGGCCAATCTCACAGAGTTGCCACTGCAAAGAGGTAAATATCATGACCCTTATATACTAGACTTCTTATTTCTCGGAATGAATCCTATCCTATGCTACCCTATTGCTTATGATCTTTTGGTGAGGTGCAGTATTAACTTTCAGAAAGCATCTTTTTTACAGGCTACATCCATTTTTTGGGAGAAACAACAGATTCTGTTGAGAGTATTAAATCTAAATTTGCTGCCCCTCTTGGATTTTTTATGAATGAGTGTATTCTGAATATTACAGATGAAACTAGCAGATTTCATCCATTCCAGTTCAGAAAACATCCTTTTTGTCCATTCTGGGAATAAGAGAAACAATCGACGCATGAATGATTTTAATCTGAAGATAGCTGTTGAGTACATGGAGATGAAATTGCAAAATGAAGTTGATGTCTTGGTGGGCCATTATCAGCTTTCAGAAAACATCATTTTTACAGTCTACATCCATTTTCAGGGACTGAGGGTTATAATAGATTCTGCTGAGAGTTTTGAAGCTGCCTGTTTATACTACTTATAAAGGATATTCTTATGAATATTGCAGATGGACTTCCAGATATGGAGATCTTCTTTATGAATACAATGGTCAGACCATGACCTTTTCTTGCTATGTGCAAGGGATATTGCCAAACTTCTAAGAAATCATCCCAGTCTCGCTCTTTGGGTAGGGGGAAATGAACAAACCCCTCCCAAAGGTATTAATACAGTTTTAAAAGATAACTTGAAGCTCCACCCATATTTTCAAATGCCTAATCAAATTAGCAATTCTGTAAAAGAAATCAAATTCGCATTTATATCCAAGGATCAATGTGGGATAGATTTGCAAATGGAAAGAGAGACTTCACTGATGGACCTTACAATATCCAAAATCCTGAAGATTTCTTCAAAGATAGTTTCTACAACTATGGGTTCAACCCAGAGGTTGGGTCTGTGGGGTTCCCTATTGCGGCCACAATTAGAGCAACAATGCCTCAAGAAGGATGGCAAATTCCAATCTTTACAAAGCTCTCTGACGGTTACGTTGAAGAAGTGTCAAATCTCGTATGGACATACCATAAGTACATTCCCTACTCAAATCCAGGAACAATTCATGATCAAATTGAACTCTATGGGAAGGCAAAGGATCTTGATGATTTCTATGAGAAGGCACAACTAGTTAACTACATTCAGTATAGAGCTCTGCTGGAGGGTAGGACTTCTCGGATATAAACTAATTACACTGGTGTTCTAATATGGAAGACTCAAAATCCTTGGACTGGTCTTCGGGGTCAGTTCTATAATCATCTCCACGACCAAACAGTAGGTTTCTATGGCTGCCGTTCCGCAGCTGAACCAATTTATGTCCAGCTTAATCTTGTAACATATTTCATAAAGGTAGTTAATACCACTTCAGAGGAACTATCTAATATAGCAGTTGAAATCTCAGCGTGGGATTTAGATGGGAACTGTCCATATTACAAAGTCACTGAAAAACTCACGGTGCTGGCCAAAACAATACAATCCGTCATTGAGATGAAGTACCCCAAGTCAAAAAACCTGAAACCGATTTACTTTCTCCTTCTCAAGTTTTTTGGAAAATAGGACTTTGCAATTCTGTCAAGGAACTTTATTGGTTGCATCTCCAAGGTGAAGATTACAAGCTTTTGGAGACTTATAAGACAAAGAAAATACCCCTGAAGATGAAGTCTCATTGGAGTGTCTATGTACCAAATCCAAATGCACATAGAAAATTCGTCCAACATAACAAACTTCAAAACATTAAGCTACAAGAATCATGTCATTGACAGACATGGCAATGATTATGATATTGGCTCTGCTGAACCAGTGGAAATCCCTTAAGAGAAGTCGCATAATTATGGTTTATTACAGAGGATATATAGACGATTTTCAACAAGGGGCGATGGTGTGAATTTTGTGGAAATAAATGGGACTGACTCTAGAGTTGCCTTCTTCCTCCACTTCTCAGTCCACGCCACAAAGAAAGACAAGCAAGAAGGAGAAGATACAAGAATTTTACAGTGCATTATTCTGAGGAAAAGCACAATATGTAGAAACAAAGGAAAAGCCACCCATAGTTTTTTTAATGACTGGCGCTATAAAGCTTTTTTTTCATTAAGGATCCTCCTTTTTAGCTACATAGTTCCTTTATAATCTAGTTAGACATAGATATAGCTCCAATGCATCCGTGAAATCTTTCTTTTTTTAAGTAGATTAGGGGATCCGATTTTCCATCATCTTTTTCAGTGTCTTTTCATACCTAAAAAAAAACTGCAACCTTTAAAGAAAGATTTCTTGCTTGAAACTACTCATCAGAAAAGCGCAATATGTAGAAACTAAGGAAAAGCTACCCATAGTTTTGTCTAAGCTATTTAGAACAAGTCTCTTCATTTAAAAGTTTAAAAGCGTGTGGATTTGTGTCTATAGTAGGGGCTCCAGTGGGCTACGTCTCAGAAGAGAGATACTACCTGTAATATACTATAGAAAGAGTGTTGTAGCTTTTGTCTCTAAAGCCGATGAAAGAAAAGGCAGCTAATGGGTGTGTTATTGAACTCCTCTTCTATCAAAGAGTAAGGGGTCTGCGCTATTTGTCACTAGTGTATATTAGGGAAGGATGCCTGAATAGAAAAGGTGTCATCAAAATCCAACTACTTGCGGTCCACGAAGGAGTAGTTTGGAAACAACGGAGCCAACATGACGCGTAGCATTTTACAATGGAAGTTGTTTCTCTGTACGCAAGTCCAATTCTTCAACCCTTTTAAACTCCTACAGTAGAAAGATGGTGGAATAAGAGTCTACTTGCGACAAATAAGGACACCGTACGCACCAAGGAAAATCCATCATCAATGTACATTACGCGGAAAAATGAAAAAATAGCTCTAAAACTACTTGGTTCCACTATTTCTAAACTATTGTGCCTAGGATCCTTCTAAAAGCTAGAAGAAAATACATGTTTTCCGTTATCTGCATTTTCCCGTGTCTTCAACATGCACAAAGACGTTGTCTATCGCAGATGGACATAGCCAGTGATGCCGCCTACTTGCGTACAGTGATTTATCCTATGCTTTTTCGAGTGACGAGGCCTGTGTGTTGTTACGTTAACGCTTATTTGTATACCCTCTCCCTCTACTGTGCCTATGAGTTTAAAAAACATCGAAACATAGAATTAAGGTTTGCCTAACATCTTTTTTAAATTTATTGAACTGAGGCTATAGCCTCACATCAATTTTAGAGGCTGAGTGAGACTACAACTTCACATGACTGGAAGCTGCTGACAATTAAGCATACATTGGGGCAATAGAGGTAGACGGAGGCGAAAAAATATTTGCCAGATTGGGATATTATATATAGAGAATCAACATATTATATATATCTCCCTGAATTATGTATACTATAAAACTTAAAATAACAAAACTATTAAGTAATACACATGGAACAAATAATGTATGTTATTAAAGTAAAAAAAAAATAGATTAAAAAATTAGAGATAGCTTACCTCTGTCTGAATCCCCAATTCAATTTCAATGACTCAAATATTCCAGTAATTACGAGATAACAATCATATACCTTTGTAAAACAAAACAACAACAAAACAAATAGAAGTTGTAAGAAATCCTAAGAACAATCAATTTAATTAATAATTGAGTCTACCCAACAATTGATTTTTACCCAAATTAACAATTAAGTAAAATAGAAAGAGAAAATGGATATGTAAGGAATAAATATTACGACTGAATCAGGGTTCTTTTTCGTTTGACCCAGATTGAGTCTCTTATTTGAAAAATATCATTTTGGTTTTGGTTTTACTACAATCTTATACTTTAACTTCTTTTTTTATATAAATATCATTAAAGTGTACATCTGCATTGAAAAGGAAGACTAGATAACCATGAGAATACTCGAAAGCTATTTTCTAAAGAAAATAATTGGAAAAAAAATCACTTTTATCACAGAAGGAACCCTAAAGATAACATCCACAATATTTCTTATCAACTGGAAAAAAATTTAGCTAAAACTTATAATTAAATTTAATATGATTCAAAATATTGAGCCTACAACTCAAATTTCATGCCTGATAGATATCAATTCACAGTCATGTTATACTTTACTTAATAGATAGATATATCAAGCAATTCCAATATTGTTCCTCAAAATATAGCAAAGTATATACATAATCTATTATCCTTGCTAACAAGAAAGACGACAAGAAATATATAGCAAAGATACCAAAGCATGATCAAACTAGGAACAAACTCCCAACTCTAAACAAGATTATAAGACCAAGGTTTCACGTGAAAATACAGAGAAGTATATGTACAAAAACTGTGAAGCAAAACAAAACAAAAAATAATGAAGCCAAGTTAAATCCAAAAACTTACTTAGATCAGCAAAAGACAGGAGAGAGGTCGTACTTTCAACTATCAACTAAAGGGATTAGAATTCTCAGATTTAGGGAGAAGTAATTAGAATCCCAATTCGAAACCTTCCAGAATAATTAGAATCCCAATTTGAAACTTATCTAAATAATTAGAATTCTAATTCGAAACCTAACTGAATAATTGATTAAAATCCTGAAATATTGCGAGAAAATCATGGCGAGTGGGGAAGAGAATCGTGGGGAGGAGGGAAACCAATTTTCCAATTTAAAATTTAGTGGGAGAATCATGATAGCTTCAAATCGCGAGGGAATCGTGGGAGGGGAGAGTTGTAGGAAGGAGGAAAAGAGAATTGCGAAGGAATGAAAGTTTAATTAGAAACCTGTTTTTAAGTAACGACAAATGTTAAATAAAATGTCTAGGAATGTAGTCGTCTACTAACGACGGTAATTAAGTCGCTTGTCATAGTCGTTTTTGGTATAGCGAAGGATCTCACTTTGATCAGGAGTAATTTCCAAACAAGGTTAACCAGCTAATTATCACCTTTCTCAATAAGCACACCTAATCAAGCACCTTCCTACCAAATTATGTTTGTGGTAAGAACAACATTTATTAACATTTATAGTAGTTCTTATTATGTTGAAACCTGGTATATAAATTATGTCAGACATCTGAGACCCTTGATTGTTTTGTTATGTTCATTTCTTCTTCCTTGTTGAATGAGCTTTTTGTTTATAAGATCACTTTATGCTTTCAAATAAAAGTCTTCTGTTTAGTCCATAGAAGGATGTAAGATCATATGGCTTTCTACTTTCCTCAATTGACAAACAATTTATTTTACGAGTACCTCAAGAAGGAAGGAACAAACTGTCACAAAATATAGGGAACATAATCTAGAAGAGTTAACTAGAAATATTCATCACTCGAGATTCAAATAAGTTTTACCATTTAAAATATCTGGGGAAACCTAATCAGATCACAAGATCAAAGGCCAAAAGATTAACAAGCACATCTTCTGTAGGCTAGTGCTTGATGTCAGTACAATTGTATAGTTTTCCTGTTATATCCCCTTCTACGAGACAACGCCCTTTAAGTGTTATTTACAGATAGCTCCTATATTTTATTTGTTTCTTTGTTGCATTTCCATGTTCCATTAAGATAGATTATTAGGGATGGGTTTGTTTCTTAATAGTTACTTTAATAAAATCTTAGGAAAATACCCAATTCAGATTGTGGCAGAATTGTTGGAGATTGATCGATTTGTGTAGGGTTAGGGTTTTTTTGGTGTTTGATTTGAGAGGGAATTATAAAATTTCCTGTGATAGATAAATTCATAGAGAGATACATGGATTGGGAAGTTTGATTTCAACTTTACCTCAGAGATTTCAAAATTAAAATAATGGGGGTTCTAAAATTATGACTTCTAATAGAAGTCGTATTTTTCAATCAAAGTATAACACATGCGCCAAGTCGCAAATTACTATCCAAAAGTGTAATGACCAAATTCTATAAACTCAAAATGGCCTAGAATTAGCCCTTACACTAATGTACCTGTAACAAAATCTAATCAAAAACTAAAAATGACACAGGTGTTTAGCGTGGAAAACCTATGAATAGGTAAAAATACAACGACCTCGGGTTGAGGATTTTTGTAATTATGACATTTATTGCTTAAGGCTGATATCTTATTGTAAGTGATCTCTAGACTTAGAAATGCTTGATCTTGTGAATAAGAAGTTTGAAGTTTTGGAGAATCTAGAAAATATAGTCTTCCTAGAGATTTCTTCTGTAATCTTCTGGTCTTGTCTATTCTGGAACTTTATCTTTATTTAGACATTTCCTGCAGTTCTTCGTCGTGTCAGAGCATGTTCTCCAAACAATGTGGTTAGTGGCGGTTGACTGAGTAACTGCTAAGTTCGAGAGAGACATGTGGGTTTGACTTATTCAGGTTTTTTGGTTTGAGCTCGACCTACATTTCTTGTCAGTTTATGGAGTATGTGGCAATGTTGACTGGTGAAGTCGCGTGGAGAATGCATGAGTCTGACATGGAGGTAGTTTTAACTAGAGATAAATCGATTTAGGTAAGATCGAGGGGTAGGCCCCTACAATCGCCCCCTCACAACCAAAGTCACGAGTGGCTTGGGTTGAGAAAGAAATTTTGGGATATGGGTTAGAAATTTGAATGAGGAAGGAAGTAATGATGGTATTTGACTGCATAAAGATGCGTGTGTCAAAGGGGAAATACGTGCATTTATTGTTGATGGGAATATTAATGTATGTAACGGTTTGGGTTTGAAGAGTCTTATCGTATTGAATGATGATGCTTGGGAAAACATACATGCACAATAAATGGAGGGTTATATAAATAGTACATGTACCGAGGTTGGTGGCCAAGTACGCTTATTCTTATACATGCACAATAAATACAGTCTTATCGTGTTGAAGATGGTGAAGACTTGTTGGATAGTTCTTGAAGAGAGAATCACTTCTGAAATACAGTGGTTGAAGTTGAAAATTTTCGAAGATCAGTCCTTGGAGAATCTGACTCCTGAGGTTTTACCACGTTGTCTTGACAGGCGAGCAATATTGGGTTTGTCTCTGCATCCTTGCGGAAGATAAGGTTGGGGAGACAGATGCAAAGATTGGCATAATTGCGGTACAGTTGCGCTGATGTTTTGCATTGCAACGGATTCTAAGTTTGGGCCCTTTTCATCTCTACCAACTCTGAGGGGTTGGTGGTTATAGGGGAGGCGGTGATGGTAGTGGAGGAGGTAGACAGAGAATGGAAGTCTACTTCGGCATTTCCATCACTACTTTACGTTGAGAAGACGTTCAGTTTGTAGGGTTAGTTCAAGCACGGAGTCTCCTGTTCCCATAGTTTCCATTTAAAGTTTGTCTAAACTTTGACCAAACTCATAAGAGTGAGGATATTTGTTGTTTCCAATGTCTGATTTGCATCGGGGTGAAAAATTAGTGAAGTCGGACGAACTGAAGGATTTAAAGCTTCGGAGAGCCTGAAAGGCTAGTTAGCTCTAAAAATATTAAAAACTTGTTATCTGTAAAGTACCTGAAGCTGAGTATTGGCAAGACTTCATCTCAAAAATACTTGTTGTCGAGTACGACTTGTTATCTATAAAAGCACTTGTAATATGTTTCGAGATAAATAAATTATGTTATCCAAATTCGTACTGATATAGAAATAGAATTACTCTAGAAATCAAGCTGCATGAAGTGTTTAAAATATTGTATGAAATAGAATGTATGAGGGCACAAAGTAAAATACTTGTAATAATCGAACTGGTATACATTTATCTTTTAATACATGTGTTAAGAGACGAATATTATTCGATTTGTAAGCTAGAAATGTGGAAAAAAAAAATTTGTAGGAGTTTTAGAATGAAGAATCGATCTTGAGAGGTCGTTTTAGAAAATTAGATCTGAAAAAAATAAGTTTGATCGGTAATAGTATGAAATAACGGAGTTCGATAGGATGAGATACGTTCAAATAATTTATCTCATGATAAGGGGCGTCTGTTACGAGATAAAAGGAAAATAGCATGATTTGCGTGAAATTGATAGTAAAAATAGATAAATAAGGGTTAAATAATTTTTGAATTTGGGAAAAAGGATAAGAACGATGTGGACTTGAGCCCAGAGAATTTGTTATGCTGCTGAAGGACGATTGGCAATAAAGATCGCTGAAGTACATAAGAGAAATTTTGCAGTACAGGATTATGATGCTGAGTTGCCAGTGTGGGGATGTCAATTTGAAGGTTTAGATTCGATGGGTAGGGAACTTGAGTATGCATATTTTTTCTATAAAGGGTTTTTTCGCGAACTGGTGACGGATCCTATTGATCGAGAAGAGGTGATGGGATTGATTGATAAAGAAGAGATCAATTTTGAGGATGCGAGGATCGCTGTAAGTTTATTGATTGGATGTGGCTTCCCAGGTCATGAAAGATATTTTAGATGTAATTATATGTGAGGTGAACAGAGTTGATGTAAAAATAAGGGTGATAGAATATAACTGCTTGTGTTTGAATAATTTGAAAAAAATTGTTGCTGAATAGATCCTCTATTTTTGTGATAGCTATTTGTTACTGTTGTGAAATATGAATTTGAAAATATTTGAAACTCTGTTGTGTGAGCTTTGGAAATGAAATCATTGTTTCTATATGAGTAGAAGAAGAAGGGCGCATAAATGAGCAGGGAGTTAGATTTTGTCCCTTGTGCAAAAGTTATAAAAACCCGATTACGTGTAAGTGTGAGTCATCATGTGTGTGGTTAAGTCAGAGGAAAATGTGGAGATGAAAGATAAAAATAGACTAAAATACAAGGGAGAATGCAATGATGAGAAAGCGTTTTTACCCAAAATGTGCAAGACGTCTGACATGGATAGTGGAAGGGATGTCTCAGTTCCAAAACCGACGACGGCTCCTATGAGGCACAATAACTGCCAGTTGTTAGAGAGAAAAAATATAAGTAGTACTTTATCTTCGTCAATCAAACACTTTTTAACTTTTAAAAATTTGAAGAACAGTGAGAGAGGAAGGAAAAAAGAGAGGCAAATATAACACAGAGACGCATAGAGATTTAAGCGAAAGGGATTATCAGTCAAGGCGTGTGAGAGTCGTTGAAACTGTGTTGTGAAGGTGGTTGTACAACAGCGTGGTGAATGAAGGATTCTACGCTGCATCGGATTCACTCTTTGGCATAGAAGGTAGTATTGGAGTTGTTATGTATATACGTTATTTTTGAAGATCATTTGCTATTGCTAAGAAAAGTGATCAAGTATTATTTATAGTAATCTATAAAAATCTTTTATTGTATGATATATGAAAGATATTTGAATGTGGTTTACGTATATTAAAAATAAAATGATAGATACCTGGACCTGTGTGTAGGGTCGAACGTGTTGTGTTGGATAAAATCATTCCTTGTAGTTAATATGAGGAGTTCCCATATAAGTGAGACATCAACCTCTGGTCGGTCGGTTGAGTCTGAGATTAGAACATTTAGAAGTGAGGAAGAAGGAGGTGTTGATCAATTTCCAGGTATCCCTTGTAGATTGGAATCTAATCCCCCTCGTTCAGATGCATTCAAAGAGTTTTGTAGGCCAGAGCTTCTCTAGGAGGTAGATGGGGTAACTGCATTGATTATGCCGGTAGGCAATGTAGGGGTTGTACTGTAGTAACGGGAGAGGAATATTTTTATATGTTGGTTGATTTGGCGAAGGTGAAAAGGGATAGGGGTATAGGGGAATCGGTCTCTTTAGATTATTTTGATGGGGATGTTTGGACGAACTGTCAGAGGGTTTTTTATGTTACCTATCTCAGTTGGAGTACGGGTTGAGTCTTTCCCTTTGCAATCTGGAGAAATGGATTATGAATCTCATAGGGGTATGTCCCGTTCAGATGAACATAAACATGTGGGAGATGATAAATGTCTGTAAAACTTTGAATATACGATGGGAAGGAGATGGGAGAAGGAGGAGCATAACCTCTGAGGATGTATTGTAGTTTTATAGTGTAAAAAACTATTCCGCAAGTGGGGGGGGGCATATTTCTATGTGAGTGCAACTCAACCTCGCTTCTTCGATCTGAAGTCGGTAGGTCGACTGTGTAATGATAATGTGATATGGGCGAAGGGTGATTGCCTTCAGTGAGATGATGAAGAACCCATGAAACTTCTCTTTAGAATTGTAAAACAAAATAAGTATAACCATGAAAAATATATGAGATTGATAGTTGAATTTGTATGACAACAAAATGTTTGCTGATGTTAATGTTTTGTATGTTGTAGGTCCTAAATCATAGGTAAAGAGGAAAAAATCATTGTTGGATACAGTTGCTTAATAGGATACAGAGCTCGTGGCTGTACTGGAAGATCTTGGCATTATTAGAAAAAAACGTTGCAGTGGCGTGTTTTTTGGAAGGAGAACCTTCGCCAATACTTATTCATAAAGAGAATGCAATAAATTGAAATAAAACTAGATTTTACGTGAAAAACTTAGTAAAGGCTGAGAAAAACCGCGACCTCGAGGAGGATTTTTATGTAAAATCCAGTAAGATGCTAGTTATTATAAATTTTAGAGTGATGTTGGGTTTTAGAAGTAAGAATAGTAAGAGATTGCGGTCCTAAAAAAATCTATTATTTGCCTGCATTTATAATCACAGAGGCAGTTTTACAAAAAGAAAGAAATAGTCTCATATTCTGGGGGAGTGGGAAAACTTTGCGGATCTCTAACAATTCTTTCTTGGCCAGGCTTCAACGGCTACTTTTGGCAAGTTGAGGACTTATAGTAACTTCTTCAATGATGGTCATCGACCATGTGTGGCTGTTTTCGACTATACTTTGTTGGCTTACTCTTGTCGAATCTGGGGAATATGCTACTACAATCACTTCATTCTCGACAAAAGCACTTATGGTTGTGTCGAGAAGAAGTTGGAAGCCGAAGAGGTTGCCGAATGAGAAGATGAGTTATCTGCATTATTTCCAAGGTCAAAGGAACTGTATTTGGTCAAGTCATTCCCGAGGTGCAATTAATGCAGTACAGTGAATATGGCAGAGTTACATTGGGTATAAATTGGGGGTTATTGAGGGTGGAATGGTGGTGGTCTTTAGAAATATGTCACGCCAAGTGTGGTCTAATGCGTTGTCTAAGGCGGAAGATGGTGAACAACCTGAGGGAAAAATCATGTACAAATTGATTGATGATAATTTGTTATGTGATTGTGTCACGACGTTGGGGTGGGAGAGACGTCAAAAGAGAGAAGATGTGTATCTGCTGGAAGCATTTGTGTCATCATGCGGTGTTGAAGGTAATGGAGTGCATCATTTTGGGTTAGAAAGGGTAACTGTTTGTGTTGATGATGAAGATTTGAAGCTTAGATGGGCGTCTAGGGATCTTGCCGAACGTTGGAGGTTTCTTGTAATTTTTTGCTGCCTTCAACTAGGGAAGTAGCCTTTAGAAGTTCAGTGACTTGAGATTCATTTAGGTTTTTAACACTGGAAAGAGGCTTTAATGTCCGATTCTGGTGAAAAGAAAATACATAGTAATCAGTCCTGTAAGTCAAATGTAAAAATAATGTAGCTTGATGTAATATAATCGAAGGATGTAGTCACAGATGTTATATGTAACAAAATCGAAGAAGGAAGTTGTCGAATATGAATTGTAATTTATTCATAATAATAAATAAAGTTAATATCTTCGATATTCTATTCATGTGTATGTTAATTACCAATTGTAGTTTGAAATAATCGAAGGTAAAATGTCGAATATGAGTACACATAAAATATTGATGAGCTATCATAACATCTCGAATGTATTTTACTGAGTGGGGTCCCAGAACAAATTTCGAGGTTAATTGATTTGACTTTGAAATTATAGAGTTTATGGCAGAGTAAATGCAGATGAGTTGAACCAGGACTTGAGGGAGTATAAATAAGTCTTATTACTGCAGATGTGAGGCATTCATGTAAGATGGTGATGACAAGAGCTCAGGTCCGAGATGGTGTGTTCAGACGTGTTCAAGCGATGTACTGGGTGTTGTATACTTGATATTTTGGATCTCAGAACTGTGATATGCCTATGGAAGATCCGGAGGAGCCTGAATAAGAAGGGATGAGCGTGGTATAAGTGAAAGAGGCTGAGGACGACTTTGAGTTTTGTGTCAAATTATAATTTTGGCATCCTCTTGAACGATGTGGTGGTATGTGGACTCGAGCAACGTTGTTGGTGAAGAGGGAAGATGATACTGCAATTAGGGGTTTATGAAGTTGTAATGTTTAGTAGGAGTAGGTCTTTGTAAGGATTTGTTGTATAGGATGTATTATTGAGTGAAGCAAGATTTTGTTTAAGAAATTGTTTTAAGCAAGTTTCTGGTAGAATGTCGAATATAATGATATTGTAGATGTTGTCGAATGTGGACCTAAAAATATAGGATTTAGTAGGTAAAGAAAAAGTGGAGGAACTATCAAGAATAATTATATGGCCAGATGTGTTCCTTTAGGTGAGAGTATGAAATATAAGGATGATGATGTTAAACGTCTTTGTGACAATATAGGTTGTGCTTTGTTGCACGTGAATGTAGCTGAAGAAGTTCTTCGAGATATGGAAAGATTATAATGGGAGTGTAAGCGTTTGTTGGCTCTGAGAAGGCGAAGTATCGAAGAGGATGGAAAAAGAAGTATAAGGCATTACGTTCAAGGAATTGAACGGTCGTGAAGTGGTACGATGAACAGTCACGTGGGGTCTATAAATACCTCTAAAGTGGGCGACTGTTCACACTATTCAAACATAGGAAAAAAAATCTTTAGTACAAACTGCTTTTGCTCATCGTTAGATTGGTTGTCTACGATTGCGAAGGAGGAGATTAACGTTCTAATTGGAAAAGCCAAGCAAGCAAAGGAGAGGGATACGGAAGCAGTGCGTAAACAAGTTTAGTGATTATGGCTTTTATGTTTATTGTTATGATTGATTAAGTTATAGACGAATAGAATTAAGTAAAATGAATATTGCTGTATATTGAATTGAATCGAAAGTGAATGATTTGTAAGATAACAGTGTTAAGGTTTGATAAAGTAGTTTTAGATAATTTTGGTTTGGGTGTGATTCGTTGGATGTCAAGGTAGAAGAAATGAAGTTGTAGTGTTTTATGGTTGGTTCTGGTATAGGTTGTGCGAGAAATGGGTGGAGATGAGTGGAGAGGGTGATTTGTTAGTGGCGTTGGGGTTACGGCGCGATTGTAGAGATGAGTGTAAATGTGATTTTGAGATGGCGAGATTGTCGGGGACGTCATTTTAGTACTGGGATTTGGCCGGATTTTGTGCTGGAGAAGGGGAATTATCATGTTTTTGAATAATGGTATTTTGACAAGAAACAGGTAAAGTGTATTCGAGAAGCAGTTGAGTTTCCTATAATTCGACAAAAAGTAAACCAGATTAACAAGCTATCGATGTTATTTAATAAAAATAGAAAGGCACCAAGAACTGAGCAGATGCGTCACTTTAATGAAAGATAGGAATATGAATAAAATAATATGAATTAAATCGAGAATTGTGGTAATAAGTATAAATGTAAAATAATAGTAACAGATAGTAAAGTGAATGATGTATTGGAGAGTAATCTCGACAACAATATCTTTTATGAATATATGAACTTATGAACATATATATGTATCACATATGATAGATTCTAACTGTGTAAAAATTATAGAATCTGTTTAAAGGTTCGATTTAAAATGGCTGAACCAATTCAAAATGATAAAAAAGACATATACGAGAGTCTAGAAGACGTAATGTCTCTGATGATTGATGTGAGGACTTGTGTACAACAATTGGGAGGGTGGTATAGGGTCAGGCCGAGTAGTGCAGGTTTAGGTAGCGTAGAATAGTTTTGAGTGGCACCTAGTATTATCGAACAGGCTGAGGAGGAGGATACGGAAATGGATGTTGTTCACGAGCCTCAAGCGAGTAATCGATAAGGTAGTGAGGATGGGGAAGAAGATGTGGAGGAAGGCGAGGAGGCATGTTACGGAGAGGGTCCAGAGACCAAAGAGATATTAAGCTTCAAGAAGAAGTATGGTATTCCTGGGGATATAAGGTTAGAGGAGTTCCAGTATGAAATGATCGACCAGGAAATAGCCTTGAATGGTATTCTGGTACATCGAGAATAAATAAAGAAGGGATTGAAGGTTCCCCACAGAGTGGACCAAAATAAATTAATGAAGTTCTTTGATATGGCACCTGGGCAGTTTAACCTGAATGTGTATGATCTGTTCAGGGTTTGTGGGGCAATAAATGGTCGACTTAAGGCTAGGGGAGAGGAGCTAATAATTGTTGATGATTTATGTGTGTACTACACACTCAAGATGTACCCACAGAAGCTAGGGTACTGGTACTTGGCAAGGATCCAGAAAAGACCATTGTTTTATGATATGGTGTCAACTAGGTGGTGATACACTGATGAGCGCTTACTAATTCTCGATGTTTGAATTGTGTGAATGAGATGTAAGTATTTTTAACTTGTTTATGTTGTTTGCAGCATTGGAAAAGGTCGATAAAAAGTCGGAAGTAAAGAAAGAGTTGTATAAGGTGAGGAGAGATTTCTTTGGTATGATCGATAACATGGTTATCGATCAAGATCTTATGAAGACGCTATTCCAAGAGGCCGGTTTAAATAGGTCAAGGGTAAAAGAGTCGAAAGTGCCAGTTATTGACAGAAAAATGCCAGCGAGGAATAAGAGAGCCGCAAATGCTAGCTTACCACTGGAAAATTGATCATTGGCTGGGTACAACACTGATACAGAGATTGATGCTATGCTAGAAGAGTCTTTGGGAAGGAATAAAAAGAAAAGGGCGGCGAGTTCTGATGTTCCTCCATTGCTTCCTCATAAGAGGCTAACTCGATAATCAACAATGGAGGAGGTGGTTGGTACTGTTAGATCATCAGTTACTGTGGATATGCGTCCCCCATGGAGTTCTGGGAGTGTAGTCCTGAGGAAGATTAGTGGCATCGTGTCGATAAAAACATATGTCAAAGATTCTGAGATGGAAGTCCAGAAGACTATGGATGCTTATACGTCTGGGACGGAGGTGCTGAAGACGGAGATTGAGGATTGCTTGGTGGGGATTGACAGTTTGAATACATTTTTCTGCGAGGGTCAGAGGAATTTGACGAAGGTGAGAAATTTTAATGCATTTCTACAAATGAAAATATTGGTAGGTCACTCGAATATTCATTAAATGACTTTGATGCAGATTAAAAAGTTGGTAACTGAAGTTATGGGTCACGTTGTGGGTAGTGGAGAGCTGGTAAATCAGATTATTACCTACAAAAACATTGAGAAGGATTTGATCACGGAGAAGGCGGAATTGAATACAATATTGAATAGGTATAAGCTCGATGCCAAGAAGGCGAGGGAAGCTGTACAGGGTAAAGCGAGGAAAGTAGCAAAGTAAGAGAAAAAGGAGGCTTTGGCATTGCAGAAGGCCACCTATGAAAAAGATGTAAGGGATTAAGTTGCCAATACACGTAAAGCAATGAAGCAAGAGCATGGCAAGCTGCTCGATAAAGTGAGGGCAAAGATGAATGAGGAGAAACTGGCAAAATGCATAGAAGTGAGGACACATATTCGAGAACAATATGACGAGTTGAATGAGAGGAAAAAATTCTACAAAGGACTTGCATAAGCTTGTGGTACTGTTTTTGATGATTGCTCGGATGATGAAGTATCCCAGACTCTTGATGTATGTGGGGCAATCAATATTATCGAAGATGATGTGATGGTAGAGGCTGACGGTGCTCATCCTGGTGAGGTAGCAGATGTGCAGGTTCCCGAAGGTACCCTAAAGTTAAATAAAGAAAAATCTCCCTCTGAAATGTTAAACCTTGTGCAGACTGTATTTATTTGAGAAAGGGCGTAAAAATGGTCAGTGGGACCGAAACAATTTAATTCGTAGTATTGTGGTGAAACAATTTGGTGTTGCTGAAAAACTTTTTTATTTATGAAATAATTATGTGCACTTATTTTGTAAATAGTTCTAAGTAGCAGATTTAATAAAGTAATTTTGATTGAATGTGACTATAGATCGAGCAGATAAGTGAGGAATGTTTGTTTGCGTGATATGTGAAAGATGGACATGAAATGGCAAGTAATGAGAATGAGTACTAGATGTATATCTTTATATGGGTATATGGATTTTGAATTGGGAAGAACAAGAACTCTCTTAGAGGTTATTCGATTAGTAAAGAGCGCGAAGTAAATTATCCTGTAATTGGATATTGTTCGCATAAAATTCGAACGATAGGCTTTAGGTATACTTGTTAAGTAGTGACCAAAAAAAATAAAAATATTAAGGATTTTGTTTGTCTGATGCATACTTATTAAGTATGGGTCTAGATCAAATCAAATAGTAAGGATATTGTTTGTCTGATGTATACTTGATAAGTATAGATCGAGATCAAATCAAGTAGTAAAGATATTGTTTGTCTGATGTATACTTGACAAGTATAGATCGAGATCAAATCAAGTAGTAAAGATATTGTTTGTCTGATGTATACTTGACAAGTATAGATTGAGATCAAATCAAATAGTAAAGATATTGTTTGTCTGATGTATACTTGACAAGTATAGATCGAGATCAAATCAAATAGTAAGAATCAAATTGATAACAAGAGATGTTTATTTGAATCGATTAAAACAGCTATAGTGTCTCATCTGTAAAATAGTTTCAGTTGAGTTGTGTTCCATGGATATTTAAGTTCTATTTCATCTTAAGTCATCAACTAATAAGTCTCACTGTCTATTTTATTGCTGACAATGTATTGCCCTTCCCAGTTTTCTGACAATTTTCTAGAATTTTTAAGCCAAGTACTATCTTGGATCCGTTGTAAGACAAGATCTCTAATACCAAAAAAAAATTCCAAAACTTTCTTGTTGTATGTTTTTTTCAAGGTATCATAGTATCGTCCCAAATTTTCTAATGACCTTGTCTCTGGTTTCCTCTATCCAATTGAGGTTGCAAAGAAGACCGAGCTCATTCTCTTCGTCTAGAATTTATTGCCGAGTACTGGGTAGATCATGGTCCGAATGTATGACTGCTTCAGTGCCAAAAGCCATCATGAATGGAGTGTAGCCTGTTGAGACTCGAGGTATGGTGCGGTAGGCCTTGATAATACTAAGCAATTCATCCACCCATCGCCCTTTCTTGTCATCGAGACGCTTGCGTAATCCTTATTTGATACTTTTGTTTATGGCTTCGACTTGTCCATTGCCTTGAGGATAATATGGTGTAGATGTTATGAGCTAGATTTTGTATTTATGGAAGAAAGCAAGTACTTTAGCACTGATGAACTATTTGCCATTATCGGAGTGCATCATATGCGGACAACCAAACCTGGCTATGATGTGCTCCCAAAGGAACTTGATGACCTCATTCTCATCGGTATGGCATAAGGAAACTGCTTCAACCCATTTTGTGAAGTAATCAGTGGCGATTAGGACGAATCTTCTTTGTTACTGAAGAGGATGCTGGAGTTGAGGTATGCATAGAATGGTCTTCTCCAGTCTTCAGAATTGTTGTCTTCTGCAATGGTGATCTAGAGAGTTGATAGTATATCAAGAATGGAATGCTCGATGAGTTCGATTTCTAAAGATCTTTTTTCACTGTCTCCCGGCATTGTAGCGATGTAAGCTAAAACATCGGCATGCAAATTTTCCTGTTGGGGCAAGTAAGAAATTGTTACATGTTTGAATCTCTGCATCTTTTCTTCGACCAAAGCTGCATAATCAACCATTTTTCCCATTATTTTGAAAGTTATGCCATAATGATTTGCAAAGAGCAAAGAGTCGACGTAGACTGCTAATTCTTCTGCTCTGAGAGTAAGTGTAAGATCGAGGCCGTGTAAGATTCCTTCATATTCTGTATCATTGTTAGTGGCATAGAAGTTTAGCTTGATAACTTTTGCGATTCGATGATTAGAAAGCGTGACGAGGACGATGTCAATTCCCGATCCTTGTGGTCCTGCTGATCCGTCTGTAAAAAGTCATCAACCAATTCTTTTGGACCATGCCTCTGGTTCTGCTATTAAGTCATCTCTGTAGATTTCTTCGAGTTCTTCCCAGTTTGGGTCTTCGACGGGAAAGTCTGCCAAAAAGTTGGCCACTTCTTGTCCCTTGATGGATATTTGGGGTTTGAAAGAAATGTTGTATTCTCCAAGGAAAACATACCATTGCTGTATTCTTTAAGATTTTTCTTTTTTGGAGAGTACTAGTTTGAGTATTTGGTGATGATTTTAATGGGATGAACTTGAAAGTAAGGAAAAAAAATTTGAGAACTGTAGACAAGAGCGAGTAGCTATTTTTCTATTATCGTGTACCTTTATTTAGCAGGCATAATATCTTACTGATGAAATAGATTAGTTTTTCCACTCCGTAATCTTCATGAATAAGGATGGAATTGATTGAATCTTTAGTTTTGGATAAGTACATTCCAGGAGATTCGTCATCAATTGGAGTACTCATTATAGGAGGACGCCCCAAGTATCGTTTAAGATCTTGGAAAACCATCTTACAGTCAGGAGTCCAAATGACTTCCATTTGCTGCTTGTTCGAAAGAGGAGTAGGGCTGCCATGATGAAGGAGGTAAAGGAGTTTGCATCAATCAGATGACTTTAAGATGAATCTGTGCAGAGCAGCGATTTTGCCTACAAATTTTTGAACGTCTTTTTTTGTTCGAGGGGATGGCATTGCCATGAGTACTATAATTTGTGCGGGATCGATTTCTATCCTTTTTTTGCTGACCAGATGTCCCTGTAACTTACCAAATGCGACTTCAAATTAACATTTCTCTGGGTTGAGTTTCATCGTGTACTTGCGAAGGATATCAAAAATGGTTTGGAGGTTACTGGAGTGATCTTCTCATTTCAAGCTTTTTTAGATCATATCATCGATGTATACTTTCATAATTATGCCAAGATGATCTTTGAACATTTTAGTCACAAGCCATTGGTAAGTAGCGCCTGCATTTTTTAAACCAAAAGGCATTACCGTGTAATAGTAGAAACCTCTGTCGGTGATGAAGGATGTTTTTTCCTAACCTTCTTCAGCCTGTGGAACTTGGTTATAACCAGAGGCTGCATCCATCATAGAAAAAAGTTCATGTCTTGCAACTGAGTCGAGAAGTTGCAGAATTAGTGGCAGCGGAAAACTGTCTTTAGGTGTGAACTTGTTGGGCTCTGTGAAGTCAGCACAAATACAGATTTTTTCCATTTTTCTTTGGTACTGCTACAATATTAGAAACCCACTTTGAATACTTAGCATCCTGAATAAATCCTCCCTGAAAAAGTTTATTAATTTCTTCGTTTACTGTATCGCGGAGTCGGGAGGCTAGATTCCGTCATTTTTGAATGATAGCTTTGTTGTCTGGAAGGAGGTTGAGTTGGTGACAAGCGATTGAAGGATCGATGTCAGGCATTTCTTAAAAAATCTAGGCAAAAATATCAATGTTCTTCTTAAGTAGCTGTATCATGGCCTCTTTTTCGTTAGTTAATAATTTGGAGCCGATGAAGGTTGTGTACCCTGGGCCATCGAGTTCAACAGATTTGACTATCTCAGTGTCATGTTGTTCAAATGTTGTTAATTCCTCTTGCTGTACTTGTTATGCTTTGAGAAGTTTGGTTATATGAGGGTTGGTTGTGGTATTTTTGCACATTCGTGTAACTGCTTGACTGCCCTTGATTTCCTATATTCCGTGATCTGTTGGTAAATACAGCGCTAGATGATAAGTAGAAGGCACTGCTTTGATTGAATGTAACCAACTTCATCCTAAAATCCCCAAATATTTGGACTTTGCATCGATGACAAGGAATTTTACGAATGTAGTTTCAGAATCTGCTTGAACTGGTAGAGTGATCTCTCATGTGGCTGATTCCTTCGAACCATTGAAGCCCGTGATTGTTGTTATCGAAGCTTTTAGCAAATCTGTAAGGCCTAGGACTTCAATTGCTCTTCTGACCAATACATTTGTGGCACTTCCAGTATCGATGAGAAGTGTATGTAAATAGTCATGTCCGACTTCGAGCATAATGACGAGAGGGTCATCATGAGGGTATTTGATGTGGCTTGTGTCACAGTCTTAAAAAGTGATTTGGTAAAGATGTTTCGATTTGCTTGTGTTGGGGAGTAGTTTTCCTTATTTGTCCGAGGAGGTCATTTTATAGTAAGACGTAATCCGATCGTCTTGTTTTCTTTTCTTCCCTTTTTTAATCTCAATCATATACAGGTGGCGAGCTTGCCCTTAGGCCTGATATTGCTCCAGTTCTTATTTTTTACTTCATTCTCTAGGAAATTTTGGATGTTGATGACATAATTGTGGAGTCTTCCAGCTAATAGGATACGATGGAAAATTTGTATGAGGGAGTAACATGTGTTAGTCTCATGGCTATACACATTGTGATACTGACATAGTGGTCTGTTGGGAAGATTAGGAATTTTTTGAGGTGCGCGATAACACTCATCTCCCTTTGCAGTCGGCAAGATAGCGGAAAGAGTTGTTTACATTGGTGGCAGAACTGGGATAGGTCTGTCTGGTTTGCCGTCCCTTCTTCTATTGTTGTTGGTGTTTCTGTCGCATTGTTTAGGTACTTCAGTAGTGACTGTTCGCTGAGATGGGGTCGAAGATGTTCCTTGAGAATAGATTACAGACAAGCTTTCATCTTATCTTTATTTGATCGCTCCAGTTCGATGTAGTTCTACATCAATCATCTCAGTGCCTATACACGGCTTGTGTAAAATAAGTTCATCTCGAACTTTTATGTCAATGTGCAGGGCAGGGTCTGAGTTCCTTATTTTCCTTGTTTACTGTAGGAAGTGTTTATAAAAGTTTACCAGGGTCTCATTCGCGCCTTGCCCAAAGTAAAACAAGGAGTCGACAGTGATTTCTCGCTCTCTGGCATGAGTATAATTGGATTCAAAAAGATGCTGTAACTGGCTGAACGTTGTAATGTAGGCCTTTTGAATAGTATGGAACCAACGGAGCGGTTCTTCCTTCAGGCTCATGTTGAAGAGTCTACATAACATGTGGTCGAGTTTAGAATATAACCCAATTGCGGATTTGAAGTGACGAACATGTGTAAGCAGGTCAGTCAGGCCTGCATACTGAATAAATTTGGGCATAACTTCGAGATGAGAGGAAATGGGGTTTGTCTCGATTCTATCATGCGCGGATCGTCTGCCTGGAATGCCAGAATTTATGGCCTAGATTGATGACGAGTACGTCGACTTCCTTGAGTTGTCAATGCTGAAGATGTTAAGCCAAAATATCGAGAGGCTCTGTTTGGCTTTCTGGATCTAGATCGAAAAATTCAGAGCTCGTCTTCCCTTGGAGGATCATCACGTTGAATTGTTCTTGATCAATGCTCGCATCGAGCGAGTGGAGGGGATGTTTATCAACCGGTCAATCGATCCTGCATTCTCCTTAGTCATTCCCTTTCTTTCTGATGTGTTTGGCTCTGTTGATCTAAGGCTTTCTATCGTTCGTCTCTCTCCGTTAGAAGAGCTAGAGCGTGGACACCTTGATCTTCCATTCTTTGCATTTTTTCTGTAGCCATTTGTTGTTGAAGCTCGAGTACGACACCGTAGAGATCAAGAGTTCCTAGTATTTCCTAATCTCTGACGGTACTGGAATGGCTTCTCAGGTTCATGTTTGTCATCGGATTGTGTTTAGATCAGTGATGGTAAAAAAAGTATGGTAATTCTCACAGACGGTGCCAATTGTAGTGGCGTGTTTTATGGAAGGAGAATCATCGCCAATACTTATTCGTAAAGATAATGCAATAAAGCTAGATAAAATAAGATTTTACGTGGAAAACTCAGTAAAGGCTGAGAAAAACATTGACCTCGAGGAGGATTTTTATGTAAAATCCAGTAAGATGCTTGTTATTACATGTTTTGGAGTGATGTTGGGTTTTACAAGTAAGAATAATAAGAGATTGCGGTCCTGTAGACTCTATTTTCTGCCTGTATTTATAGTCATACAGGCAGTTTTACAAAAAGAAAAAATAGTCTCCTATTCTGGGGGAGTGGGCGAATTTGCGAATCTCTAACAGTTCTTTCTTGACCAGGCTTCAACGGCTATTTTTGGAAAGTCGAGGACTTATAATAACTTCTCGAATGGTGGCCTTCGATCATGTGTGGCTGTCTTCGACTATACTTTGCTGGCTTACTCTTGTCAAATCTGGGGAATATGCTACTACAAGCGTGTTAACAGTCGAGTTGACAAAGTTCTGAAATCCCAGTTAACAAGGCTAATGACAAGTGTCGACGGCCGCAAGAAGAAGGGTACTGATGGGGAAAGGAGAGTGAACTTGCCTAAAGACCCTTGAGTAGAATACGCAGAATTACCTAAGTCCGTTACGCCGGGCAAACTAGCTCAAACGTTCGCCAAAAGGAAAATGTTGAAGCGTCCTTCGGCTTCTGGGACCACGGGAAGTGGCGAGGCCTGGGAAAAAAGGAGAAGGGTTGAACCTAAAATGTTGGAGGTGAAGATCGCAGAAGATCGACCTGTGGTGAAGATGATTGGAAAAAGGTGGAGGAAAAAGCCAGGTTGACAACTCTCCACGGGGAGGAAGAGATGAGCATAATGGTATGTTCATAAGCTCGAATACGTTTTGTGGCGAATTTTGTATTATGATTCGAGCTAATTGATAAGGTCAATTCTTTTTTGATTTTTACAGGCTGCTCGGCTGATGAAGGGAATATGCCTCAGGGTTAAGGAGGAGAGGGTCGAGTTGAAGAGGAAGAAGATTAAGCTCAAAAGAAACGTAGCTCGATTAAAATCTGACTTGAGCAAGGAGGGGAAGCGGCTGGAGGCCTTAAAGGCTTCCCAAGTAGTAGAAATCAATAAGCTTCAGGCGGAGGCGAGAGTGAATTTAGAGGAAGTAGTAGCTGAGCATGACAGGCTCGGGCGTCACCTTATGTCCAAAGGGTATTCTGAAGATGAGGTGGATGTCATTAAAGCCGACACCTATGTGGTAGAGGATAAGGATGAAGAGACTGATAATATTGCCGCTGGCGTTGTGGAAGGGTTGGTGGTGTGTCTCCCCAGATGGTGAGAAATAACCAAGGGGATGATAACGAATGCCCAAAGTTGAAAAATGAGAAAGTTGGATAGTATGATAAAATTGAGATTGTATGAATATTTGAGAATTTTGGTAAACTATGGATATATTTTGGATAGAATTTTTTAGGCTTAGTTGTTTTCGTAAACCTAGTTGTAGGAACTTAAGGACATACGCCTCAAAATAAAAAAATTAGAGGTTGAGCTTGCTATGGAGAGAAAGACCTCAATGTCCTTATTGTATCAAGTGAAGCTGCAGGTTAGAATAGAGCATGAAATATTTGATTTGTACACTTCATTAATATAGAGGTACAAAGTAATAGATAGAGTGCAGAGACAGACCAAAAAATCACGTTACCTGTTTAGGTGTAAACGCCACTAGAATGGTGCGTATAATAGATGTTAGTCTTTAACAAACTAAAATATAGAGAATGTGTACCTTAGACTTGGAAGTATATGTTATGGACCATTCATCCGAGATTGTACTTCGACCTCAAGTCCAAAAGTAGTTTTATACAGTAGATGTCAAAAAATATATATCTTGTTAGAAGTGAGTCATATATAGTGATTGAGTATTCTAAATCGAACTTGATATAATATAACTGCTATGTGCAGGTCGAATTGAAGTCAGCTCGCTTACGCGAAGATGAAGCTCATCAATGTAACCAAGAGTTTGCAGATGTGTTTCATAGGATAAGTGAGGTGAATGAAGATAGAGAAGATCAACATGTGAAGGTGTACTTCAAATTTATTGAGGCAATACAGAGTGGCTGTCGACCTGACTCAGCAGATTGAGGAGAAGGATGCTAAAATTGAGAAAGGGCAGAAATAACTCAAGAAGTTAAAAGAACATGCAGCAAAACTCAAAAGCTAGAACGACGCATTGGTGGTAAAGAGTAGGGAAGCTGACATGGTGTAGGGGCCTAACTTCGTGCGGAGGGGAAGTTGGCTCTTACACCACGGGTTTATCTAATATCAAAGGATTCAGATATATAATCTATAGTACGAATAACCTATTGACAATATACTTGCGTGGAGTCCTAGAATGGGTTTCTCCATGACCTCTGATGGGGATTTTTAAGAGATTGTATATTGTTGTCGTGTAGTCAATGGTTCGAGTACTGTATGCTTTACAGGTTGGTTGAAGGTAAGCTGGAAGGGTTCAAGGGTAAGATTTCGTAACCTCTCCTTGATTCCCCCTCCTTCCTATTTATAAAGCATAGGAAGGGCTAAGTCATCAAGGTAGGTCACATTACTAGTATACCCTCTGGATATCGGGCGGGTAACCCAGAGTTGGTGCTGACGTCAGAAATGTCAGGTCTGGAATTGTGCCCTGACACTGTAGCTGTTACTGGTTCTGTCATAGTAAATGCAAGGACCAACAACAGCACCGTTCTTGTCTGGTGAGCTGGCTGTCTGACACGTCTGTGAAGTGTTTCTGATGCTGATATGAAGTCGAGGCTTCGTATTCAAAGCCTTTGATGCTGATGTTGAGTTCGTCTTCAAGGTATGTTTAGAGTCGAGGCTTCGTCTTCGACGCATCATCTTTGTGTATTCTTGGAAAGCTTTTTTATGGATTGAATGGGCTTCGAGGTTTGCATGTAAGCTTTGAGTGTTCGACTGGGGTAGGAGGCTGCGAGTAGGCTACTACATTTGCCCCCTCTCAGTAAGGGCCTCGGAAACAGGTATAAAGGCATTTGCTAAAAAAGACTGTTAAGTAATAGAAGTTGGATGGTTGACTGTGACTTTTTGGAATTCTGAGGGATGTAATAAAGGAAGGTATTTAAGGAGTTGTGGTGATTTTGGAGTAATAAAGGGGGTTAATCAATGTATAAATATGGGTTAAGAGGGTGTAAACACTATACACTATTCATCTTTATTCTCTTCTTCTATTTTTTGCAAAAATTCCAAGGATACTACTCTGAATACTCATTATCAGCAAAGAATTGGGCTTACTAGGGATTATCGCATATGGCAAAAAACTGCTAAGTTAAAGTTGAAACTTTTCGGTGACAGAGAACTGGACTGAGATATGATGGACATGGTAGAGGTCGAGCCAGGGGAACAAATCTACTGGTACTCTTATGCATACCTATGGAGAATGCGACAGCGGAATTTTTTTGTGCCGGAGGAGCGTTATCTCTTCTTGTCAGGTTTGGCTGAGTATCTCGTACAGGCAGAAGATCTTCTGGTGGAGGTGCAGGGTTCTGCAGGAGGATCTGGCCCGTCCAAAAATAGGGCGGGTTCTATTTAAAGTGGTGGCGAGGTGGTGGTGATGGGTTTTAATCTGTAGGACTGTATTTGAAGGTTTCAGCTGCTTTGTGGTTCTAATGTATGTCTATAGATTTTTGTATGACTAGACTCTTGTTGTAATCCACAGAATGGAATGAGAATAGCACTTTACTGCAATTATGTATTTTAGTATTTGGTAGACATGGTAGGCGAATAGATTTGCAGGCGCGGTATTGAATATATCTCTTCGAATGTTAACATGTAGAAACGGTTACCTTCGGTGGAAAATTGACTTCGAAGTATAATAAGATGGTTGATGGCGTTGGTCAATATTCGGCCTTAACGGATTAATTGACTCTGTATTGTCGAAATTCAATGAAAAAGATGTGAGACGATGTATAAAAGGGGTCGATGGCTTGAGGCTGGGGATGTGTCGACTGTAAAATCTTGGAAATAAGTGTTTGGTGCACATGCGGAAGAAACGGTTGACTTTGGGAATTTGGAAAGGTTTGACTGCTGAGTTTCCAAGGGAAGCGTTTGAAGACTGCTATTAATATGGTTCTGATTAAGGAGGTGTTAAATGTACCTACTTTCCAGTATAAATAGGGTGTTTTTGGGAGAACTTCACACATCTTTTCCTTCTTATCCGAGCACAATGTCTGCGTCTTCGTCCCAAAGCAACGGAAATGCTCCTGACACCCAAGTACCAGAATCGGGTGGCGACAGGGATCCTTCGTATGCGGGAGAAGATCCTGGAGTTGATACAGAGGTTTTTCGGTGATCGAGGCCTAGATTGGGAAATGCCGGACTTGTTTGAAGTGGAGCCAGTGGAACCAGTTAGTGGGATGCCCTATGCATACTGGTAGGGGGTACTATAAATGATGGGCCCTATCCCTAGCGATCAGTTAGCTCTCTTGGGGGATTTGGCTGAGGGGGTGGTAGACAGGGAAGATATTGAGCCTGGGTGCGAGAAGAAGTATCCCATCAATAAATAGGGGCTTTTTTAATGTGGTAAAAGTATTTGTATAAGATGGTATCTAAGGGTGTCTGTATTTTTCTGTTGATCTTGACTATTTTGTTAAGTAGTTTGTAAAAGGGCGACTGCCCGAATGAATTGGAAGTTTATAAGATAACTGTCGAAGTAAAATTCTAAACTTTCTGTAAGTAGGACAAATATAGTACTCGAATGTAATTTAGGCGCGAAAAACATCTTGCCGAATGTCAAAGATGAAAGTAATCGAATGATTGGAATATTTTGAAATCGAATATCAGGTTATTTATAGACGAGTGTTCGAGATGCGATATACACAATTACTTGTGTACGAGAAGAAGGAATGCCAAAGGTCCATTGGCTTCGCCTGGGTGAACTGACGGCCAAACAGCAGGCCTGTCAAAATAGTACTATTCAAGGGGCAGAGTGCCATGCAAGTCATCATGATGTTTCCTTGATTTATAGAAAAAGGTTGATTTTATGTAAGGATCTGATTTGACAGCTTCGAGTAGGGACCAGAAGGTTTGACTTTGTTTTTAAATGTAATATTGTGTAAATGTGAACGTGGGACACGTACATGTAGTAAAAAGGGGGGTAAAATTGACAAAACACATCTCAGCCAAAAGGCAGGGGAAGTAGGGTAGTGGTAATGATAGCGGTTTGGGGAATCGAGGCAGTTTTTTGGTATTCCGAGGAGGTATATATAGTTGTAAGAGCATGGTTACTGTTCCCATTTAGCCACTTAGAGAAAAACCAGAGAGTGAGGGAAAGAGGAAACATGCTCCATTGTTTTATAGAGCTCAGTAGTTGTTGTGGGGTTATCTGAATTGCTGAAAGGAGGGTTAGATACTTTGCACAAACAGGTATGTCCTTCTTACCTCTACCTTGTTACTTTGCCCTTTGCTTCTGTATGTTCAGTACACAGTAGTATAAAGTCTGATAGGGTTTATAGTTGTGAGGATATGGTCGAGGACAGGGAAAAACCATGTGTCTGGGGGTCTAGCCCATTTGGGATTCTAAGGGCATTGATGGTATGACCATGATTGGGGTCAAGTACTCGACTGTGTTTGAATCAGCTGGAGATGGTAGATGAAAATAAGTTATTGACACATAATAGTGGAATGTATCGATCTAATTGTGTGCCTCTTCTTCTGTAGGGTAAGATGCGTACCCGTCGGTCTTCGAGAATGAGACTGATAGATGAAGAGATCGAAGAGGATGAGGCGAGTATGTCTGGTCATGCTCCCATGGATGAGGGAAGCGACGTAGAGGTATTAGATGTTGCAGCCTTTGCCCCTTTAGCTGCGGTAGTGCCAGCAGGTGGGGCTTCGAGTAGTAGACGTTTTAAGATGGTAGCGACTGAGGAGAGTAATGAGGAAGAGTAGAGGGAGGAGAGAGAGAGCGAGACGAAGGTAGTGTCGATCCTTCGGGTGATGAAAGGGAAGAAGGGGATCAAAGTGATCATAGTGAGGAGTCGACTAAGTCAGAGGAGGTTGAGGGTTCTGTCTCGGCTAGCAAGAAGCTAAGACCAGATCGATTTGCTGTAAGATTGGTTTTGTCGAAGGTAAGAGTAATGTTAAATGCAATGGGGTCACGGTACACCTTCCAGTCGAAACCCGGAGAGGGTATTATGGCATATAGAGGTCAAATCTGGCTGGGATATAACTACCTCTCCAAAGGCTAGTGAAGGAGGTACTGAATTTTTGGGAAGTTGCCCCAGTTCAGATGAATGGGAACTTTTACGAAATGATGAAGGTAATCGAGGGCATGAATACAAATTGGGGAGTGAGGGAAGGAGTTTAATCGAATGGTACGATGTTGTATCATTCTACTCGAGGAAGGTGAACCAAAATGTTGGCACCTACCACATCCAGTGTCACGCAGATAAGCCATGGTTGTTTGATCTGTGCTCGACGGGTCGAGGGTAGAATAAAGACTTAGTTGTAGTACGGGGTAGTTATGAGAATGTCGAAGGGGAGGATCCTTATAGGTTACAGCATAAAGTCTATAATCCAAGTAAGTTGTCTATCGAAGATTTCTTTTGACGTACTGATAGAATAGGCTGATAAACGTGTCTTTATTTGTTTTGCAGGTCCCAACGTCCGAACTTGGGCAAATTCAAGGGATTATATTGATGCATTAATAGAATCGGACGAGGAGTGGGTGGACTCTACGTTCAAGAAGCTTGGTATCAAGAAGATGAGGCAGAAAAGGACTGATTCCCTGCTTCGAAACGTACTCGTTACTCCAAAGTCATCAAGGAAAATGAAGATGGGAGGCGAAGGTGCTTCGAAGTGGTCGAAGGCATGGAGAAAGAGAGATTGACAAGGAAGGTAAAGTATGTTTCGAAGGGGCAACAGGCGTCAAAGCAGGTAGCCATAGTGCCTGAAGTAGCTTGTGATTCTTTGAGACAGAGGCTAAAATAAGTATCAACACATGCTGAGAAAGGGAAGGGCAAGGTCTTTCCCGAGTCCCCGAGGGCACAGCAGCCGAAGGTAACCCACCGCAAAAGGCGCAGGGTACTGGGGGAAGATGATAAGGAGGATATGGACGAAGAACTGACCATGTCTGAACGGGAGGAGCAGGCTTGAGCTAAGGCTGCTTCGATGGCAGAACTCTGTGGCACTGATCCGGACGAGGCTTCGAGGTTGATGAAGAAGAGTATGTATCAGGTAACTGTTTATACTTTTTATAAAATTCTGAAATTTTCTTCAGTGCGCCATGCTTCCAGTAATACTGGCGGCTTGAATATTCTAGTAGACAGATGCTTGGGCACAGGCTTTTAACAAGGCACAGAAGGTGGCATTAAGGAAGTTAAAAGAAGCTGCTAACAATCTGGAGCTTGCTCGAAGTACCGAAGCATCGCTGGTTTTGGAAATTGGCATTTTAAGGCGAGATCTGGGGACTATCAAGGATGAATGTGAGAGGTGATTTGAAGCTCAGCGTTACAATCATACGCGGGTGTTGGAGGCAAAAGTGGATGGGAAGGATACAGTTATTTTGGAACTGAGGAAAACCTTCCAAGGGTAGTATGATGATGAATGTACTGATAATGTCAGGCTGAAGGAGTTCATAGAGGATTTGGGGTATGATCCTGAAACTTTGCAACATTTCTCCACTACCCAAGATTTGGTTGCTGACGATGTTGCCAAGGCCGATGGGGTAGAAGGAGATGTTACTGCTACGAGTTCATGTGGTATCCTGGAGACTCCAGCGATTGAAGAAACTGCTACTGGGAATGCGATGGATATGGTCATGGATGCTGCTGGGTCGAATCCTTCGGTTAAGGGCTCTGGACGTGTTAGCGAGGAGCATGTAAGAGGAGATGGTGTACCCACTCTGATATGAGGTATTGAACTGGGAATTCCAGAGTGTTTTTTCTTATTTTTTTGTTGGGTTGCAATATGTGAACAATGTTGAGCTTGTTTTGCACTGGATCTTTGAACTTGTGAATGCTTTAAAATGTTGATATAGACTGTACTGAAATTGGTTTGTGTTAACTTTATTTGTACTAAATTGTTATTCTAGATTCCTGATGTATGTTGTGAACTTGATTTGAATTGATTTTTGTTGAACCTGATTATCTGATATATACTGTACTGAAACGTCTTATTAAAATTTATGTATGCTTGTATCTGCATATGTTGTAAGTGTAGAATGATTGTAAAGTGATTGAACCTTGAAGATCTTCAAGATGGTATCCTGAGAATTCAAGGAATTAGCTGGACTTTGAACGTCAGATCTTGGTCAAAGTAGAATGTGGACGCCCCCAATGCATTCTCGAGGGTCCAGTCTCTTGGCCATTCGTGCCCTTCGAGTTTGCTCGAATATCGGGGACTTTAAAATTTTTAAGGTCGCCCCCAAGTATCAGTCGGATAGAAGGTTGACGTGATACTTAGGATAAACCAGGAAATTCGTTGGACTTCGAAGGCCTGAGCCTATTCAAAGTAGAACGTGTTCACCCCCAATGGATTCCTGAGGGTCCGGTCTCTAAACCATTCATTCCCCTCGAGTTTGCTCGAATATTGGAGACTTAAAATTTTTTAAGGCCGCCCCCAAGTATTAGTCGGGTCGAGGGTTAACATGATACTTAGAGTAAACCAAGAAATTCACTGGACTTCAAAGGCCTGAGCCTATTAGAAGTAGAACGTGTTCGCCCCAATGCATTCCCGAGGGTCCAGTCTCTCGACCATTCATGCACCTCGAGTTTGCTCGAATATTGGAGACTTGAAAATTTTCAAGATCACCCCCAAGTATCAGTTGGATCAAGGGTAGAAATGATACTTAGAGTAAATCAGGAAATTCACTAGACTTTGAAGGCCTGAGCCTAATCAAAGTAGAATGTGTTCACCCCCAATGTATTCCCGAGGGTCCGATCTATCGACCATTCGTGCCACTCAAGTTTGCTCGAATATTGAAGACTTAAAAATTTGCAAGGTCACCCCCAAGTATCAGTCGGTTCAAAGGTTTGATACGATACTTAGGCTTAACCAAGAAAATCACTGGAAAGCATGAGACGAGGTTCAAAAGAAAAAACTATTTATTGATTAGTTTGTGTTTACATCAAGTGAATAAGGTTGAGGTCGTAGCCGATTGTATGAGACTAGCTGCATTGTACTCCATAGATTTGGTTAAGGCATTTCATCTTCTGTCATGAGGTAATATGAACCCTTGTCAGTTTTATCATATACAACATATGGTCCTTCCCTAGACTCGGCTAGCTTGCCAGTTTTCTGAGGTTTCGAGGATTATGTGACCCGTCGAAGTAAAAGATCTCTGATGTTGAAACTTTGAGGTCGAACTCTTTTGTTGTATGACTTTTACAGTGATAGATGGTAATGGCTGAGGTTGGCGATAGCTCGGCCTTTGGTTTTGTCGATCCATAACATGTTGCATTCGAGTTCAAACTCATTGTCTTCGTCCGGGAGGTTGGGGTCTCGTGTGAGCACTTCGAATTGAGTAGGGAGCACTACTTTAGTACTATAGGCTAGAAGGAAAGGGGTACAGCCTTTAGCTTTTCTTGGAGTTGTTTGATAGGCCTAGAGGACATATTGTAACTCCTGAACCCATCGTCCTTTCTTTGCATCGACATGTTTTTTGATACCGTCGACTATTGTTTTGCTGATTGCTTCAACCCAACCATTCCCTTGGGGGTAGTAGGGTGCTGAGGGTGAGAGGATGATGTTGTATTTTCTGAGGAAATTTATGACTTTGTTCCCAACAAACTGTGAACCATTATCACATCAAATCATATGAGGGCATCTGAAGCGTGTAATGATGTTTTCTCATAGGAATTTGATGACTTCTTCTTCTCGGGTTCAACACAAAGTTACGGCTTCAACCCATTTGGTAAAATAATCTGCTGCATCAAGGATATTCTCTCGCTGCCTGAAGCTTTGAGGAAAGGACCGATGAGATCGGTAGCCCAGCATTTGAATGGCTAAGAGACTTGACTGAAATGGAGGTCTTGTAAAGGGCTATGGATTTCAAGGGCATGGCGCTGACATTTGTAACAATGTTTGGCGTACTCTTCGACTTGTTTTTTCATGTTGGGCCCGAATATACCTAGGAAGACGGCTCGAAGGACCATAGATCTACCGGCAGTATGAGCACCGCAAGTTCCTTCATGGAGGTCGGATAGGATTGTAGAAGCTTCGTTTAGAGAGATGCACCGAAGGAGGGCGCCATTTGGGGATTTGCGATGTAACTCAAGTTTGAGGATGGTGTATCTACGACCATTTTCTAATAATGACCGTTAGGCTTTGGGATCATCTGGAAGGGTAGTATTATTGAGATAATGGACGAATGGTGTTCGCCAATCGTCTGGATTGAGACTCTCGCCCCCAGTATTGATGGTATTGACTTCCAACTGGTCAAAACATGGGCATTCGAGTACTTCGATATGAAGGATTCGGGACTCGGATTGGCCTAACATAGCTTTTATGTTGGTGAGGGCATCTACGTGTCTATTTTCACCTCGAGGGTAGTAGGTGCTAGAAGATTTTTTAGGGAAACAATCCATGTGCTGGCAGACGAGGACAGAATATTCGGCCATGCGATCATTGGATTGATTTTTACCGGAGTACTCCCTTTAAATGAGTTGAGAATCTGTGAAAACTGTAAGTTTGGGGATGCCATGGTCGAGTGCATGGTCGATGCCATGGATCAAAGCTTCATACTCAGCCTCATTGTTAGGGCATTCAAAGTTTAACTTGACTGCCTTTTTAATTCGGTTATTAGTAGGTGTAACTAGAAGGATACCGATCCCCGAACCATTAGGTCCAGCGGATCCATCGGTAAAAAGTCATCAGCATGTGTTAGGGCTACATAGGTCTGTAGGTTCTGGCTGGTCCTCTAGTAGGCCATCTTCATGTTCCTCCCAGTCGATATCTTTGACCGGGAAGTCAGCGGGGAAATCGACGACTGCTTGGCCCTTCTGGGATATTTGCTCCTTAAATATGATGTCATGTTTGCCAAGATAAACAGACCACTGTTGTACTCATCTAGATTTCTCTTTCTTGTTGATTACCTCACGAAGGGATAACTTGTTATAACACAGATGGGGTGAGCCTAAAAATATGGTTTGAATTTGCGGGCCGAATAGACAAGGGTAAGGAGCAAACGCTCAAGTTTCGTGTATCGAGTTTCTGCAGGTGTCAGGGTTTTGCTGATAAAACATACAAGTTTCTCGATGCTTGATTTGAGTCGAATGAGAACTGAACTGAGAGAGGTATCGGTGACCGTGAGGTATAAGGAGAGTGTTTCACCTTCGATAGGGGTGCTGATAATGGGTGGTCGAGCAAGGTATGTTTTGAGTTCAAGGAAGGCATGTTCATAGTCGGGTGTCTAGTTAATCTTAGGGGTTTTTTTCTTTTATGCTTTGTTGACGCCTTAGTCGCGAAAGAGAGAAAAGAGCCAAGCACAACAGTCTGAGGATTTGGAAATAAAACGGCTGAGGGCCGCTATTTTACCAGCCACTTTTTGGACATATTTTTTAGTTCGGGGCAAAGGCATGTAGATAAGCTCTCGGATATAGGTAGGGTCAATCTCGATACCTCATTTGCTGATAAGATGGCCTAAAAATTTGCCAGACGAAACACCAAATTGGCATTTATCTGGGTTAAGTTTCATGTTGTATGTTAGAAGTATCGAAAAGACTTAGGTTAAGTCCTGGATGTGGGTCTATTTTTGGAGGCTCTTGCATAAGATGTCGTCGATGTAAGCTTCGACCGACTTTCCAAGCAAGGGTTTAAATATGGTTGTTACGAGGCATTGGTAGGTGGCACCGGTATTTTTAAGGCCGAAGGGCATGACATTAAAATAGTAAAGGCCTTGTTCAGTGATGAAAGAAGTTTAAAGTTAATCCTTAGGGTGGAGGGTACCTGATTAAAACCCGAAGCTGCGTCCATCATTGACAGACGCTCGTGTCCACCAGCAGCATCGAGGAGTACTGAAATGATCGGGAGGGGGAGCTGTCATTTGGTGTGTGCTTGTTAAGGTCTGTGAAGTCGATACAGATTCTGATCTTGCCATTCTTTTTGGGAACTGCAATAATGTTTGATATCTAATCAGCATACTTGACCTCTCTAATGAAACCCGCAGCTATGAGCTTGTCAACTTTGAGGTTTACTGCTTCTCAAAGTCGTGGTGCCAAGATATGCTTCTTCTTCTTTACTATTGTGGAATGGGGGATAAGGTCGAGACGATGGCATGCCAAATTGGAGTCGATGCGGGCATCTCCAGAAATGTTCATTCAAAGACGTCTTGGTTTGCTTGAAGGAAGTTTGTAAGTTCGGGGCACTCTGCCTTGTCTAGAAAAGTTCCAATGAACGTACCTCGACATGGACCATCGAGGTCAATATAAACCGCGGGCTCGATGGGTGAGATGGCAGGTGTCGAAGGTGTGGAGATAGAAGGAGACAGTGATTGCTATAGGAGTCTGACAAGCTTCCGGGTCTGATTGATCTACGGATACTCACATGAACGGGCGAGGCGTTGAGAGCCTTTTAAATTCCATGAACCACAGAGGGCAGTAAAACGAGGGGTCTGATGATAGGTCAAAGGTATGGCACGCATGGCATGGAGCCAGTCACGCCCGAGGATACCAAGGTATTCAAACTTCTTATCGATGACAAGAAAGTTGGTTTGAAGTGTGACAGGGCCGGCGGTGACTGAGAGGCTAATTCAACCAATGACAACTTCTATGGCCCCATTAAAACCTTTTAGTTTGACATTGGCGGTAGTGATGAGGCTCTTTTTGTTCATGGCTTGGACGATCTGCAAGAAGAGTACATCGGCTGCACTTCATGTATCGATAAGTATGGTGTGGAGAATGAGGTGTTCGACCTTAATCATGATGACTAAAGGGTCAAAATGGGGAAAATGAGCATTCGATGTATGGCATTCAATGAAAGAGATGCCTTCGGGTCAAGGACAAAGGCTTGATTCTGGCAGGAGGCCGGGCAGCTTCTCTTGGTAAGTGAGATTTTAACATTCTTCTACACGCTTGCGCTTGCTCTTGGAACGGCCACTGTCAATATTATTTACTTCAATGAAATGAAGTTGGTAAATGTGGACCTCGGCAGGGTTGACCGAAGGGGCAGACTGAGGTTTAAGGTAAGACCCATCGAGGTAGCTGGGAAGGTCGGCAACATACTGATGTAGACGACCGGCCTTGAGTATTATTTCGAGAGAGCGCTGCAAGGCGAAGAATTTATTTGTATGGTGATAGTTATACTTGTGGTTGGCACAGTAAGGTTTGCCTGGTTTGACCTTGATAGGGAAAGGGATACGCCATATGAGGTCTGCCTAGATCTGTGGTAGAAGGGTGCTGATAGGGGTAGTGAGTCTAGGTAGGAATGGCTTTGGTCATCTTTTGTGACCTTCTACAGTGTTATCAGAGTGAGGGCATTTCAGGCTCTCAGTCTCCTGCGATATGGGAGCGATCAGGGGTGTAGGAGTAGAGGGTGGGCCTTGTCGAGGTTTATTTGGGTTGGTGGTCGAAGGCTGCCCCTATTTATGTGATTCCCGGAGGCGATCAAGGTCGATATAGCCATTGACCTTTGATAGCATCTCCTCGAGGGTTTGAGGTTTGTGGAGGACCAGGTACTCTTTAACATGGTTGCTATTTGGCTAAGCGTTCGAGTACGCGAATACGCCATTCACACAGTTGAGGTTTTCGATTTTGCGCGACTCATCGAGAAACCTCTTAGTGAAGGCCTCAAGTGTTTCACTGGGGGACTTTCTAAAATTGAAGAAGGCATGGACTCTGACCTCTCGGTCTTTGTTAAAGGGAAATTGGGTGATGAAAAGATGGGAAAGTTGCCCAAAACTTTGAATAGAGCCACCGGGAAGGTTATGGTACCATCGAAGAGGGCTATCTGTGAGGCTTGTAGGAAAAAGGCGACACTTCAGGTGGTCAGCTATGGAGTAAAGGCTTAAAGCATTTTGGAATTCGAGAATGTGTGATTGGGGATTAGTGTTGCGGCATTTACTGATTTTTGGGGCTCAAAAATTAGGAAGGACCTCGATAGCGAGGAGCTTGGGACAGAGGGGGTTATTCAACCGACTCCATGAGTTTGGAGTTGGCCTCACGCTGACGTGGATGACAGGTTAGATTTTGTAGTTAAAGTCCTGTTGCTACACAATAGGCAAGATGAGGGGGGATCGAGGGATTCGAGGATGATGAGTCTGGGGGTTTGGTATGTGTTCGGTGCTGCGCTCCCCGAGATGCTCTCGGGCATGGCAGCGTTTAGGGTGTCTAGAGGAATGAAGGGTGGAGTCAGAGGAATCTTCTATGGGGTGGATGCCAAGATGGATGGAGCCTGTGGGGGGAACTGTAGGGGGATTACCCTTAGCGCCGATATGGACCAGGAGCACTTCTTGATATGGAAGAGGCCCTAGTCGAGCGCGACCAAATACGCGCGACGGAGCTGGTGCTCGAGATGGTAGAGGAGCATCTAGAGGCCGCATTCGTTGCAACTCTCAGACGGTGCTGCGTAGATCATCAATGGCGCAATTTTGTCTGTCAGCATCATCCAAACGGTGATGCCGTTCGTCTTCAAACTCTTGCCGGTTCTTTTTGCGTTCCTGGCGCAGTTGTGTTTGGTGTCGCTCCTCAGCTTGAGTGAATTGCTGGGAAAGTAGGGCGAGCTGGGCGGCTACTCCATCGATGGTGTTGCTGGAATGGGTGAAAGTAGAACGGAGGGTGGGTGCCATTGGGAATGATCTGTAAGAGTTGGAAAAGGAAGAAAAATGAGGCAAGGAAGATTTATTGGGTGGGCAAGCACAAGCGGTGCCAAATGTAGGAGCCTAACTTCGTGTAGAGGGGAAGTTGGCTCTTACACCACGGGTTTATCTAATATCAAAGGATTCAGGCATATAATCTATAGTATGAATAACCTATTGAAAATATACTTGTGTGGATGCCTAGATTGGGTCTCTCCACGACCTCTGATGAGGATTTTTAAGAGATTGTATATTACTGTCAAGTAGTCGAAACTTCGAGTACTGTATGTTTTACAGGTAGGTCAAAAGTAAGCTGCAAGGGTTCAAGGGTAAGATTTCGTAACCTCTCCTTGATTCCCCCTCCCACTAATTTATAGAACATAGGAAGGGCTGAGTCATTAGGGTAGGTTACATTACAAGTGTACCCTCTGGGTATCGAGCGGGTATCCCAGAGTTGGTGTTGACACTAGAAATGGCAGGTCTGGAACTGTGCTCTGACATTATAGTTGTTGTTGGTTCAGCCACTGTAGTTACAAAGGTCAACAACAGC
This sequence comes from Kingdonia uniflora, assembly GCA_014058105.1. Lineage (NCBI taxonomy): Eukaryota > Viridiplantae > Streptophyta > Magnoliopsida > Ranunculales > Circaeasteraceae > Kingdonia > Kingdonia uniflora. The sequence goes on along the minus strand of JACGCM010002435.1, from coordinate 380,160 downwards.
GTTGTTCTTGTCTGGTGAGCTGGCTGTCTGACATGTCTGCAAGGTGTTTCTGATACTGATGTGGAGTTGAGGTTCCGTCTTTAAAGCCATTAATGCTGATGTGGAGTTCGTCTTTAAGGTTTGTTCAGAGTCGAGGCTTCGTTTTCGAAGCATCATCTTCATGCATTCTTGGAAAGCTTGTTTATGGATTGAATGGGCTTTGAGGTTTGCATGTAGGCTTTGAGTGTTCGACTGGGGTAGGAGGCTGCGAGTAGGCTACTACACATGGCTAGTTACCGTATACATGCTCTAGAAAGATCGAAGGAAGGTTTATATCGGCCGATGGTTGGTTTAAGAAATGATCTGGCTAGGAAAACTCATGATCAAGAGCAAATTCGATCTGATCTAGCAAATAGCAGGAGTGAGCTGGGGCGATTGAAGATGAAATTAGCTGATAAGGATAACGAGCTAAAGGGATCTCAAGACGATCTGTCTGCGTCTGAAGTTACAGCCGAACAATTGACTACAGCGTTCTCTACAAAAGATATGGAGTTTAGGATAGTACAATGCAAGTGTAATGAGTTGAATGAGAGAATGGCTCAATTGAAAACCAATCTGGCGTAGGCCAATTCGCGTGTCAGAAGTATCGTGGCTAGCGAGCGCTCGAAGAAGAATAAAAATGATGTCAGAGTTCCTCTTGTTCAAGGTAATGTTGTTATTCTGTCAGCTCGAATAAGAGAGTTGGAGGGGGATGTTACTCGAATTCATGGGCATGTACTTAAAGGAGTTGAACAATTACGGGAGTGTCAAATAAAGCTAGATGCTGCTCTTATCAGGGAAAAAGGGTTAGAGTGTATTATCAGATGGAAGGAGATTGTGATAAAGGATTAAGAGGAATTGTTAAAGAAAATTCCAGACGTGAAGGAACTGAAAAAGGAGATTAAGATACTTCGTGGTCAAGTGGTTGATTTGGAGGCGATTAATCGAGCTGAGTCAGCTAAAGCTAGCTAAAAATTTGTAGAGAACATTGCTTTTACAGATCTAATAGAAAGAAAATTAGCGAGTCAGAAAACACGGTATAAGAGGTTAGATGATCGCCATCAGAGGTCGAGGACGGTGTTTTCTCAATCAGTCGTAACTCAGGCCCGGCATTCAGAATTGCTAAAGTCGATGATTACTTATTTTGTAGAAGAGGTAAAAAGACTTGAGTTAGAGAGAGATACCTTGTTTGACTGTGTGTCAGCAAAGGGATGTATCTACAAGGTTGATATAGATCGAGGAGATTGCATGAGTTCCATAGGGATGGATCTAGGCCCTCGACCTGCTGAATTGATAGAGCAGGGCAGGATTGTTGTGATTGTATACGCTCGAGATTTTATGGCTAGTTAGCTTCCTACTGTAGGGGAAAGCGTAGCTGACATCCCAACAACATAATATAATCCATTGTAGTGGTTGTGTATAACCTGAAAAGAAATAATATGTTGTAGACATGTTGAAAGATGAAAGTTAGTTTTTCATTTGCTTTATCGTATGTCTGGTTGAGCTCTTCGATTGAAAACTAGTATCACCTTCATTTTAATCTTGGAGCTTAGTTGAGTCAGTCAAACAGGCGTACCTTAATTTAACTGGTAGAATGTTACAAACATATTGAAAGAGATGAAAGCTAGATTTACCTTTGCCATATCTTATGCCTGGTAGAGTCTTTTGATTGAAAATAAGTACTACCTTGTTCTAACCGCAGGGGATTTATTCGAGTCAGCCAAACTAAGTGTATTCATGATTTAATTGATATGATGCCGCAGACATATTGAAAGAGATGAAAGCTAATTTTACCTTTGCCTTATTTTATGTCTAGTAGAGTCCATTAATTAAAAGAAAGTACTACCTTGTTCCAGCTGCAGGGGATTTTGTAGTGTCGGCCAAACCAAGTGTATTCTTGATTTAGCTGATATGATGTCGATTGAAAGCTAGTATTATTTATGCTTTAATCTATGTATTGTCTACGAAGTAGAGAGATGTGTGAAGAAAAACTTGTAAGTTTCATTAAATTCTGAAAAAGAATTTACATTGGATGGAAATGGAAATCTCACTTCTGGAATGAAAAAAGGATAAAACTGAAATTGAGTATTGATGGACTTTAACGATAATATCGCTTCAGTCGCCTAGTTTTCCAAGGACTCAAAATGTGGACTCCCTCTTCTGTCACGAGGTAGTATGATCTCAGGCCTGAGAGACCTGTGATAAGGAATGGACCTTCCCAATTGTCTGCTTGTTTCCCAGCGTGAAGCTCTTTGCGGTATTGAAGTATTTCCCTGAGGACGAGATCATTAATTTGGAAGGTATGGCTTCTGACTTATTTGTTGTAAGAACTAACCAGCATTTGGTAATATTGACTTAGGTTAGCGATGACACGTTTCCTGGTTTCATCATTTCAATTGAGGCTGCAAGCCAATTCAAACTCATTTTCCTCGTCAGTTAGCTCGTGATCTATAATTAGATGATGGTATTCAGAGGAAATGACGGCCTTGTAGTAGCCTACTCACAGCCATCTACCCCAGTCAAGCACTTAAAGGTTACTTCGAAGCCTACTCGAATATATCAAAGCCCATATAATCCCCTAATAAGTCTCCAAAAGATTACCCAAAGACAAAGCCTCGACTCTAAACATGCCTCGAAGAAGAACTTCACTTCAACATCAGAAACGCTTTGACCATATCCGAACATGGTCGAAGCATGACAATATAGCCAGCTCATCAGAGAGGAACGGCGCCGTTATCGGTCCAATCGGCTACAGTGACAGAACAAACAGGCAGATATAGTGACAATGCACAGTGATAAAACTGACAGACAGCTGTAGTGACAGAGTATGGTGATAAGCCCTACATTTTTGGCTTCAACACCAACTCCGGGATACCTGCTCGATATTCGGAGGATACCCGGATTGTACACTTGTAATTTGACCTAACCTTGGTGACTCAACCCTTCCTATAATTCTATAAATAGGAGAGATGGGGAACCAAGGAGGGGTTATAAATTCTATCCCCAACCCCATACACTTTTCCTTCGATCACCTTGTAAAACCCTGTACTCGAACCTTCGACCACTCGACAGAAATAAAAATACTCTTAATAATCCACATCAGAGGTCGTGGAGAGTCACATTCTAGGCCTCTACGCAAGTATATAGTCTATTGATTATTTGCATTCTAGGTTATATATTTGAATCCCTCTGTTTGAAAACTAAACCCCGTAACTTCCCTTCTACAAGAAGTTAGGCCCCAACATTTGGTGCCGTTTGTGTTTCCTACCCTACCAATCTCCTTTTTCCTTACTCCCCTCCCTTTGTTTTCTACTTCTACAGACTCTCCCCAATGGCACCGACCCTCCATTCCAGTTATACCCATGCCAGCAACTCCGTTGATGGAGTGGCAGCCCAAATAGCCTTACTTTCTCAGCAATTCTCTCAAGCCGAGGAATGCCACCATGCACAACTTCACCATGAACATGAAAAACACCGGCTAGAGTTTGAAGCAAAATGGAACCGCCGCCTGGACGATGTCGACAGGAAGAATCGGGCAATTGACAAGTTACGTAACACCGTCTGAGAGTTGCAGAGACTACAGCCTTTGGAAGCTGCTCGACCATCCCAAGCACCAGACCCGTCGTGCGTGTCTATCCGTTCCCGTCTAGGAACCGTACCAAATCTCAAAGTGCCCCCAGTCTATATTGGTGCCGAGGGTGCTCCCCACACTATTCCCCCTACTGGTTTCATTCATCTCGGCATCCACCCCACAGAAGATTCCTCTGACTCTACCCTTCGCTCCTCTAGATACCCTAAACACCACCCTGCTCGAGAACATCTAGGGGAGCGCAGTGCCGAATATAAACCGCACACTCGACCTCACCACCCCTGAATCCCTCAATCTCACCCTCATCCTGCCTATGCTACACAATAGGACTTTGGCCAAAAAATTCAACCTGTTATTCGCGTCAACATGAGCCCAATTACCAACCCTTGGAGTCAACTGAATAACCCCATTTGCCCCAACCATCTTGCTATCAAGATACCCCACAATTTATGTGCTCCCAAACTCAGTAAATACCACAACACAGACCCTCAATCACACATTCTTGAATTCCAAAATGCCCTTAGCCTCTACTCCAATGCCGACCACCTGATGCGTTACCTTTTTCCCACCAGCCTTACTGACAGCCCCCTTCGATGGTATCACAATCTCCCCAGTGGCTCGATCAAGACCTTCGAGCAACTGTCATAGCTTTTCATCACTCAGTTTTCCTTCAACAAAGACAGAGAAGTCAGAGTTGATGCCCTGTTCAATTTTAGAAAATCCAGCATTGAAACCCTTGAAGCCTTCACCAAGCAATTTCTTGATGAATCATGGAAAGTCGAGAACCTTGACTGTACGAATGTGGTGCTCGCGAACTCAAATGATTTACCAGATCACAACCGTGTTAAGCAGTACCTGGTCCTCCATAAACTTTGGACCCTCGAGAAGATGCTCTCAAAGGTATATGGCTATATCGACCTTGAACGCCTCCGTGAATCTCGCAAACAGGGCCAATCTTTGAACACTACCATCAATAAACCTCAATAAGGCTCACCTCCAACTCCTACACCCCTGATCACTCCTGTCTCATAGGAGACTGAGAGCCACAAATGCCCTCATAATGATAATAATACCGAAGCTCGCAGGAAACGGCCAAAGTCGGTCCTACCCACACTTACTGCCTCTCTCAGCACCCTTCTACCATATATACAGGAAGATCCCATCTGGCGTATACCTTTCCCCATTGAGGTCAAGCCAGGCAAACCCTACTACGCCAACCACAAATGTAGTTATCATCACACTAACAAATGCTTCACCCTTCAACACTCTCTTGAAATTATCCTCAAAGTAGTCTGTCTACATCAGTATGTTGCTGACCTTCCAAGCTATCTTGATGGGTCATACCTCAAATCTTAACCCACCCCTGTTGCCGACCCGACCGAGGTGCACATATACCGAATACATTTCATCGAAGTCAATAACATTGACAGCGGCCGTTCAAAGAGTAAGCGTAAGCGTAAGCGTATTGAAGAATGTTACAAACTCACTTATCAGGAGAAGTTACCCACCCTCCTACCATAATCAAGCCTTTACCCTCGACTCAAAGGCATTTCTTTCATCGACTGTGATGTAGTAGCCTACTCGTATCCTTTGACAGACGGCCGAAGCCCACTTCATAGCCTACTCGAATGTATCGAAGCCCACTCAATCCCTAAAACAGGCTCCCCAGAGATCCCCCAGAGATGAGCCTTCGACACCAGACAAAGCTTCAGGGATAGATCAGTGCATTGTAGCAGACATCCTTCGACCATATCTACATATGGTTGAAGTATGACAAGACAGACAGCCAGCCTACCAGACAAAGCTTCGAGAACAGATTAACATCATACAGTAGAAACCATTCGACTCACTAACACACGGTCGAAGCAAGACAAGACAGACAACTACTTCATCAGATAAGACAGCGCATTGATTGGCCCACGCATCTACAGTGATAGGTCCAACCACCTTGCCGATCAGAGCCGTCACCAATAAATACAGCAGTAACAGTATCCACAAGACCGGCACCCATAACTCATGGAGATTTTTTGACAGTGTAATCATGTAATCCTGACCCACACTTGGTAACCCAGCTCCCCATGTCTCTATAATTAGAGGAGAGGGGAAACCAAGCAGTGGTTAGAAAAATCATCTTCAGCCTCTTACATTTTACCTTCGACCACCCCGTATTCGAACCCTGTTATTTACTCTTCAATAATGCAATCTGTCTTAAAAATCCTCATCAGAGGTCGTGAAGAGTAACATTCGGGCCTCTACGCAAGTATTTTTCTTTAGATAGATCTAATTTTAGGCCAATTGCTTGTATCCTCTGACTGAAGATCGATTCTACATTGTGGGAACTAACTCCCTCTTTGAACGGAGATAGCTCCCTACATGTGATAGTTCACATGTTCGATTTCCCCATTACGATCCATTAGTCATCATAATTAAGATCGGGCACCTTGTTCTCCACACAATGCTCATAGATATAGGAAGTGCAGCTGATGTCCTTTTTCTCTAAACTGTCCAAACCATGAAGAAAACCAACCTCATCACTGCTGCCAATGTCGAACTCAAAGGTTTTAATGGGGACACAGAAGTTGGAGTTGGTCGAATAAGCCTCCCAGTCACAACAGGCCCAGTACACTTCAAACAAGCTTTTTTGTCATCGATAAGAAGTCATAATAACTCGGTATCCTCGGGCGCGATTAGCTCTAAGCCATGCGTGCTATGCCCTCGACCTATCATCAGACCCTTCGTTTTACCACCCCCGAAGGTACATGGAACTTAAAAGGTTCTCAACTCCTCGCCCGTTCATGTGAGCATCCGAAGATCAATCAGACCTGGAGACTCGTTAGGCGCCCATAACAATCACTATCTATCTCTCTCTCTCCTTATACCTTCGACAGATACCACCCCACCCATCAAACCCACTTTTTATCGAACTTGATGGTCCTGGTCAAGGAACATTCATTGGAACTTTTTTAGGCAAGGCAGAATGCCTTGAACTCTCAGACTTCTTTCAAGCAAATAAAAACGTCTTTGCGTAGACATTCCAGGAAATGCCCGGTGTCGACCACAGTTTGGTGTGCCATCGCCTCGATCTCATCCCCCATTCCACGACAGTAAAATAGAAAAAGCGTACCTTAGCACCCCGACTTCGAGAAGCAGTAAACCTCGAAGTAGACAAGCTCATAGCCACTGATATCATCAGAGAAGTGAAGTACGCTGACTGGATATCAAATATTGGGACAGTTCCCAAGAAGAACGGCAAGATCAGAATCTTCGTCGACTTCACAGACCATAACAAGCATACTCCAAAGGACAGTTTCCCATTGCCAATCATTTTAGCACTGCTCGATGCCACTGCTGGACATGAGCGCCTATCTATAATGGATGCAGCTTCGGGTTACAATCAGGTACCCCTCCTCCCCGAAGATCAACTTAAAACCTCTTTCATCATTAAACAAGGCCTTTACTATTTTAATGTCATGCTCGTCGGCCTTAAAAATGCTGGTGCCACTTACCAACGCCTTGTCACTACAATGTTCAAACCCTTGCTTGGCAAGTCGGTCGAGGTTTACATCGACGACATGTTATCCAAGAGCCTCCAAAAGCAGACCCACATCCAGGACCTCACCGAAGTCTTATCAATACTTCGAGCATACAACATGAAACTCAACCCAGAAAAATGCTAATTTGGTGTTTCGTCTGGCAAATTATTAGGACATCTTATCAGTAAATGAGGTATCGAGATCAACCCTACACATATTCGGGCCCTCAACGACATGCCTTCACCCCGAACCAAAAAAGGTGTCTAAAAGGTGGTTGATAAGATAATATCCCTCAACCGCTTCATTGCCAAATCCTCATACCATTGTGCTTGGCTCTTTTCCCTCTTACGCGACCAAGACATCTACAAAGCAAAAAAGAAAAGCGATCCTGAGATTAAATGGACAACTGAATGTGAATAGGCCTTCCTCAAACTCAAAACTTATCTTGGTCGACCCCCCATTATCAGCACCCCTATCGAAGGTGAGACACTTTCTTTATACCTCGTTGTTATAGACACCTTTATTAGTTCAGTGCTTATTTGACTCGATTCAAACGTCAAGAAGCATGTATATTTTATCAGCAAAACTCTAACACCCGTAGAAACTCGATATTCGAAACTTGAGCATTTGCTCCTCACCCTTGTCTATTCAGCCCACAAACTCAAACCATATTTTCAAGCTCACCCCATCCGTGTTATAACAAGCTACCCCCTTCGAGAAGTACTCAGGAAAAAAGAGAAATCCAGACGAGTACAACAGTGGTCTATGTATCTTGGTGAACATGACATTACATTTGAGAAGCAGATATCCCAGAAAGGCCAAGCAGTAGCAGATTTCCTAGCGGATTTCCCGGTCGAAGGCATCGATTCGGAAGAACATGAAGAAGACCTGACAGAAGACCAACCCGAAACAATAGATCCATGAAACCCTAACACTGGATGGCATTTATTCACAGATGGGTCTGTTGAACCTAATGGTTCAGGGATCGACATGGTCTTGGTCACTCCTACCAATGATCGAATAGAAAAGGCTATCAAATTAAACTTTAAATGCTCCAACAACAAAGCTAAATATGAAGCTTTGATCCATGGCCTTGACCTCGCACTCGACCTCGGCATTCCCAAACCTGCAGTTTTTACAGATTCCTAACTTGTTCAGAGACATTACACAGGTGAAAATCAAGCTAATGGTCGCATGGCTGAATATGTTCTTTTCGTTCGACAGCGCATAGACCATTTTCCTGAAAAATCTACTATCACTTATTACCATTAAAGAGAAAACTAACACGCATATGCCCTCGTCTACATAGCAGCTATGCTAGGCCAATCAGAATCCCAAACCCTCCTTATCGAAGTACTCGAACTCCCAAGTATCGACCAGATGGAAGTTAATACCATCAATACTGGGGGCGAGAGTCTCGATCCAGACGACTGGCAAACACCATTCCTCCATTATCTTAATAATGCTACCCTTCCAGATGATCCCAAAGCCTAACGGTCATTATTAGATAATTATCGTAGATATACCATCCACAAACACGAGCTACATCACAAGTCCCCAAATGGCGTCCTCCTTCGATGCATCTCTCAAGCCGAAGCCTCTACCATCCTAGCCGAACTCCATCAAGGTACCTGTGGTGCACATACTGCTGGTCGATCTATGGCACTTTGAGCCATACCTCAAAGTTAATTCTGGCCGAACATGAAAAAACAAGCCGAAGAGTATGCCAAACACTGTAACAAATGTCAGCGCCACGCTCATGATATCCACTGCCCTTCACAAGACCGCCATTTCAGTCAAGTTTCTTGGGCGCTCAAATGATGGGCTATCGATCTCATCGGTCCCTTCCCTAAAGCCTCGGGTAGCAAAGAAAATATCCTTGTTGCAACAGATTATTTCACCAAATGGGTCGAAGCTGTACATTTATGCCGAACTAGAGAAGAAGTTATCAAATTTTTATGGGAAAACATCATTACACGCTTCGAATGCCCTCATATGATTCGATGTGATAATAATCTGTAATTCGTTGGGAGTAAAGTTAGAAATTTCCTCAAGAAACACAGCATTATCCTCTCCCCCTTAACACTTTACTACCCCCAAGGAAATGGTCAAGTCGAAGCTATCAACAAAACAATAGTCGACAGTCTCAAGAAAAGAGTTGATGAAAAGAAAGGTCGATGGGTTCAAGAGTTACACCATATCCTCTGGGCCTATCGAACAACACCAAGAAAGTCTACAGGTTGTACCCCTTTCCTTCTTGCCTATAGTACTGAAGCAGTGCTCCCTACTCAATTCAAAGTACCCATACGAGATCCCAACCTCCCAGATGAAGACAATGAGTTTGAACTCAGATGTAACATGTTATGGATCGGCAAAACCAGGGATCGAGCCATCGCCAACCTCGGTTGTTATCATTCAACACTTCAGAAGTCATACAATAATATAGTTCGACCACAAAGTTTCAACATTGGAGATCTCATACTTCGACGTGTTAATCAATCCTCCAAGCCTCGAAATGCCGGCAAGTTAGCCGAATCCGGGGAAGGACCTTATGTCATGAACGATAAAACTGGCAAGGGTTTATACTATGTGATGACAGAAGACGAAGAGCCTCTACCTAACCCATGGAACACAATGCAGCTGGTTTCATACAATAGGCCAATGTATCTACCTTGTAAACCTGATGTAAACACAGAATTATTAATAAACATCTATTTCTCCTAAGCCTTGTCTCCTGTTTCCATTAAATTTCTTGGTTAAACCTGGGTATCATGTCAACCCTCGACCCGACTGTTACTTGGGGGTGACCTTGAAATTTTTCAAACTCCAAATTTTGAGCAAACTCGAGGGGCAAGGATGGTTAAAAGACCGGACCCTCGGGAATGCATTGGGGGTGAACAGATATGCTTCGATCAGGCCTTCAAAGACGTTGAGGTTCAGTGAATTTCATGGTTAAACCGGGGTATCATGTCAACCCTCGACCTAACTGATACTCGGGGGGGACCTTGAAATTTTTCAAACTCCCGATTTTGAAAAAACTCGAGGGGTAAGGATGGTTCAAAAACCAGACCCTCGGGAATGCATTGGGGGAGAACAGATATGCTTCGATCTGGTTTAAGCCGTCGAAGTCCAGTCGATTTCCAGGCTTCCTCTAAGAATCATGTCAACCCACAACCCGACTGATACATGGGGGCGACCTTAAAATTTTCAAGCTTCCAACATTCGAGCAGACTCGAGGGGCACGAATGGTTGAAAGAGCGGACCCTCGAGAATGCATTGGCGGGGAATAGGTATTGCTTCGCTGTGGCTCTGGCCTTTGAAGTCCAGTAAATTTCTAGGTTTTCTCTAAGTATCATGTCAACCTTGGCTCAACTGATACTTGAGGGGGACCTCGAAATTTTTCAAACTCCCAACATTCAAGCAAACTCGGGAGGCACGAATGGTCGAGAGACCGGACCCTCGAGGATTCGTTGGGGGCGACCACGTCTTACTTCGTTGTGGCTTAGGCCTTCGAAGTCCAGCAAATCCATCTACATTAGATCACTCTACAATCATTCGACATTTATAGCATAAACAAATACAATTATACAGAAGGATCTACAATCCCACCACATGTTTAGAACAAATGACAAGAATCTCGCACAACAATTTAATGCAGGTCAATTTCACACAAATCAGCTTCAACATAGCAGTTCAAATCAGTTCACACAAATCAAGTTCCAAGATCAACCCCACAGAAGAATAAACATGGATCAAATATTACAACTCAATAGCAAATCAGACAACAAAGGCATGGCACTCCAGTACAAATACCTTATATCGGCGCAGCTGCATCCTTACCCCCTACAGGCTCTCCAGCACCCCCAGTCGAAGGCCTTGACCCTGCATCATCTGCAATCACATCAGTTGCAGCCCCAGTAGCAATACCTTCGACCACAAGAGTTTCCATGCCCCTTCCAACACATTCAACAACAACTTCCACCTCTCTCTCATTCGTCTGCAAGGAGTCCTCGGTAATAGGATCTTTGGTAATAGAGAGACGTTCTAATGTGTCAGGATCAAACCCCATATCCTCTATGAACTCCTTCAGCCTAACAGTAACTGTACATTCACTATCAAATTATGCCTAATAACACGCCTTCAGTTCTTCCTTCTCCTTATCCTTTGCAGCAAGCTTCGATGACAACACTTGCTCGTGGTTAAAATGCTGACCCTCGAGCCTCTTATCAAAGGTATCAGTGATAGCCTTTAGGTCTCACTTAAAAACATTGTTCTCAGATAACAACAAGGCCTCCGTCCCTCGAGCAAGCTCCAGGCTATCAAGCACCTCCCGTAACCTCCTTTTTCCCACTTTCACTGCCTTGGTGAATGACTGCGCCCAAGCATATGTCTGCTAGAGTATTCGAACCGTCGATATTCCTCAAAGCATGGAGCACTTAAGAAAATTTTAGAATCTCGCAAACAATAATAAACCGCTACCTGAAACATAGTCTTCTTCATCTGCTTCGAAGATTCATTTGGGTCAGCGTCGCAGAGTTTGGCCATCGAAGCAAACTTGGCTAGAGCTTGATCTTGTCGCTCAACCTCCGTCATTTCTTTATCCTCATCCTCCGCATCATCTACCCCCAGCACCCTACGCCTTTTATACTGAGCAACCTTCGTCTGCGGTACCTACGGAGTCTCGGGAACAACCCTGCTTCTCCCTTTCTCAGCCTATGCTGGTACCTGCCTCGGCCTCAGTCTTGAAACATCACTAGCCCCTTCGGGCACTGGCGCTGCTTGCTTCGAGGCCTTTTTCACCTTTGGAACATGATGAACTATCCTTGCCAAATCATCCTCCCCTATTTCATCGGGCACTTTCGAACCACCTTCGCCTCTCCTCCTTTTTGATGGCTTCGGCATAATGGGTACGTTTCAAAATAGGGAATCTGTCTTCTTCTTCCTCTTCCTCTTGATACCAAGACTCTTGAATACATAATTAACCCACTCCTCGTCCGAATTGAGCACAACGTCAATATAATCCCTTAGATTCTCCCAAGACCGGTTAGTCGGACCTACAGAAAAATAAAAGTATAATCACAGTCTATTCGAGCAACATATCAAAATAAAACCTTTGACAGAAAACTTACTCGGGTTATAGACTCAATGATGCAACCTATAAGAGCCCTCCCCTTCGACATTCTCAAAATTACCCTGTAAATTAATTAAATCCGTATTCCAGCCTCGACCCGTTGAATACAGATCAAACAACCAGGGCTTCTCTGGGTAACACTGGATATGGTACGTCCCTACGTTCTGATTTTCTTTCCTCGAATTGAATGATACAACATCGTACCACTCAATTAAACACCTCTTCTCACTTCTCAATTTTACATTTATGGCCTCTATTACCCTCATCATCTCATAAAAGTTTGTATTCATTTGAATCGAGGCAATCTCACAAAAATTCAACACCTTATTCACCAGCCTTCGGAGATGAAGTTGCATTCCCAATCAAATATGGCCTCTATATGCCATTATACCCTCTCGCGGGTTTGACTTGAAAGTCCACCCTGCTCCTGCTATATGTAATGTTACCCTCACCTTCGACAGCTCCAAATTTGTAGCAAATCGATCCAATCTCTTTTTATCTCTAGCCAAAACAGAACCCTCAACCCTATCTAACTCAGTCGAATCCTCACTCTAATCACTTTACTCCCCTTCTCCCTTTTCACCACCAAAAGGCCCAGTATTACCCTCGCCTCTCCCCCCCCCCCCCCCCCTCCTCCTATCTCCTCCTCCTCACTATCCTTAGTCACTACCATCTTACGACGCCTAGTAATTGAAACCCCACCTGCCGGAACTACCACGGCTAAAGGGGAATCAGTTTCAGCATCTAACACTTCTAAGTCACTGCCCTCATCCATTGGAGCATGACCAGAAATACTAGCCTCGAGTTCTTCAATTTCCTCGTCTAACAGCCTCTGTCGTGAAGCTCGACGGGTATGCATCTTATCCTACAGAAGAAGAGGTGCACAATTAGATCGATACATTCTATAATCACGTGTCAATAACCCATATCTCATCTACCCCCTCCAGCAAATATAAACACTATTAAAAGCTCAATCCCAAACATAGTCCCTCTGTCAAAATCCTCAAAATCCTAAAACGGGCTAAAACTCTGACTCATGAATTCCCCCTAACCTCGACTATAACCTCCCATTTATGAAGCCAGAAGATCCTACTTACAGATACAGAAGGCAGAACCAAGTAAAAATAGATAAAAGTCAATTGACATACCTGTATTAGTAGAAGTACAGCCGAAATAGCAATTCAGTCCGTACTCAACAACAATTTCAGCAACCCCTATTAACAGCCGGTTCACGTAACAATGGTGTATGTTCTTTTCCTCTCACACTCTGGCTTTTCTCTATGAACAGTTCAGTGGTTATTTACCTTACATTTATATACCTTCTCGAAATACCAAAACCGCCTCAATTTTCAAACCACTATCATTACCACGCCTCCACTACCCCAGCTTTTCGGCTGTAATAGGTTTTGACCAGTTTACCCCTCATTCCCCTCATATGCAAACCATACACTTACTCTCAATTACCTCAAAACTCAAAGCCTTTCGAACCTTCTAACCCTCACTCGAAGCCATCCAGTTAAATCCTAATGTCAAATCGCGCATTTTCCATAAAATGAGCAAAAGTCATGATTACATGCATGGCACACTACCCCAGAAGCACGTACTGTTCTGACAGACCAGCTATCTGGGCTGTCAGACCGTCCAGTCAAATCCAACAAAACCTTCGACGCACCGACTTCTCGTATACGCTAGCAGAAATACTGTTCTGATAGATCAGACTTCTACTTCGACATATTATAATTTTTTACTTCGACAGTTCATAATCCCACTTCTACACATATCCAAATATTACTTCAACAAATCAGCCTTCTACTTCGACAGCTTACCATTTTTACATCGACAATTCATAATTCTACTTATACATAACTCAGAATATTATTTCATCAAATCAAACTTCTACTTCGACAGATTATAATTTTTACTTCGTCAATTAAAAATTTTACCTCGAGCATTCACAATCCTGCTTGCACACAGTACTGAAATATAATTCGACAGTTGTATTACCAAACCCCAATTTCATTTCATACAAATCAATACAGTACTATTCAAAAAAAATGCAAACAACCTTATGTACCCATCTAAACCACCCAATACAATAGCAAGAGGTCCCTATTTATCATCAAGGTGCTCCTCCTCGCTCCTAGGCTCAGCAGCATAATCCTCCTGCTCCACCATCTCCTCTACAAAGGACTCCAGCAAAGACAACCGATGGCCCAGAAATGGGCCCATCATCTGAAGAATCCCTCACCAATATGTAAAGGACATTCCAGCAATGGGTTACCCAGCTTCCACTTCAAACAGGTTTGGCATCTCCGCATTGATGTCCTGATAAATAAGAAACCTCCGTCGCAGTTCCAACGTCTTTTCCCACATCCGAATAGCCTTTGCCGCAATCTGGTCCACCTGCATGGTTGTAGAAGAACTCCCATTGTTTGACGATGAAGAAGAAGACATTCTGATCAGAAGAAAAAAGAAGAAAAATGAAAAGTTCTCCTTGCAACACCCCATTTTATACATGAAGGTGCATTTAAAATATTCATTAATCCCAAGTTACATTCATTGCAGTCTTCAAGTCCCCTCCTTGAGAACTCAACAGTCTGACCATTTTAGTTTCCTAGACATAACTGATTCATCTGTATCCACATTCAAACCACATTCCCAAGGACTTGTAGTCGAACAAATCCCCAGTATCGAACCATCGACCTTTTTTATACTTCGTCTCAAGCCTTTTTCACCAAGTCTTGACTAATACAGAGTCAATTCTCTTCGACCACACCATTACACTTCGAAGCCAGTCTTTTGCCAACATTCGATGAGATATAATTGCTACCATACCCATAAGTATATTCATTTACAATAACTACTAGATACAAACACACAAAATTGAAGCAAAACATTGTTTCCATTCCATCCCACAAATTACAAAAATAGAAACATAAAATTTACAAACCCAGATAAACAAAACTACAACAACAACAAAACCCATCAAAATACAGTCTTACACAAACAAGAAACCTATCTCCACCACCTTAAGAAGAAGGTGTCCTATTTCCAGACAGGCCAGTCCTTTTCGCCGAGCCTTGCTCCTCCGTCACCTCTTCTACGCGAACGAGACACTCAGCTAAAGCCGATAGGTAGAGGTAGCATTCCTCAGCAGTCGTGAACTAATACTTCAGCTGCCCCCAAAAGTAAGCGTAAGACTCCCTATTGATGGGTTCCCCGACCTCTAGTTCTACCAGTTCAGGCATATCCCAATCGAGATTACGATGACCGAAGAACTTTAGATGTAATTCAACAGTCTTTCGCCCTATGCGACGATCTCGGGTGAATCCCATCCCTTTTTGGTAATGTGTGTTGGGTGCGGTATCCATAAAGTTTTTCAAAATATGCAAAAGGAAGAGAAGAGAATGAAGCAGAAGAAGAATACATAGTATCCCTACCCCCATAACCCATACTTATAGCCTCATCTCATTTATTACCCTATAACCACAAACATCTCTTTATTACCCTCTTTTATTACCTACCCAGAAACCAACAGTCAAACCGCTCAACTCCCAACGCCAAACAATTTTCTCAGCAAAGACCTTTATACTTGTTTTTGAGCCCTTCGCTGAGAGGGGGCGAATGTAGTAGCCTACTCGTAGCCTTCTGCTCCAGTCAAACACTCGATGGCTACTTTGAAGCCTACTCGAATATATCGAATCCCATACAATCCCCTAACAAGTCTCCCAAAGATTACCCGAAGACGAAGCCTCGACTCCGAACAAACCTCGAAGAAGAACTTCACTTCAACATCAAAAATGCTTCGACCATATTCGTACATGGTCAAAGCATGACAAGACAGCCAGCTCACTAAAGAGAAACGGCGTCGTTGTCAGTCTAGTCAGCTACAGTGACAAAACCAACAGGCAGATACAGTGATAATGCACAGTGACAGAACCGACAGATAGTTATAGTGATAGAGTATGGTGACAGGCCCTGCATTTCCGGCTTCAACACCAACTCCGGGATACCTGCTCGATATCCAGAGGATACCCATATTGTGTACTTGTAATCTGGCCTAACCTTGGTGACTTAGCCCTTCCTATGATTCTATAAATAGGAGAGATGGGGAACCAAGGAGGGGTTAGAAAATCTCTATCAAACCCCATACAGTTTACCTTCGATCACCTTGTAAAACCCAGTACTCGAACCTTCGACCACTCGACAGAAATAAAAGCACTCTTAAAAATCCTCATCAGAGGTTATGGAGAGTCACATTCTAGATTATTTGCATTCTAGATTATATATTTGAATCCCACTGTTTGAAGACTAAACCCCGTGGTGTAAGAGCCAACTTCCCCTTCACAAGAAGTTAGGCCCCTACAGGCCTCGGTACCATAGATAAGGAAGATTGGAGTGCAGCCTGTCTACTGACATTGAGTAGTACGATATGCCCATAAGACATGAGGAAGTTCACAAACCCAATTCCCTTTTTTCTATGAGTGTAGCCTTTTCAAGAGTCAATCTACGATGGTTTTGTTAGTGATTTTGGTTTGGCCATTGTCTTGAGGGTAGTAGGGATTTGATGGTGAGTAAATGATGTTGCATTGGTTGAGGAAAGTTATGACTTTTTCTCCAACAAATTGGGGCCCGTTATCCATACGAATTAGGTGGGGGAACCCAAAATAATCGGTAGCAACGAAGATGTGGCAGCGGTTACTTGGAGAATTGGGAAATTCGCCGACAAGATCGAGTACCCATCTTTTGAATGGCCAAAATACCTTATTTGCATAGAGTTCGGGCGCAGGGGCGTAGATCATCTTTCCATGTCACTAACACGTGTCACATTTGCGTGAGTACTCTTCTGCTTGCTTGTGCATGACGGGCTAGAATACTTCTTGTGTAATGGTTCTGTTTGCAAGTAATCGACCTGCGGCATGGGAGTCACAAGTCCCTTCATGGAAATCATGAAGCATCTCATCCGTTTTCTATTTGGAGAAGCATTTGAGGTAAGGCCTCATGACTGAACGGTGGTATAAGGTACCATTTTGAGTGGTATAGCTGTTTGAGTGGTCAATCAGTTGTCGCTGCTCCTTTGGATCAACGGGAAGTAGTCCTTCGCATTTTTTTTTACACCGAGATAAACTAAGAAAGGCTTTCGCCAATCGTCATCTCCCCCTTAATCGCCCCCAGTGTTGGTCGTGCATGCAAAAATGCGATCAATGCAGGGGGTTGAAATCACTTCGATCTGGAGATATCGAGCTTCTGTACCTAAGACCCCAGCTAGATATGCCAAGGAATTGGCATGTCTATTTTCTCCTCGAGGAAGATAATCGAGAGTTGCTTGAGTGAACTTGCCCATCCTATCTGTAATGAGGGCATCTTATTCGATCATCTTGCCATTCTTCTTGTATTGCTCTGAGTAATGGTGAACGATGAGTAGTGAATCTGTGTAAACTGAGAGCTCGGGGTCTAGTCCGTGAATGAGAGCTTTGTACTCGATGACATTGTTTGAGGCCTTAAAATCCAAATGGATTAATTTCTCAATTTTGTCGTTGGAAAGAGTAATCAATACGATTCCAATCCCTGACCCTGCGGGTCCAACTAATCCAACTATAAGAAGTTTCCACCCTTTCCTTGTTATCCATTCAGCTCATTTATCAAATACTTTATGGGGTGGATCTTCTGTAACTTCCTCTGCAAGGTCAGGATCGCGCTCCTTCCACTCGGGATCTTCTATTGGAAAATTTGTGAGAAAATTGGCAACGGCCAGCCCCTTTTCGAAATGACGTTGTTCAAACTTTATATCTTGTTCTCTCAAACTGACTGACCATTGTTGCACTCTCCTTGATTTTTTATTCTTGGATAGAACCTCCCGAAGTGGGCAGTTCGTTATAACTTTGAATAAATGAGCTTGAAAGTAATGTTTGAGTTTCTGTAAAGTATAAGTAAGAGTGAGAAGAAGTTTCTCGATTTTAAAGTACCTACTATCCGCAGGAGTGAGGGTTTTGTTGATGAAGTAAACTAGTTTCTCAATTTTCCCTTCAAGATGGATGAGAACCGAGCTGAGTGAAGTATCTCTAACTGCTAGATAGATAATCAGTTCCTCATTATCTATTAGGGTGCTCATAATAAGAAACTTCCCAAAGTAGGTTTTGAGGTCCTGAAAAGCTATTTTGCATTCTGATGTCTATTGAATCTTTATATTTGGCTAAACTTTTCCTCGCTTGATGCAACCGCAGGGTAGTAGGAACAACAAGCGACAGCGGTCTAATGATTTTGAAACGTAACGATTGATAGAGGCAACCTTGCCGATAAGTTTCGGAACATCTTTCATCGCTCGTAGAGATGGTATGTTAGGGAGAGCCCGAATCTGATCTGGATCGGCCTCAATCCCTTTCTTACTGATGAGGTAGCCCAGAAATCGACCTGAATATACTCTAAATTAACACTTATCAGGATTGAGACGCATCCTTTAAGATCAAAGAATGTTGAATACTGTGTTGAGATCTGAAATATAGTTGATGGACTGTATGCTTTTGCACAAGAGATCGTCAATGTAGACTTCCACGACTTTCCCAAGCTGTGTTTTTGAACATAGTAGTCATTAAGTGTTGATAAGTTGCACCTGCATTTTTGAGTCTGAAGGGCATGACTTTATAATATTAAAGTCATCTTTTAGTGAGGAAAGCAGTTTTTTATCTTCATCGAAGAGTGAAATCTAATTGTATCCCGAAGCAACGTCCATCATGGATAGGAGTTCATGACCTGCTGTGGAATCAAGGATCTGATGAATCTTGGGAAGAGGGAAACTATCCTTTAGAGTATGTTTGTTGAGATCGGTAAAACCCATATAAACTCAGACTTTCCCTTTTTTCTTTGGGATAGCGACGACGTTGAATATCCAATCTGGATACTTAATTTCTCGAATGAATCCCACTTTGATCAATTTCTTGATCTCCATGTTAACTTCATCTTGAAGTTGCGGTGATAGGCACCGCTATTTCAGTTTGACTGCCGTTACATTGATGTTAATGGCCAATTTGTGACATGCCTTGGCCAGATCGACCCCAGGCATCTCTTCGAGGATAATGCAAAATATCTCAGTTTAGTCGTAAGAACTGAATAAGAGTGTTTTTTCCGTGTTGAACCAGCTTAGTACCAATGAAAGTACCTCTGCTAGGTCCATCAATGTTGATGTATTCGGTGGGCTCCTCCCTGGAAGGCTGATCATCAGGGTGATCAGCTTTCAATAATTATTATGCAGCATATCAGTCTGAGGTATCTAGAATAGTAGAGACGGTATTTTTGCAAGCTCGAGGAAGCTTTTGACAACCCCTAATCTCATAGATACCATCATTGTGTTTGAAGAGGAGTGCTTGATGATAGGTGGAAACGATTGCTTCCATATTATGAATCCAGCAACGGCCCATAATCCTGAGATAACAAAATTTGGCAATGATCACATAAAAGATGACGCCGATTATGGCTGGTCCTGCGGTAATAGGCAAGATTATTTTCCATACTCATTCTTCCTTAGAACCATTTAACCCACTGATATCAGTGTCGCTTTGAATGACTTGATCGGCTAAATCCATTTGGTCAATAGTGCTCTGAAAGATAATCTCAATGCCGCTACCAGTATCGATCATCATCGTATGCATGAAAAAAAATTTCATCTTGAGCATTATGTCTAATACATCATGATGTGGGAATTTGACATGGCTAGTATCGCAATCTTTAAATGATATCCCGAGCTGGCGATTGCTCAACTCAGATAGAAGTTTAGCTTCTTTGTCTTGAGGTATGAGATCGCAGCATTCTGATAATCTCATTTGCTTAAATCTGTTAGAGTTGGTGATCTGATTGATCTCGATCCTGTTGTTATGGTGCATATGGTAGAGATGCTTCTCCTCAGCTTGATCTTCGACCTGGTCAACTTCAAGCTGCTTCTTATAACTACTCGGATTGGACTATGTTCAAGAGACTGCAGAGAAGATAAAGACAACTCAAGAGAAGTTAAAGACTGCCCAGAGTTGACAGAAGAGCTATGCGGATCGAAGGTGCAGGCCCTTAGAATTTTATGAATGAGATTATATGTTTTTAAGGGTATCACCATATAAGGGTTTGATACGCCATGGAAAGACTGGAAAATTAGCTCCAAGGTTTGTGGAGCCATTTTAGATCGTTGAGAGGATTGGAGCTGTAGCATACATATTAACTTTACCACCTCAGTTGTCTAGGTTACATGACGTGTTTCATGTTTTACTATTAAGGAAGTGTGAGCCTGATGCTCAACAAGTTGCTAACTTGATGCCTTTTGAGGTTAAAGAAGACGCTTCATATTAAGAAAAACCTATTCAGATTGTTTATTATAAATTGAAGGAGCTGCGCAACAAGAAAATTTCGTTAGTAAAGGTTGTGTGGCAACACCATGGAGCTGAGGAACTAACTTGGGAACGAGAGGTCGAGATGTAGGAACAATATCTACATCTCTTCGAATATTAAGGTACTAACTCATTATTTAAATTTCAAGAAAAAATTTCTTTTTAAGGGTGGATAATTGTAACATCTCAAAATTTTAGACCCTTAGATTAAGTAACATAGAGATCTTTCGATATAATAATGAATAGTGAATTTTAGGCTTAGAAATGGACGTAGATTATTGAATAAGAGTTGTCTAGTACGATCTTAGGAACTCATAGGCTTTTACAAAACTTAAATCGAAGATCGGGTGTGAGAGTTATAGGCGAGTGAAGTTCAGGATAAAATAATAATTTGGACAGCTTATATGCGAAGTTTTGCAAGAAAAATATTGTCGCTGGCACGCGTTTATTAGTGCCATGTGCTAAAGTTACGGGCTGCCATCACCTAACCAATGTGTCTTCATAAGAATAAAGGTATTTAACACCTCATACTTAGCTTAATACCACCTCATGCTTAAGAACAACTATAAATTACCTTACACCAATATTTCATATTCCTTTGATGCCTAAAGAAAAGGAGAGCTACGATTTAAAATTCCTCAACCTCAACCTCATCACCATCATATCATTATCCTTTATGCCTAATCCATCCCATAGTCCACCTATCTTCAACAAGAGAAATTCTTAGAGGAGAAAGCTTTGGATTAAAGGTATAAGAGCTTAAATTAAAGACATATATAAGGATGATTGAAGGCTAAGCAAGCAAGAAATATAGAAGAAAAGCAACGAAAAATTAAAGGCTTCGAGAAATTGAGGAAGCGTTTGAAATTAGGGAAAACACAGGTAAAGAGAAATTTTCCAAAGAGGCAAGTAATACCATCTTGTAACAGTGGAAATGATCTTGTAGGTTCATTTTCATGATAGTAGCTTAGTAAAATTATCGATTGAGTATACAATTCTTGTTTGTTGCTTTTCTGAAATTCTTACATATATAGTTAGCCTGAATATTCTGTTATGTTACTATAATTTTAACTCCTAGAAATTTTCATGTATGAGGTAAAAGTTTTGGATATAAATTCACTAAGGTATCAGGAAGTTGTGGTATAAATTTTAGAAAACATGATTGACTTTTTCAGCATAAAACTAATCCCATAACAGAGGAGTATATTAGCTGTGTTTTGTTAGGGAAGTTTTTGGACCTCTGAATTGTGAGCAGGTTTTGATGCCTCCATCTAATTTGATAATTGTTCTTTCTTGATGAATCATAGACCTGGGTTTTCTGGTCCGTAGGATTTGATGGTTGTTCGATCCGAGTTTTACATAACGAGATATGCATGTTTTACAAAACTACTCAAAACTAGATTTTTACACCATCGTGAGTCATTTTGGAACTTACCTTTGGTTTTATAAAAAAAATGAAAATTCACCTAGTATATTTGGTGATCAATCCAAGGTTGAAAAACTAGTGGGGTTTTTCAAAAAGGATTTCAAAAGAGAAATTTGTTTTATAAAATTGGGAATGTTTGGACAAATAAATTTTGAAATATATTTTCTCTTTGTATTGGATGAGGGGTGAGATGCAACCTAGTTACATCGAGTAAAATAAGACTACTTTTATCTCGTTCTACTTTACTAGGGTTCTTTGAGTTTGCCAATACCAATGGACTTGCAACCCTAGGGTTAAGCTCTGAAGTTCACCGATCTATGTAGAGTGGTGAGAAGCTGATCTTATCAATAACATGTACTAGGATAGTCTAGGGAGAGTGACAACATGGAAGAGAAGTTCAGGCTAGTAATAGATGGATGCGACATAATTGTTTTGAGATATAACATGACCAAGTGATAAGATGACTTGTGTGTCTAGTTTTATTCTAAGGAATATAAGTTGGCCGACGAGGAAGCCAAAGAATGTTTATTGGACAAGAGTGGGGTTAGAGCTCAAATTGGGCATCGTACAAGCCACAAGATGTCACTGCAATGGTTCGAAGAACCCGTACTAACTAGGGATTCACATTTATGTGTTTTTAATTTCCCTCACAAGGGGATTCAACCTAGTTTACCTCTATAAAGGGCTTCCGAAAAAGGTACAACAACACGATGTACTCTACCCCGCTAACATAGGCTATCAAAATAGATGGTCTGTAAGGGCAACAAGGTACTCTGTCTCGTCAACATAGGTTATCAAAACAGAAAGTCTATTTAGATAATAAGGTACTCTGCCTCGACAAAGAGATGGTCTATATGACAACGGAGTACGCTACCTTGTCAGCTTAGGCTATCAAAAGAGCTGGTTTGAAGGATAATGAGGTACACTGCCACACCAGTGTGGGCTGTTAAAAGAGTTGGCCATCTTTGACTAAGATATTTTATGTCTCTCGAACGGGAGAATAAGGGAAAGGGTCGTGTTATATTGGCGAGCTTTAGTTGGTGTCTTAGGGAGTGAATCTAATAACTCACTAAAATACTAAGGGTATGAATATAGAAGCAGTCTGACGCGGATTGCCAACTAGACAAACCCAAAGCGCCTAACATCTATTATGTGATTATCATAAATCATCTTTACCTGCTCTTATATCAATTTAATTCAACATACTTTTACACTGTTAATTATTTTGCAAATGATTATAGACTTGATTATTACTATTATTAGCTAGTTTTGGCATTGCTCAAGGAGTTGGGGAGTTTGCTCACCCAATCCAATACATTTTAGATTCAAGTACCGAGGACAATGAACCTATTGAGTATTACTAGATATTAGATGATATTTTGTTGTATAATAGAACCTAGCTAGACTGACAGTCTATTAATGTAGATCATGTAGATAGTGATACTTGGCTTTCATATTGTACGAATAAAGATTTATCTATGTATCATAATCAGTGTTATATATTTTATGGTCCCAATTGTCTGACATGCTTTATTATAACTAAGTTATTTAATTAGATAGTTGAGAATGCATGAAAAGAAATTTTTTAAGAGTATAGATTTCCATACTAATGTATAGTGAGGAACCTTGTGAGGAACCTTGCCGGCAGTTCAACAGGCACTTCCTGCGCTTTCTAGAATGGAGTGTTCAATGGGGTAAAGGTACCCATAAATTCCATTCCTCAAACATCAAATGGTTCAATGATCAAGATTGGGTTTAGAGGCATCATATTCCTACGGGACAAGGCTCTCATTCTCTAACATCTATAACAAGCCTTACAAAATTCGTGAGCGTCACGAAATAAGGTAGACCAATAAAATCCATATTGTAAATTTTTTTGTAGAGGACATTTTAGAACATAAGTGGCCACCACAAGATTGGGAGTAACAGAATTTCATGACTTTTTTATGCCCAGAATCAAGGACACATCTCCTAATGATTTGATCATATCAATATTTCAACAAGTAGGGGTCATCCCAGAAGAAGTGTCAGGCCCCACTAAGAAATTTATTCTTATCTGGCTTGGTCCAAAAACTAGGAAGGTGCCCTGTGATAAGATAATTCAGTATGTCCATAAACCATGCTACAAAAGACATAGAGCAAATGGACATGAGTTGCTCTTCGGGAAAGGACTCACGAATAGGTAAATGACCTATCTGGAGAATCATTGTCTATTCGATAAAGGTGGTTAGCTACCACATTCTTGACATCATTTTTATCCCAAATCTCGATATTAAACTCCTGAAGCAATAATACCCACCGGATTAAGCGTTGCTTGGTGTCCTTCTTGGAGTGATCCAGGAGGATCTAGACATTAAACCCCTTAGATATAAACAAAAGGTGAAGTCTATTCGAATAGATAATTTTTGTATTCGAACAAAATAAATTCTGAGTCTTTTGTTTGAATAGACAAATGTTCTATTCGAATAGAGACTATTCTAAGTAGACTATTCGAATAGACTTTTGGGTCTATTCAAATAAATACTGTTATGAGTAGTCTATTCGAATAGAGAATGGTTATGTTTGAACAGAGGCGCGACTTATCATAGTTTTAGGTTGTTTCTAGGGCATTTTTGTCCTATGTTAAAACTATAAAACTTGTAACCTTTAAAAGGGAAAGGCTACGTAATGTAAAAGGGATCCAGAGATCAAGAGAGAAATTTATTATAATAATATTTTAAGCAATTGAAGCTCTTTTTTGGAAGTTTTACCCACTAATTTTGTGTTCTTTGCATTAATTCTTTGATAAGGTTAATCTTAATCCAATTGTGGATTATGGAGAGAATGTGTTTGATAGCAGCATGATCCGTATAGACTAATACTTTAGAACCTATGTGACAAGAACAAAATTTTTCTAAAACAAAGACTATCGCTAAAAATTCTTTCTATGTGGTTGTGTAATTGAGTTGTGCATCATTAAGAGCTTTACTGGCATAATAAATGACACGCAGAAAGTTATTAATGTGTTATGCCAAAACTGTACCAATAGCATAGTCAGATGCGTTACACATCAACTCGAAAGGTTCATTCCAATTTAGAGGTTGGATGATGGGTGACGATGTTAGACATGTCTGGATATTCTCAAAAACTTTAAGTCATGGATCATCGCATAAGAAGGTGGTGTCCTTGGCGAGGAGATTACAGAGGGGTCAAGTAATTTTGCTAAACTCAGGAATAAAACGTTGAATAAATCTTGCATACCCAAAGAATGAATTAACGTCCTTGACTGTTCGTGGGTACGAGAGATTAGATATGACATCTATCTTGGCTTTATCTACTTTGATTCTATTTACTGATATAACATGTCCTAACATTATGCCTTTCTTTACCATGAAGTGGCATTTCCCCAATTTAGAATAGGATTTTTCTGCTGACACCTAACAAGAACAACAGATAAGTGGTAGAGATATTGGTCAAATGAATCTCCAAAGAGGGAGAAATCATCCGTAAAAACCTCAAGGAAATGTGTAGCCATATCATAAAAGAGGATCAACATACATCGCTGAAATGTTTCTGGAGCATTACATAACCCAAAGGGCATGCGGCGATAGGCAAACCAAAAGGACAAGTAAATGTGGTTTTATCTTGGTCCTCTACAGCGATGGGTATTTGATTGTACCCAGAATACCCATTAAGAAATCAATAGTATTCATGGCCGGCGAGACGTTCAAGCATTTGATCTATGAATGGTAAGGGGAAATGATCATTTCTAGTGACCGAATTAAGCTTTTTATAGTCAATACACACCCACCACCTTGTGGTCATACAAGTGGGGACAAGATCATTGTGATCATTCTTTACAATAGTGATTCTAGACTTTAGGAACAGCATGAATTGGGCTCACCCATGGGCTGTCAAAAATGGGATAAATAATCCCATTGTCAAGCAGTTTCAAAAAAAAAGCCACACAACCTCAGTCATAGTCGAGTTAAGCCATCATTGTCCTTCTCTGGACTTCTTGGCATTATCCTCAAGTTTTATCTTGTGTTTGCACAGAGAAGGACTAATACCCTTAATATTTGAGATGATTCATCCAAGAACTTTTATGCTTCCCATATACGCATTAATTTCTCTTCATTCTTAGGTTCTAAGTCGGATGTTATCTTAGCAAGAAGAGTTTAATTAGGACATAGATAGATATATTTGAGATTTTCAGGGAGAAGTTTAAGTTCTAACTTAGCGGCTACTTTTTCCGCTTTTAGAATAGGATCTTCGACTTTTAGCATTTTAACATTATCATTGCTATCCAAACCAGGAACATAATCCAATAGGGCATTGACCCCATTAATGAGGTCATCAACGTCTAAATCCACTCAAAAATGTGCAAGATAAGCTTATAATGGGTCCTTAGGATTTTAGTTGTAAAATGTGTTGTATACAACAGTACCAAGCATGTTACACTCATCGAGTTCATCTTCAAACATAGTATGAGTTGTATTTAAGATATTCAAGTCAATAATTTTATTTTCATAACTCAACTTCATAGTTCTACTACGATAGTTGATGAATGCATTAGCGATGGCCAAGAAAGGTCAGCCAATGATCATGAGTATCTTACTATTAGGGTCTTCTACTGGGTTTGTGTCAAGGACCACAAAGTCCAGAAGATAGAAAAAATCTTCAACCTGAACAAGTACATCCATCACAACTCCCCTAGAAATTCAAATGGATCAATCTGCTAGTTACAAGGTTCTGTGTATCAATTTTAGTCCTTCAAGACCTAGCTACTCATATACTGAATAAGGGATCAAGTTGACACTGGTGTCTAAATCAAGTAAGGATTTCCCTATGCGATTTGCCCCTATGTGATAAGAAATTGTTGGCATTCCTCGAACTTTGTATTTTATGGGTGTTTTGTTCAAGATTATAGAGCTGCCCTGAGCATCCAATTGAATAGAATTTTTATTGTCATGGAAATTAAAAGCTTTCGTGGAAACATTTATATGTTTCTTAAATGTACAGAGGTCTTTAAGATGTTTTACATAGGAAGGAATCTGTCGTAGCGCATCGAGGAAAGGAATAGTGATCTTAAGATTCATGAGCATTTCCTTAACCTCTTCATCAGGAATGTTCTTTTTATTGTAAGCCGATGGGGAAAAGTTGTTCTAGGAATTCTAGGCAGATCGTTTTTGATAATTTTCTCACTTGGAAAAACTTTTTTGGTCTCTTCCTCAACAAAAGGAGTTTCTTCACTCATGGGTTCTCCCCCTTCTTCAACTTTCACAGTTCTAGGATTAGGACTTTCATGCAGTTCATCCTTTGGCATCCTAACTTTGTTGTCTGCATTCTTTCAACTTTTAAGTATGGTCACCATATTCGCATGATCGTTGTATGAATTCTCGGTTTGATCCTTCCAATTGGGTTGGGTTTGACTTGGAAACATTCTTTTGTCTCTAGTACTTAACCCATATGCCAGCTGAGCAATTGATGTTTATATTCGATTCATGGATTGCTTATTCATTTGCATGAGTAATTGTATCAACTAGTTGTTAGATTGCAATAGGGCTTGGATGCCATCATCTGAAGATGGTTTCCTATTCTGAGGAGGAATGTAAGGAATATTTTACTAAAAAGGTTGGTGATTAGAATGAAAGGATGCACCACCTTAATTTTGATTTGAATTACTCCCTTGGTAATATGGTCTACTAGAATAGCTATTTAAATTATTCTTCCTTGAAAAATTTCCTTGATGATGTGACTGGTTATAAGGAAAAGAGAAAGTTTTTGATGAAACATATTCACTTGATCCTTCCTAGTTTCCCTAATTTTGTGAATCAAAAGGAAATCTTGAGTATATAGTCCAACATCATCGCGCGCATCACAAGCTTTTTTATCATCATAAAAAATGGGTGTGTGGACATTTTGTTTCCCCCTATTTCTAAGAACTTTATCTTACATAGGACGATCGTCAATGTAGCTTCTGAATTATAGTTAGATCAAACTCTAAAGATATTACCCCCATTTTCTTGCAAATCAGTTTCTCTCATGGTTCCCCAGGTTTACAATTTTCACCCATCCCTTCTAAGAAGTCCAAACCCTCTACATCATCCTTATCAATGAATTTCCCTAAGCAAAAGGATTTTATAGTTCTCCTGGTTTTGATATCCAATCTATTATAAAGATTTCTAGTTAGGACCAATGAGTCGATACTATGACAAGGGCACTATAGGATTAGTCTTTTATATCTCTCAGGATAATCATTTAAGTTATCTCCATGAAGTTAGGTAATCCAAAGAATGGTCCTGCGTAGGATCTCAGTTTTCTCAAGAGAAAAAAACTTCTTGTAAAAGGCTTCTGTAAGCATCTTAAAACTCGTGATTAATTTTGGTCGCAGAGCTTGAAGCCAGCTCTTAGCTTTCCCTAGTAAAAAAAGGGGAAACAACTTGAGTTTCATGGCCTCCATTTCGCTCTCATTCCTATACTTTTGGAGGAACATTAAGTAATCAAAATCCTTAACATGACCATATGGGTTCTCATCTTCACCTCCTGAGAATTTTAGTAATAAATTGATGAACGCATTCCTAAGTTTAAATTGCCTAATGGTAGGAGGTAAAATAATGCATGAGGTACAATTTTTCATTTTTTGGAACATATGATCCTTAAGTGGGATTCGCACAAGTCCTTGACCATTCTCGTTGTCATTAATATCTCCCATCTCAAATGATTGGGGTAGAACACTAAACGGAGTAAATGAGGAAATTAGACTCAAATTGAGTCTCAATGGAAAGATGGGGAAATAAAAGGTTACTAACTCACCCTCAACAAGGAAGAGTTCCCTACAAGGAAGGTTTGTACGGTCTCTCATGTCAATAGAGATTGGAATCTCCAGTTGGGTTGACTCACCTACCTCGAAGTGGATTAGAATATCTATCAAATTAGATTCTCGAAGCCTCTCAAGACGATACCTAGACACTCGAAACTATTATTTCATACACTGATAGATGTGCGCACTATGATGATCATACAAGAATGTGCTCTACAAAAATAAATAGAACAACCTTTTCAAATAGGCCTTAATTAAGGTCAAGTTGTAAACCCGATCTCAAGGTTCAGTCCTGACAGTGGATCGGTTCGCACGTTTAGTTGTGTATACTTGCTTTAGCAATAATTCACGTATAGTTCTAGTAACCTAGAAGCACCTGTACTGGAAGGTGGGGGGACTGCTTGGAATCACATTTCCACACTAGTTATGCAAGGGAACATACTTCTTTTAAGAAAACGTAGTCTCTATCAGAGGCCTTAATGAGCGCATTCCTAAAACTCCCAGTCTAAGCTCTGTAAGTCTTTTTATCCATCTATATATTTTATGGCTTAATCTTGGTTTATTTTAAAGTCAATGTCTTGTTTCGTAAATGTTAAATCGGGTGGTGACCTCCCGAGGTCCTAGTGCGTGGTGCCACACACGGGTGATGAAATCTCATTCTTTGCTTACTCTTTTATAAATACTAAATTTTTAATTGTGCAATCATCAATCACATGAACAAACATTTACCGCATCGCAGGAGGGTGCGATGGGAAAGTGTACCTGTGGGGTGGCCTTTTTAGAAGCTCGTTGTTTACCCCGATAAAACCATTGAGATGGCACACCCGGGCTCTCTAGCTCAGGTAGGCGCTGAAGAGTGGTCCTCCCCGAATGTGTGTTCCAATATAGCCCTTACATAAAAAGTACCATTTAACCTCGCCTTAATTACACATTCTTTACTCAAGAGTACAAGTTTTCCTTACTACAACTCACTCAAAAAGAAGAGAGAGAAAAAGTACTACCCTAATATTTTTTTATTTTTTTACATTTTTTTTTTATCTGCGATCAAATTGCATGAGAAATCAAAAATTGAAACCGTGAACCCAACAGAACTTAGCAAAACATCATGATCATTGCCTTGGATTGGTAGTCTTTGTTTAAAACCTTGATGATGTCAGCTCCTTATGAAATGATGACTTGTTTGAATGAAAGTGATCGACCCCACAATCTAAGCTCAACTTTAATGTTCCCCTTTTTATTTTAAATCTTGATTTACTTGCTTATAACTGCCCTCCACCTTTGTTGCCTTCTTTATGTGTTGGTAAGAACATGGGCAGCAGGCTAGCAATCGCTAATATAGCGATCTAAATTATGCAAAAACTCCTTCAGGATCGCCTTCGCTTAAATAAAGCTCTAAATCACAAAATCAATGACTATATGTGTCGATATTGTTGTGATCAGAGTTTGTCAATTGGCCCATAGTTTAATGTTTGTTTAATTTTGGCTTTATGTGTTTATAATATGTTTTATTTAATAAAAAATGTTGTGCGTCAATTGAGTTGGAGCAGCGCCAGTTGATTTGGATCAGCGCCAATAGAGTTGGTACAGGGTTTTTTTGTTTAATTTAAAAATAATAATAATAAATATTGTGCCCAACTTGAATTAAATTGGTACTGCACCAATTCAAGTGGCACACAACCTTTTTTATATACTATTTTTAATTAAAAAAGAAAATTTGACATATATAGTAGCCTACTCGTAGCCTTCTAACACTGGTCGAATACTTGAAGGCTACATCGAAGCCTACCTGATGACTCGAAGCCTAGTATGTCAATAATCAAGCCCACGAAGCCTTCTGAGACTATTTGAACACTCGAAGGAAACATTAAGCCATAAATACTTCGACCATGGGCACACATGGTCGAAGGGAAACATGTTAGGCAGCTAGCTCACCAGACAGAACAGTAGAGTACGCTGCATGACAATTGTGGTACCAGATCCAACAACTACAGTGTCAGAGCCAACAGCTACAGTGTCAGACTCGACAAATTGTAGCGTCAGAACCTACTCCGGGTGCAAGTCAGTTGTCTCCGGAGGATACAGATGTAACTGGACCTCCCATGGTGACTTAGCCCATCCAATGTTCTATAAATAGGGGGCAGGAACTGTGAAGGGGTTAGAAAATCTCCCCAAAAAGCCTTGCAAGTTTACCTTCGAATACCCTATAAACCACACTGTACTCGATACTTTGACTACTCGATATTTATATCATCACTCTTAAAAATCCTCATCAGAGGTCGTGGAGTAACCCATTCAAGGCCTCCACGCAAGTATATTGTCAGTAAGTTAGTCCTTATTATTATTGATTATACGCTTGAACCCCTAGTAGAGGATAAACTTCATAGTGTAAGAGTCAGCTGCCCCTCCCGCGAAGTTAGGCCCCTACAATATATGCATCCCCACCCTGAAGAAGATTACTTTTCTAGCCCTCGCTACATGTCATATTCTTTCCTCATTAGCCAACGTGGTTGGTTAATTTAGCCAGCCTGCTACCCATGCTCTAATGGTTTTACACAACAAGTAGCAATAAAGTTTAAAATTTGATGTATTTAAAATCTGTAATAACTCTTTGTAGCTGCCCCATACTTGCTGCCTTCTTGTGTTTATTATTAAATTGGTTGCACAACAATTTCACTCACCAATGTCTACCAACTTTAAATATCACGATCAAATCAGGAACAACTTTGATTTTTTTGACAACCAAGAACGACATGGGTGCTTCACTATTATGTTGTATGGGTAGTAAGTTTTACCTAGATCTCTTATAAAGCAATAACACAACAATATACCAAAAATAAAGGAGGGGAAAAAATGTAAAACTGAAAATCACTAATGTTAAATTAAAGAGGCTAATAAAATAAAACACAATCAAAGACATTTTTTTAATTATCGTATGAAATTGACAACGGTGTATGCCTATCACGCAAGTGACCCGGGTTCGATCCTCGACAACTATGCCATTTTGATAACGGTTAAAAATTCGGTGTTTAGTAAGGGTAGAAATCAAGTGTTGTTCACTTCAGAACAGAACTAGAGAAATTTTGGTTTGTGTTTTAGTAGTCGAATGTTGTAAAGCCGCAAAAATCATAGATTTGATTTTAAGCAAGAATATAAGTCTAGGGGTTTTGGATTTCACCGCAATTAACGAATAATATCAATGTAGTTTTGTATATTTTCTCCAAATATTGAAATAACGAATGTCGACCATTTGTCGATGTAATCCCATGATCAATGAAACCAAGTAAAACATATTGTATAAACTAAGTATATACCAAAAATACATTTCATGAAATACGTGCTAACTATGAAATGTTAATTAGTAACAATACTTCAGAGAAATTCAATATTAATACATTTTATGTGAAAATACTTACTATGTCATTTGAGAGTCTCAAAACTAAACCTATATATATACTTTAAGAGATTATAGGATGATAATAAATCTCCCCTACGACATGGTGATAGGATTTTTTTATACTATGCTCATATCGGGGTGGAAAAGAATATACTCTACTACATGAAATTATACGCTAATGGCGATGATTTAGCCAACCATTACAATAATGATAAAGTCAAGATAATATGATAAAGGAAAGAAATACATAAACTAAGAATAAAATAT
Source organism: Kingdonia uniflora (assembly GCA_014058105.1). NCBI lineage: Eukaryota > Viridiplantae > Streptophyta > Magnoliopsida > Ranunculales > Circaeasteraceae > Kingdonia > Kingdonia uniflora. The sequence goes on along the minus strand of JACGCM010002435.1, from coordinate 347,631 downwards.
GAGAATTGTATTGATGAGAAACAAAACTTATAAAGAATTTCAATGCTATAACTTTGCTCCAAGTTCTCTAACAATGTTCATTTATACTCTATTACAATAATTTTCTCAAGTTTTTGGATGTTTTTTATAAGCTTACCACCTCTTCTTTTATAAAAGGAGAGGCTTCTTACATTTTATAAAAGTGTAACCTCCAAGAGTTATCATCTAAAATATGCTCTCCAGCAGTTCATCTTTTGATCTATATCCCGGTATTTGCACATATTTGGTAAATGAGCTTCATGTGACCTGAAATGCAAAAATTAGTTATAAATTATGTTTAATAATAAAATTAATGATAATAAACATTAAGTTATAGGGGAAAAGTGGTCATTTTGCATGCCATCACTGTGTGCACTACTTTTTTTCCCACATGTTTATCTGTTATGCACCTAGCCTTATATAAACAAATCATTTGGTTTTTCCTATTTTACTTGTATGTTAGAGCAGTTCAACGCGCGGGTGAAAAATCGTAACTCCTTGTTGGACAAAAAAAGTATGCAATTCTGGAAGACTAGTATGATAAACCAGAATTGCATATGATTTTGTTGGAGGTGGTCTTACATTCTCATATCTTCTATATTTGTTTGTGTATAAATCCTAGATCTGTATAAATTAATTATGTAAATAAATAAATTAGGGTAACGGAAAAGAAATTACCCAACAAAATACTTTTTAATACAATCCTACCCAAATGGATACTTTGCCAAACCCTCCCTTTATAGATACTTTTATATCTAAAATACCCCTACTACCCTATTTAGATATTTTCTTACACCTTGCCCCCTAAGTCTTACAACTAACCCAATAAAGTAATAACAAATATTATAATAATAATATAACAAAACTATCAAACTATATCATTTATTTTTGTGTTATATGTCAATTATAACATTTTCTTTTTCTAAGATTACAAAACACATTGCAATCATGGTAGAACTTCGCATTTACCCCCAACTTTAGAAAAACATCTTCCCGAATTTCTTTAACTTCGACAAAATCACACCACTTGATTGGTCGATTACAATTTTCACGACGAGAAATTATTTATCGACAATTCAAAGAACCTTATGAACCACGGTTTGACCTGATCATTTATTATCTCGGTGCACTTCGCATTCACCCCCAACTTCAGAAAAATACCTTCCTGAATTTCTTTAACAACTTCGGCAAAATCACACTACTTTGTTGGTCGATTACAATTTTCATGATGATAATTCTTTATCGTCAGTTCAAATATCCTCTTTAACCACGATTTGACATTATCATTTATTATCTCGGTGTATCGAAGTCAAAAATTGGTTGAATCATCTTGGCACATCAAACTACAAATTTTAACATTTATTATTGAACTTTATAAAATTTATAATGAAATTTGAAAACAATGTGAAGATTTGAACCTTCGACCTATGGTGATGTCAACCAATTTAAACCAACAATGCAACTTCATTTATGTGATTTTTGGGGCTCTTTTTTATGTATTACATTACCATTTGGAGAATTTGTGCCACATATATAATATATTAGATAATTTGTCATCTCACAATTTAGAATTTGACATTTGTTATTGAAGTTCATGTCATTTGTTAAATGTGTGCTTTTATTAAATTATCATGCGTCAATAATGTATAATTACTAGTATGTGTGTCATAGATAGAATATATTAAAGAATTCATAATAAAATTTATAAATAAGGTGTGGATTTGAACATTTGACGTATGGTAAGGTCAATCAATTTAAAACAACAATGCAACTTCATTTATGTCATTTTTGGGGATATTTTTTATGTACTACTTTACCATTTGGAGAATTTATGCCACATATAGAATATATTACCAAATTTTTCACCTCACTATATAAAATTTGTCATTTGTTATTGAAGTTCATGTCATCTGTTACATATGTGATTTAATTAAATTATCATACGTCAATAATGTAAAATAACTAGCATGTGTGTGCGCCGTATATATAATATATTACAAAATTTGTAATGAAATTTGTAAACAAGGTGAGGATTTGAACCTTTGACGTATAGTGAGGTCAATCAATTTAAACCAACAAGATAACTTCATTTATGTGATTTTTGTGCCATTTTTTATGTATTACTTTAGCATTTGGAGAATGTGTGCCACAGATAGAATATATTACAGAATTTGTCACCTCAAATGACAGATTTTTTCTATTTATTATTGAACTTTATTATCACAAATGTGCTTTGATTAAATTATTATACATCCATAATGTAAAGTAACTAGTTTATGTCGTGGTTCCTCACATATAGAGTATATTACAAAATTTGTCACCTCAGAATGCAAACTTTGTCATTTGTTATTGAACTGCATGTCATTTGTTACATATGCCTTTTGATTAGAGTATCATACGTCCATAATGTAAATTAACTATTGTGTGTTGTGGCTCACTACATGTAAAAGATATTACAAAATTTGTTACCTCGAACTACATAATTTGTTATTTATTATTGAACGTTATGTCATTTATTACATATATGTGCTTTAATTAAATTATCATACGTCTATAATGTAAAGTAACTTGTGTGTGTCGTGCCTCGCCCATGATAGAAGATATTACAAAAAAATCCCCTTAAACAACCGAATTATCATGTATTATTGAACTTTATGCTATTTATTACATTTTTTGTCATTTATTGGTAAACTTTATGTCATTTATTACATTTTTTGTCTAAGAATATAAAACACATTGCATTAATTTCAAAATAACTTTGTATTCACCCAACTTCAGAAAAAAAAAAAAAAAAAAAAAAAAAACATCTTTACGAATTTCTCTAACAACTTCGCCAAAATCACACTTCGGCAGTTTAAATAACCTCTTGAACCACGATTTTACCGCCGGTTCGACATAATCGGATGATTTACTAGGTGCATCGAAGTCAAAAATCAAATGAATTTTCATCGCCATTTGCATCGGCTTAGAATTAAACCTTCTACTTGCACTAATTCATCAACTATATGCCCGTAGTGATTCTTTTCAATCGAAGTTTCCCCAAAATTTTAAATTTTTGACAAGATCGAAAACTAATTTGCGTTAAGTTTTGATTTCGAAAGATGATGAAAGTGGTGAGAAATTGGGGTATATAAAAGAGAGAATGGGTAGAGTGAGAAAGTGTGTGGAGAGAAAGAGACAGTATTATTTTTGTATGTGTTGATATTGGAGAGATAAAATAAGTTTTTTTTTTGTAATGTGACTAGTGTAAGGAGGACAAGTTGCTTTGACTTTTGAGGTAGGGGTAAAAGGAGGCATTTGGTGGTACAAAGTATTCATTAAGGGAGCATTGTTGTGTTGGACTCCATTTAGGTAGGATTGTATTAAAAAGTATTTTGTTGGTTAATTTCTATTAGGTAACAACAACCAGTAAAGTGAGGTGAAGTCAAATCAAATACAAAATCTTGTAGGGGAGCTTTATAAGCAAGGAGATATTTTTGTAACTACAAGGAGATATAAAAAATTACAAAAAAAAATTGGAGAGGCAAAGTGAGGGTCCCACAGTGAAAATAAAAGTATCTCTCCTCTTTGTTCTTCTCTTTCATCTCACTGTATAAACATTGATATTCAAATGAAAATAAAACCTAGATCTCTAAATACATGTGTGTTTTCCCAAAGTAGATATAACAAATTTCTAGAGTTTCCCGTAAAGTAGTTGTCGGAACACCATGTAGTAGATGCTCGTATATTATCTAAACATTTCCAAGAAACGCCAACTCTCCAGTCTATTTCTTCTCCTTATGATGCTTTAAGTTCTTTCTACCATGAATACTATACCTTCCATAGATCAATACTGGCCTTTTTCCCAGGAGCCTGTTAAGAACAATCTGAACCTTGCATTAAAAAAAATCTTATGCCTGTTTGGGGTGGGCATGCTCATATGATATCAGGGGTAAAGCCACATAAGGTGACCCAGTGAGATGAAAGAGAAGAACAAAGAGGAGAGAGACTTCTATTTTCACTGTGGGTCCCTCGCCTTGCCTCTCCAAAAAAATTATAATTTTTTATATCTCCTTGTAGTTACAAAAATATCTCATTGCTTATAAAGCTCCCCAATCTTATACCTTGTTGCCTTTCCCTGCCATTTGTTTTGTTTGAGAGAGAATCTAGCTTTACCGCGGAAATTACCTTATCTATTTGGAACAGTGAAAAGCCCTAGTTTTTATCCTTAATTAGAGGGAGGTTTTAATCCGAACCAAACTTCTAAAAAGAACCATAATACAAAACTCAGCTTGGGTGGCAAATTATAAGTATCGGATTATAAACTTTGATATTTTGGACTAGTACGTTGTTGGAAGTTATACCCAATGGATCAATATCTCATTCGAGATAAAGCATCTTTAAGATGTTTCATGTGAAACTAGCCTCAGGCTTAATATCAGAGTAAATAGTGACTGAAAATTTATCAATAATGACCTTTATTATAGCAGTATTACTAACTCAAGGTTAGCAAATGTCCTAGCAAATTTCCGGTACCATGTAATAATTTTGGACTATATATATATAGAGGATCATATCTGTAAATTTAGATCATACCTGTAAATTATTATTAGATCATACCTGTAGAAACCCCAATTTTTGAAACCCCTAAAGATGTTTTAAGATGTTTTATCTGTATGGATGTGATCTCCTTATCATTTAGATCATACCTGTAAATTATTATTAGATCATACCTGTAAATTATTATTAGATCGTACCTGTAAATTATTAGGACATTCTTACATCATAAAACATAACATCAAAATTGGGATAAAATCGACAGCTAAAAGTAGGAACAATACAGAATAATTTAAAAATCTTTTTAATGCTAATAGAAATGTCGGAATGACTTGATTTTTTTTAAGGATGTTTTACATAATAAAGAGATCATATCCATACATTTAAAACTTCTTTAGGCGTTCTAAAAAATGGGGTGTCTAGGAAGGTGTTCTAAAAAGGGGTGTCCACGGATATAGTTGCTGTTAGCGGTTGCAGCGGTTCCAAAATGGGGTGTCTAACAGAAGATACATTGCAGGCTGTAGTTGCACTAGCAAGAACTATGACATTATTTTTATGAACTTCATTGTCATTGCGGTCCATCTTCAAACAAACAAAAAATCATAAATGTAAAGATTAATACTCCATTGGGATCGAATAAATACTTTATAGATATACTACTTCATAGCAATAAAATCAAATATGATAGATTTCTAATTCATGTTTAGTTTCACCCACTACTAAAAAAAAAAAAAGGTTATGCAAAGAGAGAATCAAACACTAAAAGGAATATCTAATGATGTAAACCAAACCCCCAACACCTGAATCAACAAATCAGCTATCCCATCACCCCAAGTCCTCCAATTTTCTAAAATCCCAACAATCAAAAATAAACTGCAACAGCCCAAACCAAATTTTCCTAAGCAACCATCAATCTAAATTAGAATAAATCAAATACACATATAAACAATGATAAGAGGGGTCTAATTGAATTAACAAATATCAATCAATCTCATATCTATGAGGAAGTACAAGTAAATCATGATTTACCTCCGTATCTCTAACTTGCAAAGGAGGAAGGTTTAATTGTACAAACAAGAGAGTGAACTGCAGCTTTTCTATTTTTTGGATTTTTGGTTTTGGTCTTCTTCTTTTTTTTTTTTTTTTTTGCGATTCTCAAATCGCATGGAAGGCAAGGTGCTGCAGTAGTGTTTCAAGTGTAAGAGGATGCAGGTCATTTGTTAAGGATTTATTTTACCCAAGCTGGTGCAATGCAAGCTAGCGCCAATCAACCCGCAAATGTGAACACCGCAAGGGTGTGCATTTGTACTCCTATGCAGCGAACCAAGCAGAGTTTACAAGATTTAATGCCTCCATAACGCATTTCAAAGCATATCCATAGAAATAAATAAAAACCAATCCAACGCCATGTTGGTCCGCCTGGACAAACAACAATCGAGCCCATCTATTCTGGCCAGGATATGGTTGTCTCTGCATTTTCCCCACTTTGGCCACACCAAGTGAGGCTTGATTAGTTCCTACAATGTTAGCTATATTTGCTTTCACACTATCGGCCACCAGACGGGACACAAAATTTCGAACCAACAAAACTTCTCAAAGGAAAGAGAATTGATGAATATTAAGATAGAGAGAAAATGATCATAGCCTCTACAATATTAACTTCTCACCAACATATACATACAGGGGGGGGCTCACTCACATGGGCTCTCTGCATGAATTGCAGACCCTAAAACTGTTTGAGACTTGAGGGTAGTCCTTACATCAAACTCACACAAGGCACTACTATGCATGCCTTCAGGTGTAGGAAAGAATTCAACTGTTCTTCTTTCCTACACCTGACTCCTCAATCAAACAACCACTAGACTCCAATACTTCTAAACCAGGAATCTGTCCTTTCTTCTTGGTCTCCTTTCGGTTTTTCAGTGTTTCCTTGTTTTAGATGTGATGGTGGTTACTACAAGGGAAGCAACCACAAGAGGTGTGATCTGAAATGCAAGAGTGGTGTGGGTTCTTGATCCTTTGTGTTTGTTGTTGCTGTTCAGTGCCTCTTTGGATTTGCTGTGAGTGTTGTAGTTGAGCTGCCAATCTTAATTCCTCAGCTTTTCTATGAACTAAACACATTCTCTTCATTAGCTTCTCTTCTAAATTTGATTTCATCTTTTGTATCTTCACCTGAAAACAAAAACAAATAAGAACTGGTTTATGAAAAAAAACGCATATCTACACATACAGGACCTATAATGTGACAAGGATAGAAAGAATGGGAACATGATCATAGGTTTTAGAAGAAAATATAGATGTCCCTAGCTTTGAAAGTGAAAAAGAACAAACAAATATCCTGATAAGCAAGCAGCCCCTACCATTTTATTAATTTCAAGAGGCTTCATTGTTCTTACATGCTCTTTTGCACCTTTTTAGGATTATCTTAATGAACTTTCACATGGGGTTGGTACTGATACAATTGACTTGTGTCAAAGTATATGATTCTTGTAGGGGAAACCTAGTTAGATTGGGTTGATGAAGAGACAAGTATGAAAAACAAAGTAAGAAAGAAAAACAGTATAAAAGTGTGGGAGATTTGAGAGGCTCTAGGAATTAAAAAATGATGGAGCAAGACAAGCTTTCATTCTGGTCACATCATACCACAATTAGGTAGGTATGGCCTATGCGAGCCTAAAAATGAGTCTCATGGTTATAAAATCCCAAAGTTTAACTTCCGTTGATTCTTAATTGCAAGATTTAGAGTAAGGTGGGGTAGTAGGAAATTATCTAGCATCAAATAATTTTGTGGTATTCAGGAGGAATTACTTCTTGAAAACATGAAGAGACAACCCCAGGATTTCAAAACTGAAGAAAAGACATAACTACCTCAAGCTTTCTTGATTGTGCTTCTGCTTTTGCACTTTGGAGATTGACCCAAGCTTGAATCTTTGCTTCTTCCCTTCGATATCTGCACCACCATACACAAACAATAGGATTAAAGAGCATTAACAACGAAAATCAGGCAATGCTGCTATTTGAACAACCAAAGTTCTTGCAAATTCAAACCTCATTAACCTGATACAAGACTTGGCCTTTTCCTCTTCTTCACGCACTGAAGCGCGGTAGTCCATGATATTCTTACGGCACCCGCTGCTCGTCTTTTCGAAATGTCTCAAGCTCTTTGATATCTCCTCCTCTTCTTCTTCCCTTGAACTCCAGTTCGACACAACCGAATCAAACTGTGTCCCTAGCTCAAGTTTTGCAAAGTGGCACTCCTGAAGCTCAGAGATATCGATAGTGTTGCTGCTGTTGTTAGTGTTGGTGGTATCTAAGGTTCCTATCGGACCTGATCGGTCAGCTGGAGTATTGTGCCTTGCCGGAGAAGAGGTCTTAAACGGTGTGTGACATCTAGAAGTAGTTGAGCTTCCTAAAGGTGTCATTTCAGTCCCAATGTCTCTGTGCTGAGCTTGTTGAGGAAACACTTTAGTAGCAGCATCTTTCATTGCTTCACAAGCCGAGTTTCTGAAGAGAAACCCCTCTTTAGATGGTTCTGTAAACCTGAAGTTTGGGAAAATTGGGTCTACATTGTCTGTAAATTTATCTGCAGTGAAATACCAGTTGGGAGCTTAGCAAAGCAAACCAATATGTGATGAAACAAAAAAGACTACATGACATTTCAGAAAAACTATCTATTTAGTTTGTTTGTTAAGCAAATGCACATTGAAATCACAAATAAATGCCTTTGAATCCTTTTAGGTACACTTGAATCTAAGAAACTAGATCACATTATTGAGCCAAAACAGAATATTTTCATGTTCTCATATGGGGGTTTATCAATAAATCATCATAGAAAAATTTGAGAAACATGAAAATGGAACTAAATAAATTTTGGGTAATCTCATAATCAAATAAACAACAGTAGAATGGTAAACATCAAGAAGCATTTTATTGGCTATCTAAGAGAACAGACAAGCACAAATTGGGGGAAGAGTAATTGAAGTAAAAGATCCAACCTTTAAGAAGTACTTCTGCAGAACCCCCATTAAAACCTGAGTTGGGAGGATCCAAAGCAACAGGTCTTTGAAAGCTTGAAACCACTCTGGAAACTTTGTCTTCATTAACCCTTGCTTTCTCTGCAAAGGTCTCTCCCTTTGGCTGAAAAACATCATAATGCTGCTTTGACAACACCACCTTTGAGGGTTCTAAGTGGGGTTTTAAGATATGGGCAGGTGATTCATGGCAAGAGCTACTAATGAGCCATTTCTCAGCATCATCCCACTTTGAAGGGAAGCTCTTTCTGGAGAGATTTCCAACATTAAAACTGAAAACAGGTCTACCTGGAGTTGAAGGAGCTTCTAGTCTTCTTTGTTGAGCTGAAATCACTCCATCTCTTCTACTATTAAGTGAACTAGTCTCAACAATAAGACCTCTTGTTTCAGTACTACTATTGTTACTACTACTACTACTAGTACTAGTACTACTCATTGGAAAAGCCTTAACAAAGTCTGATGTTTCTTTGAGATTGAGCTTGCAAAGTGGATCAGGGAAGGTATCTCCAAAAGGGTCTCCATTGTTTTTGCTAAAGATATTACTACTGTTCCCCTCTAACGGTGTTGGTTCCTGAAACAAAAACAACAACAATCAAAGTTAAACCCCAAAGGGAGAAGCAAAACAACAACACACAAAATGGGGTTTAAGTTCTGTACCTTGCTGGATGAAAAAAAACACTTGGGGCTCTTGAGATCCATGCTTAAGAGAGGGTTAGAGAAGATAACTGATTTGGGGTTAAAGGAATCTCTTGTTTCTTGAACAAAATGTCCTGTTTGAATCATAGTTAATGTGAAGGAAACTCAAATATGTTTATTTTGAGGGAAAATGAGTGTTGAAAGGAACTAGTACTCACTCAACAAGGAAGAAATTTGGAAATTTGCAACAAATATGTCTGACCAAAGAAACTATTTCTCTGAAAGAGGTAAAAGAAACGCATATGAGAAGCAAGTCTCTCTCTCAGCCTCAAAATGCAGGAACAGTTACAATAAGAAAATGAAAATAGGGTGAGTTTCAACTTTGGTAGGTGAAATGAGTGAGGGTGTGTTTCAAAAACTGAGAAATAAAAGTGCTATTTTGTGGGGGTTTTTTTTTGTTTTGAAATGTTTTGGTGAAGCTTCTGTGATATGTCTGATGAATCACAGGCTGTTGCTGGATGGAAGCAAGCAGTACTCACTTCTGTCATTTTGCTTTCAGGCAAGTACTGCACCCTTTTGTTGTCGTTCTCACGTTTTCGCCGAGGAAAGGAACACAGCGAAGAAATAAGGGGCACCGTATGATTTACTTGGGAAAAAAATAAAAAAAAATAAAAAAAAATAAAAAAAAAATAAAAATGCACACTTGTTTTGGAACTAGAGTATTCAGCATAAAATAGTTGAGAAGGAGCTCAAAAGAATAAGTTATTCAAAAAGAATAGAGAATTTTGTGAGCATCTACTGTTGGAGTTAAGGTTTGAGCTCACCTAGTATTAGACCAGGTCCGCATCAGTTGTGAGTTGGGCCAAGTTTGGACTCACCTACATCTTAACCCCTTAGCTAGAAGGGAGCAACTCCAAGCCGGACATGTCACTGATGATCTAAGATTCAAGTTTATCAGAGCAAAGCAGCAGGGTGTGGGTTGAGTTGGGTTTGAAAACCCATACTCAAACCCACATTTTGGAGTCTCCCAGCAGCAACTGTTTGGGTGTGAGTTGGGTGACCTGGCGCTACAGTAACTCAACCGAGTGTGAGGAGCTCACACTAAAAAAAATGAGTTTGGCGGTGTTTAGATTATCAAGTGGTATTCCTTTTACCGCCCGGAAAATCCGGGCGGTAAAAAGAATACCGCGCGGTAATCTAAACTTCTTCAATCTCAATTATGTTGATCCGGGCGGTAAAAGGAATACCACGCGGTAATCTAAACTCCTCCAATCTCAATTATGTTGATCAACACTCCCTAGCTACTTCTTCCCAAAAACCAATTACAGAGCAGAGGAGAACCTCTACGTTCTCCCCAAATGGCGAATCTATATTTCTATTCGACCTCAGTGACAATTTTGTTTGAATAGAATTTGGTTCTGTTAGAATAGACATTGAAAAAACTCACACTGGTCATCTACACCTCAATAAGCAATTTATTCGAATGGATATTGAAAAAATTCTCCCAAACACCAAAAAACTTCAGTCAATTACAATATTAGGTAATCATGGCTAATGAACATTAAGAACATCCAAAACATCGCCTACTCAGAATCATCTACATAATCATAGTTGAGCTTCTACATCGTCTATAAAACACCTATAACTACTAAGAATCATCTCCAGTACCCCCGCCCCCTGCGGCTAATACCACTTCCCCTGGTTCGCGGACCAGATCCACGCTGCCTCGTCCTCGCGCCACATCCAGATGGTAGTAGCATCACCCGTACGTCACGCCCCCTCCTCAGTTGTAGGTCCTGAACGGGACAAATAAAATTTATAAATATTTTGACAAAATAAATATGACATTAAGAAAAAAACACCGCAATAAATACATAAATAAATTACTTACATGGGCATATAGCTGATGATTTATACTGTCAATTTTCTTGTGGGCAATAGCAAGCTCATCCTCCAACTCCTTGAACCTCTGTGCGACCCTCGCAGACTCTGTAAGGACGAATCACCGCATACCATGAGTTAGGTGCCACAGCTCCTCTGCGCCGTAGGAGGAAGACATGGGTGGCGGGTCCCTCAAGCGGGCCATGGGGAGCATCTCACGTCGTCCTGTCCACTCCATGTATCACCCCGGGTTTGGCCCCTTCGCCTCGCCAGGCAAACTGAAGTCCTGGGACGCGCTATGAACCGACGTTGGCGTAACCACCACGGGTATAATACCAGCTCTGAGTGTAGTCGGTCCGAACAGATCTATATTCCGCATCCTCTGGGAATCTGTCAACATGTGGCCTACCTCCGAAGTTTATTTAGCCCAGTATGAGGCATAAGTCTCTTGCTCTTCCCCTACCACAAACTGCTCATAGTCAAGGAACCCGCCCTGTCTCATCTCATGTAAAGCCGCTGGACTAATATGTGGCGACATGCTAAGCGGAGGATCTAAAGGAATACGCACCTCGCCTTCCAACTGCCTCTAGCATCCCTCAAGTAATATTTACAGTTTCCGTTTGGTACTTGAAGTGGCATCCTTTTACGGGATAGGAGCTTTGCAGTCAATACGTCATCTATCTTAGACACTGCAGAATCTAACCAAGGTTCCCATGTGATCGTCTCAACAGTGCGGTGATCAATATGGTATCTCCCTAGAATAAATAGATTGGTTGTCTGGTCATTTGTTTTCCTCTTGTTCCCCATCTCCCATGCTTTGAGACGCGGATAGGCCAAGAACTTTACCTCTTCCTTGACTATAGAGTGACCAACCTCACAATACTCGTAGAACGAATACTGCATTTCGGAATAACATAAAAAATAATAATAATTTATATTTAAGATGTTTATTGGAAGATATTTGATTTGTAAAAGGAAAAAGTGTTAGTGTTAGTGTACCGTAAGAAGTTGGACAAATCCAGTGATGGCACCCCCGGTTGTGACTGCGGTATCCAAACTATGGTACAGGGAAGCAAGAATAGCAAAACCCCAGTCATATTGGGTAGCCGAGTCCAAATCGACAACGGCCGCGAGATATCTAAGCGGGACGGTGTTATTGGCCGTTTGGAACCACAAATGTCCCATCATGAAGCGGATAAAAACACGAGCAATAAAAATATCATCCTCCCGATCAGTTGCGACGGTCAAGTACGTCCTCAAATGTGCAATGCTGACGTTCCCACTCTTTATATGGCTAGAATCAATGTTGGGGAGCAATTGCCTCGCATTGGATAAAATAGACAATGTGTCGTCATACGGCATCTTTGTCGGATATCGGCCGATTGACAATGATATCAACATAGTGAAATCGAGAGGAGTGACCCTTATCTCCGCACAAGGGAACAGAAACGTGTGTGTGGCTGACCACCAACGCTCTGTAAGCGCCTGAATTAGCTGATTATCTTAATTGCCCAAGCGTATATCCATAAACTGCCCGAAAAATATTTACTACGACGTCCCTTGCAGGTAGAATTGTGGCAATATCCTTCTACACTTTGAACACCATAGTGAATGTGCCTTGCACATGCATTGAATCCCGATTTTGTTCATTGAGGCATTTTGTCAAACACTTGATTTATGGAAAAAACAAATTCACAATTACACTAAAACTTACCGTGAGTTCTTTTCCTGTGTAATAGATGTGACTGACTCCGTCTGGGAGTTGGGTAATACATATCCGCGGGAAGTTTTCTTGGGTTGGGTTGGGTATAGATTGGGATTGGACATCTTCAAATTCCACTCGTTTTTTCTTCCTTCCGGACCTCGAGCGAGTTACGGCATGCTCTAGATCTCTTGTTTCTCTAAACCCATGCATAGTACTAGGGTATGGTTCTCCCTCTGGCATATGCATTTTAATTTTGTTAGAATCACAATTTTTTTACCAGGAATTTTGAGAGAGAGCTAGATGTAAAAATGCGAAAATAGTCGAGTTGGGAGTGAGTTTTACTTATAGTTGAAGCGGCGGTAAAAGGAACACTGCACGGTGTTTTAATCTCCTCAAAATTAAAATTTAAAAAAAAAAAAAAAAAAATCCACGTTGGCAACTCACAGTGGCTACTGGGAGAGGTCGGGTGTGAGTTGTGGGTTTGGTGGGCCAGGGTGTCAGAGCTCACACCCAAACCCACACCCGCTACTAGAGATACTCCCACGATCTCCTCTTCCGTCCAAAAAGTACCATATGTGAGTATGCAACTCCAAATTTGGATCTTTAAGTTGTAATGCAAAATTAAAATTAAGAATGTGGAGTGTTGTTATTCATGTTTGCTATTTTTGCTACTTGGCCAATAGAAGATGTGGACTTTCATTAGTTGTCAAATCTTTTCTTCCCTGATCACAAAAAACAAAAACCACACTATTTAAAAACACAATGAAATACTTCATGAGAGTGTGGGACCCAACCTTAAAATTTTCGGAAAATCAACGTGTCAATCTTTTATAGGGCAAAATCAGCAAAATCAAATAATAGATTACTATTAAAGAGTCTGCAACGGGCATTGCTTTCAGGCCATCATTGATAACGCCCCCTTGAAAGAGTTGCTACATTTTATTAGTGTTTAATTAAATGTTATTATTATTATTAATTTTTGAAAAAAGAAATGGTCCTTTATTATCTTTCAGGCACATGTCAGGGACAGATCATCTGATGTATTCCGTCTACTTCAAAGGTTGAGTGTTATAAGTGCTTCTTGCAGACATCTAACATTCATCTTTTTTTGCATGCATGTCTGCCTAATACAAAAGTTAAGTTGAGAAATTTAATAAGCCAAATGAGAACACTAGGAATGAGGAATTCGCCATCTGTGATGCTGTCTTTGGTTCATCAACCATTACCTTTTTTTTTGTAAATATTAAATTCAAGTAAAATTCTTTGGCATCTAATTCCTTTAGTTTTTCTGGAAAACCAAATTCTGGAGCTTATTTGCTGATTGGCATTGGACCCACCTATAAATGTACACCAACTCCAGCTTAACATAGAACATACAGAACAAATAACGGAATAATTAAGCGTTAAACAAGATGGATTAATTAATAAACACCTACATCTACGCCTACAAGAAACAATAATTGACCTATCAAATTATTATCTAAAAGCGAAACATTGTGGCATCAACCAATTAGAATGCTCAATCAATCACCATCAACACTAATCAGACAAGCTTAATATAAGACAGAAAGCAACAACCACTTCATCCATTTACTTCTTCTCTGAAGCATCTCTGTAAAACAGGATCATGTCTGTAACATGTTCTTATCCTCATATTAGAACTCAAAATGAATCAACAAAACAAACTCTTCTCCCCAAGGTTTCTAAACTTCCAACAACCAAACCATCTGCAATTCTGATGAGATCCTCAAGAGAACATAAGGTTTGATTTTTATAAATCTAATATATTTAGTTTCTTTCTCCTGATATAGATAGAAGTAATGATCACTAATACAGAGGATATCGCAATAACAGGTTTTCGAGGATCAGTCAAGGGGAATTGTTTGCTACAAAAATGCAGCTGGGGAGATGGTCTGTGAAGGATACGACGAAGGACCCCGTTATCACAATGCTCCATTAAAATCTAGCAGCAACCAAAGGTATTTTAGTATGAGACAGTACTCTGTTAACTACCTAATATGAATTAAAACTTAATATTTCACTGATAATATATATTTTCCTGAATTCAGAAATCTGCATCTCGTTGAAATTTTAAGCCGAAGTAGGATACAAACTGTTGAAGGTTACGGCGGATTCAATTATACTCAAATGGGTGTTGCACCGTTAGAAGGCTTCGACTGGAACGGTTTCATAAGGCACTTTTAACAAATGAAGTCTGACTTTAACATGCCAGTAAGAGCTGCTATGTCAAATAAAAGACTTTCCTATGTGCAGAATCATTAATAAACACGGATGTAAATCTTAAGCGTTAAAAAGTGTGTTTGTTTGCGACTTTTTATAAATATCAGCTCGTCTTTTACTTTTATTTTTCTCTCATCTTCTTCTTCTTTCTTTTCTTTTTACTCTTCTGGGATTTGGTAATTAATTTTCACTAAAATGACTCTAGTAGGCTATAAAATCTGGATACCACTAAAACCAAAACACTGATAGCTACTACGTCCCGATGAGTGCTGACAACAGTAATAGGTTTTATTTTCATACACAAAGACAACTCATGCACAAGTGAGCTCCAAAAGTCTTTAGGTTTGCGCCATTATAAAGCATTCACCGTAAAGACAGTTCAATCGAACCTTCTTTCGTAAAACTATCAATAAAAGATCCTAAGTAAATACTAGAATGGGCAAATACCGTCTTAAGAAAGCCCACATTCATGTCTAAGCCGAAAAACTTGCTTTTGTTAACGTCAAAATAGGTTCAGGCTTCCCAAGAAAAAAGAAAGAAAAGAAAATGCTTTGATCTATCATCTATGTCTAACTCAGCACATCACTTAGGCTTTTCTATATCCTCTTGGCTCTAGGATATAGAATACTGGAAGGAATACCTATGTGCTCCAAACTTAAACATAGCGGTCTTAAAAAGGTGAGATATTAACAACTTTCATTACAAGAAAATATAATGAAGTTATGATGGTAACCTCAGTAGAATTGAGGTATATATTTAGAAGGATGGCCAAATCAGAGTGAAAAAGGCAACATCAGAAATCTGAGTATTGAAAGGAAGCGAGAAAGCTCAGGTTTTGATATTACTGTGGTTCACACTTGGGAATGAGTAAACATTCATGATTCTTTGTTCCTATAACTTAATAAAAATGTCTTATATTGCAATAATCACTAATATGAAATATTGAAAAGCAAAAATGTAGATCAACTACCAAACAAAATGGACTACTACTAGTCTGTTGTCTTATTCCGATAAATAGATGATTTTCAAAAATAACATATTTTACAAATAATTCACACGAGGTCGTCTAATATTATACCTCTGATGAAAATATATATTTGCATTGTAACAGCCTTGTTCGGTATCTATTGACAAGTAAATAATCTGAACTTAATCAAGGACAAGGCTGCTAAATAAAAAGTACGGCAAATAGAAAAAAAAATTGTAATAAGAAAGAAGAGATTGCATTCTGACTTACATCTTGACATGCACAAGCAGATAAGTTCCAACGTATTACTCTAGTGAGGCTCCGCCTTGTGTGTTTTCTTCACAGAGATCAGATTGAGACCCGCTGGGTATGATGGTTGGAGGAGACCATTGATCAGGAACCATAAGGAAATATGTTGACATGGCTTTCCTGAATCGTTTTTTGTACTGTTTGGGTGAGATTACAGTTGGCGATGTGTTCTTAGGGCCACCTAAGATGCCCGAAGCCTTTACCCATGTCTCCAGATGCTTATCCCATGTATACTGCCTCATGAAATCAATTATACCAAGAACAAGCTCTTGCTTCTCTTTGTCGACCCCAACCAATAACGAGTAATCCATTACATCAATTGACTGCAGCAACATAAACATGCAAAACCATTAACAATCCTTGACAAAAAAGTTGACTTTGAACACAATTAGCTGATCCCCACAGGCACAATACAAAAAAGTATATGTTTGGTAATCACATCGGTGATGTAGAAAACAAGCCGCTGAACCCGACTTCTAGTCTGCGTTATGAGCCAAACTCATTCTTGAAGGCGAACATAAGTCAGGTTGGCACACGTGAAATCAGATTGGACTAAGTTTAACACAGGCAAAATGTGTTTGGAGTCAGTTTAACTCCGTCTGACCTAGTCACGTGAACATAAAACCCATTTCTCCTCCCATCCAAACAGGTTTATTTATCAAAAACGAATCAATTGGCATCATATGCAGCAAATTTCTGCTTCATTAGATGGTTTACGCGGTGACTCAGTCCATGAACATTATCGGACATTAGTTTTTTGAAGCTTACCGCAAGAAAGGAAGTATCATTCCAGACAGCTCTTTCAAGTAATCGCTTTGCCTTGTTTCCTACAAAAATTGGAGAAGTTGGCATTGCTTCAATCAGGTTCTGATCGAGAAGAACTTTATTGCTCCCACTTGAATCAGGATTATAACGAGACCGTGCAGATCCTTTGAGGTCATAAAGCCTCTCAATATTTCGTTGAAACAAAAGATTCTCCATTACCAGAACATCCATCCTTAATTCCTTGCCTCCTTTAAGGTGTTTAGAGGTAACCTTCCATGCAAAATAAGCAAGAGAACAAATTAAGTTCCACAATAAATTGGAATCAATGGAAAAAAGGACAAAACGTAGTCGACCTGATTAATATTACAAAGATCCATGTATTGGATGCCAAAACTTGAACTTCTACGAGGTCTGAAGAAATGGTTCAGACGAACAAATTCCATTCTGACCACTACATTTTTATCTTTTCGATCCAAATGTAAATATGGAAAGCAACATATAGAACATTTAGAATATATGAAACCACATTTTGACTTTGCTCAAAACTTAGAATTTAACCCAAAACTTAGAATTTAACCCAAAACTTTGCAGCTTTTGGCTTGCCCCTTCCCTGAACCTAATAAACTTTTTGACGTGCAAGTTAAATATCAAACATATACTAGGATTCAATGTTCAATAGAGTCAAATATATGAATAAATGTGTTCTTTGAAATACACAAAAAAAATGCTTACCTGATAAATCCCAAGAATCTTAGCTAGACATGTTGGGCTTCCTGTGCTAATTGACTCTGACAGATACTTGAAATATTCTGGAGCGAACTTTATAAATGATTCCAGCTCTGTCTTTGTAACTTGTTTGATGATAAACCTGTCATCCAAGGTTTTCGCAAAGAAGACATTGCTCTTACCACCCTGTGCCCCCCACTTCTTTGAACGGCTAAGACATCTTATAAAATCTAACTCAGACGGGCAACAAATACTTCTTAAAGCTTCAAACCGCTTTGCAAAGTAACATGTCACACTATACTTCACCTTTCCAAGAGCACCATCATCCGTAAAAGACACTCTGACATGCAATGCCTTTGAATACATGAGTGGGTCCAAAACAAGGGAGCTCCGTGACCCGGACATAGACATGGATAATATGCTGTCATCCGTGGAACCAAGGCTCCTAAAAGACTCAGAGGCCGACTCGTCAAGAGAATGGAAGAAGTGAAGATTCATCATATCATAAGAGGGTAAAGAAACTGAGGATTCCCCACCATCTTTTGGTCTCTCCCTCTCATCGGACATCTGGACATGATAATCTGCTGAGACCAGAGCGTATGATATAATACTTGTAGGCTCATCATCATAAATCGGTATAACAGTGTCATTGACACCCACAGGCAGAAGCAACCTAGCACCCCCTTGTCGCTCCAACTCCCGGAAGGAAGAGGCGTAGACAGGATTGTAATCACTCAGTGTTTCAATCTTTGGAATGATCCCAGAAAAGTTCTTGTTAAAAGAGCGGTAAAAGTTTGAAAACGGCACATCTAGCAATCTCGTGGACTCCTCCATGGGGTCATCAACCTTAACAGGTAATAATGGAATTTCAACATTTTGGGTCATCCCAGACTGGTCTTCCAGATGCTCTTTTAACTCTTTCTTTTCCAATAAACCATCAGGCAGAACCGATGAATCCGGAATTGATGCATCACAAAGTAAGGAGCTGTTATCTTTTGGTGCTCCACTTCCTGATTGGTTTTCACCTGTCCACGCAGCATCAAGGGTATCTGACAAATTTGCCACAATCGGAGCCTGCCCTTCTGAGAGAGTCCTACGAACGACTACACCAGATTCCAATGGGTCAGATTGGTCGGCTAGATTCTCGCTAGTAGAGAGAACACATAGTTCTTCTTTCCCAGGATTGGGAACTGAAGTGTTTTTCCCTTGATGAACTAACCCAGGTTGGTTAAGATCATAAGCATTTCTTTCTTGACTAAGATTTTCACTGCACTTCATATCCCCAAGAGATGGGTCAGAACTAACAAAGACTCTACCTTGCTTGGTAGTTGAGTTTATCTCAACATGCTTCTCAAGAGAACTGAGAGGCTTTTCCATATTTTTTGGTAAGGAACTACTCAGTCCCTCCTGTAGACGGCTATTTTCTGAATTAGCAGCATATACTAGGCGGTGGTCCCACACGTAAGAATGGAAGAGTAACTGTCGTCGCAACCGATTAATCTCAAGAATGTCAATGACTGGTTGTCCCTTTATTGTCTCTCGGAACATTGCTCTTCGAAGAGATTCCTAAAGCAGGGGACATCAACCATAAGATTCCAGACGCAGAAAGTTACCAGTATATATTCTTAAAATGGAAAATTAAAAAAACTATGTCCATATTTTTTGCAAGGAAATTAGAATAAAGTGTGGGACCACACCTCAAATTCTGCCTTTTCCTTCTGTAGCATCCCTTCCAAGTCTGCAATGCGGCGTCTTGATTCAGGTACTTTTGCGCCGCTATTAAGCGAGTATGTACCTGATTTTTTTTCTGCAATCTGACGAAGAGCGTTGAGTACTTCGGTGAAAAAGAGTTCTGCCTTGTCGACC
This sequence comes from Kingdonia uniflora, assembly GCA_014058105.1. NCBI lineage: Eukaryota > Viridiplantae > Streptophyta > Magnoliopsida > Ranunculales > Circaeasteraceae > Kingdonia > Kingdonia uniflora. Next base: position 327,950 of record JACGCM010002435.1, on the reverse strand, counting down.
ACCTGTCAAATACGATATTAATGAATTATCTAAAATAGGCAAGGGTATACATTCATGCATAGTTTGCAATATTGATTGCTCGTTTTCTAACCTCATCTGCTTCTCTTTGTACCCATTTCTGATTGTCATACTTAAAATCAAGTTGAGGAGGTGGAAGATATACCGAATGCACATCAATTGATGCATACCGGAAGCAAGCAACCATTCTCCCAAACCTGCAAATGCAGGAATGCCGAAAAGATGTGAAATCTATATCCAGAAATGGGAATGAGAGAATTGCATAGTAGCCATACCAGACATACTTTGACCATCTTAGTCAGAGAAAATAATAAAGTCATAAACAATTAATTAAACTTTACGAGTTTAATAGAATTATCTTCTCGTTTCATTTATTATGTCCTAAGATGAGTCAACATTGTCTATGTGACTTAATTTGAGGGGGAGCATGGTTTGAATCTCCATCATAAAAATAATAACACCATACAGATAATTCACCGCCCTAAACTTGCCCAGTTCTCCATTATAAACAAATTAAAAATAACAAATATAGGGCTTGACATATCACCTAGATTTTTTCTTGATGAACGACGTACTACAGCTGTCTGGGGTACGAAAGACCCACTCAATTAACAAACAGCTTAAAACATAAGAACCCAGAACAACCATTATTATAACATTTTAGAGGCTGAGACATTGACAAAGGAAAGGAGAACTGCAGAAGGAAAAAGAAACTCTCCCAACTAACTACCTCACTCTACACGCACTGATATTGTCCCCACTTAGCCACCCCCTAAAGATTTTGAGGTTTTGTTCCTCTCAAAAGGTCTCAATAGAAGTAGAGTGAGATCCTAACTTAAGGACCATACACCCGCATGATCTTTAACCAAAGTGGGACTAAAGCACAGGTGCAACCATCACAACAACCGGTTGAGGTGCCTTTCTAGGACGACTTCCACTTCTATTTAATGAGAAGTGTTTCTAAGTTCTAAATTCTCAATCTTTCTCTTAACAGAAGTGGAATAAAAACTTTCCAAATTCTAAATACTTCCAAGTCTCCTAAAATTATATCGTAATTTACTATTACAATATAGTTCAATATTTACTGGATATAGTAACTAAAGTTGGTAAATAGGGATAGATAGAGAGGCAACAAAAGAGAGAAAGAGAGAGTCAAACTTAATTAATTAGAGTTTGATCTCCTCATTTCACTTGCGCGAATAAATCACTTTTAACTTTCTACACAAGGCTCATACTTCTAACCCTAACATTAATAACATTTGCTCATACTAAATCCCACATGTTCGATAAAGTTCACAAACGCTAACCCTCATGTTTACCAAGCTCCCATACGATCACACTAATAATACTCTTTAATGTAGTAGATTCCAAATAATACTCAATGTAGAAATGCCTAAAATGACCCAAATTATCACATGCAAAATTACACAAATAAGAGAAAACGAAAAAAATATCCTACAATCTAAAAGGCCAACGAACTGCAAAATCACAGCCCTATATCAATCCAGAAAGAGGTCCACGCGGTTGGCCTACTCCTATCTACTTTATCTAAATTTTCATTGATAGAAGTCCTTATCTTGATACACAAAACAATACTGAAAACAATTGGTAAAAGAATGCAGTATAGCAAACAATACAACAAAAGAACTGAAAATGAATCAAAATAAAGGGCAAAGCAGCAAACATACAAAAAAAACTGAAAATGAAACAAAACAGAAGGCAAAGAAATCAGATACCCAGCCAAAGTTGCCATCCCAAACAACAAAACATCCCATCATACAACTGGGGGATGACCAACTAAAAGCAAACAGTCACAAGTCTAACCATACACCTCGAGCAAAACACATACCACATCGCTGTTGAAACCCAAAATAAAAATGATGAATTCCTATCAAACCCGCAAACTTTCAACTTAAACACCATGGGAGAGTTCTTGTTCTTGCAACTACTAAACAGGGAAGCTTTAATATGCATATAATAAGTTCCTTGATTGTTTTGAAATAATGAAGAACTGTGCTTTATATCAACCTAAATAAATCATGGGACATAAGCAAAGTATGAGCCTACCAGGTTTGTTTCCCCGTGATACCAACTCCCTAAACCCCCCATCTAGCTGTAAACCCATTCCACCTTATCTTCTCTTGGTTTACCCAAACACATATGTCAGCTATCTATTAGACATAATAAGATGGAGGTATAGGGACACAATGAAAAGCATTCACTCAGAGTCCTCCTTTGAACTCTAGCATCATTCACACCCAAATTGTGCATAACTCACTCGATAAACACCAGCCCAAGGATTCAATATAAAGGCATTAAAAATTCTCACACGATAATATTCAGATGCTGTCATATGATCCCTACCTAATGGTCACATCCTTACAACGAGATAAATGGTATAGATCTGGGGAAAACAATCTTGGACTGTAAGCCACACCATACATGGTCCCAAAATTGGCACCTTTACCAGTATCCTATTCAAATTAAACTTGCAGTCTGAAAGAACTAGCCACAAGGCTCCTCTATCACCAAACTTTCACCATCTTACCAATTAACGCTCATAATCCGAAGCCTTAAGCATAAAGGCCCTTCTACCTTTTCACCATCATCTATAAAACGGATTCTCAAAGAACGATAGATTTATAATGAGCTCCAAGACGAAGATCCTGAAAACAATCATGTAACCAGGCCCTCCCATATTCAAAAATCACCTCTGACTCCACGATGTTCATCACATCCAATCACCACAAATTGTATTACTTTATATTATACCTGTATATTTTAAGTGTAAGCTGCAACATGACCTCTCTATAACGGCGTTCGTTAACAACATGACCTCTCTATGGAATGAAGCGGATAAATCAAAAGAACCAGTTGCCCAACGAAAATTCCACACATCACCTCAAAGCAAAACCTCATAAGAGGGTGCACCACAATACCAATTATGAATGTAGAAAAAGGGTCTACGCTTCTTATAAAATTCTAAAGGAACAGGGTAACAAATACTAAGAAAGAATATAAGGATACCCACTTTTAAGTCCACCTCCATCTCAAACCAAGACCCAGTTTCTGCAATATATAATCCAGGACTATCACTTATCAGGTGCTATTGGTTTAATTATTTCAGTTCTACGCTTTGCCCGCATGTTATGCATCTCTCCATGTAATATGGATATGGCCCAGTATGGTACCCACGAATTTCTCTAGAATGTTTTTATGATTAATGAATAAAGACCAGCTTTGTCCTCTTTTTCTCTCTGTCTCTCAATGCCTCTCTTTATATCTTCTTCTCCTTCTCTCATATCAGACCACTAAGTTACACTTGGTACCAGAACCAACCCTAACTGTAGATCCATCTCTTTCTCTCTATTAATTTAACAATTATAAACAGGGTTTCACAAATGAAACATGAAAAAACCCGCTAGATTCACAATAACTCTGAAGGTCGTCCCATGCTCACCCTTTCTTCGTACGTAAAAGCAAGATTACAAAATTCTGTAAGCTCGGTCTCTCTCTTCCTGTTAGTAATCTAATCAAATCATAACGTCTAAGGATACGTCAGACTCGACTATCTTTGCTTTCACACCAAAATGTTGACCATTCAATTCTTTCCTATGAAAGTTCCAAATGTTTTTGCCTATGTCCATTCTAAAGGCCGTAAACCGCAATCTTTAGAAACTAATGAAGCTCTTTTGAAAAATCCAAGCACACAAAAAAAATTTAGGGCTCCCACATTTGAATCAAGAATGAGCAGCACACAAGTCTCGTCGCATCATCACAAAGCAAGCATGCGAGTCCAAATCCATAACTCTTCTTCTAAATTTTTCTGTCCATATCAATATCTCTTCGAACAGAAAACCTATTAAATCAATGTTTTCAATTGAATGTTGAATCATTAAGCTCCTTACATGGAGTTCTATTTATTGAATTAATATGATGTAGCAGAACATTATATGACTTTTGCTGGGGGTGCCAACCTAGTTAGGATGTCAATAAATTTATTGATGCTATTAGTTTACTGTTTCATGCGCTTTTCGTTTCTTTACTTGCAATTTGCTGTGAAATTCAATAACAAAAATTCACGCGTAGCATAAGAAAAGAATAATTAAACGTTTCCTCCAATATTAACGGAAAATGTGATAAATATTTAAATAATGTTTACAAATTAAATATTTGAAAAGTGTCTATTTTGAATGCTCTAGTCTTTGCATTACATGAATTATAGCACAATTGAGAAGTACTATTGTGGCACAACATGAAAAATGCATTAGTCCATTTGTCTAAAGTACTATAGATACCTTATGGAGTAGTTGTTTCATTTGAGGACTCCTTTTTGCATTAAGAACTTCCCTCAACAAACTTTATCATAGGCTATTAAAAGTACAAAATGCGGGTCCCTAACTTTGTCAATATTGAGACCATAGTTATCACATTGTAGGAGACTAATTTAGAGTGCATATGTCGTAAAGAGAAAGTTAGAATGAAAACGTACCCATAAAAGCGGAGACAATGTCTATGCAGAGAATGACCACAGGTAGCCACCCTACTAGCAGCAGCATGGTTTGAAAAGCTGAGCTCTAAAAACTTCCCAAAAGACAAACCCCAAGCAGCATCAGACATCACTATCCTTCGAGTTGCTGGAGGGAACCCATTGCTCCGAGGACACAGGAGGCACCTGTGCCACATCCAGATCTTTCCTTCTCTTTCACCCGGCAACAAAAATTCCGGAAGCTTCTTAACAGAAATCGTAAGGCTACCTTGACGATGAGTATAGCAATGAACATGCGCTTCTGATGGCATGTCACATGAACGGCACCGATAACCCTGACAAAGAAAGTTGGTCTATTTAGTGTGAGAGGCTGACAGTATTTTAACTAGGAAATATATATAGACATGTGAGAAAGAAATAAATTGTTTTATTACTTGATCAAATAAATGGTCTCGTAAAAACCGCCCCAAAGGCTTGTCGAAGTTGCCGTAATACTTGATCCGAAAGAGATGTGCCCGTTCACATACAGTTCCTTTCCACACACACCTGGTAGATAAGGAAACCAATATACTCCGATGATCAGATGGCGATGGAGGAAACTCTTCCTTTAAAGAATCCGAACCTTCTTGATTATTCATAGAACCTTCTTGCTGTAAGCCAATCTGTAAAGTACTTGATTCACTAACAGCCGTTTCATTACAATAATTGTAGTTATTAGCTACAAGTTCATCCTTTTTTGAGGCCTTAAAGGCATTAGAGGTACCATTAGCAATAAAATGATCACTTACAAGTGATTGATTGTTGTCAAATGTTAAAGGCTCATTTTCACAATATTGAGTTTTAGTTTTCTCCTCATATGTGTTATATGGAGAGAGCTCATTGCAGAAAGGACCTGAGCCAACCTTCCTTAGAGAAGAGAGAGAGAAGGAAGATAAAGGGCCAGAAGAGCTGATGAAGCTTGTAAGTGGTTCTGTAAGAAAGGTTGAATCTGATGCAAGGGTTTTGTTCGGTTTTTCTTGATCAACACTGAGTGGAGGTCCGCCAACCTTTCCAGTTGCTGGTACAACAAAACCAGGTATTGTAGAAATAGACCTAACAATACTGGATGGTTTATCAGGCAATGCGACCGTTATGGGAGACTTCAATGGCAGTTCCGGGAGAGATGCGCCTTCATCGGCAAGAAAAGATGTTTCCAAAGCCAAGTGATACGCTGCAAACACTCCATATTGGATCACATGCTTTACTCTCTTCAACTCATCCCCATTGGCACCTTTAAGCAAAATCTGAGACAGAAAACGTGATTATATTAGAGGCTTGATTGTCACGTTTCAAGTTAGACAAGTTAAGAAGCTAAAATAGTTTTGGCATAGTTACTGTGCAACCCAGCGGCTTTGGGCAGCCTTCAAAGAACATAAGTGTTTTAACCAATTTTTTCCCACCCTGCCCAGCACTGCCATGCTCTTCTAGAAACTTTTGAACGTGGAATGTGTCGCAATACCCCAGCTTCTGAGATGAGAGATGATCAATTGAAGGAACAATCTGTGCTCCACTGCAGCGGGCTATACGCTCTAAAAGTGGTCTCTTAATATTAAGAACAAGTGATATGTCTATTGCAAGCAGATAGTCTTGAGCAAAACGTGAGACTGATTTTTCTACCAAGAGAACATCGGGATGGTGGGACTCTATCTTTGCAACTGCCATCTTCAAATGGTCCATTTCCTGAAAATAAGATATGGAGCCATAAGACAGGAACCCGTGAAAAGACCCAATTAAATTGGGAAATTAACAGTAAATGGTTATATAAAAATGTTATTCGCCAAATCTCCTTATTATATTCACTAAGCTTAATTTGCCAATGAAATAAGAAAAAAGTTAAATGATCAAAACCTGCTGCAACAAAGTATCGAAGCTTGACAGGAGATTAGAAATACGCTGATACTCAAGAGCTCCTCCAAGGATTAGGAAACGAGGTTTCTCTATCTTTGATGTCATTCGCCGATGGGCAACATTTTTCTTACAGACAACTCCTTTGACCACCATACTAAAAGAAATGGTGTCAACAACTTTGTCAGGGACAAAAAAAATCAAAGATTGAAAGAGAAAAGAATACATGTCCAAATTGCTATTGTAATACTACAGATGAATGGTGGTACACCTCAGCTTTTTCACTTAGAGGAGTTATATATTGGTATATAAAATATCAAGGGGCAAAAAATTTAGACGGAAATGCATTTACTCCAGAAAGCTGAAAAGTTAACCTCACTCTTAAGATTGTCTTCGAAGAGTACCTGAACTAGAATATGCATATACTTTCAATTTGAAATTTTGAACTCTACTGGGAGTGGAAGTAGAAGAGCTTTTACTGTTTAAAACCACCATAATTTTTCAATGTTTATGGAACTCGCCATCTTTTGAGACCCAACAATGACAAATGCATTTGTTAATGTACTATAATTTATACTCTTGTAGTGGCTAGGTAATGTCTATTTCTAGAAGTATGTAAAATTGTAGGGACCAAAAGTTTTACCGGGCTCTTTTAGTTGATTACTAATTAGAAAGTAAGAGAATAATTAACTTATCGATTGAGACGAAATTGGTACTGACAGTTAATTTACTGATACACAAAGGTACTAACTTATTGACGATTAACTTTGAGCGATTTCTTTTTATATTGCAGCTTATATACCCACCAATCATTTCGAATATTGAAGCAAAGTTTCATAACCCAGTCGACCAAAAAAGATACCAATTTTACAAGCATAAATCAAACAGTGTATATAAACAACATTTGCTTAAGCGTTACCAAAGTTCCATGCTGAAACAAATAACGCCCCGTTTGATTGAGTTATGCCACATTAAAGTGGTTCAGTTAAGATTTGACAGATCAAACATCTTTTAGTTTCTCAAAATTTACCTCTCACTACGCCTCCCGCATGCTAGGCATTTAACCTTCACGTATCCACCAGGGTCCATGCCTCCACCCTTGCTTGTGTCTGGCTTAAGAACTGTGGCAGCCTCCCAGGACAAAGATGTTATTATCTCTAGCCAACTTTCCTTGTCATCTTCCTCGCCAACAGTAAGATTTTCCACCTGCAACAGCTGAGCTACCAAAGCCCTAAAATGCCCATCAACTGCATTCTTCTCCGCCTTCTTCTTCTCTTCGGTGGATCGGTCCCTACTACGGTACTCCCCATTGCCAAAGCTGGTTGAAGAGCGTAAGTGTCCCCACTCCCCTGTAGCATCGTCGTCATCGTCATCATCAAATAGAACACCTTCCCTCTCATCTTCTTCATCTTCTGGCTCAGGAGGCAGCCAAAGAAGCCCATTGTTCTCGAAATCCACAGGCTCAACATCTGTACCCTCACTACCATACAAAGAGGGACTTTGTTCACATTTCTCAACATTATTGAGACTGGCTGACACTTCCCTCAACTCCTTGACTCCTTCTAACTGCTGTGCATCTATATTGTCATTTACTGAGCAGCTGCTCAATTCTCTCGTGTTACTATTTTCTTCATCTGGATGCACTTTATGTGTTCCATAAACATGATCAATATCATCAAACTCAACTGGATCGCAATAATCAGTTGGCGTAAAGTGTCTTCTTTCAAGATCTGATCGATAACCACCGTATTCATCATCTTCATCGTCACTCCTGCACCACAAAATGAGAAACACACCAAACAATAAATATAAAATATGTATAAGTACTGAAATTTTAAAGAGATGGAGTTTCAATATTAATATTTATTTCAAAAGAATTTCATTTGTTATATTTGCTCAATCCTCAATAACTGTTCATAAACACTCTTTTTAACTAAACATCCAACCATCTTCAAAGTGGATTTCAGTCTCAACCTTCGATAAGACGAACAAATTAATAGCATTACCCACAATTGAGAGGTATCCAAGAAGATGAAATTATCTTCTTCTTATAATATTAATCATAGAGGGTTACATTTTTTTATGAATTTTGCTTTTGAACCAGAGAAGGGTGTATTATTTTATTTATATGAGAAAATCAAAGGGAGTGGTCATGTTGCCTGAAGAAATTATCGACTAGCCAAAGTTAGCCTTATCTAAAAACAAGATATGTCCCTTGGTTTGCACGGGAATCTTCAGCTCCATTCCCTCCTAACAGTCACAGAGCATGCCCAATGTCAAAATTTATTTCCTTTAATAATTATAGAAACTCACCCCAGAGATTGACTAATGTCCAAGTAACAGCTGCCCCAGTTTTACTCCATAACACCACTACTTGAGCATCTAATTCAACATTCACTTGGTATAGCATTCTCTGCTTACATAACCTCAAACCAATTACGATAGCATCAAATCTTCATAAACATTGGTCACTACTCCCAAACAAGCTGAGAATCCAAGAAGAAAAGAGCCCTGATAGTCTCTTGGGATTGCCAGATGTACCAGCAGAGTTGGTAGCTTTCACGATTTTGGTTTTGAGATGCCGTAGCTACCAAATTCGAGAAGAGAAACGAAAGTAGAGAAGGAAAAAAAAAATACTCAATTAGAAATCTCGAGACTACACACAGGAAAAACAGAGAAGAATGGTTACTAATGCAGCAGCTTAAAATAGAGGAGGATCGAGCCAAAACAGTTCAAAACCCCAGGTGTCAGCAGATAAGGTTTGTGTCGAATTATTGCACTGACTTTCTTATGCCTAACCCACCATCTCTTAAAAAACAAAAAGGAAAGATAATGGACTAGGCCAGTCTTCAATTTCCCTCTCAGCTTCTAGTCTGACAACAATAATTATGCATAAGGGAGTGCCAATTTTCACGATTTTCTTGTTCCTCTTTTGGTTAAATAAGCAAAATGAGATGCATCTTATCAGGCAATTCTTTCTACTTTTACTTACATTAGCCTAACTCTCAACTTCGAAACCTCCTGTTCACACTCAATCCCTGCACTATAGGAAAAGTATAATCAAAATCATCAATTGAATGCAAAACTACAACTTTAATGGCACTTTCTACTACAACTTTAATGGCACTTTCTACAGGTTTTACGTTCAAATCCACTTGATTCATACTTTTAAAAACTACGTTTGCGGAAGCTAAATTAATCTCAATTAAAACTATAATCTTTCAATTGCATAAAATAAAAGGTCAGGTTTATGAGATTTACCCCAAACTCTACATATCTCTCTAAGGCTAAACCTTTCCCTCTCACCCAAACCAACATTGAAAATAAACTAAGCTTAGGTTTTCTTTTATAGAAGAAGAGACCTAGCACAAATAGAAACCCTAATACTGATCTAATTAGAAAATTAGTCCTATTATTCAATGAATTTAAAGTAAATAGAAATAACTAAATAAAAGGTGCACACACGACATACGAAACGTACTACGCGTAGTCGTGGATACCCGCGGTTCCTATCAACTCTCCCCGTCTAAGAAGTGTTCGACCACGAATTCTGGCAAGAAAATCAGGAAGTCATTAATATGAAACCAAAAATGCACGCCGAAAGAATCGGGAATACGACCACGAAATTGGCCATAACTCGCTAATATACCCAATGGATTGGGTACTGCGTCATCTGGAAGCCCGTGTCGCATGCATAACTACTAACTGTACTAATCTACTAGAATCATGCATCAAAATTCTCTTGGTGGTGTTTTGTCTCCAAGCTATCTTCATCAAATTTCTTTGATCCTCCGTGACAACTCCCGCCTCAATCTCCTTCCCTCCTACTTCTACTTCATCTTCAATAGCGTCGGCAAATCTCCCGTCACCATCAGGACTCGCAATGGTACACAATTTGGCAAGCATCGCCTCAAGTTGTTTAGACATCATCTTGTGGGATGTCGCAAACTCCTTGTTAGACTCCATACGCAACTTGGGAGACTCTTCTACCGTTTTCAATTGTTCGCCTAGAATTTGTTTTTTTGGCGTTTTCTTCCCTATTGTTCGTCGAGAGAAAGAAAAAAACAAACCAGGGGCACTGTAGAAATCACTGTAGCAAGAAAAAAATTACTGTAGTAGATATCGAAATCAATGTAGCAACGCAGAAATCACTGTAGCATAAGCCAAAAACACTGTAGCAGTTGGTGTAAAAAAATCCCACAAAATCTTGCTAGCTCTGGTACCAAGTTGTTATAAACTACATTGGCGAAAGCTAAATTAATTTCAATTAAAAATATGATCTCTCAATTGGATAAAATAAAAGGTCAAAAGATAGTTTATGAGATTTATCCCAAACTCTACATATTTCTCTAAGGCTAAGTCTTTCTCTCTCATTCAAACCAACATTGAAAATAAACTAGGCTTGGTTTCTCTTTTTTAGGAAACAAGGCCTAGCACAAATAGAAACCCTAATACCTATCTAATTAAGAAACTAGTCCTATTATTAAATAAATTTAAAGTAAATAGCAATAACTAAATAAAAAGGTGACATCTTTGGTGTTAAGTTAGTAGTTTGGGACCACCTCTTGGACAAGAGAGGAGAGAGTAGTCACGAGTTCGAAACATAACATCGGAAAGTCATCCGCCAAGATTTATCTGGACTAAAAATGGAGTGTGCCGCCTGCAAAGGTACTGTGGCGAGCCCCGGGAGACTAGTTAGGAGAATGGTGAAATATGATGAACTCAACAAACTTTCGGGAAAAAAAAGTGCACATACGACGTATGAAACGTACTACGCGTAGTTGGGGATACGACCACGATTCCTATCAACTCTCTTCGTCTAAGAAGAGTTCGACCACAAACTCTGGCGAGAAAATTAGCAAGTCATTAATATAAAGCCAAAAATACACGCTGAAAGAACTGGGAATACGACCACGAAATTTTCCATAACTCGTTAATATACCTAATGGATTGGGTAACGCATCATCTATAAGCCTGTGTCGCTTCATTGTATGCATTACTACTAATTTTACTAATCTACTAGAATCATGCATCAAAATTTTCTTCATGGTGTTTTGTCTCCAAGCCATCTCCATCGAATTTCTTCGATTCCTCCGTCACAACTCCTGCCTCAATCTCCCTTCCTCCTACTTCTACTTCATCTTCAATGGCGTCGACAAATCTCCCGTCACCATTGGAACTTGCAAGGGTACGCAATTTGGCAAACATCGCCAGAAGTTGTTTAGACATCATATTGTTGGATGCCGCAAGCTCTTTGTTAGACTTTATAAGCAACTTAGTAGACTTTTCTACCGTTTTCAATTGTTTGCCTTGCGTTTGCTTTGGCGTTTTCTTTCCCATTGTTCGTTGAGATAAAGAAAAAAAAATCCTGTAGAATCTTGCTAGCTCTGGAGAAATCACTATAGCATATACCAAAATCACTGTAGCAACGCAGAAATCACTGTAGCAAAATCGAAGGCACTGTAGCAGTTGGTGTAAAAAAATCCCGCAGAATCTTACTAGCTCCGGTACCAAGTAGCTAAAAACTACGTTTGAGAAAACTAAATTAATCTCAATCAAAACTATGATCTCTCAATTGCATAAAATAAAAGGTCAAAAGACCTGGAGTTTATGAGATTTACCCCAAACTCTATATATCTCTTTAAGAAAAAGTCTTTCTCTCACTCAAACCAACATTAAAAATAAACTAAGCTTAGGTTCTCTTTTATAGGAGAAGAAACCTTGCACAAATAGAAACCCTAATACTTATCAAATTAGGAAACTAGTCCTATTATTCAATGAATTTAAAGTAAATAGCAATAACTAAATAAAAAGGTGCACATACAACGTACGAACTTGCTACTCCCAGTCGTGGATACATCTACAATTCCTATCAACTCTCTGTGTCAAAGAAGAGTTCGATCACGAATTCTTGCGAGAAAATTAGCAAGTCATTAATATATTACCAAAAATGCACGCGGAAAGAACTAGGAATACGACCACAAAATTTGCCATAACTCGCTAATATACCTAATGGATTGGGTAACGCATCATCCAGAAGCCCATGTCGCTTCATTGGAGGCATAACTACTAATTGTACTAATCTACAATAATCATGCATCAAAATTTTCTTCGTGGTGTTTCATCTTCAAGCCATCTTCATCAAATTTATTTGATTTCTCCATCACAACTCCCACCTCAATCTCCTTTTCTCCTACTTCTACTTCATTTTCAATGGCGTTGCCAAATCTCCCGTCACCATTGGAACTCGCGAAGGTCCGCAATATGGCAAGCATCGCCTCAAATTGTTTTAACATCATCTTGTTGGATGCTGTAAGCTCTTTGTTAGACTCCATAAGCAACTTGGTAGACTCTTCTACCATTTTCAATTGCTCACCTTGCGTTTGCTTCTTTGACGTTTTCTTCCCCATTATTTTTCGAGAGAAAGAAAAAAATATCCTATAAAATCTTGCTAGTACTGTAGAAGCGCAAAAATAACTGTAGCAACGCAGAAATCACTGTAGTAGAAGTCGAAGACACTGTAGCAGCTGGTGTAAGAAAATCTCGTAGAATCTTGCTAGCTCTGGTACCAAGTTGTTAAAAACCACATTTGCAGAAGCTAAATTAATCTCAATTAAAGCTATGATCCCTAAATTGCATAAAATAAAAGGTGAAAAGACCTAGGGTTTATGAGATTTATCCCAAACTCTACATATCTCTCTAAAGTTTTCTCTCACTCAAACCAACATTGAAAATAAACTAAGTTTTGGTTCTCTTTTTTCGAAGAAGAGACCTAGCACAAATAAAAACCCTAATACTTATCTAATTAGGAAACTAGTCCTATTATTCAATGAATTTAAAGTAAATAGCAATAAGTAAATAAAAAGGGGCACACACGATGTACGAAACGTGTTACGCGTAGTCGTTGATACGAACATGATTCCTATCATATACAAAAGCAGTAACCAAGTGTCCTTAACATCTACTGACCCCTAGCCTTTTTATCTCTAATATGTTAACGAATTGGGATCTACATCTATTTCAAAAGATTAACGAACACCTTCTCTATTTGTGGAAAAAATTGTTTACCCACAGTTCCAATCAAATTAGACTTGCCCAAACCAATCTCAATCTTATCTTAGAGAATTTACTTCCTAGTCGCAATCACAGCATTTTGTTTCAACATGCGTGATTATCTCATTAATTGCAATGGCTACCAACACCAAATCTCTTTCTTTGAGGTACGTGCTTCACCCTTTCCTTAATTGAGCCCTTATGAGCTTTTGTGGACACAATGTACTTCCATTGAAGAGCGTTCCAAAGTCCTACTTAAGTAAGCATTTCTTTGATGGAAAAAATGGTTTTGGTCATTTTGTAGATCTATGTCTCATTAATTCAAAAGTCCATATTAATTCCAATAGGATAGATGGGTCAAACAAAATTAAAGGATACAAGATAGAGAATCCATAATATCACCACTTGAATTTTTTTTCTTTACCTTTGCCTTCGGGTTGTATTTTTTCCATCTCGGAAAGTTTCTTTCTCTTGATCAATAAATTATTTTTACATAATCGAAAACAAAACAAAAAGCCACTTACTACAAAACAATAATACTATCACCCTAAATGACAATGACAAACATATAGGTAGGAGAGCATCAACCTAGGCAACCTAATATGGAGTAAGAAACCTATTTAGTCAAACATCTATTATTTGGCATCTTTCATGATTGTACTTCATAATTCTAACAAAAAAAATATTTTAGATCACTTAACCATCAAAAAAATAGTCAAAGAAATCGCGTCTAGCAGCAGCGAACCTAAAGAAGAACGTAATGTTAAAATATCGGGTATTAACTTTTAACTTAGTTAAGTTCTAAATATCCATTGCGCTTGAAACTTCATAGTTATTATCCATTACATCAACGGTACCAAGAGCCACCATGTTACCCTCCCACTTTCAATTTCATGTCTAATTCTTTAACAAAACCAATCTCACATATAACATTAATAAAATAATCTTACAAATTTCATCCCATTTCCATGCTTAAAGATCTTACTTTAACATATTTTGCACACAACTTTGAACTCAATATCCCTTTCAAACCTTAATTCTAGATATTCTCCCCACTAATTATACCATAGCCGTCATCCACCTGGCTGTAAGAGATACGTGCTCTCCGAATGGAAATGAATCCACACTGTTTTATTTGGCTAATACTGTGAATTAATCACTCTCTAGCAACCAACACTAACTTCATCGCATGAATAATAACAAGGGTGAATTAGACTTTTGCCCCCCAAATAAGTGACCAGCTTTGGGCTTTCCCCCATGTTTTGCATTTCATTGACTTTGCCTCCAAAAAGTTCATCTCCGGTTGAAAACCTCGCACAGTCAACAAGTTGACCAGGCCTTAACCTAGTCAAAAAAATAAATGCCAAAAACACCCTTGCATGTGCATGGCACCCTCTTTATATAAACTGATTCGGACGATCGAGATCGAAACACCAATCCGGCGGTAGAGATTTTGTCTCTTCCAGTAAAACCCAAAACCACTCATCAAAGATAAAATAACTGACCCCAAAAAACCATTAAATGCAATGACCTAATTCCGCATAAGCTGCATTCACACAATTATCAGTCAAAGTACAAGAAGACTCAACAGATGCGACCGTGACCAGAAACAAAGTCTCAACCATGGAAGATCGAGGAGAAGACTTAACCACATAACAGCCTCAACAGTTGTTGACGTCAAGAGTGCTGACGTGAAACGCATAACCGCCTCAAAGTAGCTGACGTGGAAAAATAAGGTTGAAGTGGTTACATTTGTAGTTAAGACGGTTGCTGTCAGTTACAGTTATAGCAGAATCTTAAACCAGTTATAACGAAGATCAAATGTCTATAATATTTCTTCAGTTATAACGAAGATCAAATGTCTATAATCTTAAACCAGTTATATGCCATTCTTTAGTCTCAGGTGCTAATCTACTGCCCCTCTTCGCTGCATCATCTGATGAGAAATTGATCTCTCCATATTGCTGAAACTCTTACTTGGTTGTACTTGTTTCTTACTCCATACCATTTGTTCTGTAGCCTCCATGGTATAGCGTTAGAATTAAATGCATTGCATGCTGCAACTGAGTCAGTTGTGACTCATAGTTTCCGATATCCCAAACCCCAGACCCTGTGCCTTGATGAAAGCTTCAACAATAGCTTTGCATTCTGAATTGTACACTAGTATTTTGGAGATTAATTACCATAACAGTAAGGACTGAGCTCTGACTGTTATGCAAACTGCACCACATCCACCAATTCCTGGGTTCCCCAATGATGCCCCATCACAACAGAGTTCAATTTGGATGATTCAAGCCTTCCAACTAATATAAGATGACTAAGATCGTGTATTGTGGTTGCTGATTTAGAGAGAGAAAAAGGAGGGTTTGCTGACAGAACTTTGTCTAGCTTATTTCATCATACCCATCTGAGCATAGTTTCGACCAATTTCATCTTACCCAAATAAGTGGTTTTAATGGCAGAATCTGTGCAAGGGTTTATCAAACTTGGGGTAGATATATCCAAAAAAAAAATTATCGTATCATGGGATATCTGTATTGCTGCTTTGGAATCAAGTAAACAAAATTTGATTAAGATTGCTTATGATTAGTGGTTTTATTCAACTACACTTTAACCTATATGAGGAGATAAGAAACATCTTCATCTTTGAACCATCACCAGGAGAAAATTTTATATCCTAGGTTTTGATAGAGAGAGAAGATCAGCACCATGAGGAAAAAACTTTATATCCTAGATTTCGATAAAAAGAGAAGAGTTTTAGGTGGTTCTGGTTTTTTTGAGAAGATGAAATCTGTACCTAACGTTATATGGGGAAAGCTGTTAAGCTCAACCATCAACCCATTAATGTTCTTTCTTGTGAGGAAGAATCCGACCATTAATAGATATCATCTGCAGAAAATTCAAATCAAATATATATGTGCAAACACAGTGTACTAATCATGGGCACATTGACAAGTCTCACACAATTCGACTTACCACCAACAGGGGCCACTCGCCCGGATTTATCCTGACTTACCCGGCATGTCTTCTGAAGGGATCTAACGTGCTCCAGGGATTTAGTCGGACAAACGGTGATAAATTATGAACCCTGATCACTCTGGTCATCCAAAAAAGCTGAGAACCAAAGAGCCGGTAATGGCTGTTTATTGTCGTATTTGTCCATAACCTCTTCAAGTTGCCGGAACATGTGTTACTGCCTAAGCCGGTCATGGCTAAAAGAGCCTCTGGATCAAAAGAGGTCAAAATCTTTTAATCCACCCAGCACCTGAATCCTTCGCAGTACAGCTTCTTTGATGATCACTCCAAACCTTTGAGCCTAAAATCCTCTCTAGTAAAAAATTTCCTTCAACAAACGGATCATGGCAATTGATTCTACACATGCGCGTTGATTTAAATGTCATCACTTCACCTTATTCACCAAATGATTTCCTTGGGGAAGCTCTTTCAATAAGGTTCGATCCACATGACTTTGATGGTGGCACTAAGATATGACATTTATTGAAAAGTTAGTGTTCTGCCACGAAATATTACCTACAAACCTGAGGTACTATCAGTTTTTTTTATAGATGGATTCAAGTACTGAGTACCTACTGCCCAACAAGTGTCCATTTCAGGAAAGCGAAGATGAATGTGATGAACCTGTATAGAATCACCTCACGGCTCATAACCAGTCAACAACTCCATAGATGAACCTTTCAATAATCAATAGAACTATATAGAGCATCCATAAAAGTTATAGTGAGGTAAACACGTGTAATTGATCTGTTAGCTATCAGGGGGGAGGAGAGAGTTTCAACTTCAACATCCATTGATGTGGCTATCATGTAAGCTAATCTGTTCTGCAACTTTTCTGTTATCCATGTAATTGCTCTAAACACACTCTCTATCCAAATATACTATTGGATGCCTATAGTACATGTAATATAGTTAAATATATCTACTGTAGAAATAAGAAATAGGAAAACATTTTGTAATAAGATCAACTGAGTCGTAGAAACAAATAAAGGATAAAAGTACCTGTTCATGCAATATCCAAACGGGCCGGAAGATGGATCACCTACATCCGCCATGGGATCCATGTTCATTCTAGATGATGCTACGTCTGACTTATGTGTATTTTGTTCTGCTTGAACAGATTGACGGGGGCTGAGAACAGAACCATTGGACACATGCTGATAAGGTCCGGTTGAGTAAGGCATCGAACCAACAGTGCTATTGCTACTATTAACTGTGACACTAGACTTGCTACTAGCCAAACTTGTCGTTGACGGTGAAGGACTGAGACCTGACGTGGAAGCTTGGATCCCATTATCCACTGTCAACATCTCTTGTTCTCCCCATTGCTTGTAGCAATAATTACATACACGAATTCTCTCCAAATCTTCCCGCCCAGTCTTTGTTGGGTCATCAGAGGGAGCAGGGATTGAATTTGATGTACACTTTGCACAAAAGACTCGTCCACAAAGTCGACAATGATGCTTTCGGTTAAACACAGTGAACTGGGCGTCACACTCGTAGCATACCCTACAACTCTGATCGGGCATCCAAAAGTCCCTCGACAGATTCGCTGGCTCGGTTCTCCGAGGGATCCAAGACTTTACAGTATCAACTATCTCCGAAAACCTCTTATCAGGAGAGTCCATTGACAAATAACCCTCCCAAATCTACTCATTGTGAAATGCACATTGGCCACAGCAAACACTATTCTCTCTACAAACAACTACCCCCAAACGGAAACCCTAATTTCAATATAGCAACTATAACATAAAACAATCAAATTGCAAACCTCTAATAAAGCAGAATCCCCCAAAATTGAATCATCATATCAAACCAAACAGAGCTTCAAAATGATTCAATTATCGCGAGAAACGCTTAATTAGATCAAAAAGACTCAATCTTTCACCAAAATTGAATCCAAGAACCTCAAATTCTCGGCGAAATCAGTTTCAATTATGAATCAAAATTGATAATAGATCATTATGGGGAGCCCTAGAAAAGATTGCCGATTTGCCACGGGGTTTCTAAATTAGGGAAATAAATTGAGGGATTTTAACTAAATTGGATTGAAGTGAAATTAGGGGAAAATCAAAATTGAGTGAAATTTTGACCTAGTTTTTTGTTCTTTGATTTATGTTATTTGATTTTGGCCCCTTAACCGCCTAGCAAACCAAAAAGACTTTCTTTACTTGTTCAAAAAAAATGAATAAAATAAAATTTTAAAAATTATTATTATGACCCAAATTACAAATGTAAACCCTTTGATCTTAAATTAGTCCAAGGGTCATTATAACTTCACTACCCCATCTACTAGAAACACTATCTACAGAAAGTCCACCCTTGGGTATACAAGGTCAGGGGCGAAGCTAGGGGACCAGTGGGTTCAAATGACCTCACTGAATTTGTCAGAAATCACTTACCAGATAGTTAAAAATGATACATATATGTATAATTTGTATATATATTACCCCACTCAGCTATAATCATATAATTGTTATTGGTCCAGTGGACAAGTATGTTGGTTTTGACTACCTAAAAAAGGTTTAAGTCCCCACAGCCGATACTACTCTACTATGCTTCATAATATTTTTTCTTGGGGGCCTCTCGTTTTTGTTTTTTTGACCCCAGTGGACTTAAGTCCTAGTCAAGGTAATATTTATTTTTGGGGTAATTAGCTTTTAAACCCTACATAATGACCACGAATTGGGCTAACCTCTATGATTGTCATTTTTAGCTTTTGAACCCTAAAACATCGTGGAAGTCTCTTTTCGAGATGAAAATAATATGAAGTACCATAAATACCCCTAGCTCTGCCACGTATGGTTATATCCTAATGTCACACTGTAATTATGAGTCTCACGTATGATTATATCATAATGACACGCTATAATGACGCGCTGTAATTTTTATCAAACAAATCCAACGGGCTACAACAAATCCGACTGTTGCAATGCTAGTTACAGCTATAAAACCAACCCATAACTTCATCTTCGTCTCCTCTCTCACATTAACTACTTCATCTTCTTCTTTTGGAAGTAACTTCATCTTCATAACTCAAAATGGGTGGTGGAAAATATGAAGCTGGCACACAATCTAATGTCAGAAGTTTGTTTCGCATCTAATCCACATTATCAACTACTCACAGCAAAATCGGGTCTAAATGCTAAATATTTAAGACACAGGGGTCCAAAAACTAAAATTAAAACATTGGTTTTATTGAATTTTTCATAAATTGTTTGTCAAATGTGCAATCTTGATGGTCATATTGCATCGAAATATTATTTGGTTTACACAAAATGTAAGAAAGCAACGTACAATGGCATCATGAAGCTGATAATATCTCTCAATGAAAATAACTATGAAAGGAAGTTCTTAAAGTGTCAACACTCAATTTATGGATCCTTTCAATGGTTATCAGATGCTGTTAATTAAGCTAGGGGATAGAAGGAGGTTCATCAAGTTCAAATGGTTGCTTTGAATGTGGCCAAAGTAGCCATTGGGTGAGAGACTGTCCTTGGGTTGGATTTCCCTGTACTACACATGAATGTTTACCTTATGAAAATGTTTACTTCTAAGACACAATAGTCATTTGGGCCGAAGTTTCTAAAATGTGAAGAACCAATCTGTAATAATTTTATTTAGTTAAGTGATGCAATAAGAGAAGAATTTGTAAAGAATGTGAAAATGACAATAAAGATGTCATTAGATGAATTTGTAGTTCAATTTACTACAAAAGTGACATTAGAGAGAAGAAGGAGAAAAGATAATGATATAAAAGTGATTTTATATACTTCTAAAATATTGTATTCAAACAAAAAACTCACATAACAATTTATCTTACAAACACATGACAGTTAAACATCACCATTTTTAAACTCACAAGTTATGTGAACTCTCAAAAACAACATTGAAATAGTTAGTTAGCTGTAAAATGATCAAATTCTCCAAGGGGCCCTAACTGGTGCAGCTTTGTTAGTCATTCTATTAGATAGTTCTCCTTACCCTGAAGCTTCAAACCAATGTGCAAACCTTTTAGATATTTGAGTGGCTTTATATCTACCATATTCTCTTATAGCATTAGGATCTTGCATAAGTGGTCTAAAATGCTAACCAGTTGAATGAGATGGTAGGAAATGATTAGGGGGATTAGCTTGTTGAAAAGAATGAGATGGTTGAAATGACTGTGATGGTTGAGATTGTTGTGATGGTTGAGTGGCATTATTTTATTATGGCTGTAATGGTTGAGTAGTATTAGTATGTAATGAAGGAGTTGAAGGTTGAGCTGGCTGTGATGGCTCAAATGCTCTAATACTACCTCTTTTTTTTCCTCTCCCCCTCCTCCTTGTTAAAATTAGAGTTGAATGTGACATAAATTAAGTGTCTAATCTGTATGCCTTTGCTCCTCCTTTCCCCATGTTTGGTTTTTCTGCAGGTTGACCTTTATAAGTTCTGTTATTATACCCAAATGCTTGACACTTACTGCTTCTTCTTGGTTGTCTCACCACACCATTTACCTCATCTGCCTCTCTTCTCCTTAGTGTTCTAGGTCTCCCTGCTAGTCTCTATAATAGTAGTGGTCTAATATCTCTTGTAGGCTATTTCATAAAAGTAAATGTTAGTATTATAAAAATCAAGAGAAATCAATAATTCAGAAATCTAAGGGCAAAAGTAGCATACTTCTCCTCAGTCTGATGAGTCTATAATTAAATTTACAGCTTGGTTATATGTTGCTATATTGGCTACCACCCTATGGTAATAACTACAATATCTGTACATAGGCCAAAATAAAATTGTGAAATAGTAAAAGGTACAATAAAATTATAATTATGACATATTAACTAAAAAAAGAGCACTGACCCAACCTACTCATATTTCAGTTAATCAGTCACTTTGACTGTATGTACATAAGGCAATCCAGTGATCTACCAAACATTGCAAGTGCATGTATGATCTTCCAAGTTCAATATCTACCTTGTGCCATTGTCATTAAGGACCAGCTACTGATCATTTTTAAATATCTCTAAACCGTAGTGGTGAATGTATGCTTTCAACAACTCAATCCTCTTCATAGCTATATGTACTAATTTATTTTGATCATACTCTCTTGTCTTCAATTTTCTTTCATACATGAGTATCATCTGCATCAAATTCAGCTTTTCTTCCATCTTATTTAAAGGATTATCTCTATTAATAATCCAATTATTAAATGATTCTAAGAAATTATTGGTCGTCACATGCTCACACTTTGTAGATGCATTAAAGTAAGATCTACACCCAGATTTATATGGCTCCCTTTCAAATCATGCTTTTGCATCTGGTTCTGCAACTCCCAACTTGTCCAAATTTTCTTTCATTACAGATTTTTTGTATGCCTTTGATGCATTCTGAGCCAATGCCATCAAATAAGTACCTTTGTATAATTGTTTGATGTTTTCGTAGATGTGCCTAAAACAAAATCTATGATTGGAATGAGGGAACAGTTGTAAAATTGCCTTAACAGGACCTTTTTGTCTATCAAATATGAGGGTCAATTTAGATAGGTATAAGGTAAGATGACCTTGCATTAAAGTTAAGAACTTTATCCATATAGCTTGACACTCACTTCTATAAAGAAATACTGCTATAGGGAAAAGACCATTGTTTGCATTAAGAGATATGATGCTCAAACATTGGCCTTCATACTTATCTTTCAAGAAAGATCCATCTAGACCAAGAATTGGCCTACAACCCTTAGTGAACACATCTAAAGTTTCCTTAAAACTAATACGCATGTCTGTAAACTTAAGATTACCATCTTCCCTATTACAAGTGGTAAACCTACCAGGGTTTGATTTTTGAATCTGAATACATAGTTCTGGACATAAAGCATAACATTTATCATATGACCCCACTATCTTCTCCATCACTATGTTCCTTGCATTCCATACAGTATAATATTGTAGTGGCGAGTTTTCCGAAAGGAGAATCTTTGCCATTACTTATTCGTAAGAAGAATTCAATAAAGACTAGATAAACAAGATTTTACGTAGAAAACTCAGTAAAAGCTGAGAAAATCCACGACCTCGAGGAGGATTTTGATGTAAAATCTAGTAAGATGCTAGTCATTACAAGTTTTTGGAGTGATAGTGTAATGACCCATATTTTTTACTTTTAATTAACACTCTTTATATTCCAAATATGCATATTCCTATTCTTTAACTTCCGTATATTCCTCTGCATCATACATCTGCACATTCCCCTATCCTCAATGCATCTATATTATTCTTAGTGTCAGGCTTGGTGTGGTTTCCTTGTTGGTAGTATTTTGGTGGTTTTGGTAGTTGGCGTTCTTGTGTTTTAGTTTGAGTGTGTGGTGTGTGTTGGGAGAGTGGTTTCTATATCTGAAAGGGGTTTTCCGCTTCTCTCCTCCGCGTGGGTTGGAGTGTTTTTGATTCTGGACGTTTCTGGCATTTCTGATTTTCGTTCTGAGGTGGAGAAATAGGGATTAGCTACCCCTGGTTTCTCAACGCCTATCAGACCGTCGTTGGACTCCTTCTATTCATTTTATTCCTTCCGGTTAAGTTTATTGGCGTTAGATTCCTTTTTATGGGTTTTAGGAGTTCTAGTGGCCGTTCAGCGGTAGAGGTGGTGTTAGTCCTTGGGAAACCTTTATGGTGGTTGTTCGGGTTGTTCCAGTCTTTTGAGGGTCTTGGAGTTGTGTGTGTACGGTTCAGGAGGACCTTAGTGTAGACTTTCCCAAATGGCCGTTCGAACGAATCTTTGTGTTTTCTGATCATTTTCTGCGTCTTCTGGACATTTTGGCCATTGGACAGAATTGTCGTTCGAACGAGATTCATTGTCGTTCGAACGAATTGACTAACCTCCTGGATTTTGGCCCATGGCCTCTTGGTCGTTCGAACGACTTTCGTTTGTCTCGACTACTTAAGTCTTTCTTCCTCATTTCTTTTGGTTAGTTTCCTGCTAGGCGTTGCTTAGGCGATTTAAGAGAGAGTTCTAAAGAGAGGATTCTTCAACCTTATCATCCCTTCACCTCCATTCATCACCTCCTTATCTTCATCATCATCCTCTCATCTCCCCAATCATCCCCTCACCTCAATACTCTTCACCCAATCTTTCCCCTCACTCGCGGATCCTTGCCGAGCTTTGCCGCGATCATCTCTCCTATTCTCGGTAAGTAATTCTTGCTTCCCTAACGTCAATTTCGCTTGATTTGGTGTAGGTTGATTTTAGGGTTTGGGTTTTATTATCGTTCCCTTAAATTGATTGGGGGTTTGCTGTTCTCTGTGATTGTGTTGGCTTGTCAGGTATTTCGCTTGTCGTTCCGCGGACTTTAGTTGAGTTTCCGGGTTGATTTCCGCAGGACTCGGGTTTATTATCAGGCGAGTTCATATTCCAACTTTACTAAGTTTCTTTACTAGTTCTGAGTATTGTTTTAGAGGGTAGTATTGAACTTAGAGATGGGTTGTGTTTAACTATAGTTTAACTTAGAGATTATCCTGTTTAGTTGTTAACCTGTGGTTGGGTTGTAGTTGTTACCCTGTGGTTGGGTTGTGGTTGTTAACCTGTGGTTGGGTTGTACATTGATTCTAGAGTTGGTTTCGGTTTGTATGAGACCTGAGATTGTTGGTGGTGGTTGGGCTAGCATTCCCGTGGGTTGCCCAGGAATGCCCCCCTCCAGCCTTAAGAGATTATTGGGTTGGACGTAGGTAATGGTTTGGTTGTTGTTTCAGCTATGCAGAGTCGGTACAACAGAGTCCCTATCGATCCTGTTTGAGTTGCCAGGTTAGCAGCAACTGTGTTGTGCTTGGGCACCGGTTACACATTATAACTTATTGCATTTTTCTTACTTATTGAGATTGGATACACAAACACTCCGCTTCGGTTGACCTCCGACAGGATCCATGAAGTCCGCGAGATCGGGTTAAAATACATAGGTGAGATTGGGAACAACACTATCATACCTGGCAAAACCACCGCGGAGTGTGGATTGGTATGAGACAGAGTCCTGACGATCCCAAACTTATACCTCGGTGAGGTTAAAATTTCTTGAAATGCTTCGGACATGATGCTCCACGGGTTTGATCCACCCTTCCACTTTGATCGAGTGCGGCCATCCTAGCTTGGTCGAGCTTAAACAAATCGTACCAGTATATCCCTTTACCGAATCTCTTTAAGATAACTTTAGATGTTAGCAATTAATTATTGTAGCATTAGGGGATATTTATGGGAATATCCCCGCTCATCATATCATATCATTGCATCTAGGATAAGTATAAGATTATCCTAGTCATCACTTCACGTCATAGCATTGCATCATAATCATCATCTCCCTCCTCTCATATTATTAACTCTATTTCCTTTCCGAATCTACTCCATACTCTCTCCGCATTAACTATATTCTCTATTCTCTTATCAACTCAATCCTACTTTCCTTATTAATTACTTATGTTCATTGGTGGTTACTGATTATATTGTTAGAACTGTTTAGTTACTTATTTCTTTATCGCACTCTTCTCTACTCTATTTTTGTTACCTGCTATTAGTAAGTTATTTAGTTCTGTTGGATTAGTGTGCTCATTGTTTGCTCACTCTCGCATTTAATATTTTTCAGAGGTTGAGTAGCTTGGACTGCCGTGTGGTTAGCCGATCCAGAGACTGATTTTGCCACTGCAGATTTTTTTTAGTTCTAGATTCTGTAGGTGTTCTCAGCATTGTGTAGCTGAGCTCTTATTCGAGATGTTGTATTTCTTTCGTCATGATATGTATATATATATGTCTTTTGCTTCTGCGTTATGTTGTTATATTGTTGCATTGTTATTTTTTTACTTTGATGATCACTACTATATGTGAATAGTTGGGCCAGAATTTGTCTACGGCTTGGCTATTTGTGGGGTAGAATCTTTGGATTCCCCGACCTGCACTACTTAGAGTCTAGTAATTGGTAAAGCTATCGATTGCTGGATTTTAGGGCGTGACAGATAGTAGGGTTAAGAATTAACGATGGTAAAGTTACAGATTACGGGGTGTTGAATGATCTATTTTTTGCTTGTATTTATAGTAGATACATACAGTTTACAAAAAGAAAGAAATAGTCTCCTATTCCGGGAGGAGGGGGCGAACTTCACAGATTTCTAACAACTCTTTCTTGACCAAGTACAATAGTTACTTTTAGTAGGTTAAGGACTTGGGGTATCTTCTCAAATGTTATCTGTTTTTGATTATGTATGACTGTTTCGACTATACTGTGCTGGCTTAATCTTACAGAATATGGAAAATATGCTACTTCAATATCTCCATTCTCGACATAAGTACTTGTGGTTGTGTCGAGAAGAAATTGGAAGTTGAAGAGGTTTGCTGAATATCTTACGAATCGTTTGTTTGTCATTTTCGAGGTCAATGTGGACTATATTTGGTTTTATCATTCTCGAGGAGCAATTAATGTGGTACAATGAACCTGGCATATTAAAGTCGGGTATATATAGACGGTATAAGGAGGGTGTTATGGTGGTGGTTTATAAGGATGTCACCCTAAGTGTGGCATAATATGTTGTCGGATGATGAAGATGGTGAGGAATTTGAGGTAAAGTTCTTTCCCAAATTAGGCCTTTGTGATGTTTCCTTTGATCCTATCACGGCGTGGATGATGGGGGAAGGTATTATCAGAGAATGTTTATATCTGTTAGAACCATTTGGGTTACGATGCGGTGCTGAAGCTATTGGATTGTGTCATTTTGGGGGAGAAGGAAAAATTATTCATGTTGAAGATGAGGATTTGAAGGTTAGATGGGCGTCCAGGGATCTTACCGAGCGTAGGAGGCTTTTTGCAATTTTCTATTGCCGTTTACTGAGGTAGCTCTTAGAAGTTCAATGACTTGAGATTCATTGAGTTTCTTAGAATATCTTTGCTTCAATGCTAATGAGAATGCCAGATTCTGGTAAAAAGATGCTATAATGTTAGATCCTGGTAAAAAGAAGCATAAAGTAATTAGTACGTCAAGTCGAATGTAAAGATAGTAGTTCGGATGTAATATAATCAAAGTATAATTTGTATCGAACGTAATATGTAGCAGTTAGTTTATTAAATAAACGTTATTGTCTTCGACTTCTTCGTGTGTCATTTTGTGTTTGTCGACTATGCATTTTTAATTGTTGTCGATATAAAATGTGAGTAAGGTGATTTTTGGACTGTCTAAACTACTCGAAGTAGAATGGGTTGACTGGGTCCAGGAACAATTTTTGAGGTTGATTGATTTGACTGTGGGAAATGTATTATTCTGAGGTGAATTAAATTATGGTCGTTGACTTTAATTGTGGGGGACTATAACTATCCCCTATTGTTTGAATGAAAGTCATTTTGGTTTGAAGAAATGGTGAAAACGAGATCGCAGGTGCGTAATAAGGTATATAATCGTGCATAAGCAAAGTATTGGGAAATATATGGTAAGTATATCAGACTCCTACAGAATGTCGATGTTCACTTGGAGGATCCTATAGAACCTGATTATGATGGTATGAGCGAGGCAGAGGCCAAAGATGCTGGGGAGGATTTTATGTTTCATTGCCAATTGAAATATTGGACTCCTCCTGAGCGTGTTAGTTATATGTGGACTCGCGCAAAGAAGTTGGTGAAGAAAGAAGATGATGCTGGAGCTAGGGGTTTGTAATGTGATGATTTTGGAAAAATATATGTAATGGTCAAATTGCTGCTAATATGTAAATAAAAATTGAATTTGATGTGATAAGAAATTGTCAATGGTTTGTTTTGTTGTGTTTTTTTTTTCTTGTCGAATGAATTTTAAGTTGGAAAATGTTGAAATATAAGAATGACTTAGTAATGTATTTATATGTCGATTGAAATTTGAATTGGGGATTTTGACGAATGTGTACCCAAAATATAGGGGTTGTAGATTAAATAACAATGGGGAGGGGGAGGAGATGAAGGCAATCAATTAGGGCCAGGTGTGCTCCTTTAGGTGAAATTTGGGAGTATAAAGAAAATGATGTGTAGTATCTTTGCGATAAAATTGGGTGTGCATTGTTGAATACGAACGTTTCAGAAGAAATTCTTCAAGATATGAAAGAGTTAGAACAAGAATGTAGGGGTTTGTAGATGTTGAGAAGGCGAAGGGTCAAGGACGTCAAGAAAAGGCGTGCGAGGTGTTACGTTCGAGTAGCGAAATGGTCGCGAAGCGGTGAGCACTTAGATCATCGCACCGCCTATGTTCATAAGTTTATAAAATATTGCAGTGCGATGAGCTGTCACGTGGCATCTATAAAAAGCTCGGGTGTGGGCGACTGTTCATATTTTATAAACTCAGAAGAAAATTTATCTAGTGCAAATTCACTGTTCTCGTCACTTGGATCATTGTCAACAATTGGGAAGGAGGAGATTGCCGTGTTGATCAAAAGAGTAAAGCGGGCTAAAGAGAGGGATACAGAGGCAGCGAGGTTATAATGTTAGTAACTGTTATGATATAATTTGTGTTTTTCTTGGTTGTTGTTGTATTATGGTAGATGTAGACATATATAGGGTAATTTAGAAGGAAGTTGTGCATTGTGAGGAGGATTTGTTTTAGATTAAATGGGGTTAGCGTTTGTGACAGAGGTTGGTTAACGACTATGAACGGTACGTTTTTGAGGGTACTGGAGTTGCAGTGGTTGATAAAGGGGATGGTAGGGCGCAATTGGTGGAGAGAGAGTGGTTTATTTCACAGTGAAGATGGTGTAGGTGTAAGGGATTAGTTGGGTTCACGGCGAGGGTGTAGGGATTGCATGTCAAAGTAGGTTAGATATGGCCAAAAATTTTGCTGATAAAAATGATATCCGTTATTTGATCGGGAGTAGTTTTCGCAGGAAACGGTTCATGTTTCTTCAAGATCTCTTGCAATTCCTGAAAGTGGAGAAATGGACATTAAATAAGTGTTTGATGTTTATAATTATAATAAATAAAAAGTTATCGAGAACTGAACGTAGTGCAGTAATCGATTTATATGACTAGGAAAAGTCATATAAGTGTATCGGGAACTTCATGTAGTAAATCGAACTGTAATAATGATAGTAGCAGACAGTAAATTTAAAATGATATGCTGGAGAGTAATCTCGACAACTATATGAAGATGAATATATAAACTTATGAACATATATATGTATAAGATATGATAGATACTAACTGTGGAAAAAATATAAAATCTGATTTACAGGTTCCTTAAAATGGCTGAACCAATTAAAAATGATGAGAAAGATATATACGATAACCTTGAAGATGTAGTACCCCTGATGATTAATGTAAGAACCTGTGTACAATAGTTGGGAGGTAAATATAGGGTAGGGTCGAGTAGTGCATACATAGCTAGCGTGGAACAGTTTAGGGTATCACCTAGGGTTGTCAAACCATCTGATCAAGAGGCTACTGAGACGGATGTGGATCACGAGCCCCAAGCTAGTGATTGAGAAGGTAGTGGGGCTGGGGAAGAAGATGTGGAGGAGGGTGAGGGGGCATGT
Organism: Kingdonia uniflora; assembly: GCA_014058105.1. Classification (NCBI taxonomy): domain Eukaryota; kingdom Viridiplantae; phylum Streptophyta; class Magnoliopsida; order Ranunculales; family Circaeasteraceae; genus Kingdonia; species Kingdonia uniflora. The sequence goes on along the minus strand of JACGCM010002435.1, from coordinate 299,008 downwards.
TATGGAGAGGGTCCAAAGACCAAAGAAATATTAATTTTTAAGAGGAAGTACGGTATTCCTAGGGATATAAGGTTAGAGGAATATCAATATGAAATGATTGACCAGGAAATACCCTTGAATGTGATTCAAGTTCATCGAGAACAAATTAAGAAATGGGTTGAAGCTTCCTCTTAGAGCTGACCCAAAAAACTTAATAAACTTTTTTGATGTGGCACCTGGTCAGTTCAATCTAAATGTATAGGATTTGTTTAGGGTATGTGGGCGATAAATGGTCAACTTAAGGCCAGAGGGGAGGAGTTGATAATAGTTAATGATTTATGTATGTACTACACTCTCAAGAAAAACCCGTAGAAATTAGGCTATCGGTATTTGGCGAGGTTTTTGAAGAGGCCAATATTCTATAACTTGATGTCAACAGGAGGGCGATACAACGATGAATGTTTACTTATCTCGGGGAACTATGAGTTCGACAAGAAGGACCCTGGGGAGCCCTTAAAGTGAAAGACCTTTCACTTAGGTTTGTGGTTAGGTAATTTTAATTGTTGATGCTTGAAGTGTTAAATTTGATGTTATTTGTTTCTAACTGTCTTTCTGTGTTTGCAACTTTGAAAGAGGTCGACAGGAATTCAGAAGTGAAGGAAGAACTGCATAGGATCAGGAATTTTTTTTTTGGTAGGATTGATAATCTGGTCATCGACCAAGATCGTGTGAGCACCATATTTCAAGATGCCGATTTAAAGAGGTCGAGGGCTAAAGGTGCTAAAGTATCTGTTATCGACGTAAAGATGTTAGTGAAGAACAAGAGGGCTGTAGAGGCTAGCTTGCCACTGAAAAATCCTTCCTTGGCTGGGTATAATACTGATACAGAGATAGATGTCATGCTTGGAGAATCTTAGGGAAGGAATAAGAAGAAAAGGGTGACGAGCTCTGTTGTTCCCCCACTACTTCCTCATAAGAGGACTACTCGATAGTCGACAATAGAGGAGGTGGCTAGTACTGTCAAACCAGTTGTAGTGGTTGATGGGCATCCTCAACAGGGTGCAGGGAGTGTGCTCCTGAAGAAGAGAGGTAGTGGTGAGACGTCGAAGACAAAATACGTCGAAGAGTCTGAGGCTGAAGTTTAAAAGACCATGGACTCGTATACGTCTAGGAAGGATGTGCTGAAGATGGAGCTGGAGGATTATTTGGTCGGCATTTAGAGTTTGAATACATTTTTCAGCGAGGGTTAGCGAAATATGTCGAAGGTGAGAAATTTTACTGCCTTGCTTCGCTTAAAAAAAATTGGTAGGTCACTTGAATACTTAATATATTACTTTGTTTTAAATTAAGAAGTTGGTAACTGTTGCCATAAACCACATTATTGGCAGTGGTGATCTGGCAAATTAGCTTGTGGTGTATAAAAATATAGAGAAAGATTTGATCGAGGAGAAGGAAGGGTTGAATGCAACGTTGAATACTTACAAGCTGGAGGCAAAAAAGGCTAGGGATGTTGCACTTCGCAAAGCAAGGAAAATGTCAGAGAAAGAAAAAATGGAGGCTTTGGCACTACATAAAGCAAATTTTAAAAAGGATGTAAGGGAGCAAATTGCTGATACACGGAAAGGCAATGGAGCTAGAGCAGGGCAGGCTTCTCGAGGAGGTTAGGGCTTAGATGAATGCAGAGAAGTTAGAAAATGTAGAGAAGTGAGGACTCATTTTGCTGGGTAGTACAAGAAGTTGGAGGTTAGGAATTTTTTTTCAAGGGGTTGGTGAAATCTGGTGGGGTTGTTTTTGATGATGCAAGTTCAGAAGAGGAAGTGTCCGAGACTCCCAAAGTTTGTGGTGGGACGGAAGTCATCGATGATGTGATGATGGAAGATGATACTACGCGCTCTGTGGAGTTACCATATATGCAGGTATCCGAAGTTTCTTTGAATATGAATGAAGTAAAATCTCCCTCTGTAGTGTAAAACATTTGTGTAAGCAGTACTATATGTGTGAAAGGATGTAAACATGGTCGTTGGGACCAATACATTTTAATCTATTATGGAATGATGTGGTTTTAATTAAATCTTGCAGTTTTGACTTTGTGTACATATAATTAATTGTGTTCGATAAGAGTAATATGTGAAGTATAAATTCAGTTGGTGGCAGACTTGTAAGGAACGCATGTTGCGTTGACTGAGGGCCATGAAATGGCAAGAAGGTCGAGAGATGGAAACAAGTACTCGTTAAGTATGGATCGAGATGAAGTCAATATAGTAAAGATGATTGATTGTCTGATGCATACTTGTCAAGTATGTATCAAGATCAATTCAAAATAGTAAAGATGATTGATTGCCTGATGCATACTTGTTAAGTATGGATCAAGATCAATTCAAAATAGTAAAGATGATTGATTGCCTGATACATACTTGTTAAGTAGGGATCGAGATCAATTCAAAATAGTAGAGATGATTGATTATCTGATGCATACTTGTTAAGTATGGATCGAGATAAATTTAAAATAGTAAAGGTGATTGATTGTCTGATGCATACTTGTTAAGTAGGGATCGAGATTAATTCAAAATAGTAAAGATGATTGATTGTCTAATGCATACTTGTTAAGTATGGATCGGGATTAATCCAGAATAGTAAAGATGATTGATTGTCTGATGCATACTTGTTAAGTAGGAATTGAGATCAATTCAAAATATTAAAGATAATTGATTGTTTGATGCAAACTTGATAAGTCGGGATCGAGATCAAGTCAAAAGTAAAGAGTAAAGTAAAAGTAAAGATTGCTTATTTGAATTAATATTACGGTTATAGTGGTTATCTGTAAAGTAGCTTGAGTTGAACAGTATTCCACGAGTATTCGAGCTGGATCTTGTCTTCAGTCATCAGCCAGTAAGTTCCACTATGTATTTTATCACTGACAATATATGGCCCCTCTCAGTTTTCTGATAACTTTCCTGAATTCTTAGGTCGAGTGTGATCTTGAATCCGTCAAAGGACCAGTTTTCCAATACTAAATTTCCTCTTACAAACTTTTTTGTTGTAAGCTTTCTTTAATGTGTCATGGTATCGTCCTAGGTTTGTAATAGTTTTATCTCGGGTCTCTTCGATCCTGTTGAGGTTGTAGAGGAGACCGAGTTCATTGTCTTCATCTGGGATCTTCCTTTGGGTACTTCGTAGATCGAGGTCTGTAGGTATGACTACTTTAGTACGGAAGGCCATCATGAACGGAGTGCAGCCTGTTAAAACTCGAGGAGTGGTTCGGTAGGCTCAAAGAATATTAAGTAGTTCATCGACCCATCTTTTTTTTTTGTCGTCGAGACGCTTGCGTAAACCTGATTTGATACTTTTGTTAACGGCTTCGGTTTTCCCGTTGCCTTGAGGATAGTATGGTGTAGATATTGATAGTTGGATTTTGTATTTATGGAGGAAAGTAAGTACTTTTGCGCTAATAAATTGCTTGCCGTTATCAGAACATATAATTTTTGGGCAGCCAAACCTGGTGATGATGTGCTCCCAAAGAAACTTGATGACCTCATTCTCATCGGTATGGCATAGGGGAACTGCTTTAACCCATTTTGTGAAGTAATCAGTGGTGATTAGGATAAATCTTCGATTTCCCGATGATGGATGAAAAGGTTCAATGATGTCGATTCCCCAGCGTTGGAATGACCAGAGGATATTGCTAATATGCAAGTCGAGGGCTGGACTTTTGATGTCTTAAACATGGATTTGGCATTTCTAGCATTTAGGTACAAATTCTTCATAATCTTGTCTCATTTTTGGCCTGTATAGGCCTTGCGTGAATGTGCATTGGATTATCGATCTTCCTGAAATGTGTGCGCCACAGATACCTTCGTGAAGTTCTCTAATTTTAATATGAGCTTGTTTGTTAGAAATGCATTCGATAAGTGGTCCTTCTCCGGTGATACGGTATAAGACTTTTCCTTGAACTGTGAATCTTGGGCATTTGGCCAAAAGTAAATGGGCTTCCTCTTTGTTATCTGGAAGAATGTTGGAGTTTAGGTAGGCATAAAATAGTTTTCCCCAGTCTGCAGGGTCATCATCTTCAGTAATGGTAATTTAGAGTGTTGACAGTATATCGAGACTAGAATGCTCGATGATTTCAATTTCTAAAGATCTTCTTTCACTGTCTCCCATCATGGCAACAATATAAGCTAAGGCGTCGGCATGCCAATTTTCTTGTCGAGGTAGGTAAGAGATTGTTATGTGTTTGAATTTTTACATTTTTTCCTCGACCAGAGCTGCGTATCAACCATTTTTCCCGTTGTTTTAAATCTCTTGTTGTAATGATTTGCCACGAGTAAAGAATCGACGTAGACTGCCAATTCTTCTGTTCCGAGTGCGAGTGCGATATCGAGACCGTGTAAGATTCCTTCATATTCAGTCTCATTATTTGTGGCATAAAAGTTTAGTTTGATAGCTTTCTCGATGCGATGGTTGGAGGGCATAATGAGGGCGATGCCAATCTCGGATCCTTGTGGTCCAGCTAATCTATTTGTAAAAGTTGCCATCCTGAGCTTTTGGACCATGCGTCCATTTCTGCTATTGAGTCATCTGTGAAGATTTCCTCAAGCTCTTCCCAATCAGGGTCTTCAATCAGAAAGTCTGCAAAAAAGTCAATGACTGCTTATCCCTTGACTGATATTTGGGCTTCGAAGGAGATGTCGTATTCGCCAAGGAAAACAGACCATTACTGTATTCTTCAAGGTTTTTCTTTTTTGGAGAGTACCAGTTTGAGGGGATACTTGGTGATAATTTTGATGGGATGAGCTTGAAAGTAAGGATGAAACTTTTGAGAACTGTTGACCAAGGCGAGTAACTATTTTTTTGTCGTTGTGTTTCTTTTTTTTAGCAAGCATGAGTGTTTTGCTGATGAAGTAGATCAATTTTTCAGCTCCTCTATCTTCTCGAATAAGGACGGAACTAATTGAGTCTTTAGTTGTAGATAAGTATATTGTCAGTGTTTTGCCATTAACTGGAGTACTCATTATAGGAGGACGCCCCAAGTATCGTATAAGATCATGGAAGGCTAGCTCACAGTCAAGAGTCCAAATGATCTCCTTGTGTTATTTCTTTGAAAGAGGAGTGGGTTTACCACGGAGAAGGAGGTAAAGAAGTTTCCATCGATCAGATGACTTTGAGATGAATCTGTGAAGAGTGGTTATTTTGCCTGCAAATTTTAGATATCTTTTTTTGTTTGAGGAGATGGCATCGCGATGAGCACTTTGATTTGTACAAGATCGATTTCGATTTCTCTTTTGCTGACCAGGTGTCCCAGAAATTTACTAGATACGACTTTAAATTGACATTTTTCTAGGTTTAGTTTCATCTGGTATTTGCGAAGGATATCAAAGATTGTTTGGAGGTTGTTGGAGTGATCTACGCGTTTCAAGCTTTTGTAAATCATATCGTCGATGTAGACTTCCATGATTGTTCTGAGACGATCTTTGAACATTTTAGTTACAAGCCTTTAGTAAGTAGCTCTTGTATTCTTTTACCCAAAAGGCATTACTATGTAGCAGTAGAGACCTCTTTCAATAATGAAGGTTATTTTTTCTTGATCGTCTTTGGCGGGTGGAACTTTGTTGTAGCTGGAGGCCACATCCATCATAGAAAGTAGTTCTTGCCCTGCGACAAAATCAAGAAGTTGCGGAATTAGTGGTAGTGGGAAACTGTCCTTGGGTGTAAACTTGTTGGGCTATGTAAAATTAACACAAACCCTGATTTTTCTATTTTTCTTTGGTACTGCGACGATGTTAGAAACCCACTTGGGATACTTAGCTTATCGAATAGATGCCACCCGAAGAAGTTTATCAATTTATTCCTTTACTGCATCGTGGAGGCAAGGAGCTAGGTTATGTCATTTTTGTAATGATAGCTCTACTGTCCAGAAGGAGGTTAAGTCGATGGCACGCGGCTGATGGATCGATGCCAGGCATTTCTTGGAAAATTTAGGCAAAGATGTTGACATTTTTCTTAAGCAGCTGGATCATGGCTTCTTTTTCGTCGGTAGATAGTTTGGAGCCGATGAAGGTGTGGCGACCTGGACCATCGAGTTCAATAGATTATCGACTATCTCTGTATCATGCTGCTCGAATGTGGGGGGTGCTTCTTGCTCTAGTTACTATGCCTTGAGAAGTTTTGCTATGAGAATTGGTTGGGGTGTTTTCACACTTACGTACGACTGCTTGGCTACCTTTGATTTCGTAGATACCATGATCTATTAGAAATCACAATGTTATATGATAGGTAGAAGGTACTGCTTTGATTGAATGCAACCAACTACGTCCCAAAATACCTAAATATTTGTATTCTATATCGATGACAAGGAATTTTACGAATATTGTTTCTGATCCTTCTTGAACTGGAAGAGTGATTTCTTCTATGGCCGATTCTTTCGAACTGTTGAAGCTGGTGATTGCTGTTTTTGAAGCTTTCACAGAGTCCGTGAGGCCAAGGACCTCAATTGCTCTTCGGAACAAAACGTCTGTTGTGCTTCCTGTATCGATGAGAAGTGTATGTAGGCAGTTTTGGCTGACTTTGAGCATAATGACGAGAGGGTCATCATGATGGTATTTCACGTGGCTGGTGTCACAGTTCTCGAAGGTAATAGGGTAAGGATGCTTCGATGTGTTTGAGCTTAGGAGAAGTTTTGCCAATTTATCTAATGAGGTCATTTTCTAGCAGGATGTAATCCGATCATCTTGTTTTCTTTTCTTCCCTTTTTTAATTTCAATCATATAAAGGTGTCGAGCTTTCCCCTAGACCTAATATTGTTCAACGTCTTTGTTTTATGCTTCATCTTCGAAAAATTTCTAGATGTCGATGACATAATTGTGAAGCCTTCTAGCTAATAGGATGCGATAAAAAGATTCATATAAGAGAGTAGCAGTTATGAGTTTCATGGCTATGTACATTGTGATACTGACATAGAAGGTTGGTGGGGACATCCAGAATGGTTTGTGGTGCGCGATAATACTCATCTCCCTTTATCGTTGACAAGATAATTGAGAGAGTTGTTTACATTGATGGCTGAACCGGGACTGGTCTATCGGGTCTACCATCATTTCTTCTACTGTTGTCCATGTTTCTGCTGCGCTGCTTGGGTGCTTCAGTAGTTGTCGATCTCTGGGGTGGGGTTGAAGTTGCTTCTCGAGAAAGGATGGCAGATGAGCTCTTCATCTTATCTTTCTTTGACTGCTCTAATTCGATGTAATTATTAACTACATCAATCATTACTGTGACTGTCCTTGGCTTATGCAGAGTAAGCTCTTCTCGAACTTTGAGTCGATATGCAGGGCGGAGGTGAATGCTAGAATAACGATCTTGGGGTGAGTTCCCAATTTTCCTTGTTTCCTGTAAGAAACATTTGTAAAAAATCGCCAATGTCTCTTTGACACCTTGCTCAAAGAAGAATAAGGAATTGTCAGTGATCTCCCACTTTTTAGCATGAGAATAATTGGTCTCAAAAAGACGCTGTAACTGGCTGAACGTGGTGATGGAGGCTTCTTGGATGGTATGGAACCACCAGAACGATTCTTCCTTTTGGCTCATGTTGAATAGCCTACACAGTATGTGGTCGAGTTTGGAATATAACCCAACTGCTGCTTTGAAGTGTCGAACATGGGTAAGCGGGTCAGTCAGGCCTATACATTGAATAAACTTTGGCATATTGAATTTTTTTTGGATGGGTATAACTTCGAGATGAGGGGAGATAGGGTTTGTCTCGATTCTGTCAAGCACAAATTTTTGGCCTAGGATGTCAGAGTTTATGGCCTGGATCCTATTATTAAGGTCGCCCAAGGTGACGAACTGTTGCAGGGGAAATGGTAAGGCTGCGATCTGAGGAACAAAATCTCCCTATCCTTCTGATCTCAATTGATCTCTGATTGGTCTTCTTTCGGGTAGGGGAGTCTGATGACGCGTGCATCAACTTCCTTAAGTTGTCGATGCGGGGGATGTTAAACTAAATTGTCAAGAAACCCTGTTTGGATTTTTGGATCTGGATCGAGAAATTTATAACTCGTCTTCTCTTGGTTGATCATCGTGTTGAATTGCTCTTGATTTATGCTCGCTCTGGGCGAGTGGAGGGGACGTCTGGCGGCCAGTGTGTCAATCTTGTATTCTCCTTAGTTTTTCTATTTCTTTATGATGTGTTTGATGCTATTGATCTAAGGCTTTCCTTCGTTCGTCCCTCTTCCTTTGAAGAACTTGAGCGTGGACACACTGATCTTCCAGTCTTTGGGTTTTTCTACTGCCATTTGTTTATGAATCTCGAGTACTGTACCATGCAGGTTGACCGCTCTTGTTATGGGATTAATTTCCTGGTCTCTTACGGTGCCAGAATGGCTCCTCAGGTTCATGTTTGTCATCGGATGGTTTTTAGATCAATTGTGGTAAAGAAAAATGTGGTCTTTCCCACAGACGCTGCCAATTGTAGTGGCAAGTTTTCCAGAAGGAGAATCTTCGCCGATACTTATTCGTAAGGAGAATGTAATAAAAACTAAATTAATAAGATTTTGTGTTGAAAACTCAGTAAAAGCTGAGAAAAACCACGATCTCGAGTAGGATTTTGATGTAAAATCTAGTAAAATGCTAGTTATTACAAGTTTTTGGAGTGATAATAGGGTTAAGAAGTAACGACGGGGTGTTAAATAATCTATTTTATGCCTGTATATATAGTAGATACAAACAATTTACAAAAAAGAAAGAAATAGTCTCCTATTCTGGGGGGACTTGGGGTATCTTTCTTGACCAAGTATAGCGGCTTTTTTTAGTTGGTCGAGGACTTTGGGTATCTTCTCGAATGCTATCTATTTTTGATTATGTATGACTGCTTTGACTACACTGTGCTAGCTTAATCTTAGCGAATATGGGGAATATGCTACTACAAATATGAAACTTTTACTCCAAATATTCTATACACAATATCAGTTATTTCCATTGGCTTGGTTATCCTTATATCTCTGATTAGATTCTCAATCTCCTTTGCAACCCAAATAACATTTGCATTTCTGTCAAATTTGCCATTCTTACCACTATACTTATGTATAAAATACTCATTTTTAAGTATCATGGAGTGAACATCATTGAACCTTGCTATGAACATCCACCAAAGACAAGTTTTTTCAGTTTTACACACATATCTGATCCTCTTACTTTCGTTCTTATTTTGTCTAAATGTGAACTTGTCAGTAATTGCAAAATTTATCATAAATGACCTACACTCATATATATTTGACCACTCCATCCCAATTGTCAACATAAACTCTGGTGCTTTAGGTGGCAGAAAGGGTTCCTTATCTTCATGATCTTCTTTCTCGTACAAGTATAAGGAACCGGCCACAAAATCTATATTATCAGCCAAACCTTCATGATCTTCTATTTCATCAATTGTAGGAACATCATCACCATCCTTTGATGTATGGTTACTATGGTAGTCATCTTCAGCATCCACTTTGTCAAAACATGGTTCCTTAACATTATCAAAGAATGAGTCCTTAGTTCAGTCTTCAAACTCATTGTTCTCAAATTGCCTCATAAACTTCTTTCTTATCCATCTTGCAACTTCCTCATCAATATTATCTACATCCTCCACCTTAATTTGAACTTCTTCTTCACTGGCATAGTCTTTGGTTAAATCATCATGCTCTTCCTCAGAAAGGTAATTAACCCTAACCTTCTTTACCTTAGGTTTTTTTGATTTGGTTTTAGCTTTTATCTTTAAGGATTCTGTATTGAAAGCCTTAGACGTAGGCACTTTTAAAGGTCTAGCTGTCTTCTCTAAAGATCTAGTAGACTTTTTTTTCTTGATTTTTGGTGGATCATATCCTAATTATAATGATGATTCTTCAACATGATTTGGCAGTATTTCAGGTATTTCTTATGTTTCTATGAAAACTCTGTAAAACCCATGAACTGAGTCTTCCTTAATGTGCCTAAGTATCAATTTAACTTCTAAATCATTACTAATGGAATGCAAAATACCACCTACAATAAATAATAACCCAATCACATCCCTTCTCACAAGAACATTATTATTTGGACCATGCTCGTTGTCTATCCTTGTAACAATTAACCCCAATAGTTCTATAAAAGTAATATTTATAGGCATAGTTAAGACTGAAGAACTACCATCCTTGTATTAACTTACTCCGTACCCACTCTTACATGGTTCATCCCACTCCCCACCATACTCAATTATTAAGTGAAATACCTCATAAATTTCATCATCAGACATGGTTTCAAATGGTATAGTAAAATAATTCAAATTTTAGCTTACCTTGTACTATAATAACCTTTCCTTTTGCCTTGATCCAACAATCCCTAAATTATATTTTGCAATCGAGTTATGTTTTATGTGCCCTAAATTATCTGTATTGATTTTAATGTGCATCTTACGTGTTCCCAACATACAAGGTCTAAAAGTTAAGATTTGTTAAACATGGAGGGCTTAAAATCAAAAATATAAAAATAGGGTAATTATGGCTGGGACTAGAGTGGTTACGCGGGGAACTGGAGGGAGAGATGCATCGATTAATATTTAACTCCCTGTTAGTTTAAAAACTTGTATAACTCCAAGTCCAACCTCTCCATCTCCCTCCATCATTTCTCTCTTTTTCTATCTCTTTCTATCTCTCTCAACAATGTCTTACTACAATTTACCACCAATACCTCCAACATCTGAGTGCAAAAATAATGAAGGGAGGGAAGACCCATGACCATTATTTGACTACATCCACACCTTGGGCGAAGGTCCTGTAAAAGACTACGACAACGAGGAGGATCGGGAGTTGTTAGATGATGGTGGTGGTGAGGAAGATGATGATGATGATGATGAAGATGATGATAGTGGAAAAGAGGGTGATGATGAAGATGATGAACCTCCCCATCAGAGGAGGAGGTTGCATTAGTTAGGTATTGTTTTTAGTTTTAAAAATTGAGAATTTTTTGGAATGTAAAATCCCAAGTTTTTGGGTTTGTTGGAATTTTTTTGGGGTTTTAATGGACTTTGTTAATGGATGCCCTTTCTATTTTAATGGATTTTTATTTTAATTATGTTGGCTGTTGTTGATGATGATGATGTTATTTAATGGATTTCTATTTTGTTTTGTTTTGTAATTTGCATAAAACTCAATGGTAGAGAAGGAGATGGAGTTCCTGCTCAATCCACTTGGAAAAGAAATGTCTGCGTAGATTTTCTTAATGTTCGCATTGATATTCCAATTGGATATCTAATTAACACGTGGTATTAGAATTTAAACTTAAAACATAATGAAAAAGGGTAATTTTGGTATTTTAACAAAAGCCAACAACTTTAGGATATTTTAAGGTTCAAAAGCTAAAAATGACAATCATGGGGGGTTAGGCCAATTTGTGGTCATTATGTAGGCTCTAAAAGCTAATTAACCCTTTGTTTTTTGGTCAAGGGTGAGAAGTGGCTAGCTGTTTTGAAAACTTCTTACACTTGGAGTTAGTTTTTTTTTTTTTTTGCTGATTCTGATTATTGAATCTAACACCTGAATGCTAAAGCTGAAATGTAAAAAATTGTTTTTGTTTTGTTTATAAATTTGAAGTCTGAACTAGAGCCGATAAATGATCCATGACCCACCAGCCCGACCTGACCCAACCCTATTTCTGGTGGGTTTGGGTTTGGCCTTAATAGGTCGAGAGTCATTTGACCCAAACCCACTTAACCCATTTAATAAATGGGTCAGGTTAAGGGCTTATCTTAAATGGTTTGGGTTGACCCGTGACCTGTGACCCGGTTAAGTTTAATTTGAGTAAATTATAATTTATATGATATTATTTATCATTCGAAGTAAGATTTAACCTCAAATAGAGCTTTATGTGTTATTACTACCTATAAACATATGGCATTTGATCCGATCTTACCTCAGTTTCATTCTCTCATCCTCTTCTATTATTACTATAAATTTCTTCAGCAAACCCAATCTTAAAAAATGGGCATTTGATCTCCACTTCCATTATTGGACTCATCATTTTAGAACACATGTAACACCAATACCTACCAATCAAAGCTTTAACAAACCCACTCTTATACAATTATGTCAGACGAAGTTAAGACCCATGAACCATGACCCGACCCATAACCCAAATTAATGTTTTAACAAGTCAAAAGGGTCGGGTCGGGTTTACCTGTTTAAATCAGGGTCGGGTTTGGTTTGTATTTTTTACCCGTTTAACTAAACGAGTTTGGTTTGGGCTTGGGTTTGCATTTATGACCCACGAACCCGTTATGACCCTTTTTGTCTAACCCAAACCCGACTCGTTTGCCAACTCTAGTCTGAACTGTGTTAAAACTATCAAATTGTCAAAATTACTCAGTTCTTTATTTTTTGTCGAACATGTTAGTTCATAATCGCATTTAAAATTTAAGTAAACGGATATTAACTAATTTTTACTTCTTTTCCTTTTGTTACTGATTTTGATATTCTAATTGACCTCGAGCACAAGCCACTAAAGAATGACATCAGGACGGGGGCAAATAAACCAATAGATTAAAATGGAAAAAAATAACAACAACAAGTACTTAACATAAAGTTATTTTTTTTTTATCTTTTACCATACAAAAATAATCTAGCAAAATATGATACTTATTGCAAGCAATAAGATATTGGTCGAATTGAACTAGTGTTTTCCCAAATATTATTTGTAAATAATTTTGCGTCCCCAAACACTTTGAAATACTCTTGGGTAATGTCTTTATAGCCGATACTACACTTCGAAGAAACCATTATTATCTAATAAATTACCAAGGATTTTATAACAATTCATCTTTTAACATTGAATTCATTGACAAACTCTCGAAACATGTCAACCACTCCAATAATAAAATCAAGATGCTATATTATTCTTCAATGCTACAGATTGAATTTTTTTTACTATATAATATGAATAAATTTATATTAGAGAATAGTAAAGTTAAACTCACCCATAAAATATCATAATTGATGGAATCTTAGATTCAAACCCAACCACTTTTAAAAAATTAAAAATTTTACCCAATCATATATATATTGAGTCTGGAACCCATAATGGGTCACTTCAATTTGAGAATCTTCAAGGGAGTTACTAATGTTAATCTCATCTAAGCCCATCTTTTAAATATATCATTTTTAGTTATAAATTGATTCAAGCCCTGGTTGTTCTCATTCTCGTTCTAGTTTTCTGAAGAATGGGGGGTTTTGATTCGAATAATAGAGAAGGGAGAGAGAGAATCACAGTGAGAAGAAATATAGGAAGAAAGATGGAGATAAACAGAGGTATAATCGACCGGGTTTAAATATTTGACTTATTTGGTCTATTTTATTTATTTATTTTTACTCTATCTCTCTCTCTCTCTATCTATCTGCAATGGTTGTTTCTCCATCTTATTTTTCTCTTTCTATGTAGGTATGTTGAACCATATCCCCTATATATTTTGTATGTGATTTGTACACTTTAATTTTGTTTTTGCCTTAATATATGATGTATTAAAGATAAAAATAGTAGTTTACCACCGTTTTAGGTGTTTTTCTGGAGAAATTTCTAATTTTACAAACTTCTAACCCCATTAGCCAATCAAAAAGTGAGATGTTATAAGTTAGAAGTCAAGATTTTAAGTAAAACTTCAAACCTTCAGCCAAACACACAAAAGTTTTTTCAAACTTTTAACCTCACAACTTCTTAGGTAAAACCTCATATATCTTCCTACCCCTTCTCACCTAAAATAAATAAATAAATAATGTGGCCTAACCAAAAATAGGGAGGACTCTATTCATTAAAAAAATATTTTCAACTCTCGGACGATTTTTCTTCATCTCTCTACATTTTTTTTTTTTCTACGTAATTTTTATCTTCTCTAATTTGTTCTTCAAACTTCAACAAAATACTACTTCGCTTGATATTATTGTCATCACTCTTTTGTCGTTTTTTTATATCTAATTTTATCTTTCTTTTTCTCTCTAGCCATATCTTAATTCAAAATTTAAAAATTATGACAATACTACTTATAATCAAAATTGAACTTGAGAGAGAAACATTAACTCAATTGGTTATGTGATTGTGAGCAATTTTGTTAAAATTCATGTTTGGATGTAATTTTGAGAAAAAATTTACGAAAATATTTTTTATTGTTTTCCCCATCAACGCTATGACCCTATGTTTTGTATTTTATAGAATTGCTGGGACAATTGTTTTCAATATTACCCATAAATGCTTGGCTTCTAACTTTGGAAACTCATGTGAGTTTTTTTTTTATGTTTTTTTCTCTTCAATTTTTCGCCCACCAACACTGGGAACCAAGCATTTTGTATGTTATAGAAACGCATGGCCAGCGCTTTAAATATTACCCATCAATGCTAAGACCCTAGCGTTTTATATGTTATAGAAACATAATGCCAATAGCTTTCAATATACCCATCAATGCTAGAAACCTAGCGTTGGGAACTCATAAGTTTTTTTTATCAACGCCAGGATTCTAGCATTGATAACTCAAAAAAATTATTTTATCCAAAATGTTGAGGGTAGTGAGATTAGCAAAACTAAATTTTTGTTGGGATGCTCATCTTTTTAAAGAGGAGGACTACTAACGTAGTGAGATCTAGTAAAACAACATAGTAAATTTAGAACGACCCTTGCCCTAATTCTATTAGGGTTTGGGTACCCATTACTCATGCAGTTTCATTTTTATTTTTATTCTCGACACGGAGGACGAATTTTGGGAAATATTATTTTTTGTCAGCTTTTTTAAAAGGTCAAATTATAGACTGGATGGCTAATTCGAATGTCTGACTGTTGGTGCACCCACGTAGTGTCAAATGCACTTAATTCCAAGTATTATATACTTTTACGACAAAATGGCGTTCACTCAAGTAGGAATTTCAAATGTGGTAATTGTTAGGAGTTGGGTTCGACCTAAGGTAGGAACCCAACTAGGTTAGGGTGTCCTACTGGACTCCTAATAAGTCCATAGACCATTAAGGTTTATGGGGACATTTTGAGTTACTGTATATAACCTAAAAGGGTTAAGTTTTATAACCAAATCTCTGAGAATACATAGAGTTTCAATTATCAATAATACTCTACTCTTCTCTCATATCAATAGACTTTGATTATCTGATTAAATAAGATATTATCCAACATGTTATCAGCACTGCAAAGAGCTAGTGGACCAGAAGGGATAAAGAAAGCTCTACAAATCAGCATTTTCTAGAATTTTTAGCATTATGGAGATGTATCTTTTACCAATTTCGAATTTCTATATATTTATTGCCTGATCTATGATCTATGATATCTAGATCTATATATTAGGATTAATATATATATTTTTTGAATTTAAAAATGTTATTTTAGTATTTTTTACCCTTATGAAAGAGTTATTCTCAAACTAAAATAGCGATCGTTGTGGTTATCGGATTGGCATACTCTCAATTTTCTTGTGTAGCCTATTCTACAATGATCACATCCATATATTGCACATCTTCGGCCAAAAACCAATTTTTAAAGGCATATTAGGTCATGCTGACGTCAGCTAGGGTTTAATATTTTTTATTTTTTATATAATATTTATAATCACATGATGACGCCATCAGATCAATATCCATTTTTGGAAATTGAATCTAGATCAGACCTGATCTAAAAATTAGACCAGATCTGATTGTTGATATGGCAGGAACTGGGCCCATAGTTACACGTGTCAGGACACGTAACAGTGAGACCCACCATAATGACGTAGCATGACACGTGGTAGTGAGACCCATCATGTTGACATTGTATGACATGTGTCAAGGACACATGACATGCTGATGTGGTAATGGGGTTTACCCATGCTGATATGGTAGTGAAGGCCACCCTTGTTGACGTGGCATAATACGTAGCATACCGACATGGCAGTGGGGTTTACCCCTGCTGATATGGTAATAGGACCCACCATAGATAGGTGGCAGCACTGTATTGTACCACATAGTAGTCATTGTTCATGACACGTGGTAGCACTGTATTGTACCACGTGTAAATCATTGATTATGACACGTGGCCGTGCTGGTCATTAACACGTGGCATACCTATTTGACCAATTTAAACCTATTCAGACTGGTCAACCCACTCTAGGCCTTGACCCAGACCATGCCAGATCGGTCAAGGACCAGTTCTGACAATAAATTGGCTTTTTAGAGCTTAATTTTTGGTCAAATTTAGTCAATTTTTTTGCAAGAAATTTCTATTGACTGGACCTACCCCTTGGGAGACTCATTTTTAATTTTTTAAGAAAAATATTTTTAAATTTTTTTGGGAACGGGTACTTCGTATAGGAACACTGACTAACTTATATGTGATATAAGAAAATAGATTAATTCCTATTTAAGTATCTTACGATAGCTAATAAGATATTAATGGTATGCCCCTAAGATACTTATTATCATGATCAGGGATCAGAGATAATGCAAAACCAAAACTAATTTAGAATACGACTAGGAGTGATATATAAATTACAGTTAATTGTCAAAGACAATAATTAGAGCTCAATTGATAATTGACTTAGTCTTATTTCTAAAAACTTGGTATCTCAGGAACCAATTTTATATATTTAGGTACAATTAGATGTTAGATGATAATATTTAGAGGTATATAGACACTAATAGCAACCTATAGTACCCAAAAATATTAGTTCAAAGACATGAGTAATCTACTTATCTTATGAACCTAGCAGATTTTGGGGTGGGACCACTTGTCAGCAAAACATCTAATACCCCTCATATTCATTATAAATAGGGTCATTTGGCTAAAATATTCAAACCTTATAGAACTTTAGGGATTATGAATAGCTGTCTTGGCCTATTAAAATATATTTTAAGGTTAAAATGACCATTTTACAGGGTAAAGTTGGGATTTGACGCTTAATAGGATCTCATGAGTATAAAGCCATGAATTGGGTTCACTTGTAAGTAATGATTAGGAATTATGTACTTCATTGAGTTATATACTATGAACCACAAGTAATGATTGCTAATCATGTATTTAAATAAGATTTCATAAGTAATAAGATATGAACAAGGTTTACCCATAAGTAATGATTGGGAATCACTTACTTGAATACTATAAATTGCCTTTATGTAATAAATGTTTATCAACTACTACTACTGGTATTGATCTACATGTATAATAGATGTTGGCGATACTCAGAACATTGAGTACCTCCCATACTGGAACTCTATTTGAGGTACCAATAAACTTGACCTTTATGGATACTGAAATCCATCTACTGTTACAGAATCAGGAAAAATCTATTGTTGAGAATAATTAGTCTCTAAATAGAAAAGTAGGAGCTTTGTTTGCACCCTCGCCTCCATATTCAGGAAGACCTAATAATGGATTGCCCTATACTATTCTAGTATTATATGACTGCGGTAAAATTTTTATTCGGTAGTGGCACTACACTATAATCTCACATGGAGAAATAGTTAAGGTTAATTGAAATATTGAGAATATTCTATTAAACTTTCTATACTTCAAATATTGTACTCTCGATGCAATATTCGATAAATCACTGTGCACTTAGACCTAATTCAAGTTTTCCTCATTTTTGAGCAAAATAATAAGCTACTAGTTAAGAATCTTAAGCTTATGCCTACTAAGAGTAAGCATGCGTCAGGGTCGCAAAATGTTGGGTTTAGTGAAAGGTAAAGTTACGGATAGGGTCACAACTATAGATAGACAAGAGGTGGCAACAATAACAAGATTAAAATTCTAGCTATCAATAACCTGAGGTAAGGAGAGCAAGAAGTTTACTAATTAACTTAAATAGAATAAGAAGAATTTTTAAATGGATACTGAGTGTGTCATGTATTACTCTCTAACGGCCGATACGGGGTATCTAGTCCACCTCTAGTAAATCTAGCCGGATTTTACCAAGTTTTACCGAGATACATGATAATGCTTATCACGTTATGACTATTAAAGAAAATGATAGATAAGGTTCTGTGCCTTCCCTCCATGTCTAAAGGTTTGAATACGCTATTTGAACAGTTTCCAATACACTCCTCCGAGCTAGGATAGTGAGGAGGATTATCATGATTATATCTTAAACTTTCTTTAAAAGAAGAGAAGATCCAGAGAGTATATATCTTATGATTTCTTTTAAGGAAAGTCTATTATTTCATCTTAGTATGACTAAGGTGGAGTGGGATCTCTTGTCTTTGCTCCAATTGTATCCATGGAGACATATGTGAACCTATCCATTCACATAGTGGCCCACTTGAGTATTTATGGTCATAATAAATGCATCCAGGAGATGGTCTTGCGTTTGCCTATTATTAAAATCTAAGAATGCAACGTTAGCCCAACTTCTCACTTAGATCATTTAATCGCATGCTCAGTTTATAGATTAAACGATCAAATTCGAGCGATACGACTTAATGGGGGCATACGAGTTTGACTCGCATGCTTTTCATGATTATTTTACCGCTAAATGGGGTAGACGATTGAGCATTGTGAGTACTTCATACCATACCTGGCAGAGAACCTAATCATGCGATTTTGGATAATCGTTAGGCTACTGTTATTATGATCATAGCTTCTGGCTTGTGTGTAGGATATGTATTTTTTCTCCTACAATAATGATTAGGGTTCGTCCCTATAGCAAGTGATCCAGGAGGATCTGGGTCATTTTTAGGCTTTTTTGAAAGTCTCCTTTTATATTCGAATAGGCTTCTTTTCCTATTCGAATAAATAGGTGTCTGAGTATTCTGTTCGAACATACTTTTAGTTTGTTGGAATACACTTTTTTTCTATTCGAATAGACCCTTATTTTTATTCGAATAAATACCTGTCTGAGTGCTCTGTTCAAATAGACTTTTAGTCTGCTTGAATACACTTTTTTTATTTGAATATAGGCTTGTTCTGTTCGAACAAAGGCTTATTCTATTTTAATAGAGACGCGATTCAGCTTATAGTTTTAGGCGTTTAAGGGTATATTTGTCTTATTTTATAGCTAGGAACTTGCAACCCTTATAAAGGGGCAAGTCTAGGCAAGATAAGAGGAGGTTAGATCAATCAAAGTTATGAGAAAGAGACTTAGAACTTAAAAAGAAATTTGATTATAATCGATTTATTTAAGCAATTGAAATTCTAAAAGGGATTTTTCCAACCAATTAGTGTGTTCTTCATACTTTTATGCTAATTAGGGTTTCTTAATTCATATTGTGGATTAAGTGGTATCCGTTTTTCATTAACGATTCTTGGGGGTGATTATGGTTTATGGTCTCTATACGTGACCATCTCAAGTAAACGAAGGAGAAGCTAGTGAGTTCGTTGAAGATTCACCGAAAACCTAACTTAAAGAAGAAGAACAATTTTGAGATGGGCGATTCCGAAGATCGACTCAATACTTTGGAAATAAAAGTTTCCAGCCTAACTACTACTCTAGGGGAGTTGGTAGAACAATTGCGTCTCACGAACCACGTTAAGTCTTCCATTTCGGTAAAATGGTGAGACCGCTCGAAGAAGAAAGGGGTCGTGGAGGGGGATGGTGACGAGGGTACGAAGGAGATTGATAATAATTTTAGTGATGCCAAATTTGTCAAGGAGTTCTTGGGTATTGGTAAGTCAATGAATCTTATGTCTAATCTTCCTGTTGACTTTAAGATTAAAACTCTAGTTTTTGATGGTTCAATCGATGCTAAGAAGTTGGATAATTGGTTAAATAGGTTAGAGACCTATTTTTTTGTTTACAAATTTTTTAATGCTCAGAAAATTTGTTTCTCTACATTTAAATTCACAAGTCATGCACTCACGTGGTGGAAGTCCTATCAAAAATGCCACAAAGTAGGAAGTTTGAGTTGGAAAGAATTCAAGGTGTTAGTCTAAATGACACAATTTGTACCAAAATTTTGGACAATCCGTAAAATAATTTAATACAGAGTTTTATAACCAAGCATTGGTTTTGGACATTGCTGTGGATGAGTATGAGGTATTGATAAAATATACATGGGGTTTATCAGAGTCCATTAGAAGAGAATTAAAGCTCTTTAATGTGGAAAATATTAAAGATGTTACCACTAAAGCAATTGCTATTGATGGCAAGTACTTGAAGAGTGACAAAAAAGATGACAAGAGCAAGTCGGGGTACAAGTCTGGTTGGAAGAATAAGAATAAAGGAGAGTTCAAAAAAGTGAGGTCCTCATCCAAGGGGAATTACTATAATCATTGTAAGGCAAATATGTACATTTTAGATAAGTATTGGAAACTTAACCCAGAGCTTAGGCTGAAGGAGGAGAAGAGAAAGAAAGAGAAATCTGTACTAACTGCAATAATTGTGGATCTTCCAGATTTAGATAATCCTAATCCTAAGCTTACTATAATATTCAAGCAATCTATAACTATCGACGAGGCGAGTCGGAATGCACTTTTCATGTCAGCATTCAAGTGAAACTGAGCTTAGTCGTGGCTATCTTTGATCCAGGTAGTCAAAAGAATTTGATTTATGAGATGGTGGTGAAGATAGGTTTGGCTACTATGGCTCATCATAAGCCGTATAGTTTGGGTTGGATTCAGAAAGACGCGAAGTTGAAGATTACTAAGCAGTGTACATTCAAGTATGCGATTACTGAGTAGTTTATCGACGAAGTGACATGTGAGGTAGTTCCGTTGGATGCGTTTCAAGTGATCTTGGGTGACCCTTATCTTTGGGACTGAGATGCAATCCTTTACCGCAGAGCTTGCAAGTATCTCCTTGTGAAGGAGGGGTCAGAGTTTCATTTCAATGCATTCAAGGAACATATTAATACAAATAATTTAGTAACAACGACTCAGGCAAAGAGGTTGGTTAATGCGAGTGGCATGTTTATATTATTGCTGGTACGACCAGTTCAAGAGGGTCTGTCGGCTAAGGTATTGTCTAATTTGGCAATGTCTCCTAAGAAACAAACTGATATGGGGAAGTTACAAGAGGAACATAAAGACTTATTTCTAGGCATAGAAGGGATGCCGCGCAAGAGGGATGTAAAGCATGATATTACCTTGGTGAATGGTAAGCCATTACCCAATATTGGGTTGTATCAGACTTCTGTTATATAGTCTGATGAGATCAAGAAACAGGTACAGGAACTCCTAGAGCAAGGAGTTATTATTCCAAGTTGCTCACCTTGTGGTTTGCAGGTGTTATTGGTGCCAAAGAAGGATGGGTCTTGGAGAATGTATGTGGATTATCGGGTGTTAAACAAGATTACTATAAAGAATCGTTATCCGCTTCTACGGATTGATGAGCTTTTAGATTTGTTAGAGATGGCTCAGTTTTTCACCAAGTTGGATCTTAAGTCAGGTTACCATCAAGTTAGAATTTGGGATGAAGATACTTGGAAGACACCATTCAAGACCAAACATGGCCTCTTTGAGTGGTTAGTGATACCTTTAAGGTTATACAATGCTCCAACAACATTTATGTTGTTAATGAATGAGGTACTTCATGCTTTTATTGATAATTTTGTGATTACGTATTTGGATGAAATTTTAATATATAGTCAAACATGGGAGAACACCTTATATATTTACGTAAAATGTTGGGCGTTTTACGATCACAACAACTCTTTCTCAATAAAAAGAAGTGTACATTTGGGAAGGAGTTAGTTTACTTGGGGTTTATTGTTGGTGACGGTGAGCTTAAGGTTGATCTAGAGAAGGTCTCGGTCATTACTAATTGGCCTAGACCTTGTACAGTGACGGAAGTGAGGAATTTTATAGGTTCTTGTCAGTATTTACAGATATTTATTTGGTCTTTTTCACAAATAGCCACACCATTACATTCCTTGACAAAGGCCAGTATATAGTTTATATGAGAAGATAACCATGAGAAGACTTTTCTGTTACTGAAGCACAAGATTACAGATGCACCAGTATTAACATTACTAAATTTGTAGTGGCTTTTTGAGGTTAAGACTGATGCGTCTGACTATGCATTGGGAACGATTCCTTTACATGATGGGAAACTGGTTGCCTACCATTCTGAGATGTTTATAGGAGCAATACGCAACTATCCTACCAACGATAAGGAGTTCTATGCATTATATAAATTAGTGAAATATTGGCAGAGTTACTTATTGGGGAAGGAGGTTATGGTATATTATAATCATAAACTACTACAGTTCTTATCTACGTAGTCCAAGCTTCAACAAGCTCGCCATATGAAGTGGATGTCGTACCTATAACAATTTTCCTTATTGATCAAGTATAAGAATGGAGTAGACAACAAAATGGCTGATATGCTATCTCGACCCCCATTACCAACTATTTTTGCTTTATTAGTAGCTATGTAGATACAACATATGGTTCCTTTTGAGTACATTACAGGGTATGGCGACAACATGGAGCTTAGTGTGATTCATGAGAAGTTACTGCAAGGCAAGACATGCGAGTATATATTGAAGGGTGGCTTGATTTATAGGGGCAGTATACTATACATTCCAAAGGGTAGAGACCGTTTGCATTGGATTCGAGAGGCACATTGCTCTCGAGTGGCAGGTCATTTTGGGGTTGAGAAGACTCTTTTGAATTTATTACGTTATGTCTATTGGTCGAAGATACAGATTGATATTGCTCGTGTAGTTCGTGGTTACGTGCTATGCAGCACATCGAAGCCTCCCAATTGGAAGATAGGACTATACTTACGATTGTCAGATCCTAGCCGACTATAGGAGAACATTTTTATGGATTTTATGGGTGGTTTGCCTATGACCAAGTGTAATGACTATGTTTTTGTGGTGGTGGATTGATTCAGTAAGATGATTGTTCTTATTCCATGCTAGAAGATGTTCACCGGGGAAGGAGCAGCGCGATTGTTTTTTGGAGACGTCTGGAGGTATTTGGGTTCTCTTCTCTACTATTTATGATAAGGATAGCTACTTTTTAAGGTATTTTTGGAGATCGTTATGGGGGACGATGGACACTAAGTTGAAGAGAAGTACCGCTTTTCATTCGTAGACTTACGGGCAAACAGAGGTAGTTAATCGTACTTTGGTACATTTACTACGGGGATTCCATTCTGAGCATCCTAAGACTTGGGATGAAAGTTTACCATATATTTAGCTTACGTTTAACCAGGTGATTCATGGTTCCACTTTGAAGTCTCATTTTAAAGCTTGTTTGGGGTACTTGCCTCAAAACTCTTTTGATTTGGCTTTTAGTCTTAGCGACAAGACGGTGTCAAGGAAGGAAGAAGAGGAACAAGTTAAAGCTCAACATTTTATTGAGAGGATAAGCAAGGTTCATGAGGCGGTTGAAGCAGAATTGAAGAAGACACAAGCGAAGTATAAGGCTCAGTACGACAAGTATCGTGTTGAGTATACTTTTCAAGAGGGCGACCTAGTTTGGTTGTATTTGGGTAAGGAACGGCTAAATGGGGAAGGTAAAAAGCTTAAACCTATCAGTTATGGTCCGTTTACGATACTCAAGAATATTGGTGACAATACATTCCAATTAGATTTCCCACCTATCATGAAGATGTATTTGGTGTTTAATGCCTAACATTTAAAGTTGTTTGAGCCATCTCTTTTAGATGAAGACTCTAGAATTAACACTCGCCTCCTATCAGTTGATAACTTATGGATGGAAAGAGAGGATCCATTGTAGGAGGATGGTATTCTAGAGAGGAAAGTTCATGCTACAAGACGAGGTAGTATTGAGTCATTCCACGTGGGAAAGAAGGGTCAACTACCTAGCAAGTCGAAGTGGTATATCACAGAAATGGGCAAAACCGCTTTTCTATATCTCCAGTTCTAGCTTGTGAATGAGATTATGGCACCTAAAGAGAGGAGCCATGATCCAGGAGGATCTGGGTTATTTTTTGGCTTTTTGGAATGTCTATTCGGACTAACTTTTAATGAGTTTGAATACGCCCTTTTATATTTGAATAGGCTTATTTTTTTATTCGAATAAATAGGTATCAGAGTGTTTTGTTCGAATACACTTTTTTTCTTTTCGAATAGACCTTTATTTTTATTCGAATAAACACCTGTCTAAGTATTATGTTCAAATATACACTTTTTCTGTTCGAGCAAAGGCTTATTCTGTTCAAACAGAGGTGTGATTCAGCTTATAGTTTTAGGCGTTTAAGGGCATATTTGTCCTATTTTGGAACTAGGAACTTATAACCCTTATAAAGGGGTAAGGCTAGGCAAGATTAGAGGAGGCTAGATCAATCAAAGTTCTATGAGAAAGACTTAGGACTTTAGGGAAATTTGATTGTAATCGATTTATTTGAGCAATTAAAACTCTAAAAGGAATTTTTCCAACCAATTTGTGTGTTCTTCGTACTTTTATGCTAATTAGGGTTTCTTAATTCGTATTTTGGATTAGCAAGTCATTAAAATTGTTTTTCCCAAAGGAGATTAGTTACTGGGTCAGAGCCCGGTGTCACCCATCGACGAACATTTGGATATTTTGTACAAGTTCCAATCATACCACCATAATATATGATGATAAGACCCTCAACATTGGCCTGGTATTATGTAGGTTATGATTCGCATCTATCACTAGATATTTGAGGCCCCACTGGCGACGTATATACTGCAAGGCTAATAATTGTTACTTTAATGAAACGATATTCCCAATATTAGAGGTACTCAATACTGAGGATGTTTCCAAGATTAGTTGGAAATACCATCGTTGTCTCATCTAGATCCCTATACATAAGTTAAGTGACAATAAGGTTCAACGGATTAAAAATCTCTGATAGGTCATAAATGAATTATCAAACACATTAATAGGTACTATTGAAGTACTGTAAGTATATGTACCTATAAGTAATACACCTGCATAACCGAACGTCTTGGGGAATTTGTGGTGCAAACAAATCTGAGGCTCACGCTTAGTGTGAGGTACCGCTGGAAGAAGGTATTCTGAGCCACGGAGCTGCAGAATATGGGACAATTATGACTAATGGGGTTGTCGGTTCATCGAGGATAGAACCACCCGTCGATGAGGTAATAGTAGCTATGCGACCAGTTGATGTATTACAAGACAATCCCCGGGTGGCACACACGAATGATAATAATATGATATCAATCTATTAAAAGTCTATAGTAAGTACAACGTTAGATTGTTCAGTAGACATTTGTCAACAAGGTATTCATGTTTGATACTTAATTCGCCATCAAGGATGCGGATTCAAAATCACTTATTGTAATCGACTGTGAGTTGTTGAACATTGGACAAAGTAGGCATTCGGAATCCAAGTGGATCTTAGTTTACTAGCATAATGTGAAGTGATACCATTGAGCATGTTAGTTACAAATGGGAATGGTACAGAAACATAATTAACTTGGAGAGATAATTTGATCAAGGCAAGACTAGTTGCCCAGAAATTCTTTAAAAGATCTGGCATCGATTGCAATGAGACCTATTACCCAGTTATGGATGTCATAAAGTTTCAGTACTGATTAGTCTGTTAAAATGTTGGGGACAAGCTAGACATGCGTCTTATGTAAATACCACGTATCTATATGGGAAACTAGATACAAATATCTACATGAAGCCGCACGGGGAGATATAAGCTTCTGGAAGCAATTCAACCCGACACACGAGGTGTGTACATAATAAAACTAGAAAAGTTATAGTTGATTTGAATATCCTTATCTGTCCATACGCTCTTATTTACAACATAGATATTAACTTAAGTTATTATAATAGTATACTAAATAATTTGGATATCATTAGAACCCCTAGGGGATCGCGAGAGCCGCCAAATACCTTATGAAAGAACTCAAAATAATAGACCTTGGGTAGTAAAGTATTGTCTCGATTTGTTGATTAAACATCTTGGTAGTGGCATACTCGTACACTAAGAAATATATATCGGAATAGTTATTTAATACTTCGGTATGGATGTAGCACATGGTGCTAAGTCATTTATTACATGTCCATCACTTGGATGTGGATAATGAAATTTTCTACCATCATAATGGGGGGAGAAACTCCTATGGTTGTTACACTATAACTAGGAGTTGCTTTGCTATAGTTAGCTGGGCATACTAGACTCGATGACTTATTTGCAGTAAACTATTTGGCTTGCCATAGTTCTGTTTCTTCCCAAAGGCATTAGAATGTGATCAGGCACATTCTGGGGTATCTGATTGGCATGAAAGACTGGGGTCTGTTCTGCTCAAAATGGTAAACATAAAATTATAGGGTACATCGATACAAAATACTTATAAGACCCACATAGAGGCCATTGTCAGATGGATAATGTGTTTATGTACGGGGATACAATAAGCTCTTGGAGATCGATGAAGTAGATAACGTTAGTTACATCTTTGAACCACAAGGAAATTCTTGCACTTCATGAAGCTGGCAGAGAATGATGGTTGTGCTCTAAGATACATCGCATCAACTAAAGTTATGGCATATCCTATATAAGATAATAAAACACCGATTATGTATGAAAACAACTCAGCTTGCATCATTGAAGTCAATGGCTATTTTATCAATGACGACATAACGAAGCACATTTCATAGAAGTCATTCCATACTTATGAATTACAAAAGGCGAATGATATCGACGTTATTCAAGACATTTCAGAAGACGACTTTGCAAACCTATTCATAAAAATTCTTGCACCACTTACGCTCAAGTAGCTGGTACACAGAATCAGCATGCAATTTTTTTTATGTAGGGGGTGGGGGGGGGGGGGGGGGGAGGATCGACGTCAAGGGGTGTAGTCCCGACATGACATGGACACATGTGTGTTATACTCGCTTTCCTGATAGTGTAGTTTTTACCCTAGGAGGTTTACTGACTTGAGGTTATTATAAGGCAAGGTATACGCATTCACAACCCATACGGGGAATAGGATTGTACTCAGCCTTTTGCCCAAAGGAGTTTTGCTAGACAGAGGTTTTGATGAGGCAAGTCATCCTGGTATAAAACACCTTACGGGGGAGTGTTAGGAGTTGGGTCCGGCTTAAAGTCGGAACCCAATTGGGTTGCCGTGTCCTACTGGACTTTTAATAAGCCCATGAACCATTAGGTATTATGGGGAGAGTTTAAGTTAGTGTATATAACCTGAAAGGGTTAAGTCTTGTAACCTAATCTCAGAGAACACAAAGAGTTTCAATTATCAATAATACTCTACTATTTTCTCATATCAATAGACTTTGATTATCTGATAGAATAAGATATTATCCAACAGTAATGTAGTTTATTTTCAGTATGAAGGCATGACATCAACGACTATGTTTTTGGTTGCACATATAGATGAGTTTAATACAAAAAATTTGGCACTAATAATCTACTTCAACTTTGATCTCTTCATTCTAACCAAATTGTTTGCTACAGTAAACTCTTGTGGTACTTCTTTGTATTTTAAAGTATGTTGTCTAGAATGTACATACCGTGTGCTAGAAATTAGCATTTCATGCTCTCCACATTATTCCATCTCCGAGAAGTCAATATTAGTGCGACCATACTGGGTTCTCCATTATTGTAATAGTTTCCCTCAATCGCTCTACATCCTACACAGATTACAAATTTTCTATTATTAACAACATTCAACGTCACATAACAAAATTAGGTGTTTATCAAAACATACCGTTTCCCCAATAAACAACCATTGAAGAGGTTGCTTCGCTAACCTCCAGTAGAGAAGAAAGAGAAAGAGGAAGGTTTGGGGTCGGGGACTGCCAATATCCTAGATGTTTGATCATCGAAGGCGGCTGTTGTTACACAGTAGAGAGCTACAACGGGGAAGAAGGGTCCCCTGGACTTGTTAAAGGCGAAGGCTGGGGGAACTTTGGAAAGTTCAGAAGAGGAAATGCAACGGACGATTGAGTCCTATGCGTCTGGGGACAATTCTTTAATAGATGAGTTTGCCAACTTCTTTGTTGGGGGTGAGAGTTTATCGACTTTCTTTATTGAAGGTCATCGCACGATGAACCTGGTTTGGAATTTTCATGCTGTAACTCGTTTTATCACTTTGGCTTTATCTTTGAGATCTTATGTTTGTGCTATAATATAGATCAAGAAGCTTCTTCTTGATGCCAAGCCTCAGATGCTTGGTGGTTAGAGCCTCGCCAATGAGCTCTTTGTCTTTAAAATCATTCAGAAGGAGCTCGCCAAATAAAAAGACGAGCTGGTGAGAGAGATGGATGATCTGGAGGCCAAGCTGGAAAAGCTTAGGCTTGGTGTAATTATAAAGAAGGAAGATGCTATTCGGGACATGAAGCAGATGTGTTTGGGGGTGAAGACGAAGGAGATTGAGAAAATTTGGGCTAATCTGGCAAAGAAGAGGGAGGAGGCCTTGTCTTTGCAACAGTTCACCTTCGAGGACGATGTTCGTGAGTTTCAAAGGTTGATGGAGGTGGAGAAGGCCGAGGTACTGGCCCAAGCTAAAGAAGAAACTAATCGCCATCTTCTCGAGTCACTGAAGTGGATGAAGTCCAACTTTGCGACTAAATTCGAGGCTATAGAGG
Organism: Kingdonia uniflora; assembly: GCA_014058105.1. Taxonomy (NCBI): domain Eukaryota; kingdom Viridiplantae; phylum Streptophyta; class Magnoliopsida; order Ranunculales; family Circaeasteraceae; genus Kingdonia; species Kingdonia uniflora. The sequence goes on along the minus strand of JACGCM010002435.1, from coordinate 270,550 downwards.
AGAGGAAAGAGTTCTATAAGGGTTTTGCCACTGCTGCCAGTCTAACTTTCGTAAATTCTAATATTGAGAATGGGGTACCAGAGGCTGAAGCTTCAATGCCTGTAATGGGCAAAGGTGATGTTTAGGAAGAAGTGCTCAACGCCCTGACTCCTAGGTTACTCGTGAAGCTCACTTCTTCAACTCTTCCCCTTGAGCAGTAATGATAAAGCATATTTACTTTATTCTGCTAAAAGATTTTTTTTTTGAAAGAATTTTCTGATGTACGAGTGGTCGATGGGACCGATAAATGTTAATTTGAAGAATACTTTTGAAAAATCTTGGCAAATATCTTTTTTGATGTTAATGATTATTTTTAACGATAATTGAAGATATCGATATCCAATATTGTGAATGAATTTCCCAAGTGTATGATCGGAGATGATAGTATGAGTATAAGATATGGAATTGTAAGTATGTTGGAACTATAAGATATTTGAGATGATAACCATGTTATGGTTGTGTTGACTGTAAATGATTGCTAGAGGTCTATCCTCTATGGGATATCTGGCTTCGACAAGACGCAACAAATGATTCCTTGTCGAATGTAGTAATGATTGCGAACATTATTTCATGTAATTGGATATATGTTTGTTAAAGGAATGAGACATGAAATTGGACAAACCTTTATTAAGTATTGCCAAAAGGAGGAATGTATAAGAGATGAAGTAGTGATGAGAAAGAAAAAAATTTCTTTATTTGATGCAATAATAAAGAAGGTATACAATCTATTTGTAGATCATCTTTAGATGGGCTATATTCCATAGGAACTCGAGCTGTACTTCATTTTGTGTCATCAACCAATAAGTGCCAATGTCTGTCTTGCCACTAATAATGTATGGCCCTTCCCTATTCTTTGATAATATACCCAAATTTTTGGGTCGAGTGCTGTCTTGAATTCATTGAAGTACAAGATCACCGATGTTGAATGTACGTTTCTATACTTTCTTGTGTACGTCTTTCTGAGGATGCCATGATATCGCCCCAAGTTTACAGTTGCATGATCTCGAGTTTCTTTAATCCAGTTGAGATTGCCGAGTAGACCAAGCTCATTTTCTTCGTCTGTTATTTGTCTTCGAGTAGTCGGGAGGTCGAGGTTGGTGGGGGTCATAGCTTTAGTTCCAAAGGCCATCATAAATGGGGTACAACCTATAGATGTTCGAGGTGTGGTTCTATATGCCTATAAAATACTAAGTAGTTAGTCAATCCATCTACCCTTCTTGTTATTGAGATGCTTTCATAACCCAAACTTGATGCTTTTATTGATAGCTTCAGCTTAGCCATTTCCTTGGGGATACTATGGTGTCGAAGTAGTTAACTGGATTTGTATTTGTGGAGGAAATTTAGAACTTTACTGGTGATGAACTGTTTACCATTATCTGATCTAATCATTTGTGGACAACCAAATCTAGTGATGATGTATTCCCAGAGGAATTTGATGACTTTATTTTGTCAGTGTGATAGAGTGGTATAGCTTCAACCCACTTGGTAAAGTAATCCGTAGTGATAAGAAAAATCCTTCGATTGCCTGATACTTGGAGGAAGGGACCAATGATGTCAATGACCCATCTTTTAAATGGTTAAAAGACATTACTAGCATGTAAGTTAAGTACTAGACTTTGGATGTCTTGGGCGTGGATATGGCATTTGTAGCACCGTCTAACTAAATCATCATAGTCTTGTCGCATCTTTGTGTGAGCGACTGTCCTAAAATGTGAAAATGTTCTTTGTATGAGTGATCGCCCTGAAATGTGTGTGGCACAAATTCCTTCATAAAGTTCTTGAATTTTGACTTGAGCTTGCTTTTGCGAGATACATTTGATTAAAGGGCTTCCACCAGTAATGCGATATAGGATTCTGCTCTAAACTTTGAATTGTAGGCACTTCGCCAACTGAGACCGAACTTCCTATTTATTTTTGGGGAGGGTATTAAAGATGAAATAAGTAAGGAATGACTTTCTTACATCTTCAGGATCTTCATCTTCGGAAACTTGAATTTTCATGGTATAACTTATATCGAGACTAAAATGTTGGATAACTTCGATCTCCAATGTTCTCTTCTCACTATCCTCAAGCATGGCGGTGATGTATGCTAGTATATCGGCATGACAGTTTTCAGCTCGAGGTAGATTGAAAATTATTGCCATCTTGAAATTTTTCCTCTTTTCTTCGACCAACGCAGCGTAATCGACCATTTTTCCTGATGTTTTGAATGTTTTGTTGTAATAGTTGGCCACAAATAATGAATCCATGTAGACTGCTATTTCTTCTGCTCTAAGTGCCAATGCGAGATCTTGAACATGCAAGATAGCTTCATATTTTGTTTGATTGTTTGTTGCATAGAATTTGAGTTTGATGGCTTTCTCAATTCGATGATTGGAGGGTGTTACTATGACGATGCCAATTTCAGAACCTCGTGGTCCAGTAGAGCCATCTGTAAATAATTGCCATCATATACTTTTGGACCAAGCGTCTGGTTTTGCAAATGAGTCATCTGTCAACACTTCTTTGAGCTCCTCCCATTCTGGGTCTTCTACGGGGAAGTCTGCCAAAAAGTTTACCACTACTTGCCTTTTGACTGATATTTGTGGTTCAAAGGAAATATCGTATTCACCTAGGAACACAGACCATTGTTGGACCCTTCTGGACTTCTCTTTTTTGGATAAAACTAGTTTGAAAGGGAATTTGGTGATGACTTTGATGGGGTGTGCCTAGAAGTAAGGTTGAAGCTTTTGGGAAGTATACACAAGAGCTAGAAGCTATTTTTTAGTGGTAGTGTAACTTTTTTCTACAGGCATGAAATTTTTTTGCTGATGAAGTAAATGGGTTTTTCTACTCCATTATCTTTTCGAATAAGAACATAAATGATTAAGTCATCTATTGTTGATAACGACATTGTTAATGTTTTACCTTCAATAGGAGTACTCATGATAGGAGAACGCCCCAAGTATCTTTTAAGATCTTAAAATGCCAATTCACATCTGGGGTCTAGACGATTTCCTTGGGTTGTTTCTTTATCATCAGCGATGGGTTTCCTTGAAGGTGGTAAAGAAGTTTGCATCGATCAGAAGATTTTGAGATGAACCTGTGTAAAGCGGTAACCTTTTCGGCAAGTTTTTTGATATCATTTTTTGTTCGCGCTGATGGCTTGGCCATAGGTACTTTGATTTGCACTGGATCAATTTCTATTCCTCTCTTCCTAACTAGATGGCCAAAAAACTTTCCAGATGTAACTTCAAATTGGTATTTATCAGGATTGAGTTTCATGCGGTACATTTGAAGGATGTCGAAAATGGTTTTTAAATTTCTGCAATGATCCTCTTATTTCAGTTCTTGTAGATCATGTCATCGACGTACACTTCCATGATTTTAACAAAATGATCTTTGAACATTATTGTGACGAGCTGCTGGTACGTGGCTCCTGTAATTTTTAAACCAAAGGGCATGACTGTGTAACAGTAAAGGCCCCTTTTTATTACAAATGCTATTTTTTCTTGATCTTCTTCGACAAGAGGGACATGGTTATATCTTGAAGCTGCATCCATCATGAAAAGAAGTTCATGTCCTACTACAGATTCGAGGAGGTGAGGAATCAAAGGAAGTGGAAAGTTATCTTTGGGTGTGAACTTATTTGCATCGATAAAGTCAACATACACTCTGATTTTCCCATTTTTTTCCGGGACTGCCACGATGTTCGTGACCCACTTTGGATATTTCACTTATCAATTGAATCCAACATGAAGTAACTTGTCGATTTCATCATTAAGTGCCTCTCAGAGCATGGGGGCCAGGTTGCGACGCTTTTGTACTACTACCTTGCTGTCTGATACGAGGTTTAACTTATTACATGATATGGAAGGATCGATTCCTGACATTTCTTGAAAAAACCGTGCAAAGACGTCGACATTTTACTTTAAAAGCTAAAGTAGGGTTTCACGTTCGTCTGATGAGAGCCTAGTTTTATTAAAATTGTTTCTTCTCGAACCATCGAGCTCTACAGATTCAACTGCTTCGGTATCATGTTGCTCGAACATTGGGGTTGACTCTTGCTGTAATTGCTATGCTTTGTGGAGCTTAGAGACATAAGAGTTTATGGTGGTGTTTTCGCATATTCGTGATATGGTTTGACTCTCTTTGATTTCGTAGACGCCATGATCTGTTGGGAAACGTAGTGCTAGATGGTATGTCGAAGGTACTGCCTTATGGAATTGAACTAACTTTTACCTAAGATTCCAACAGGATTTCGGTTCAGAGACCACTTTGAACGTGGTCTCTGAACAGTCAAAGTGATCTCTCCCAAGGCTGATTCTATTGAACCATTGAATGCTGTGATGGTTGTGGTAGAGGCTTTGACTGAATCTTTGAGGCCTAGAACATCAATCTCTATTTTAAATAGTATATCAGCTGTACTTCCAATGTCGATGAGAAGTGCATGTAAATAATCATGTCCTACTTTGAGAATTATCACCAATGAATTGTCATGAGGGTATTTTACATGGCTGGTATTGCAATCTTTGATAGAAATGTGATATGGTCATTTGGCATTGTTGTAGATTGGTAGAAGTTTGGCATATTTTTATGAAGCTGCCAGCTTCAAGACATGATCCTGCCATCCATTTTTTGCTTCTGGCCTTTCTCGATTTTGATCATGTAAAGATATCGAGCTTGACCTTGGCCTTGCTCTTGCTTGATTTCTTTTCTTTTTATTTCTTCTACGAGGAAATTCTGGACATCGATCAAATACTCATGAAGCCTCCCTACCAGTACAATACGGTATAAAATTTGTATTAGGGAGTAACAGTTGTCAGTCTTATGGCTGTGGACACAGAGGTTTATTTAAGATATCTGGAATCTCCAGTACTTTAAAAAAGAATTTATCCATCTTTAAAGTTGGTAAGATTGCTAACAGGGTGGTCGTCATAGGAGGTAGGACTGGGACAGTTCAAACATTTTTTACATCACTGTGTTTGATGTTGTCGTTGAAATGCCCATACAGCTTGGTAAGAATATTTATTGCTGGTTTTGAGTGTGGGGGTGTGAGCACGTCATTGATATGTATAACCGAAGAACTTTTCATATTGTCTTTCTTGGATCATTCGAGTTCAATGTAGTTATTCACTACATCGATCATTTCTGCGATGGTTTTTGGTTTGTGGAATAAACGTTCTTTTCGAACTTTCGAGTTGATGTGTAGAGCAGAGGTGAATGTTGGTACGATAATCTTAGGATCTGAATTTCCAATTTTTCTCACTTCTTGCAGGAAATGCTTGTAAGAGTTTTCTAGAGTTTCTTTCACCCCTTGTTTGAATAAGAAGAGATAGTCCACTGTTAGCTCGCGCTCTTTGGCATGAGCATAGTTTGACTCAAAAAGTTATTGTAATTGCGTGAGGCTGGTTATCGAACCTTCTGGAATGGTTTAGAACCACCTAAGAGGCTCTTCATTGAGGCTCATGTTAAACAGACGACACAACATGTGATTAAGTTTAGAGTATAGGCCGACGGCTGCTTTGAAGTGACGGACGTAGGTGAGACGGTTAGTGAGGCCAACATATTGGTGAAACTTTGGCATGTGGAAGTTGTTTGGAACTGGGATGACTTTGAGAAGAGGGGAAATTGAGTTAGTCTCGATCCTATCTAGAGCGGATCTTTGACATGGATTTTTTGGATATATGGCTTGAATCTTATTGTTTATGTAGTTTAAGGTAATAAATTGTTGGAAAACGTTTGGTTCAGTTATTGCTTACGGATCAAAATCTCCCTGTCCTTCTCGGCCCAATCGCTCTCTAACTGGTCATCTTGGAGGTGGTAGGGTTTGATGATGTGTTTGTCGACTTCTTTGAGCTATAATACTGACGACATAAGGCCGAAATGTCGAGTTGCCCTGTCTGGGTTCCTCGATCGAGACCTAGAAGTTTGCATTCTCTCTTCCCTCGGTAGGCCTTCCCTCTGGGTAGCTTGTGACTGATGATCACTTCGGGCCTATGGAGGTGATCCTTGCTGACTAGTGAGTCGATCTTGTTGCCTTTGCAAACTTTCCATTTCATTTTGATGAGTTCAGCTCTATTGTTCCTGGGCCTTCCTCCTCTTGTCCTTCTCAACTTGGAGGGCTTGAACGTGAATCCTCTGATCCTCCAGCCGCTAGTTCCTGCCAGACTCTATCTACTTCTAAAGCCCAAAAATAGCATTGTGGAAATTGACAGTTTCTGGGTGGACGGTGACTAGAATGTCCTCTAATCCTCCAGCCGCTAGTTCCTGCCAGACTCTATCTACTTCTAAAGCTCAAAAATAGCATTGTGGAAATTGACAGTTTCTGGGTGGACGGTGACTAGAATGTCCTCATTGTTTCTCTGAGTTCTGGAGAAACTTCTGAGGTTCATGTTGGCCATTAAAACGAGTAGGTAGAACAAGTATTTGGTAAACAGAAAGTAGATTTTCCTATAGACGGTACCAATTGTAATGACATGTTTTCCCTGATGGTAAACTTTGCCAATACTTCGCTAAGGAGGTTGTAATTCTAAGCTAGACACACTAGATTTTATGCGAAAACTCAGTAAACCTAAGAAAAACCATGACCTCGAAGAGGGTTTGATGGTGAAATCCAATATGTGCTAGTTATTATAATTGCTAAAAAGATAGAATAGAAGCAAAATAATAAAGAAAAATAGAGATATCGGATTTCTCTTATCATATGCTCTACCTATATTTATAATGGATACATGCGGTTACAAATAATTGCTCTCCTATCTTAATTGGTAGTGGGCGAGCTTCACAGATCTCTTGTAACGGCTTTATTTAACCAAGTGCAATGGCCACTATAAAGGATTGAGATCTATAGTTTCGGACTTGATATCCTCTCGACTAATAGGGTGTCTTTGACTTGGTTTTGCTAGCTTCTCCTTGTCGAATCTGAGGAGCATGCTACCACAATATCTTATCGAATTATTAGATACCTTCGACTTGACTCTATTGTAGTTTGCCCTTATCAAATCTAGGAAATATGTTACTACAAGTTGTGTTCTTGGACTTAGAACAGCCAGATGACATCGATGTATATATAAAGTTGAAAGATTGGTTATTTGCTGTAGAAGGTGCCTAAGAGATTGTAGAAAGGTCGTGGTGTCACGATGAAGACATTGGAAGAGAGGAGAGATTTTGGCACACTATGCTTTAGAGTTTGTTAGTGAAGGTATAATGTAGTGTAAAATAGATAATGAATGGTACAAATAAGTCGTTTTCATTTAAGATGCCTAAAGCTCCTATTGAAGTTTTCATGGTTAGTGTGGGGGCCTGCAGGTCTTAAAGACACAAAACAGAAAGAATGAATATCTATTTTGGACTACCTTGAACGAAAATACTTTACTCACCTACTGTCGTTTGAGGGTTGACTATAAAGAATAAATACGAGGCTACTAAAAGCCTGCAACCTTCAAAGAAGTTTGTTTCTTTCTCCTCAACTTCTTTTATCATATTGACAAAACAAAAAAATGAAGAAACTTCAATTTCAGATTTGGGAAGAAATATTTCCAATTTTAGTGAAAAACTAATTAAGTTTTAAGGTGAATTTTATTAAAGATAGAAATCAATTGATGGATTTTATTTGTTTGAAACTTTGTAAAATGCCAAGGTTTTGCTTAAAATCTGAGAATAATTTTTATACTCTCTAATTGGGTTGAATTTGTTTTCAATTTTAGGAGCTTCCACAAAAGAATGTCGTCGGAAGTACCAACATGTGTTGAATATTTTTTTAAAGAATTGTTCAATTCGATTATTATGAGCAATTGATAAATAAAAAGATCACAAAAGAAGATCGAAGCTTTCATGAAGGTAAGGTTTCAGGTGGGTTGATGAGTTTTCATGGATGTAAGAGAGTTTATAGGAAATTAATTAGATTTTGGGTTGAAATATTATTAGAATAAATACTATTTATGCCAACTTTACAAAATCAGACCCATGGAACAATAAATTCTAAAATTAATACTGGCAAGAGAAAAAACTAATTTTGCCCCTACTAAAGATATAATATAACTGCAGACAGCCACCTATTTTTAGGCTCCATAAGTACGAATGTCACATCCGAAATATTAAAAAATTATAAAACTCATTTAAAACTATTATATCAACCCACGTGTTATTACCATTTGTTCTTTATCATTTGTTAAGAAAATTTTTGTCATTATAACACGAGCAATCAATACCATTTGTTAAAGAATATTTGTCATTTTTTTTTCTAGAAATTTCTCCTCTGCTCAGAAATCTATCATTTATATTCCCACAAGTTTCACATTTGTTAAGAATTAGCTGTCATTTGTACCATATTGATTTTGTCATTTGTTCAATAAAATGTCACATGCTTTAAAATGCTACCTATTTTTGTAGTCACGTTCCACAAGTACGAATGCCATTTTTGAAATAATAATAAAAAAAGTTTAAATTATTTCAAAATATATTATCATGCCACGTGCTCAAATTTAATTCTGCGATGTACGTGGCAGACATTGTCACCATCTTATGCATTACTTGGCATTTATTTCAGGACAATTTATCCCGCCTTGTACCAGATTTGTTATTTGTAAGAAGGCTATCACCAATTCTGTTACTATTTCCCATCTTGTTTATGGTTAGGTATCACATGCGGTTCAAAAAAGTTCGTCTGACTTTTGGCGCCAAAAGTGTTGCCGATCCGTCGAACGATTTCTTCTTCTTCATACTCGACCGCAAAATCTATAAAAACTGTCCTAATTATTTGTCATAAATTGTCTATGGGACTGCTGCCTGCCAAGTATTTGATTAAAGACTGGTACTCGACTCCTTGGGAATAGAAGAAATGACGGTACTCTACTCATGGAACAAATGATGGCAAATCGTCTACGCAGCTGCTGCAAGCTAAACTATGTCATTTATTCTGTTAAACTCTGGTATTCTTTTAGACACCTATATCATTTGGTAACAGCTAGTTGTCATTATCAATACCGACTTTCCCATTTGTTTAGTATACTTTGTCATTTGTTTTAGTATAACTTTGCCATTTGTTCAAAAAAATATCAACTGCTTGAATATTTCAGTAGGTTTGTAGGCCGTGGGCCCCATAAGTAAGGCCATAAGTAAGGTCGTGGGCTCCACAAGTAGGAATATCACTTCCTAAATAATAATAAAAAATTTCAAATTATTTAAAAATATATTATCATACCATATGTCCAAATTTAATTCCTCGATGTACACACGTCATTACATTTCGAGACGTGTAAGGCAAAAACTGTCACCATTTCATGCATTTGTTGTCATTTGTTGAAGGCCAATTTGTCATGCTTTTAAACATCAGTTATATTGAATTATGCAAACTATGTTACCATCAGTTATATTATTTGTCATTTGTTTATTATTGTTTAGGGTTAGGTAACACGTGCAATTCACACGAGTTCGTATCGCTTTTTACACCAAAAGCCATTCCTATTTCTCAAACACTTTCTTCTTACACGATGACCCCAAAGACTATAAAAACCATAAATACCGTCATAATTCTACACATCGTGTATGTGATTTACAACTGTAAAAACCATCTTGGTCATACAAACTATTTTATCACAATCGTCATAATTCTACACATTATGTGTATGTGTGTGTGATTTCAGTATTATTTTAGTAGAAAATTACCTGTGTGACTACTGCCTACCAAGTATTTGATTAAAGTCAGCTTAAGTACTGCATACCAAGTGTTTGATTAAAGTCAGGTTAACTACTACCTACCAAGTATTTAATTAAAGTCAGGTTAACTACTGCCTATCAAGTATTTGATTAAAGTCTATTTTTTCTTTTACAATGAAGCCCGATAAAGAAGTGAATGATCAATTTGTTGAGAAAAACCATACCCAGGAGGGTAAAGCCAAGAAGGCCACCTCTAATGCTAAAAATTATACTTCTCAGTGTACAGGTGTGGGACTTTACAAAATGTTTGCAGCTCTACCTAAAGAGGAGAAGGCTGTTCTTCGTTCCACCTGCTTTACACCATTACTGCTGGTTAATCCAATAGCGACGATATTGACGTTGGTTGTGGAAATATTCGATCGTCATCTTGGTGATATAAAGTTCCAATTTGGGTGTACGATAATTCAGATGAAACTCATTTATGTTTGCCTGATTTTGGGGCTAGGTGTCTTCCCTATTGCAGATAAGTTCTTATTTGCTGATCCTGAGCATATAATGAATTTTATAATGAGGCGATTCCCCAAGAAGAAAAATACATATGGGTTAAAAGAAATTGACGGGGCCTTAAAACTGGTAAAATTGGAAATACATTATGGTAAGGTTCTAATATATCATTTGTTTGGTCTGCTTTATCATTATTCTTTATTGTATTTGTCACCCCAAAATTTTTTGCATTGTATTTGCCATTTTTGGGTCATTATTTTTTATGGTTCTTATCATTACATTGTGTATTCTTTAACATTTTTACCAATTTTTGTTCTTAGCCGTGTGTGATTTGGTATTGCATATGATGTTCTTCGATTAAATTTATTAAAAATTATACTATCCTTTCACTTCCCAAAAAAGGGGAGAAGCGTTGAGGTAAGGTATGTTGATCTGGTAGATAATCTAGTAGAGTTCAGCAGATTCTCCTGGGGTGAGCAAGTCTATAATTTCTTGCAGAGTCAAATAGTAAAGTTTACCGATTATCGATCGACCGCTGTTAAAAAATCGGATAAAGCTTTATTACTGCATAGATGATATATATTTTCCTCTATATTCGTGGCCTGAAGTTTTTAAGAATTCATGAATCCATACATTTGTACCTTAAGCTGCAGGGATGGAGGATGACATTCTTTAAACATCACCAAATGGTGGCATTTAAAAAGTTTTTTGTTAACCTCAAATTGCTGGTAATAGCTATGAAGGCATCCGAGATTGACATGCAGTAAGAACTTGTGCATGAGACCATGGTAATCGTTCATTCTTTGTATGAATGATTTATTTTATTGCTTCCTTGTCATTTATTTTAGGTTTTGTATCATTTTATTTGCTTTGGTTTGGCATTTGGTATTCTCTTCTTGCAATTTGGTTGATTTCTTTCTCGGTCATTTCCCCTTATATTATTAAGTCCCTTTTTGTCATCTATTTTATGCTTATTGTCATTGTTAGAATTTTTTTATGTTATTTCTAAATTGCCCTTTGTCATCATCATCTGTTTAAATATTTTAGAGAAATCATAAAGAAGTACTTACAATCGACGGTGCGCCTGCAATCAAACCACCTGCAGTTGGTGTACCTACAGTCGGTGCACCTGCAATCAACAGTGGTTCTCCCGCCACTTTGATCGGAGCTGCAGTGGTTAAGGTGTGCTCCCAGTTGGAAGACCATGGAAAAATATTGCAGAAGATGGAGGACCATGGTAAAATATTGTAGAACCATGCTAAAATATAAAAACAAATTTATACCACTTAGAGATGGCACTCTACTCCTTGAGCAGTACCAGTTCTTTACTCCTAAAAAAATACAAAATGTAAGCGAGAAGAAGAAGGTAATGAGAATGAAAATAGGAAAAGGAAGAAGGCAGAGCCAAAAACTTGGCAAATTGAGCTTCAACAAAAAATCAAAAGATTGAAGAGAAGAAAAATGTTAATGGAGAAAGGGAGAAGGCAGAAAAAGAACATGGAAAGAAACACAAGACTATTGCCAACAAGAAGAACAAGGTAGAAGAAGCTGATGTGCCCCTGAAGAAAAAAGTTGAAGGCACGAAGATAGAAGCTCTCACTGATGAACATTTGGATTATGTCCCACAGGTCTTTTTGAAATCCTTAATCCCCAAGATCCCTAAGAAGGACTTGGGTAATAGAACACCAAAGAAGAAACATGCAAAATTCTTAGAACTTGATGAAATTCAATCAACTGCAAAAAATTTGATTCAACAACTTAACCCTGGAGTGGGATTGGAGGTGGTAAAAGATTTTATAGTACAAGATGAAGTTGAAGTTTAAAGGGAAGTGAATTCGGAAACAATATCGTCTAAATATGGTAATGATCGTCTAGAGGTATCATCCATTTACGACTTCTTATAATTTAATTAATTTTATTTGACATTTTTCTTCTTCAGAAAATTAATATTTACTTTATGAACTTTGTCGTTTGTTTAAAAGTATGTCATTTGTTCAGATGTTTTTCTCATTATATTTTCTTGAACTTTAATTTGTTCTAAAGTCTTTATTCATTTCATTTGTTGTATGTTAAGTGGAAGAAGGGTGATGAAAAAGATGATGAAGATGAGAAAAATGGCGATGAGAAAGCTAAATCTGTTGAAGAAGAGCAACCTCAAGTTGCTGAAGAAGAGGAAGATCAAGAGGTATTTATCTAACATTTGTTTTGAGCTATCTATCATATTTGTTGCTACCCTGTCGTTTAATAATTTAATTTTACCATTTGTAGTATGTATATCCTATTTTACATATGGCGGATATAAAACAAAAAATTGTAGTGGTGTATTATGATAGAAAAAAAAGATGTAGTGGAAGAAGCCAATGAGGTATTTAGCTAATATTTGTTTGTATTGAACTATCCATAATATTAACATCACCTATCCATACCATTTTTTTAAATTTGTTTATTCTTTACCATTTATTGTACAGACTATGGAGGTTGCAGAGGTACCAGAAACTGATGTAGTGTTCTTCAACCAGGAAGAAGTTGTTGGTGAAGCTTATCAGGTAACTTATCATTTTTTTGCTGGTAACTTCTTATTTACTTCTATTTATTTTACCATATCTTTTATCACTCTTATCATTTGAAATCTTTTTATTTATAAACAAGTGCAGACCAAACAACTGCTGTATCTGTCGAGGAACAAACTATGGAGGTTGCAAAAACTGAAGTAGTAATCTCTCACAAGAAGAAAGATTTTGATGAAGCTAATCAGGTAACTTATCATTTATTTACTGGAAACTTCTCATTTTCTTCTATTTATTTTCCTATATCTTATATCACTCTTATCATTTGTAGTATGTTTATACATATTAGTGTAGACCAAACAACTAGTTTATCTGTCGAGGGACATAGTAAATAGGAGATGGTTGAAAGAAAAGATGATGATAATGGATCTTTACAGAGAAAACTAGACCCTGTAAAAATAATAAAAGAAATGGTTGTTAACCAGATCAATGCATAAAGTACTTTTAAACCAAACAATAAGTTTATTACTTATTCCAATGTATTATGCACATTTATATTTCATTTTCTTATTTCATAACATATTTGTTATGGCTTGTTTTAATGGAGTCAAAAGTGGATGTCACCTTAAAGAAGAGGCATAAACTTATTGACGAATATATTACTGAGAGATCCACGAAACTTACTATTCAAATGAACCTATTGCATGGTCACCTTGAAAAGCTTCTTCCTGGTATATTTTTCCAATCTTTTATTGAAAGACCTATCTCACAGGATGAGAAAAACAAGGTAGGCCAAGTTTAGTTACTGAGGAAGGATGAATTATCTCTTGAAGCTAAGGACTACAACACGAGTACCTATAGGAGGATAGGTGAAGAAACTATTTGCCTTAACGCTCTCTACACCTTATATCCAAACCAATGGTTGGACAATGTAGTATTTATATAATTTATTTATTTTCCATTATCATTTATTAGGCTATCTCTCTCATATACGTCATTTTTTCAGAAAATAGTCATTTGTTTAAGAGTCTCTGCCAATTATTTTCAAATAGTCTGTCATTTTTTCATTGCACTTTGGCATTTCTTTATACAGAAGTTATTTTCTTTAAACTTTATCATTTGTTTTGGCATTGTTGTCATTTGTATTTTTGAACTTTATCATTTGTGGTTTATAATTTGTCATTGTCTTTTTTTGTTCATGTCATTAATGCTTACATTAAAGCACCGATTCAATATTTTGATTCACAACATCATGCCCTCCCAGCTAAAGAAAAGATTATGATGACGGATGTATATTTCTGTCAAATTATAGGTAGAGCTTACCATGTCTAGAATCATATTATGTTCTCTCGAGGAGAAGTTGAATTAAAGAAGAATTCAATTTGGGAACAAATTACTTCTATGGGATGGGATTCTACAGTTTCTCGTTACTTTGATCGAGGAGATTTGAAAGTGATAAATTCAAAATTAATACTCCTTTCCTGGATTCTCAATAACAACCACTGGGTCCTTTTTGCTCTGTCTTTTAAGGGAAGAAAAATATGTATTTACGATTTATTGGTGGATGTAAAAATTGCAAATGCATAAAAGAAGATGAAGTTATCTCCTAGACATCAGTGCATTCAGGATCAACTATCAACGATCCTCCCAAAAATGTTAATATGGATAGATTTTGCTGATCGTAGTTCACCTATTGGTTCAGAGGTAAGGACTTATGCTATTAACTCTAGATGGGTAACTCATTTTAGGGAGTGTCTAATGCAGCTAAATAGTAATGACTACGGGATCTATATGCTTGTCTTTATGGACAATATCCTAAGGGGGATGAGATTTCTAGATTTGATAGGCGGCGATAAATGTCATTACATAAATGCTAATAATATATTGAGGCTGGGTGTTGAGCCGGAGGAGATTTGCAAACTTTGACATCCACTTTGTTGTAAAGTATAATTTCTGTAAATTTGTAAAGTTATAAATAGTTATGAATATCATTCAGTCATATGATCTTTATCATTTGTTATCTGTTTTTTATCATTCATATATGAGATATATTTTATTTGTTAGAATGGAGTCAGAATATAGTCTGCCCAGCTGGATATATTTATCATTTTATGAATTATTTGTCATCCACTTATAACCCATTTGTCATTTGTTATCAATATTTCGTCACCTTTTAATGCAATAGTTATCATCTAGTTCTGAAATTTTTGTTTGAAACATGTACAGGTATGAGAATGTTACGCATGTGGGAATAACACAATTAGAATACATGATGTATGAAATCAATTTGTGTGGAATAAATTTATAGGTATTTCATTTCATTTCCGTTGACTATAGTTTATAAAAATAATAAGTGTGTTTAAGAGTATTACCCCCAAAAACTCAAGATAAATTTATAGGTATTTCATTTCATTTCCGTTGACTATAGTTTATAAAAATAATAAGTGTGTTTAAGAGTATTACCCCCAAAAACTCAAGATAAATTTATAAAAGCTTATATTATTACCCCAAAATATATCATAACACAACCTCCTTGTCATCATCTTCTACAATGGATAATAACAGTCCAAGAGTAACAAAATATTATACAACATTTGAAGATGAAAAAGAAAGGGATTATGATTATCTCGTTGATGATTCTACTGGTGATGATGACTCTGATGAAAAGAAGTATGGGGATAATGACTCTGCTGAAACAAATAGAGATGTGGATACTGACTCTGATGGTGATAGTGACTCTGATGATGATGGTGTCTCTGATAGTGATGGGGACTCTGAGAAAATAGATGGAGATGGTAACTCTTATGATGATATTGACTCTGATAATAGTGGTGACTCTGATGGTGATAGTTGTAATGGGGATACTGGTGGTGATGGCAACCAAGGTGGTGCTGATGTTCCAAGAGTCAAGAAGGCCAAAACTTGTTAAATATATTTGTCATTTATCATTATTTTCGATTCCTACTATCTTTTCAAAGAATTTGCTCTTTTGTTCCTATCTTGTCAAGTCGTTCTGAGAAGAAAATATCATTTGTCATTTGTTATATATGATTTTTCATTCATCATTTATTATTTGTCATTTGCTATATATGATTTATCATTCGTTATCTATGATTTGTCATTCTTCATATATTATTTATCATTCGTCATCTATGATTTGTCATTCGTTATATATGATTTGTCATTCGTTATATATTATTTGGCAGTTGTTATATGTGATTTGTGAAACATGAACCAACAATTGATCTATTTGGTTTATAGATAGAAAATTGATGCAAGTCAAAGGTCTATTTGGTTATTTGATATAATAAATCGTGTATGTTTGTAAGTAGGCAACATTTGTACTTAAAAACACGATTATTTATTTGTTATATATGATTTGTCATTCGTTATATATGAAATATGATTTGTTATCTATGATTTGTCATTCGTTATATATAATTTGTCATTTGTTATATTTAATATGTCATTCGTTATCAATGATTTGTTATTTGATATGTTATTCATATTCTATGATTTGTTATATATATATTTCAGCATACCATGTTCGAGAACTAACGTAATTCGAGCTGCAACCTACAGTTTCTACACAAGTTAATGTACAATATGTACGATGGCTAAAGCATTTATTCCGTATAAAAGCTGATTATAAATTCATTCATTTTTACTAAAGCAGTTACAACTGAGGCACCCAAAGGCGTAACTTTTACAATCATCACGGCGCGTCCTCCGCCCTCACTAACACAATCATACGATTCTGCAGACTGCCGACACGCTTCGGACCCTTCAGGATTACGGAATACGACCAGCAATGGTACACATAATCATCTTCTACTTCCTTCGCCTCCACCTCATTCATCCCTTAATAATCTGGCTCCACAGGTACAAGCGGCCGACCTGACAGGTATAATTTGTAGAAATACCCTCTCATTAGCTCCTAATACTTGCTCTAAGCACGGATGCGTAAAACTTCCTCACGGAGCTGAGCCCTCATCTGTACCATCTTGCCAAAGGGAGCCAAGGATCTCCTCAGAAATAAATATGGAGTATTTAAATGTTCAAATCCAATGAATCAAAACTCCCAAGAGTTAAAGACAATAATTACTCTCCCAACCAACCTCCTAGGGAACCGTTCTTGGGCCCTATACAGTTTACACATATTCATTCGAGAACCTATGATTTTATCATTTGTTATCAATGATTTGTCATTTATTATCTACGATTTACCATTTGTTATATATAATTTTTCATTTTTATCAATGATTTACCATTTGTTATCTATTATTTATCATTTCTTATCTATGATTTATCATTTATAATCTATGATTTGTCATTTGTTATCTATGATTTGTCAATCATTATATAGGATTTTTCATTTGTTATATAAGATTTGTCATTTGTTATATAGGATTTCTCATTTTTTATCTATTATTTCTCATTTGTTATTTATGAGTTTCCATCATCATCATCATCAGCATGCTAAGATTATATTTTTAGTTTGAAATTGTAATACTCATTAGGTACAATTTTTTTTATTAGCTCGAATATTATTGCAGATCATAGTTTATATTACATCAGTTTACGTAATTAAATGCTTCGTAACTCCCACTACCTTGGAGGTGGTGGTGGTGGTTGGTCTCCCCTACCACCACCCCCATCTCCACCCCCACCGTCTCCTCCTCTAATTCTACTCAGGGTATCGGCAAGACTTTATCGGACGTACACTATTTATTTCATCCGCCGCTATAACAATATCTTTAATCTGGAGACATAAACCATCCCTTTGCCCCTGCTCCGACGTTACCATATAGTTAAAGTGGACCATTTAATAATAATCATCATCTGCCTCCTCCATCTCTTCATACGTCATACCATGGAAGGTTGGACGGATTGGAATGGGAGTAGGAAGTTCAAGGGACTGGGTTTCATAGTATCAAAACCGTAGCTTCTGCACCTTGGCAAGAACCCTAGCCTCATACGCTTGGTATTTGGTAGTCACCAACTTCTTCACAGAACAGTCACAAGGGGAATAGTTACAGAAGATTAAAATGAAGGAAGTACTTTCCGAATAAACTATAGTAGTATTTATTATATACCACTGCAAACCACAACAATATTAATAATAAGTTCCAAATTCCCAATGTCAAAATGAATTCAATCACAACAATCTTGACCAAAGCCATTGGTTCGAGGGAACCCCATAACCATAACAGATATTCATGAAGGAACATTGAAAATGATCCCCGGGTGCTGATATTTCAAGAGCCAAGAATGCCAAAAATTCTTGATTGTAGTGTCTGTGTAGTTGAATGTATTTGTCATTGTATGAAATATATGTCATCCATCCATTATTCATCTGCCATTTGTTTTTGTTTTTTTGTTCTTATTCATCTCATGTCCTGGTCTTATGAAAATATTATCATTTTTTATTTATGTTTTATCATTTCTCATTCAAAATTTATCATTATTATCGATTCTTACTATCTTTTTAAAGAATTTTCTCTTTTGTTCCTATCTTGTCAAGTCGTTCTGAGATAAAACAATTATTTAACATGTCACGATATTCTGTATCTACTTCTTATATATAAAGTGGACTCCATATATGTGAAGTTCTACTCTAAAATTAATCATAATGGATCCAGGTCGACCACGCCATCTACCTAACCACCAGCACGCAAGGGAGAGATGCCAAACTACGGAGGATATCTTCTCAGGGAGGGTTTTAAATTTCTTTATGAAGCTTTAATCAGTTGTCGAAGACATTGGCAATAGGATGGCTGCCAGTCTTACAAACATAGATTCGAATCTTGAGCATATTGTTGACATAGTTGAATCACTAGAGGAGAGGTTAGATCTAATTGAGGAGAGATTGTCCGGCCTTGAACCATTGAATTGCTTATCTTCTGTAATGTTACTGTTCAATGGAATTTAATTGTTTATCATTTGTATCTCAGATTTAAATATTTGTTCCTAAAGAGTTTAACATTCTAGAGCAAGAAATTAACTTCACTAAGGATAAAGAATATTACACTTCACTCCTACATATTTAACTACTTATTAAGATCTAGAGATTTTAACTTGGACAATTTTTTTTACAACATCCCCGTTCTGACCTCGGAGATCCTTAGTTGAGTATAAGTTTCATTTGTAATAGTTTCCAGGACCTGATTGCTCCCTTGGTCAGAATTTGTGATGTCTTCCGCCATTGACAATTGTGGCCTTTTAGAATTATCAGGTGTAGAGGAATCTCGAAACCAAGTTTTAAACTAACAATGGTATTGCGGGTAATGGTAGAATCTCATTCCAAGTGGTTTAGAGACTCTATAAATGTGACCACAATCGTACTTTTTCACCTCATCTACCCACACCCAAAATCCATACCCACCAAATTTGCCAGTGTATTAACAGAACCAGCGGTTAAGGCTGAGGCTTGTGCGTGAGAGATGAAGATCTCAATTTTCACCGTACCAGTAAACAAAGGAATGCATCGTTGGTAGGGAAGTATGTAATGCTTGAGAACTTGAAAAAACTGGAAGCAAGTATATAGGTTATGTAGTGAATAATCGATGGTGGTAATAATTCACATCAGGAAAATGAGAAGCCATTTATAAAGATATAAGAACAACTTATATGAGGATGATATTATCTTTATGGTGATAATTAAATGTAATTATGATGATACCATTGGCCACAATAAATGCCAAATGCTCCGCTTAATTTTTGGTAGTTTCTTTCCTTTACAGTCGATGCGACAAGTCAATCTTTATTACATGATTTTAACAATTTAGCTTAAAGTCAACTTTGATTACGCTTACAACAAGCTATCTATCCAAAACATCTACGTTGGTAGGGAAGTATGTAAAGTAATGCTTGATAATTCTCAACTGCAAAATGATATTAAATTTATAAAGAAATGGCAAATACTAATAAGGGGATGATATTTAATTTACGGTGAAAAATAACTGCACTAAAATGATACTCTTTATAAGAACAAATGATAAATTAGGCATTTTAATTCCAAGAGCATCGTTCAGATACAGTCGATGTGACAAATCAATATTTCCAAGAGTATAAATGTAGTTGAGTACATTAGATGCAATATATCTATTCTCAACAGCAACCCCAGCAATATTATAACCACCACGACCCGCAGTTCCTTAATCTAAACCCTATACCAATGCCAGACCTTCTCAAGTTATGACACCTACAAAATGCTATATTTCTTTGATACTCCCTAATTCATCAATATCTTTTAGCAATCTGAATAAGAAACTGGGGAATAATTTCCATACTTCATTGGATATTCTGGGAAATCCCGTTTGCATGATCCATCACCGCCAATATTTAGGAAGTTGCCTCATGGATATGAAACTTCTTACTTTGGGGGGTTAGATGACAGGGATGAGACTGGAGGGCTTTATTAAGATGGCAACAGAAGGCAGTTTGAGAACTTAGTTTTGGATTTTAGAAGAGAAGCGATTGTGGGTGGTACCGTGGTGGTACGAGTGGAGATGTGGAGGAGTGAAAGCTGATGTGAGGACTGTAGACCAGACCAAGTGAGGAAGTGAAGAGGCATTGTTTAAACTTTGAAACTTGAAAGACTTGTTGTTACTTGTTACCCTAAAGGTTAAAGACTTAAAGGGTAGCTTCAATATTGAAAATTATAATTAAACCAAATTACTTAAATAGGTCACGGGGCTACTAGAACTACTTAGGCTATTTATTAAATGGGTTAGGCAGGTTTGGGTTAAATGTCCCACAACCCCTTAAGGCCAAACCAAAACTTGCCAGAAACAGGGTTGGGCTGGGTTGGGTTTGCGGGTTGTGGGTCACTTTGCCAGTAATGCTTGACTTACACCAATAAAATGACAATGTATTTAAAGAGAAATGACAAATACCAATGGGAAGATGACATTGAATATACGGTGACAATTAACTACACTAAAATGATACTTTTTGTAAGCACAAATGACATATGAGCCGTTTTAATTCCATGAGCTTCTTTCCTATACAGTCGATGTAACAAGTCAATCTTTATTACTTGATTAAACAGCTTAGCTTAAAGTCAACTTTGATTTTGTTTTAAAAAAGTTATCTATCCAAAATATCCACGTAGTTCCCCCCACTCTAAACCCTAAGCCATAAACCCTACCACACATGATTCAAAGTCCCAATGCTATTATCCAAAGTATAAAATTCTAAACTCTTTTTAACTATATATTCTCAAGTTTCGACTATTCAAACCTTCAACCCTAATATTTGTTTTTCAACTTCTCAACTATTCAAACCCTTAACTCCTTTCAACTTCTCAAGAAATGTTATACTCCTACTCCACTCGATTTAGCCGTGCCTCTTCCAATACCCTTCAAGATTGGTTTAAGGCGGTAGGGATTGAGGAATAAAAGATGAACGTATTTAAGTCGAATAAAATTTTCCTAATGGAGAAGGATGTCTCCGGTGAGAAGGCACAATTACTTAAAGAGCATTACAAGGAGTTCAAGGAGAAATTAGAAGAGCTCGATGAAATGGATGACGAACTGGATAAAATTATAAAAAATAAAAGAGAGCATTCTGAAGAGTTTAAGTTCCATATCCACTTTTTGGATGATCAGTTCTGCGCTCTAAAGTTGGACCGGGGCAAGAACATGAATCTGTGGGAAGAGTCAGCCTGTAAAATTAGATGTCTCGAGCAGAAGATCAAGGCTAAGGAACGTGATAAGAATTCCTTAAGTGAGGAGTTGTGAATATTTGTATTGTATTGTTTTTTGTTTGCTTTTAGGCTTTGGTTTTTGTTGTTATTGTTATTGTTTCCCTTGTTTAAACATTTGTTTTGTTTTGTTTTTTATCGTTCGATTTTTTGCTTTTAAATAGTGATTTTTGTTTGATATGAGGGAAACAAACAGCTAAAAAGTTCTGTCAGAAAGAAATGATATAAGGGAACCAAAGATATGATGAAGGCTCCAGGAATAATGATAGATAAATGTTAAACTTGACAAAGCAGATGATAACATTTCAACAGACAAATGATAAATTATCGTACAACAATGACAGTTCTGGAATGAAAATGATATATAGGATATAAACAAATGCAAAATTCTATTGAACATATGACAAGTCGATGGGACAAGTAATGGTACTTGATTACACAACTCAGTTTAAATTCTCATTAATTATGACTTGCGTGTACAACAACTAATAACGACACCGAAGTAATGATACCTTTTACTATAAACATCGTGTATTTTCTGACACGCGTCCCTTCCCAATGCATTTAATTTTCCATTACATAAACCCTAATCTCAAATAAACTATTCTCAACTCTTTAGCTATTCAAACCCTAAACACTTTTCAACTTCTCAACTTCTCAACTTCTTAAGAAAAATGTTGCACTCCACTCATTTAAGCCATGTCTTTTCGAACACTCCATACGATTTGTTTGAGTCGGTAGGAATATAGGAGGATCAATGTGACTAACGTCTCTACAGATTGAATAGATTATGCCTAATAGAGAAGGATGTCTTCAGTAAGAAGGCGTAAATGCTGAAAGAGCATTATAAAGAATTTATGGAGAAATTAGGAGAGTTCGATGAAATGAAGGAAGAACTGTATCAAGTTATAGCAAAGAGAGATCACGTTTTGAAGAGTTCAAGTTCTATATATGCTTCTTGGAAGATCTACTCTGTGCCATAAAGTTGGACCGGGATAAGCACAAAAAAACTGTTGGAGGAGTCGGCTTCTATGATTAGTTGTCTTAAGCAGAAGATCCTGGCTTTGGAGCGTGATCTGGAATGCTCAAAATGCGATAAGGGGTTGTGAACAATTGTTCTAGTTTTTTTAGTTTTTAGTTTTTTTAAGTCTTTTATTAGTTTTTGTGGTAACTTGTACTTTCCCTTGTATGAACATTTGTTTTGTTTTGAATTGTGTTGTTTTGTTTACTTTTTGTTGTTAAATAGTAGTTTTTATCTGATATGTGGCAAACAAAACAACAACAGTTCTGTAAGAAAATAATGATGATATTGTAGGGGCCTATCCCTTGACCTAACCCAAATCGAGTTATTCTAGTTCGAACTACCTCTATGTCAGACTCATACATTCTACATGTGACATCAACAGTCAATATCGATACCTAGTCCCCGAATTGATGAAGAACGTGACTCGAACTCAATTAAAAAAACATGAACAAGTCAAAAATACCACATTGTTAGTTAACAGTTACTCAGTCACAAACTCAACAGTTACTTAGTCAACCGCCACTAACCACATTATTCGAAGAACATGCTTCAGTACGATGAAGAGCTGCGGAGAAGACATATATAAGGAAAAAGTTCCAGAAGAGACAAGGACCAGAAAAAGACATGTGAAATCACCAAGAACACTACATTTTCTAGATTCTAAAAACATTAAAACTTCTTATTTACAAGATCAAGTATTTATAAGTCGAGAGATCACTTGTAATAAGATATCAGCCTCAAACAATGAAGTCATTATTACAAAAACCCTCAACTCGAGGTTGTGGTTTATTTTTACCTATTCAGAGGTTTCCATGCTAAATCCCTGTGTCATTTCTTATTTCATGTTAGTTTTTATCACAAGAACATTGGTGTTAGAGCTAATTCCAAGCCATCTTGAGCTTACAGAATTAGGCTATTACATTTGGTGTCGTCTGTGGGATGAAGACATTTCCATGATATCCTAAGGCATACATTCGCTCTACTATAAATTTAAATCATGGTCACTTCAAGATGACCAATAATCGGAATCCAGCTCGATCTTTCAGTTGAGCCGGAGCAACTTACAGAGCTACAGGGGAATCTCATTTCCCGAAACAGAGAAGAGCAGTGAGCTCGATCACTAATTAACTCTTGACCGATAGCTTCGTGTGAAGGAGCTCAAAATCGAGCGATAAGCACGTTTGACAACGTTTAAACGATACGAAGACCAGATGATAGCCATACAGACTGCCTTACAAGCTCTGTAAAACACTCAGCAGGCTTCTTCAATAAGGGATCACGATTAGTTGTTAGAAACCTCCCAGGTTTCTACGCGGGAAAAGTTGGGACCTCAAGGTGCCACAAACAAAGCTATTTCTATAAATAATCAGCATGAACCTCAGCCGTCCATTCATTTAGGTGGTAAAGTTCTGTTAGAAATTAGTTGAGGTTACTGATTATCCAAATGTCAGGAGGAAGTACAATGACCTCAACCTCGAGTTCCAACACTTCATCGTTTGAGTGAAGGTACCAGTACTCATAATCCTCAACCTCCTCGTCAAGCCACTCACCCGAGATGTCAATTAACTATTCAATATGGAAATACTAAAAGGTTTCCATACTCTAAAAATTCACAATTACAAGGGCATCGATCCAAAGAAGCACATTCAACAGTACCGTGATTCATTGGGGTTGTATTCTAACCTTAACCACATCCTCTGCCTATTGCTCGCAACAAGTCTATAAGAAGAACCACTCCGGTGGTTTTACTCTTTACCTGAAGACTCTATATACACATTCGACCAGTTACAGAAATAATTCATCAAGACGTATGCTCACAACAGAGATAATGAGGAAAACTTATATTTTCTTCACAAGGACAAAAGCTCAAGGCTTTTGCGAAGAAGTTTTTGGAGCTCACGGGTAAAGTAGAGAATATCGATCAGAAAATAGTTGTTACTGCTTTCACCAATGTGCTCTAACTCGACTGCAAGGCCAAATAACACCTTTTCCTCAACAAACCTATGAATTTAGAAGATATGATCACCAAGGTCAATAGTTATGTCGACCTGGAAAGGATGATGTCCGAAAGGCATAAATCAACTAAATCTGTCCTAACCACAAAAGGTTCATCCACGGATCGAAGCACTGAACCAAAAGAGGATCAGGGTGATCAATAGGGCTCCAAGGGAAACATTGGCAACCCTTGGAAAGGCGGTTTACTACCCAAACCGGTCCTCCCAAGGATAAATCTTCGAATCAACCCAATTTTCCCAATCCTCTCCAAGGATAAGCTATACCGTCTCTTTCAACCATTGGAGCCAATCGAGAGCCACCCGTACTGTATGCATCACAAGGTAAACCCTTATTTTACTGACAGCTACTATGCTTTATAGAGGTTGCTGGAATTCATTTTCAAGAAGGGGCGAATGTTCAAATATATTATCGACCTCGAATCATACAAGGATGGTCGTTATAAGAAGCAGCTGGAAGTCGTCCAGGTCGAAGATCAAGTTGAGGAGAAGCATCTCTATCATATGCACTACAATAACATGATCGAAATCCACAAATTACCAACTCTTATCCATTTAAGTGTAGGAGACAGTCAGAATACTGCGATCTCATACTTCAAGACAAATAGGCCAAGTTTATACCTGAGTCGAGCAATCGCCGGCTTGGGATCTTATTTAAAGATTGCGACATTAGTCATGTCAAATTTCTGCATCATGATGCATTAGTCATAATGTTCAAGATGAAGAAATTTGTCATGCACACAATGATGATTAATACTGAAAGCGTTATTGAGATTCTTTTTCAGAGTACTATCGACCAAATGGGATTGGCCGATCATGTTATTCCAAGCAACACCGATATTAGTGGATTTAATGGTTCTAAAGAAGAAAAAGTAGGCAAGATCATCTTACCTATTACCGTAAAGCCAGCCACCATCGATGTCATCTTCTACGTGATCAGCGCAAAATATTATTATCTCGGGATTATGGGCCGCTGCTGGATTCACAACATGGAAGCAATCACTTCCACCTATCATCAAGCATTCCACTTCAAACATAATGATGGTATCTATGAAGTAAAGGTAGTCAAAAGCTTTCTCGAGCTTGCGAAAACACCATCTCAACAATTCAAGATACCTCAGACATATATGCTGCATAACAATTATTGAAAGCTGATCACCTTGATGATTAACCTTCAACAGAAGACCCTACAAAATACATCAATATTGATGGACCTAGCAGAGGTACTTTCATCAGTACCAAGCTAATCTAGCACGATAAGGATGCTCTCTTTCAGCTCTTATGACTAAATTGAGACGTATTTGCGTGGACTTTCGAAGAGATGCCTGGGGTCGATCCGGCCAAGGCGTGTCACAAATTGGCCATCAACATCAATGCCATGGTGGTCAAACAGTAATAATGACGACTATCACTTCGACTTCGAGATGAAGTTAGCATGGAGATTGATAAATTAATCAAAGTGGGATTCATTCGAGAAGCCAAATATCCAGATTGGATATCCAACATCGTCACTGTCCCAAAGATGAATGGAAAAGTATGAGTTTGTATATATCTAAACAAACATACTCCAAATGATAGTTTCCCTCTCCCCAACATCCATCAAATCCTTGATTCCACTGTAGGTTACGAACTCCTATCTATGATGGACGTTGCTTTTGGGTACAATCAAATTCCACTCTTGGAAGAAGATTAAGAAAAGACAACTTTCATCACTGAAATATGACTTTAAGGCTACAAAGTCAGGCCCTTCAGACTAAAAAATGTAGGCTCGACTTATCAGCGGTTAATGACTACTATGTTCAAAGCATATCTTGGGAAAGTCGTGGAAGTCTGCATTATAGATCTCAATACAATATTCAACATTCTTTGATCTTATAGGATGCGTCTCAATCCTAATAAATATCAATAAAGAGTACATTCAGGTCGATTTCTTAGCCATCTCCTCAGTAAGAAAGGGATTGAGGCCGATCCAGATCTAATTTTTGTTCTCCTCAACATGCCATCTCTAAATAAGAAGAAAGACGAAACGAAACTTGCCGGCAAGATTGTTGCTATCAACCGATTTATTTCAAAATCTTCAGACTATTATTGTTGGCTATTCTTACTACTCTGCGGTTGTACCAAACGAGGAAAAGTGTAGCCAAATGAAGTAATCCAATAGACATCAGAATGCAAAATAGCTTTTTAGGATCTCAAAACCTATTTGGGGAGGTCTCCCATAATGAACACCTCAATAGATAATGAGTAACTAGTCATTTACCTAGCAGTTACAGATACTTCAATCAGTTTGGTTCTCATTTGACTTGAAGAGAAAGTCGAGAAGGCAGTCTACTTCATAAGGAAATCCCTCACTCTAGCAGAAACGAGGCATTCTAAAATCGAGAGACCTTTTCTAACTCTTGTTTATACTTTACAGAAACTTAAGCACTACTTCCAAGCACATTCAGTCAAAGTTATGATGAACTACCCACTCGGGGAGGTTATTTTAAAGAAAAAAATCAAGAAGAGTGTAATAATGGTTAGATAGTTTGGGAGAACATGATATCAAGTTTGAACAACGTCATTCCGAAAAGGGTCAAGCCATTGCCAATTTTCTCATAGATTTTCTAGTGAAAGATCCTGAGTGGGAGGAGTACGATCCTGACCTTACAGAAGAAATTACAGAAGATCCACCCGCCAAAGTATTTAACAAGCGAGCTGAATAGATTATAAGAAAAGGGTGAAGAATTCTTACAAATGGCTTAGCAGGACCCGTAGGGTCAGGAATTGGAATCGTATTGATTATTCCTTCCAATGAAGAAATTGAGAAATTAATCCGCTTGGATTTTGAAGCCTCCAGTAATAGCACCGAATACGAAGCTCTCATTCATGGACTCGAACTCACAGTTGAGCTCGGTGTCCTAGAACTATCAGTTTATACAGATTCACTACTCATCGTCCACCATTATTCTGAGCAATACAATAAGAATGGAAAGATGATCGAATACGCAGCCCTCACTGCAGATAGGATGAGTAAGTTTGCACAAGAAACTTCCAATTATCTTCCTCGAGGTGAAAATAGGCACGTCGATTCCTCGGCATATCTAGCCGAGGTCCTGGGAATATAAGCTCGATATCTTCAGATCGATGTAATTTCAACCCCCAGCATTAATCGCATTTCTGTATGTACGATCAACACTGGGGGCGATAAAGGGGAAGATGATGATTGGCAAAAGCCCTTCCTAGCCTACCTTGTTATCAACAACAAATAAAAAGGACCCCTTTCAGTAGATCTAAGGGAGCTCTGACAGCTGATCGACAACTCAAAGTGCTCGACAAATCAAAGCTGTTATTTATATCGTCGTTCAGTCATGGGGTGAGTATCTAGAAAGAAAGCGGGAGAGATGCTCCACGATTTACATGAAGGGACTTGTGGCTCCCACGCCACAGGTCGATCACTCGCAAACAGAGCCATTACACAAGGAGTATTCTGGCCGGGCATACGTAAGCCAGCAAAAAATTACTCATGCAAATGTAATACATGTCAATGGCATGAACAAATGATAATCGCCCCTTCGCTCAAACTACATACAAACAAAGTGTTTTGGCCATTCAAAAGATGGGTTCTCGACCTTGTCGGTGAATTTCCTAATTCTCCAGGTAACCGCTGTTGCCTACTCGTAGCTACAGATTATTTTTCAAAAATAGAAAAGGCAGTTCCACTCAGTCGAAGTAGAGAAGAAGAGGTCATCTATTTTATCTGGGAATACATTATCACAAGGTTTGAATGCCCCCACCTAATTTGTATTGATAATGGGCCACAATTTGTTAGAGAAAAAGTCGCAGCCTTCCTCAACAAATATAATATAATCCACTCACCATCCAACCCCTACTACCCTTAAGCTAATGACCAAGATAAAATCACCAACATGATTTTGGTGGATGGACTAAAGAAAAGGCTTCACTCACAGAAAAAAGGGAACTGGGTTCGGCAACTTCCTCATGTCTTATGGGCATATCGTACCACTCCTCGTCAATCAACCGGTTGTACCCTATATCTCCTTGCCTATGGGACCGAAGCCATTATTTCATCTGAATGCCATCATCCAGTCAAAAATCATGAGCTAACTGACGAAGAAAACAAGTTCGAATTGGCCTGCAACCTCAAATGGATCGATGGGACCAGGGAATGCGCCATTGCTAACCTAGGTTGATATCACCACATGCTAGCCAGTTTGTATAATAGACGAGTCAGAAGTCATACTTTTGAAACCAACGATCTCGCCCTCAGAGAAATCCCTCAATACTGAAAAGAGCCTCATAACGGGAAACTAGCAGAAAATTGGGAGGGTCCATTCCTTATCACAGGTCTCACAGGCCTGGGATCATATTACCTCATGATAGAAGAGAGAGTTCACATATCAAATCCTTGGAACACTAGGCGACTAAAATGATATTATCGTTAAGTCCCTCACTACTCCATTTTGAATTCTCGCTTTTTCCATTCCAAAAGTGAGATTTTCATCTCCATCCAATGTACATCCTTTTCTATTCAAAGAAAAATTCTAAGTTTTTTCCCACACAATTTTCTACATACGTAGACAATACATAGATTAAAGCAAAGGTAATACTAGCTTTCAATCGACCTCTATTCCGGTTAAAATAAGGATATTACTTGATTTGACCCACTCTACTATACTCCAAGATTAAAGTAAAGGTAATACTAGTTTATAATCAAGGAACTCTACCAGACATAAGATAAAATAAAGGTAAAACTAGCTTTCATCTCACTCAATATGGCTGCGATATTCGTACTCTACAATTTAAACGAAGGTAATACTAGTTTTTAATCAAAGAAGTCAACCCGACATTAGATAAAGTAAAGGTAAAACTAGCTTTTATCTCTCAATATGTCTGCGACATATACTTTATCCAGATTATATATATAACTACTATAATAGATTCTTTTCTACTGTTGGGAGGTCAACTACGCTTTCCCCTACAACAAGAGGACGACTAGCCATAAATTCTCAAGCTTGAGCAGTCACAACAATTCATCCCTATTTTACCAATTCAGCAGGTCGAGAGCCTAACTCCATTTCCATGGAGTTCATACAATTTCCTCAATCTATATCAGCTCTGCAAATACATCCCCTTTCTGACAAACAGTCGTAAAAAGTATCTCTCTCTAACTCAAGCCTTTTTACCTCCTCTATAAAATAGGCGATCGCCGTCATTATCAATTCTGAGTGCGATGCCTCGGGCATGACCACCTTAGAAAAATTTGTTCTCGCCATCTGAAGGTGATTATGCAACCTATTATATCGTTCTTTTTGCCATTCCATTTCACTATTTATTCGAGCCATGAACGCGATGTTCTCTTCTGCCTTCTTATCAGCTTTAGTTAATTCAGCCTGATTAATCGCCCTCAAATCTACCACCTGAGCACGAAGTTCATCAAGCTCCCTGTTTAAATCTTCCTTAGCCGAAGACTTCTTTAACAATTCATCTTGCTTCTTAATCAAAATATCCTTAACCCCTGATAGTTTACTTTAACCATTATTCCCTGGTAAGAGCAGCATCCAACTTACTTTGGCTCTCCCTTAATCGCTTATTTCCTTTTTGAGCATAACTTTGAGCTTGAGCTACAATTCCCTCTAGCTCTCTTATACGAGTTGATAGGATAACTACATCCCCTTTAACAAGGGACACCTTGACATTACTTTTATTCTTCCTCGAGTGCTCTTCAGCCTCGGCGTTTCTGGCACACGAATTGGCCTAGGCTAATTCGGTCTACAATTATGCCACCCTTTCATTCAACTCATCACACTTCCGTTGCACCATCCGAAACTACATGTCTTTAGTAGGCAAGGCTGGAGTCAACTGCTCAACCGCAACTTCAGAGGTAGATAGGTCATCCAGAGCTTTCTTCAGTTTGCTATTTTTCTTGACCATTTTCGTCTTTAATCGCTCCAGCCCGTTTCTTGTACTCACTAGATCATTTCAAGTTTTCTTCTGATCGTTCGCTTTGCTGGTTATTTGGTCCTTCATACTGGCCACAAAACAACTTAACCCTTCTTCTGATTTTTCTAATTCCTGTATACGGTATCAAGCCATGTTAGCATCCCTACTATTTTCCATTAGCGCATTATTATGGCTTTTGAGCTTTGCTGCATGATTTTTCATCTCTGCGAGCTCTTTTTGCCCTTTACTAATTTTGGCATCCTTCTCCTCAATTTTTAGAGCAAGGTCATCAGTAGTTTTGCTTGCCTCAACAAACTTGAAGTGTACCTTTACATGTTGATCTTCTCTGTCTTTATTTGCCTCTCTCATCCTATCAAATTCCTCTGCAAATTCTTAGCTATATTGGCGAATCTCATCTTCGCAAAAGCGAGCTGACTCCAATTTAACCTGCACATCATAAATACAATATATCAAGCTTGATTCAGAACATTCACTTAATACATATATCTCATTTCTAACAAAATTTCTATTTATTGACATCTACTGTGTGAAACTACTTTTAAACTTAAGGTCGAAGTACAATCTCAGTCGGATGAAAAAAAAACACATACTTTCAATTCTAAGGTACACATTATCTATATTTTTATTTCTCAATATTTTGATATTTTCTATACACCATTGAGTATCATTACCCATAAACTGATAGTTGGTTTTTGGTCTGTCCCTACACTCTACTTTTTACTTTGTAGCTCTAAACTAATGGAGCATACAAGTCAAATATTTCTTACACTTTTCTTACCTGTAGCTCCGCTTGCGAAGATAACTGGGATGCTGAGGCGTCTTTCTCCTGAGCGTGCTCAGTCTCTAAATCATTTATTCTGAGGTACATTTCCTTATGTTCCTACAACAAGGTTTTTAAAAGCGTCTTAGCCTTCAAAATTCTATCCAACAAACAATATTCCATTAAATTACAACATTCTAAACCATTCATATAATCACAGAGTCAATATTCTACTCTACCTTCTTGTTTCCTCCCTCTGGAAGTTCAATGTCATCCCCCTGGTTGTTTCGTACCATTTGGGGTGAGACACTGTCCAACCCATCTGCAACTCCAATAGAAACATCTTCCACCTCACCATCTGCCTCCTCCTCAATAAAGGTACTTGTCATAATGGCATTCACCTCATCTTCGGAATACCCCTTGATTATAAGGTGGTGCCCAAGTCTATCGTGCTCAGTTACCACCTCCTCTATATTCCTTCTCGCTTCCGATGACAGATCGTTAATCTTCACATCTTAAGAAGCCTTCAGGGACTCCAACCGCTTCCCCTCCTTAATCAAGTTAGCTTTCAGTCGAGCTACTTTATTCTCAAGCTCGACCTTCCCCTTCTTCAGCTCAGCTTTCTCCACCTCGGCCTCGAGGCATATCCTCTTCATCAAACGAGTAGCCTACAAAAACAAATAACATCAACCTCACTGTTAGCTCGAATCATTATACAAAATTTATCACATATTCAAACAAATGAACTTTTCATTTTTCTCATCTTCTCCTCCCTATTGAGAGTTGCAAGCCTCGCCTTTTCCTCCACCTCTTTCAACTCATTGACTATAATAGGTCAATCCCCTTTGACCTTCACCCCTATCAGTTCGGAAGGCCCGACCCTCCTTTTTTTCGTGCCTCCTTTGACCTCACCACTTCCTGTAGATCTAGAGGCCGAACCACACTTTAACATATTTTTCTTTGGAAATGCCTGAGCAATCTTGCTCAACGTAGTAGACTCCAACACACCAGTGAATTCCACTCTAGAGGCCTTGGGCAAGTTTACTCGCTTCTCCCCATCAGTTCCTCTATCCTTGTTACCCTCAACGCCTGTTATTAGCCCTGCTTTTTAAGATTTTTGAACTTTCTCAGACCAGCTGTTAGCACATTTCTTTCTGCTAATGTCGAGTTCTTTCAGCAAAGCCTCGATCTCTGTCCCTTCCTGGAGAACAGTATCCAACAGAGACTCCTTCATCGTCACCTTTGATTGAGGACCTATCGGTCAACAACGCATTATCATCAGCTAAGCAACATAAAGTTTCAGCATATCAATCTTATACATTATACATTATTATACTTACTTTATTTTTGAGTTTTACACAGAAGTTCCCTGGGTTCTTCATCATCTCTCTAAAGACAATTACCCTTTACCCATATGACATTATCATTCCATGGTCGACCTGCTGAGTTTAGATCGAAGAAACGAGGCCGAGTTGAACCTGCATATAAATATGCCCCTCTACTTGCAAATTTTTTTTTACCCCATAATAATGCAAGACATCATCTGAAGATATCCTTTTCTCAATCTCATCCTCCTCCTAAGACTTATTCAGAAATTCACAAACATTTATCACCTCTTACATATTCCCATTAAATTAAACACAGGACATGCCCTGATGATGTTCATAATCCCTTTTGCCAAATTCTTAAGGGGAATACTCAATCCATACACTAACTGAGATAGGTAACACAAAAAACCCTCTGTCAGGTTACCCTGGACGTTTCCATCATAGTACTCCAAAGAAATCGATTCTTCCAACCCCTACCACGTTTCTCCTTCTCCAAATCAGCCAACAGAAAAAAGTATTCCTCTCCAGTTGCTACGATGCAGCTCCTAAAATGCCTACTGGTATGTTCTATATAACTACCCCATCTTCCCTCTACATAAACCTTGGCTTTACAAAACTCTTTGAACACATCAGAATTCAGAGGATAGGTTACCAATCTTCTAGGGAAATCAGAAAATTGAACAACCCCTACTTCTTCCTCCTTATCAGATATTACGGTCTTGGACTCTGCCGATCGACCAAAGGTCGACGCCTCATTAACAGGTAAAGTCTCCATATCAACTGCAAATCTACAGATGAAAGTTTGATCCTACACAAATACTCCTCACGATAAACCTACATACAGGTCCAGGTACCCGTCATTATCTTTTACATATACATCACCCATATATATATATTTCTTTCGTATATCATATATCAAACAGGTTTTTATAATTTGCTGTAAATGGTAATTTTTAGATTTCCCTAACATAAAATATGATTTTCAAAATACTACATTCAAAATATCACAAATACTCTACTAACCTTAAATGTTGGAATGTGAATCTGACGCAGTGCCAAATCCTTCCCTGAAAGCACTACTATATAACCATCTTCGTGACTCAGTCTCTGCAGCTCTCTCTCACTTTGGCTGTAGATGACTCTCAATTAATTTCTCACAAAATTCTCTTATATTTTTCATCTTTCCTCTCTTAATGATCTATAAGTTTTCAGAAGTTGAGAAACCTTAGAATGATGAAGATAAAGCATTCCTTATACTTTCTCTCTATAACTGTTGGCAGTTATTGAGCCTCGCTCGAGCCATCCTCAGTTTTAGAACTGAGGCATCCCCTCCACAATCAATGTCAGACGTCATGTACCTTTTCGGTGAAAATGCAATCCCATCATTGCCCTTTGCTTTATATTTTAAACTATTTTCATCTCTTTTTTCCAAATCTCCCTCTTATCTCCCCATACTCATGATGGATCAACACTTACACACAGTCAAACTTTCCCTGTTATTTGTAAAAGAGACAAAATCTAAAGCTACCTGCTTTTTATATATATATTTTTCTATTTCTTCTACTTATAGAAGTAAACACGTCACTTCCAAAGCTCGCAAAATTTTAAAAATATTTAAATTCATTTTTCACAACAGTCATAAACAACATTCGCAATAATAGAGGACAGATTCAACCTTTATTTTCATTCTATTTCTTTAAAAAATATTTGAACTCATAAACTTACATACATACCACCCTTATTTACATTTACTTCATTATCATCACACTCTATTCACAATTCACTCCCTAACATATAATTGTACCTAAAATATCCCCGATGTCCTGGTGAATCGCATCCAATCATTTTGCCTCTAACAGTCCTCACATCTTCCTGTTTGATCTCATCTTTAGTAATGAATCTCACAACATCTTTTTGAGCTGCAGGTTCCACCATCACTTCACGAAACAATTCTTTATAGAAACGATGTTCATACTAACGTTCCCTACCCATCAAATCTAAACCTTTAAATTGACACTCCCTCACTGGCAGTTCAGCATCATAGTTCAACAAGCCAAAAATCCGTTCCCACACTTTAGCTATCTTTATCGCCAACCGCCCCTGAACGGCATAATGAATTCTCTCAGGTCGAGTCCACACCATTTATATTCTCTTCCACCGGTTTAAAATTATTTCCCCCTATTTTATTTATTTTCTAGATTGCTGCAGATACTCCACATTTCATAATATTATCCTGTTCTTTCATAACAATAAACTCTAGTATCTTGAGAAAAGTTATTTGAACATATCTTCCCCTATCGACCTCTATCATTTAGACCTATTTCATATCGAGTTTATTCTTTCCAAATCTAATTTTTTAAAATGACCTCTCTGAGCTTAAATTCCCTTTCCTAAAGCTTTTATAGTTTTCTCCCTCCCACAAAAAATTTTAGCCCCTAGGTTGAACATCATTCATTACACATATTTCATGTTACAAACATATTTTTATAGCTCGATTATTATAACCAGGTTCTA
The DNA here is from genome assembly GCA_014058105.1 of Kingdonia uniflora. Lineage (NCBI taxonomy): Eukaryota > Viridiplantae > Streptophyta > Magnoliopsida > Ranunculales > Circaeasteraceae > Kingdonia > Kingdonia uniflora. The sequence continues at coordinate 235,552 of JACGCM010002435.1, read as the reverse complement.
AGTTTTAATCTCATACATAACATTTCATCCTATATTCATAAATCTATGAATCATTTATAGCTCAATTTCTAGAGTTATTCTATACATATATCATCACAGAGTTTGGATAATAAAATTTTATTCAGCTCGAATATAAATTATTGGTACTTAATAGATAACAAATCTTTCAAGTACTTCGAAATCAGGTACTTTACAGATAACAAGTTTTTCAAGTACTTTACAGTTAATAGGTCGTTCAGGTACTTCGAAACATAAAATCCTTTAGTTCATCTGTCTTCAGTGATGTTTCACTCCAAGAATCCTCTAATGCAAAGTAGGCATTGGAAGTTACCATAGGTCCTTCTTCATTCATACTATCTTACTCTGACCAAAAACTAGGTTTGGAGGAAGTCTGGGCATGAAAATAGAGGGCTCAGTGTTTGAACCAACTCTTCATGCAGAAGGTCTTCTTAGCGCCAACTAACGATTGAGGTATAGAAGCAGGCTTCTATTCTCCGTCTCCCTTCTATACTACCACCATTACCTCCTCTATAACCACCATCTCCATAGTGTTAGTAGAGATGAAGAGGGCCCGGCCTTAGGATCCAGTCCTACGCAAGACATCGGTGTAACTGCCTTGCAGTTACGGTAAACCCTGCATCTGTCACCCCAACCTTGTCTTCCGCAAGGATGCGGAGAAAAATCCAACGTTGCTCGCCTGTTAAGATAACGTAATAAAATCTCCACATACAATACAAATCTTCCATAACTTTAGCCGCTTCTTCTTCCGACATACCTTGATACGTCGGTAGAATGGGAACGGGGTAGGCATCTCCAAAGACTGATCCCCAAAATATCTCAACTTTAACTTCTACATCCCAACAAAGATACTCTCTTCATGAACCATTCTCTGGGTCTTCACCATTAGTACAGGTACTATTTATATAACCCCGATATTTAATGTACAGGTACGTTTCCCCATGCGTTATCATTTAATATAGATAAAACTCTCAGAACCCTAACCGTTATGTACATCAATATTCCCATCGACATTCAATGTTCAAACATCCCCACATAATACGCGTATTTTCCATGTAGTCAAATCCACATCATTACTTCCTTCATTTTCAACTTCTAACATACATACCCATATACCCACAAATTCATTCTCAACCAAAGCCACTCCTGAGTCTGGTTACAAGGGCTGATTGTAAGGACCTATTCCTTGATTTAACCTAAATTAAGCTATTCCAGTTCGAACTACCTCCATGTTCGACTTACTCATTCTACACATGACATCAACAGTTAACATTAATACCTACTCCACGAACTGATGAAGAATATGGGTCGAGCTTAAACAGAAAAATATGAACAAGTCAAAGACACCTGTATCTTACGAACTCAACAATTACTCAGTCATCCGCTAGAAACCACATTGTTCGGAGAACATGCTTCAGTACGATGAAGAGCTACATAGAAGGTTTATATAAAGAAAAAGTTCCAGAAGAGGCAGGGACTAGAAAAGGACATGAGAAATTACCAAGAACACTATATTTTCTAGATTCTCAAAACATCTAAACTTCTTATTTACAAGATTAAGTATTTATAAATAAAGAGATCAGTTGTAATAAGATATCAGCCTCAAACAATAAAAGTCACTATTACAAAAACCTTCAACTTAAGGTCATGGTTTTTTACCTATTGAGAGGCTTTCAATGCTAAATTACCTGTGCCATTTCTTATTTTATGTTTGTTTTTGTCACAAGAACATTGGTGTAAGAGCTAATTCCAAGCCATCTCGAGCTTACAAAATTAGGTCATTACAGATATAAGGGTTGGGGATAAGTTTAATGATGAACTTAACAAAACTGATGATAATAATTTAGCAGAAAAATAAGAAATTCTTGGCTCACAAATGATAGTTCAGAAACAAGCAATGATATAATAGAAACCAACAAATGAGAAATTATTCGAGAACAAATGTCAGTTCGAAAGGAGGAAACAATGATATCATAGAAACAAACAAATGAGAAATTCTTTATGCACAAATGACAGTTCAGTAAACAATAATATCATGGAAATAAACAAATGAGAATATTTTTGTACATAAATGACAGTTCAGAGGCAAATAATAATATAATGGAAACAAACAAATGAGAAATACTTTTTAAACAAATGACAATTATATTTAGACAAATGATTATTTTAGCAAAGCTGATGATAAAGATCATACTTACAAATGATACATAGAGTACCCAAAATAATCAGTGTAAACTAATTGCAACATCTTCATCTGGGATGACAGGTAGCTCAATGCTCATCGTTAAAGACGGTGTCATTGTCTGACGTGTATTATTGTTGGATGGGATTGGTAGAAGTTTACAAAAACGACGATTGTGTATATTTTTTTGACCTCTACTGCAAAATTTTAGTTTGGTGACAAGACCAGGCATTTTTCCCTTTCTCTTCCTTTACATTCGAGGATGAACGACTCGAACTGTTGGAATAGGAGCACAAATACGTGGATCAGTTTTTAAAATTTTCCACTACTCAATTCCTCCCATAGGAATGCATTTCGCTTTATAAACAACCTTGTATGCATTATTTGTAAAGTACTCAGAGACACGTGTACTTAGATCAACATTAGCAAGATCGAGAGTATGTACTATTTATTTATAAGGTATCCCCATCGTCTTCCACCAACGACAAGAACAAGTAGCATCTTCAATATTTACTGAATCAGTTTTACCATAACTAGTCATTTGAAAATGATGATGTGATGTACGAATCCTGCAGGTTAGTGAATCCGTCATAAACTTTCTGTTCTTACAGTGATCCGTAACCCATGACGTTAAGCGAGCTTAACTCATCTCAGCTTTCTCCTTGTATGTGTAGGGAATTTTTGATTATATTCTACGTAATTCCTCAATAAACACATGGATATGGAGATCTCTAACTTTTAAAATAACATTATTCCAACTTTCAACATGATTAGTGTAAGCCACTTCGTATCTGTACAAATGATAACCAATTGAAATAAAATGCCAAATGAGTATAACCTGATGACAAATGGGATCATACAACTGTAAAAGGAATAATAAAGAACTGATGACAAATAATGGTAAGAAAATGATAAATAAGTATACAAATGGAGTAATAATGACTATTCCTAAAATAATAAGTGAGAAGTTGATCAATAGAGAGTGACAACGTACCTACTCATTGGAATGTATAGATTAGACCATGTTTCCTTGGGAATACCTAGTATGTATTGGAGATCAACTGGATCCATATTTCGGATAACCTTCATGTATTTATCAAAATCAATGCTGGTTAGGGCCTCTACTGCCATCCTAAATGTTATCCTCATACTTTTGAAGGCACTTTTAATGTTGTTCGATATGTGGAAGGTGCCAAATGTATGGATTGTAAATGGAAACACCTTGGGTATAGCATTAATAATTTTAACATTCTTGTCAGAGATGATGACGAATCGAGTATCATAACCATGGAAATTAAGCCCAAACATCTCCAGGAAGTATGTCCAACTTTTGGTGGTCTCCGAGTTTGTTATCAAAAAAGCAAGTGGAAAAATATGATTTCTTGGGTCAATGGCGATGGTTGTTTGTAGAGTCTCACGATATCACCTTTTCAAAATAGTTTCGTCAATCGCAATAATAGGTCTCAATAGTTTATAAGCTTTTTTAGGAGGACCGAAATACTAAAAATTCCTTATGAATCTCTTGTCCTTACAACTTGTAGTTTGTATGTCAAACACCAAATCCGGGTCAACCAACCTCACTTCCACAAAGTAGCTCATAAGTAGTTGGTATATGTGCTCAAAACTGCCTCTTGTCCTTACAACTCATAGTTTGTATGTCAAACACCAAATCTGGGTCAATCAACCACACTTCCACAAAGTAGCTCGTAAGTAGTTGGTATATCTACTCAAAGCTATCTCGCATCTAAAATAATTACGTTGATTAAATAATAAGCATCTAAATACAAATTAAAAGCATCGAAGTACAAATAACACAGTTAGTCGAGCAAATGATATGTGATAAAATGATTAGCATTGTTGTACGAATGACAGGTATGGGGGAACAAATGACATATAAGATGATGATACCTCTGCGTGGGCTTTTTCTTTCGCATGCCAGGAAAGATTGTATATGACCTTTGCAACGTACCTCGATTTTATATTCGTTGCTCTGAATATGTTTGAGATTGAACTTGTTTACAATTGCATAAGCTCTTATGCGATTCTTGGGATTAATCCTATCTCGATATGGATCACCAATGTTAAACTCTTTACTGAAGTCATAGAGATCCTCTGTGTATGCAACAAATTTGAACCAAAAATCTATGAGATTTTTTACTTGTTCTTGCTGTGACTCAAACTGAAATTTAGCTGAACAAATGAAAAATATGCTTCTTAGCATGATACAAACTTGATAAGAAACGTTAAAGCACACATCACAAATGATAAATTCTGCGAGCTTACCTAAAGGTTCAGTATGTCCAATGATAGGTTCGGGTTCAATTGAAAGAGGAACATTAGTTAACATAGGTCCATTTGAAAGGGGAACATTAGTAGGGATAGTTTGAAAAGATTTATTTGATTGAGGAACATTAGTTAACGTAGGTTTATTTGAGTGATAAACATTTGATTGAGGAATGCTAGGTTCATTTGACGGAGGAACATTAATACGGATAGTTTAAAAAAAATTATTTGATTGAGAAACATTATCATCATCCACTAAAGGTCTAAGCCTACGTAGATCAAGCCCTCTGCCATTTGTTTTAGGGTAACCCCTGTATTAAGGTTCAAGATCAGGAAGTGAGTTATGATACAAAGGTCCCCCCGCTTTGGTGGTGGAAAACCCTTTTCCTGAACAAGTATCTTTGGTGGTGAACAGCCCTTTACCTGAAGAATAGAAATCAGAAATAAAGTTCAGGGAAGTTTGGGAAGGTACTGGATTGATGAAATTATGGCAATGTCCTGGATTGATGAAATTATGGATGCGCGACCATGGACGAAGCTGTAAAGCTTACAGTCCTCACAATGGATTTTGCTTATTTCTTCAAGAAGTATAACGAAATCCTCATATGATGAGTGTGCCCTTAGTGAGGTAAGTTTTGTACTTCCTCTAACATAACTAATAATTAATTCAATCTTTGGACGTACGATATCCCCCCAAAATTGAACAATGGAATAAAGATGAACTCCATCCATCCCAGAAATAAATGAGAAAAATGATAATAAAAATGATAACGAAGCAGAAGATAAATGTTATAAAACTCAACTTCAGCAATCCCTCAAACAAATGATAGGAATCCCAAAATAAATGATATCAATGAATAATTCCGGTGATATAGTAGTAGATAATAAATACTAAAAATGACACAAGAAAAATGGCAAATGATAAAGTAGCTGAAGACAAATGATAAAGTTGTAAAACAAAAATGATTATGTACAAAGTGCATTATCTTGCATTGTATTTTTCTGAAGAAAAATGCCGTCAAATCATAATGTGGATACAACTTAAAGATGATGGATACAAAGTTAGAGATGATATTTACTTCAATGATTACTTCAACGGTCAGATAGAAGGATAACAACAATCTTTAGCAACTAGAATAACCTAGAATAACAACCATCTTTTTCTCCCCAATTACCTCTGTGTGAGGACTTTAGCCAATGCACAACGATAGTTAGAAGACTTGGTACATGAAGGAGACAAATAGTACATCAAGGTGAATCTGCTATAATTTTTGAAGAAGCTTTGTTGTTGAAGAATAAGAAGAAGAAGAAGCTTTAATTTTTTTAAGGTTGGTAGTTTATTTTGGGGGGAATGTTCCCTCTTATTACTATAGCAGATTAGACTACTCAACAACTTCAGTAGGAATAGTTTCTTATTTTTTATGTATATTTTGTCATTTGTTGTGGCAGAATAGTTGTCATTATTTTGGAAATATTTGTAATTTTTTCGTTATATCTTTGTCATTTGTTTAGTAATCTTTGTTATTTGCTAGTTTTATTACAGTAACAGATAAGACTACTCATAAACATTTAATATTAAAGAATAGGGGTGGCAGCTAGGGGGTAGTAGGTGGGACCATTATTGATTTGTTAATTTTAGTATTGATTTTGGAAGAGGCTTACAAAAGTATCGATTTTGAAAAGATGGCAAAAATTAGTATTTATTATCATAATTTCCATTTTGGGGTTTTATTTCTTTTAAAGCTCTTTTTTAAATAGAACCTGTTAATCAGGTTAACAAGATTTCCTTTTACAGTTGTCCCTGTATAATAGTAAGTTGAGGCAGCCTTTACCAATAAGTGGGTGACACAAGTAGAACTCAAGATTGTACTTCAATCTACTTTTAGTAAGACCAAAAGTACAGCTCAGAACTCTGGAGGGGTAAATATTGAAGTTTGTATGGTGTTTTTTTGAGGATAATGTAAATTTTGATGATAACAAGAACATGGAGATCCACGATTGGATGGTGGAAAACTTAAATTTTTTAGTTAAAGAGTCGGTTGAGGCAGTCGTTGCGAAAGAGGATGTTAGGTACCCTATATTTATTGGTGTAGTAGCATATTTTTCGGAAGGAGAATCTACGCCAATACTTATTCATAAAGAGAATACAATAAAGACTTAATAGACATGATTTTACGTGAAAAACTCTGTAAAAGCTGAGAATAACCCCGACCTCGAGGAGAATTTTGATGTAAAATCTAGTACATTGCTAGTTATTATAAATTTTGGAGTGATAGTAGGGTTAAAAAGTAATAATGGTAAAGTTATGAATTGCGGGGGTCCTGAATAATCTATTTTATGCCTGTATTTATAGTAGATACAAATAGTTTACAAAAAGAATGAAACAGTCTTCTATTTTGGGGGGAGTGGGCGAACTTCATAGATCTCTAACAACTCTTTCTTGACCAAGTACAACGGCTATTTTTTGTAGGTCGAGGACTTGTGGGGCCTTCAATCATGTATGGCTATTTTTGACTACGCTTTGCTGGCTTATACTTGTCGAATCTGGGGAATATGTTACTGCAATCACCACATTCTCGACATAAGTACTTGTGGTTGTGCCGAGAAGAAATTGGAAGCTGAAGAGGTTGCTGAATTTTATCACGAGTCATCATTTGCATTTATGTGGTCAAAGTAGGCTGTATCTGGTAGGATCATTTTTGAGGAGCAATTAATGCGGTATAATGAAACTGGCAGACTGAAGTTGGGTATAAATTGTTGGTTTAAGTGTAGAAGCCTACTCGTAGCCTTCGAACAGACAGGCAAAGCCTACTTCATAGCCTACTCGAATATATCGAAGCCCTCTTAACCCCTTAACAAGGTTCCTTATAAATCCCCCAGAGGCAAACCTTCGACACCGGACAGAACTTCGGGAACGGATCAGTACATTGCAGTAGACATCCTTTGACCATATCTACATACGATTGAAGTATGATAAGATAGACAGCCATCTCGCCGGACAGAACTTCGAGAATAAATTAACATCCTAGCAGCAGGTATCCTTCGACTCACTATCACGTGGTCAAAGAAAGATAGGACAGACAACTACCTCATCAGATAAGACAGCTCATTGATTGGCCTGTGCATCGACAGTGACAGGCCCAACCACCGCGCCGTTCAGAGCCATCACCAATAAATGTAGCAGTAACAGTACCGACAAGACCGGCGTCCGTCACTCGCCGAGATTTTCTGACAACATAATCATGTAAACTAGACCCACATCTGGTGACTCAGCTCCCTATGCTTCTATAAATAGAGGAGAGGGGAAACCAGAGGGGGGTTAGAAAAATCTCCTCCGGCCTTTGCATCTTTACCTTCGACCACCCAGAAAACCTGTACTCAAACCCTCTAATTTACTCTTCAGTAATATAATCTGTCTTAAAAATCCTCATCAGAGGTCGTAGAGAGTCACATTCGGGCCTCTATGCAAGTATTTGCCTTTAGTTTAATCTTATCATTGGCCGATTACTTGTTCCCTTAGATTGAGGATCGAGTTTACTTTGTAAGGATCGATTCCTCGTCCAAACGGAGTTAGCTACCTACAATTGGCGCCATCTGTGCTTCCCACCCTACCACTCTCCTTATCTTGTTCCCATACCCTTGTTTTCCACACCAACAACTCATCTTCAATGGCACCCACATGCCGTTCCAACTCCACCCAGGCTAGAAATTTCATCGACGGAGTCGGTGCTCAAATAGCATTACTATCTCAACAAGTCGCTCAGGCAGAGGAGCGCCACCAGAACCAACTGAATCAGGAACGTGAAAACCATCATTTGGCATTGGAAATAGAGCGAAATCGCCGTTTGGATGACCAAAACTGACAAAAATGAGCAATCAATGAGCTGTACAACACCGTCCGAGAGCTACAAAAATTACAGCCCTTGGATCCTGCTCGTCCGTCCCAGGCACCCGACCCATCGCGCATTTCTGCCCGTACTCGCCTAGGCCCTCCTCCAAACCTCGAGTTAGCCCCAGTTAACGCTAGGGCCAAAGGTATTCCCCGTATTACTCCCCCAACCGGCTCTATCCACCTCCGGATTCATCCCATCGAAGAGTCTTCTGACTCAACCCTTCGCTCCTCCAGACAACCTACACGCCGTCTTGCTTGAGAACAGCTCAGGGAACACAGTGCTGACTTTGTGCCACATACTCGAGCTCACAACCTTCGACTCCACCAATCACAACCTCATCCTCCATACGTTACACAACAGGAATTCGACCACGAAATACAACCAGTCATCCGTGTTACCTCGAGTCCAGCAACAAACTCATGGAGCCGCCTCAATAACCCGATTTACCTTAAAATTTGGCCATCGACATACCCTCTAACTTTCGTGCTCCCAAAGTCAGAAAATATCGTAATACAAACCCTAAATCCCACATCCTCGAATTACAAAATGCCCTGAGCCTATACTCCACGGCTGACTTTCTTTTATGTCGCCTTTTTCCAACGAGGCTTACCGATAACCCCCTTCGATGGTACCACAACCTCCCAAATGGCATGATTTGCAACTTTGAGCAACTTTTGCAACTTTTCATCGCCCAGTTCGCCTTCAACAAAGATAGTGAGGTCAGAGTTGACGCTCTTTTCAATTTTAGAAAGTCTGGCAATGAGACCCTCGAAGCCTTCACCCAAAGATTCATCGACGAATCTCGTAAAATTGAAAACCTCGACTGCTCGAATGCTATTTTGGCCTACTCGAATACTCTGCCCGATCACAGCCGTGTAAAAGAACATCTTGTTCTCCACAAATCTAAAACACTCGAAGAAATGCTATAGAAAGTCAACGGCTATATCGACTTCATACCTTCAAGAGTCTAGCAATCAGAGCCAGCCTCCGCAAACAACAACTTTCAATAAACCTCGGCAACATACCCACTCTGCCCCCACACCCCTGATCGCTCCTGTCTCACAAGAGACTGAGAGCCGTAAATGCCCCATGATTGATAATAGCACCGAAGCGCGCAAGAAGCGACTAAAGCCTATTTTACATATACTTACTTCTCCTCTCAGCACCCTTCTACCACACATACAGGCAAACCCTATTTGGCGCGTTCCTTTCCCCATTGAAGTCAGACCAGGCGAATCTTTCTACGCCAACCACAAATGCAATTGTCATCATAACAATAAATGCTTCGCCCTTCAGCGCTCACTCGAACTTATCTTCAGAGTAGGACGTTTGCACCAATATATTGCCGACCTACCAAGCTACCTTGATGGGTCTAACCTTAAATCCCTATCAACCCCTACTACTGACCCAACCAAGGTACATTTCTACAGAGTCAAGTTCATCGAAGTCAGCAATATAGACAGTCGACTCTCCAAGAGCAAACGAAAGTGCGTAGAAGAATGTTATAAGCTCACCTATCAGGGGAAATTCCCCACCCTCTTGCCAGAAACCAACCGTTACCCTCGACTCGAAGGCATCTCTTTCATCGACTACAATACTTTACACATTCGTTTTCCTCATTCTGATCTATTAGTCATTATGATTAGGATCGAGAACCTCATTCTCTATACAATGCTCATAGATACTTGGAGCGCAGCTAACGTCCTATTTCTCAAAATAGTCCAAACCATGAAGAAAATAGACCATATAACCGCAACTAATGTCGAGCTAAAAGGTTTCTATGGATCAACAGAAGTTACTGTTGGCCGCATCAGCCTACCTGTCACTATTGGGCCCATTACCCTTCAAACCAACTTCATAGTCATTGACCAGAAGTTCGAATACCTTGGAATACTTGGACGAGATTGGCTTCACGCCATGCGCACTATACCTTCGACCTATCATTAGACCCTTCGATTCAGCAATCACGAGGGTACTTGGAACATGAAAGGTTCTCAACGCCTTGCCCACTCCTGCGAGAACCCAGATATCGACCAAACATGAAAACTTGTCAACCGGCCATAACAATCACAACATCTTCCTATACCTTCAACTTCGATAGATACCACACAACCTATTGAACCCACTGTTTATATCAAACTTGATGGTCCTGGTAGGGGTACATTTATTGGAACCCTCCTTAATGAGTAAGAACACCTTGAATTTTCTGAGTTCCTTCGAGCAAACAAAGATATCTTTGCCTAAACATTTCAGGAGTTACCCGGCGTCAACCCCCACCTAGCGTGCCATCACCTTGATCTCATCCCCTATTCCTCAGCAGTAAAGAAAAATAAATGAACATTGGCACCACGACTTCGAGAAGCTGTGAACCTTGAAGTTAACAAACTCATAGCCCTGGGTTTATCAAAGAAGTGAAGTACAAAGACTGGATATAGAACATCGCAGAAGTTCTAAAGAAGAATGGCAAAATCAGAATCTGTGTCGACTTCACTGACCTCAGTAAGCATACACCAAAGGACAGTTTCCCCCTCCTAACTATCTCAGCACTCTTCGACGCCACCGCTGGACACGAACGCCTATCTATGGTGGACGCGGCTTCGGGTTACAATCAGGTACCCCTCCTCCCTGAAGATCAACTTAAAACTACCTTTTTAACCGAACAAGGCCTTTACTGTTTCAATGTTATGCCATTCGGCCTTAAAAATGCAGGTGCTACCAACGCCTCGCCACAACTATGTTCAAACTCTTGCTTGGCAAGTCAGTCGAAGTCTATATCGATAACATGTAATGCAAAAGCTTCCATAAGAATACTCATATTCAAGACCTTACAGAAATCTTCTCAATACTTTGCACGTACAATATGAAACTCAACCCGGATAAGTGTCAATTTGGCGTGTCATCCGATAAATTTTTGGGTCACCTTATCAGTAAATGCGGGATAGAGATTGATCCCACACACATTCAAGCCCTCATAGACATGCCTTCGCCTCTAACAAAGAAAGACATTCAAAAAATAGCTGGCAGGATAGCAACCCTTAACCGTTTCATTTTAAAATCATCTGACCGCTGTGCTTGGCTCTTTTCCCTCTTACGCGACCAGGATGCCCATAAAATAAAAAAGAAAAACAACCCTGAGATCAATTGGACCCCTGAGTATGAACAAGCTTTCCTTGAACTTAAAACTTATCTTGGCTGTCTACCAATTATCAGTACCCCTATTAAAGGCGAGACACTATCTTTATACCTCACTGCTACAAAAACTACCATCAGTTCAGTGCTTATTTGACTTGATTCCCATATCGAAAAACCTGTATATTTCATAAGCAAAACCCTCACCCCTACAGAGACCTGGTATTCAAAACTTGAACTTTTACTCCTCACACTTGTCTATTCAGCCCGCAAACTCAAACCACATTTTCAGGCTCATCCTATTCGTGTCATTACCAGTTACCCCCTTCGAGATGTACTAAGCAAAAAAGAAAAATCCAGATGAGTTCAGCAGTGGTCCGTATACCTTGGCGAACGCGACATTGCCTTTGAGAACCAAATATCCTAGAAAAGCCAAGCAGTAGCAGATTTTCTAGCCAACTTCGCGTAGACTATCAAACCAAGAACTAGATCCGTTGGAATCTCTCACTGGTTAGCATTTATTCACAGACGGATTAGCAGGACCTAATGGCTTAGGAATTGGTATTGTTCTAGTAACACCCACTAATGATCGCATAGAGAAAACCGTCAAACTTGCCTACGAATGTTCCAATAACGAAGCTGAGTATGAAGCCTTGATCCACAACCTCAACCTCGCACTCGATCACGGTATCCCCAAACTTGCAGTCTTTACAGATTCCCAACTTATTCAGAGATACTACACAGGAGAAAACTAAGATAATGGTTGCGTGGTTGGTTATGCCCTCTTCGTACGATAGCGAATGGATTAGTTCCCTGAAAAATATACAATCACACATTACCCTCGGGGAGAAAATTGACATGCAGGCTCCCTCTCCTACATGGCAGCTATGCTCGGCCACTCAGAGTCGCGGACACTCCATATCGAAGTACTCGAACGCCCAAGTATCGATCAGATGGAAATTAACACCCTCAATACAGGAGGCGAGAGTCACGATCCCGATGATTGGCAAAAGCCGCTCCATCACTACTTCAACAATGCTACTCTTCCAGATGATCCCAAAGCCAAACATTCTATCCTAGAAAATTGCTGCAGATATATCATCCACAAAAACCAATTACATCGCAAATCCTCAAATGGCATCCTCTTTCGATGCGTATCCCAAACTGAAGCCTCTTAGATCTTAGCCGAACTTCACGAAGGAACCTGCAGTGCTCATACTGCTGGTCACTCTATGGCCCTTCGAGTTGTTACCCAAGGATTATTTTGGCCCGATATGAAGAAACAAGCTTCAGACTATGCCAAACAATGTGACAAATCCCAGCGTCATGCCCACGACATCCATTTCCCCTCTAGAGACTTCCATATCAGTTAAGTTTCCTGGCCATTCAAAATATGGGCCATCGATCTCATTGGAACCTTCCAGAAATCCCCAGGTAGAAGAGAAAACATTCTTGTCGCAACCGACTACTTTACTAAATGGGTCGAAACTGTCCCTCTATGCCAAACCAGAGAAGAAAAAGTTATCAAATTCTTGTGGGAAAATAGCATTCCTCGCTTTGGCTGCCCCCATATGATCCGATGTGACAACGGTCCCCAGTTTGTAGGAAGTAAAGTTCAAAACTTCCTCAAAAAATACAACATCATTCTCTTACCATCAACACCTTACTATCCACAGGGCAACGGTCAAGTCGAAGCAATCAACAAAACAATTGTCGACGGTCTTAAGAAAAGAGTCGATGCAAAGAAAGGAAGATGGGTCCAAGAGTTACAACACGTCCTCTAGGCTTATCACACAACACTAAGAAAATCTACAAGATGTACCGCTTTCCTCCTGACATATGGGACCAAAGTTGTGCTACCAACTCAATTTGAAGTACCCACCCGAGACCCTAACCTCCCAGACAAAGATAACGAGTTCGAACTTGCGCGCAACATGTTATGGATTGACGAGACCAGAGACCGAGCTAACGCCAAACTTGGCCGCTACCACATTTCACTTCAAAAATCCTATAACAAGAGAGTTTGTCCAAGAAGTTTCAACATAGGAGATCTAGTGCTTCGACACGTCAATCAATCTTTGAAACCTCGGAATGCTGGCAGGCTAGCTGAACCTTGGGAAGGACCCTACATCGTCTGCGATAAAATAGACAAGGGTTCCTATTACCTAATGAGGGAAGATGATGAGCCCTTACGTACCCCTGAAATACAATACAATTGGCCTCCTACAACATGCCATATCTACAACCCTGTACAACTGATGTAACCCAGAATGTTCAATAAACAAGTTGTTCCATTCTGACTTCATCTACTATTTCATTTTTTAATTCATGGTTGAAGTTAGGTATCATGTTCACCCTTGGCCTGACAGATACTTAGGGACGACCCTGAATTGTTCTAAGTCTCCAATTTTGAGCAAACTCGAGGGGCAAGGAAGGTCGAAATACCAGACCCTCGGGGATGCATCGGGGGCGATCTGAAATTGCTTCGTTGTGGCTTAAGCCTTCGAAGTCCAGTCCTCTTCCAGGTTAAACTAAGGTATCATGTCCACCCTCGCCCTGACTGATACTTTGGGGCGACCTTGAATTGCTCAAGTCTCAAATTTTGAGCAAACCCGAGAGGCAAGGAAGGTCAAAAGACCGGACCCTCGGGGATGCATTGAGGGTGATCAGATACACTTGGTCCAGGCTCTGAAACTGTCGAAGTCCAGTCCTTTTCTCAGTTTACCCCAGGTATCACATCCACCCTCGCCCCGACTGATACTTGGGGGCGACCTTGAATTTCTCAAGTTTCCAACATTCGAGCAAACTCGAGGGGCAAGGATGGTCGAACGACTGATACTCCGGGAATGCGTTGGAGGCGATCAATTAATTTTCGGGTTTCCTATATGTATCACGTCCCCTCGGCCCGACTGATACTCCGGGGCGACCTGGAAGTTGTTTAAAATATCAAATATCACTATGGATTCGGCCTTCGATGTCCAGAAGATCATTTAGAGTTCGATTTATATATCTCAGATACTCTTCAGACTTCGATCATACTACAGTCAATCAAACAGATCAACTTCCTATTTCGAACAAATCAAATGTTTACTTCAAAAATACAAAAGCACTCGCTAATGCCATCAAATGTAGAGATTACTCAGCATATTACCCGTTAGAAGAAATAGTTACAGTATAATTCAAAAATCAATCCGCAAGAGTCCAAAAACAAGGAAAATCAACAGCATGTGCATTTAAATTACAGATATTCAAGGAAACAAGCATCAATATGTTCAACATTAACCCCAGAAGTTCAGCAGAAAACAAAAGCAAAAAATAAGCCCCCCCTACCGAGTTCCAATTCCGACAGAAAACCACAAACATCATTCACAATATTACAACTTAACATCACAACCAGCAGAAGAAGACATGCGAATTCTACCTCAAAATACCTCCCGTGGGCACGGTTGTACCCTCTGGCTCCATAGTCGCCCCAGCACCACCAACCTTAGCAGCCTCACGCAACCCTTCGATCAAACCATCAAAAGTTCCACCAATGGGCGCTACAAGAAGAGCACTCTGAATATCACCCCCAATAACCCCAAGTGCTTCCTCAATAGCGTTCACCACCCCTCCCTTCACCTGCAATTCATCCTCCTCCAAAACTCCCGGAAAAACAGGATAAGGCTGAGCGTATTGATATCATACCCCATACCATCAATAAACTATTTCAACCTCACATTCTCCATGCACTCCTTATCATACTGCCCCTGGAAACCTACCTTCTGTTCTGCTTTCGCCTTCTCACACGCCTTTAACTTAGCTGACCACTCTCGCTCCATCCTTGACCGCTGTTGCACGAGCCTCTCGTCATAATAGTTAGTAAGCACATTTATTTCTTGCTTCAGCTTCCTGACTTGAGATACTCATGATGTCTCCTTCCCATGAGACAGATCTAGATTTTCCTTTAATTGTCGCAGCTTCACCTTCACTGACTTCATCGCCATGTTACAAGTCTCTATCCAGACTTCCGTCAGCTTGGAATTCTCAAGATATCAGTGAACCTCGAAACTCGAGCAATTAGCTAAAAAACTTCGAAATATCGATACACAAGCTATATATAGTTACCTGAGACATGTGCCTCTTTATCTCCTTCAAAGCTTCGTCAGGGTCATCCTCCCAGAGCTCGACCATTGTCGACTGCTTTGCCACAGCCTGCTCCTGTCACTCAGCTTCCGTCATTTCCTCATCTTCCTCCATTGTATCATTCTCCCCAAGTACCTTACGTCTCTTACGTTGAATAAATTTTGATTGCTGCACCTTAGGGGCATCGGGCACTACTCGACCCTTCCCTTTCTCGGCTTGAGAAGAAACCTGTTTTGCTTTTGTCATCGAAGCCTCTCCACCCCCATCGACCACTGGCACCGCTTGCTTCGTACCCCTCCACGGCCTCGGCAAAAACTGGTAATTCCCCAACAACTCTTCCCATCCCATTTCTTTTATCTCTTTCGAAACACCTACCCCTCTTTTTCTCCTTGATCGCTTCGGCGTAGCGGGTATGTTTCAAAGCTGGGAATCCACCTTTTCTCTCCTTTGACTCTTGATCTAAAGACTATCAAACACTGAATTTACCCAGTCTTCACTAGCCTAGAACAGGGTATCAATGTAATTCACTGGATTATCCCAAGAAGGACTTTCTGGACCTACAGAAATAAAGCAAAACACAGTTATCACTTATTTCAGAAGCACACCAACAAGAAACCTTCGACAGCAAACTTACTTCCGTTAAATACCCTATGATGTAATTTGTATGGGTCATCGTTATCTACATTCCCATAGTTACCCCTTACTATTAGTAAATCTTTATTCCACCCCCAGCCTGTTAAGCACAGATCGAAGAACCAAGGCTTCTCTGGGTGACATTGGATGTGATATGTCCCCGGATTTAGACTAACCTTCTTCGAATATAAGGTGAAAATGTCGAACCATTTAATTAAACCTCGACCCTCACCAGCCAATTTCCCATTGTCCCCTCAATTACCCTCATCATCTTATAAAAACAACCGTTCATCTGCACCGGAGCTACCCCCAGAAATTCAACACTTCTTTCACCAATCGCCGAAGAGGTAGCTCCAGTAGCAATCGAATTTGACCCCTATAAGCCAAAATCCCTTCCCCAGGGTTCAATTTAAAAGTCAACCTTGCCCCCGCCACAGTCAGCTATACCCCCACCTTCGAGAGTTCTAATTTTGTGGCAAACCGTTCTAACCTAACCCTATGTTTTGCCCAAACGGCATCCTTGATCTCATCTGATTCAGTCGAATCCTCGTTATCACCCCTACCCCTAATCCCCCTCCCCACTACCCGAAGGTTCTGCACCACATCCCTTCCCCCATATTGTTTCTTTTTCATCACTATCTTCGGCCACTATCGTCCTTTGACGTTTCGTGACAGCATCATCTCCAGCCTTCAGAATCATCAATAACTTGGCCTCAGTCACCACATCTAACACCTCTAAATCGCTACCCTCACCCAATGGGTCTCGACCAGATGTACTAGCTTCGACCTCGTCAACCTCTTCATCCATCAGTTCCCGCCTCGAAGCCCGACGGTTATGCATTGCTTGCCTACAGAAGAAGAGGCATGACATTAGGGTGGAATACTCGACAATCCCGTATCTATCGCCCTTATCCCATCTATCCCCTCCAGATATTTCTCCTACCGCAAAAATCACACACAATAACTCCTCCAAAACATAAAAAACAAAACCGTTACCAAATTTCTGACTGGGTCGAAACCCAGTTCTACCAAGCCTCTGTACTCCCGAAAATAACCTCTTCACTCCAAATACTAAGTCTCCTACCCACCCCCTCAAACAGAATAAACATAACAAAGATCAAGTGACTTACCAGTGGTTAGCTGCCATCTCCTCGAACGAGCAAGATCAGACCAAGAAAAGAAACAACCACCCCCACGTTCAAAATAACGTATATTATCTTCTCCTAATCTTTTTATTCTTACCACAAAATAACACAACAATCACTCTTCTCTCACTTATATATCTTTCAAAAAAGTTAAACCGCCTCGATTTACTCACCGCTATTATTACCACGACCCCACTACCCCGGCTAATCGGCTTCAATGTCATTTAACCACTTTACCCCTCGTTCTTCCCACGTGCGCACAGCACCGTTACTACCATCTGCTCGCAAAACCCGAGGCTCTCGAACCCTTTTTTCTCCCTTACTCGAAGCTAAACAGTCCAGTCCAAACAACCAATCATTACCTTTTTTCCATCATACGAGAAAAACAACATCATTACCTTTTGTACAATGCCCCAGGCACTCGTACCAGTCCGACCGACCAACCGTCTGAGCTGTCAGAGTAGCTAGTCAAATCAAACTCAATCTTCCGTATATTCCTGCACTCGAATACTCGACCATTTCACGCCTCGAGTAATCATCAGCACCTAGCCTCAACAAAATTCATTTTAATATGTTGGCCTTTGACATTTAGCACGCTCCTTAACTCAAAGGTTAAAACCTTCGACCAAATACTGTCGTAAGTTCGACTAGTCAAAAACCTCCAGCCTGCAGACAAATTTTTTAGCTTCACCACAGTTTACTTTTCCCTCCAGCAAACTCATTTTTATCTTTGAACAACACAAACTATATCATCTATTCCATATCATACTTTATCACTATTACCTACTGTTCGACAAACACGAGTTATTCAAAGAAATCATTTTTCATTCAAAAAGCAGCTAACATTTCAACCCTCTTGCAAAACAACAAAAAAGAGACAACAAAAACAAAAGAAAAGAAAATAATAACACAATCATATTTCAGAGGACCCTAGTTATTAGTAGGCTGCTCCTCTTCAACAACGGCCACAGCATCTGCATCCTCCTGGTCAACAATATTCTCTGCAAAATCTTGGAGGAGAGATATCCGATGACCAGGGAATGGCTCCAACATCTGCAGTATCCCCCACCAGTATGCGAATGGCATCTTAAGAATTGGTGCTCCAGGTTCCACCTCAAAAAGATTTGGCATTTTTGCGTCAATATCCTCTTCCAGGCCAAATCGCCGTCGCAGCCCTAGTAGGGCCTCCCCTATGCGCCTAACTCTCGCAGCAGCCGGGTCCTCTTAAACGGGAGTATCTGCCGCCATTTCAATACGAGTAACGAAGAAGAACAACAAGAAAAACATGTAGAAAGATAAGAAGTAATTTCTACAACAGTTCATTTTATACTTGCAAACCCACCACAACTTTCCCTCTTCCGTAACCAAATTAATGACAACCTTTTATTTCCAACCTCGCAAAGTTAACATGCAACCTCTCCAACTTCCTAGACGTAACTGATTTTTTGGTGCATGCACACAAACCTCATTCCCGAGGACTTCTATTCGAGCACCTCACCCACATCGAGCATTCGACCATCACAACCATTGTTTATTACAAAGCAGCATTTCATCGTACCTTAGACTATAATTCATTCTAGCCATTATAACCAGATAACACTAAAACTTTATTCATCATTTCCTTCGAACTCATCACTGTACCTCGCGCCTATAAGAGTATTCATTTATATTCATCTACATAATATTAGTACGAAGAAAATACTCTATCCATTCCAAATAGTAAATTCAATAGACAAATTACATTTATACTATCAACCCTACACAACAGAAACAAGCCCCCCCACAAACAGAGCAAAACAGAAACTCAAAACATTCCCCCCTCAACCCAAAGTCCTACTACCGGAAGGACCCGCCCCGTTCGCCACATTCTGCTCCTCGTTGATCTCCTCAGCACGAACGAGACTTTCATCCAGTACCATTAAAAAGAGATTGCGCCGTTCAGCAGTCGTAAATTGAAACCTCAACTGTTCCCAAAGATAAGAATATGTGTCGCCATTGAGAAACTCCTCAGGCTTTGCTTCTACAAGGTTCGGTATGTCCCAGATCAGGTTATGTTCGCCAAAAAACATCACGTGCATTTCCTCTATTTATCACCCCACACGACGGTCCCGAGCAAACCCCATCCTCTTCTGGTAATGTGTGCTCAGCGTTGTATCCATCCAAATGATAAGAATATGAAGAACAAAGTAGAAGACTATTGCAGATAAAATAAGATACAGGGTACCTCTAGAATAGCCCATATTTATAGGCTTCAATGTATTTATTACCCTATAACCAACAACATCCCTTGAAAACCCCTTGTTACTACTTTCTGGAAAACCAAGACAGTCAAACCGCCCAGATTCCAAGACCGAACAGTTTTCTCAGCGAACACCTCTCCACCTGGTTTCGAGACCTTTTTTGAGAGGGGGAGAATATAGTAGCCTAATTGTAGCCTTCGAACAGACAGCCGAAGCCCATTTCATAGCCTACTCAAATATATCGAAGCCCTTTCTACCCCTAAATAGGGCTCCTCAGAAATCCCCCAGAGACAAACCTTCGACACCGGACAGAACTTCGAGAATGGATCAGTACATTGCAGCAGACATCCCTCGACCATATCTATATGCGGTTGAAGTATGATAAGATAAACAACCATCTCGCCGGACAAAACTTCAAGAATGAATTGGCATCCCGGCAGTAGGTATCCTTCGACCTCACTATCACGCGGTCGAAGCAAGATAGGACAGATAAATACCTCATCAGATAAAATAAGGCATTGATTGGCCTATGCATCTACAGTGATAAGCCCAACCACCGTGCCATTCAGAACCATCACCAATAAATGCAGCAGTAACAGTACCGACAAGACGCAAAGTATTGGGCATGTTGCAATCACAACAACTTTTTCTGAACGGGAAGAAGTGCGAGTTTGGGAAACGGGATCTGGTCAATTTGGGTTTTAATGTTGGTGGCGGCGAACTTAAGGTCGATCCAGAGATGGTCTCGGTCATTACTCATTGTCCTAGACTCCACACAGTGACAGAAGTAAGGAGTTTTATGGGTTCTCGTCAGTACTTGCAGAAATTTATTTGACATTTTTTACAAATAGCTGCACCATTATATTCTTTGACGAAGATCGGGGTACAATTTGTGTGGGTAGAACACCATGTGAAGACTTTTCTGTTACTGAAGTGGAAGATTAGGGATGCACTAGTGTTAGCTTTGTCCAATTTGCAGCATCTTTTTGTGGTCGAGACAGATGCGTCAGGCTATGCATTGGGGCAATCCTTTTATAGGATGGGAAGCCTGCTGCTTACCATTCTGAGATACTTATAGGTGCAATACGCAACTATCCTACCTACGATAAAGAGTTCTGCGTGTTATATCAATTTGTGAAGCATTGGCAGAGTTTCTTATTGGGAAAAGAGCTTGTGGTACATGCCGATCACAAACCATTACAGTTCTTACCTTCGCAGTCCAAGCTTCAGCCAACTTGCCATATGAAGTGGATGTCGTACCTTCAGCAATTTACCTTATTGATCAAGTATAAGAATGGAGTGGACAGCAAGTTGGCTGATAAGTTATCTCAACCCCCATTACCAATTATTTTTGCTTTATTTGTAGCTATGCAGATTCAGCCTATTATTCCTTCTGATTATGCTTCAGGGTATGACGACGATAAGGAGCTCAGTGTGATTCTCAAGTAGTTTTAGCAAGGCAAGATATGCGAGTATGTTCTAAAGGATGGTTTGATTTATAGGGGCAGTCTACTATGTATTCCTGAAGGTGGAGACCGTTTGCAATAGATTCGAGTGGCACATTATTCCTGGGTGGTAGGCCATTTCAGGGTTGAGAAGACTCTTTTGAATTTGCGGCGTTATGTCTATTGGCCGAAGAAGCAAATGGTTGTTGCTCATGTGGTTCCTGGTTACTTGCTATGCAGCACATCAAAGCCTTCTTATAGGAAGATAGGACTGTACTTACCATTGCTAGTTTCTAGTCAGCCTTGGGAGAGCATTTTGATGGATTTTATGGGTGGTTTACCCATGACCAGGTGTTAGAATGACTATTTGTTTTGGTGGTGGATCGATTTAGCAAGATGATTATTCTTATTCCATGCCAGAAGACGATCACAGGGGAAGGAGCAGCACGATTATTTTTCATAGACGTCTGGAAGTATTTTGGGCTCCCTTCTTCTATTATTTATGATAGGGATAACCACTTTTTGGGGCATTTCTGGAGATCGTTATGGAGGATGATGGACACTAAGTTGAAGAGAAGTACCATTTTTCATCTGCAGAATGAAGGGCAAACAGGGGTAGTTAATCGCATTTTGGTATAATTATTACAGGGATTCCATTCTAACCATCCTAAGACTTGGGATGATATTTTACCTTATCTTCAGTTTGCGTTCAGCCGGGCGATCCATGGTTCCACCTTGAAGTTTCCTTTTGAAGTTTGTTTGGGGTACTTGCTGCAAAGCTCTTTTGATTTGGCGTTTAGTCTTGGCGACAAGACGGTGTTAGGGAAGGAGGAAGAGGAGCAGGTTAAAGTTTAGCGTTTCAATGAGAAGATAAGCAAGGTTCATGAGGCGGTTGAAGCTCAGTTGATGAAGACTCAAGCGAAGTATAAGGCTCGCTACGACAAGCATCGGGTTGAGTGTACTTTTCTGGAGAGCGACCTCGTTTGGTTGTATTTGGGTAAGTAACGGCTTAAAGGTGAAGGTAAGAAGATCAAACCTATCCGTTATGTTCCGTTTTTGATACTGATGAAGATTGGTGATAAAACATTCCAGTTGGATTTCCACCTTTCATGAAGATATATTCGGTGATTAATGCCGAGCATTTGAAGCTGTTTGAGCCGTCTCTTCTAGATGAAGACTCTATAATCGATACTCGCCTACCATTAGTTAATAACTTATGGATGGAAAGAGAAGATCCATTGTAGGATGATGGTATTCTAGAGAGGAAGGTCCATACTACAAGATGGGGTGGTATTGAATTGGGCAGGAAATTGGGCATCGCCGTGTTCCCACACCTCTAGTTCTAGCTTGAGCAAGAGCTCACGACTTCTAAAGGGGGGGGGGAGCCATGATCCAGAAGGATCTTGGGTAGTTTAGAAATTAGTTAAAGTCATTCGAACGACCAAATTCCATCCCACAGGAATTTTTTCCCAGAGCCATATTTTGTTCGAACGGCAAATATTATTGTTCGAACGACCAAATTCTATCCCACTGGAAATTTGGCCCAGAGCCATATTTCGTTTGAACAAGTTGAGATTTGGTTCGAACGACTAGGAAAGTTTATAGGGTTTTTGACCAATTAGTCGTAAAGTCGTTCGAATGATTCCCTAGTTCGTTCGAACGACTTTGGCGGTGTTTTTGATTTTCAGGCAATATTTTTCCTCGAGATCCGTTCTTTTATAATTTTTGACTTCCCTAGTATATAAAGGGAACTTTGGTTATTTTCTAGGGTTATGTTATATCTGAAATGAGTTATGAGAGAAGCCTAGGGTTTGAGAGATTCTCATTATAATTACTTTGTTTTAGTAATCGAATAATCTATTTTTCCAAACCAATTGGTGTTCTTCATATTTTTCTGCTAACTAGAGCTTCTCAATTGTATTGTGGATTACTTTTTCTTACCCATACATTGCTACAACTATTGTTGATATTTTTGCATGTGATATTGTACAATTACATGGGATGCCGCATTCGATTGTTAGTGACAAAGATATAGTCTTTCTTAGTACTTTCTAGGAGGCTTTCTTCACACTCCAGGGAACATGATTATGTCACAGCTCAGCATATCAACCCCAATCTGATGGCTAAATTGAAGTCACCAATCATACTTTATAGACTTATCTTTGTTGTTTTTCAAGGCAACAACCACACTCGCGGACACGTTGATTGCCTTGGGCGAAATGGTGGTATAACACATCATATCACTCGTTAATCAAGATAACTCCTTTTGAAGCGGCATGTAGTCATGCCTCACCTACAGTTGCGGCATATCTTCTAGGCACTACTGCGGTACATGCAATTGATTTAGCACTTCACAGTCGTGATGATACCTTTGCACTACTTAAGGATAATATGCAACTGACCCAATCTCGCATGAAGTTCTTTGTTGATTCTAACAATTCTGAGAGGGTATTTGATATGAATGATTGGGGTTTCCTATGCCTGCAACCTTACCGGCAAAAGGCAGCAGCTTCGCAAGGTTACAGTTAGCTTTCTCCTAATTTTTATGGTCCATTTTGTATTCTAGAACGTATTGCTTCGGTGACATATTGACTGGATCTTCCATCCGATTGTCATATTTACCCGATTTTTCATGTTCCATGTCTGAAGAAGAAATTCGGAGCTACTATTTCAGTTATCTCGCATCTTCCCGACTTCAATGATAAAGACTATGCTGCATGGGTTCCCACAAAGGTTTTAAACCGTCAACCTTTCAAGAAAAATAATCGTGCTTTTACTTGATTGTTGATTAAATGGGAAGGACATTCAGCTGAAGAGGCGACTTGGGAAGAATATTATAATTTTTGTGGTCGCTTTCCAGATTTTCCAGCTTGAGGGCATGCCGTGTTTTAGCGGGGTAGGATCTTAGGTACCCTATTTCTTTTGGGTATCTAATGCTAATAGGTGTCTTACATTAGTAAGGCAATTTTTTTTTTTTTTGGGGGGGGGGGGGGGGGTAAGAAGAGGTAGGAAGAGGTGAGAAGAGCATTGAAGATTAAGGTTAGAAATTTTAAGGTCAGAAGATTGAAAAAAACTCGCGTGCATTTGGCTGAAGTTTAGAAGTTGTACTTAAAATCCTGACTTCTAACTTCAACATCTCACTAGTCTGTTTGGCTGAGCCATCTATTTTGACCACATATTAGAAGTTTTTACATAAAAACATCAAAAATGCATATAAGCTACATTTTCTTCTCTAATTCGTATATACACAAATTACCAAATATAGAGGAAAACATTTCTCATAGTCATACAAAAAAATACTAGCCGATCAACACCTCTAAAAGGAAAATACTCACTTACCTATCTTTTCAGCACACCACTGTAACACAAGCTAAAATACGGTGAAAAGTTCAACCATGCACATCCCTCATAGCCATCCTTCCTTAATCCTCTACATCTTCAGCTTTCTCGACCTCAACAACAGGTGGAGCTTTTTCCTCCTCCAGAGCTACTCCCCCCTGAACATGCCTCTCATTCTCAACAAATGCAACAAACAAAAGATCAACCTCTGCCCTTGAATTAACTCTCCTATGAACAGCTTCTCGAAAACTTGAGACCTAGGGGTATGTCTCATCCCATGTCTCATATACTCTGGGCACATGCCCTACAAAAAACACATAATACCTAGCCATCACACCTACAAAATAATAAATCATCAATATGTCATAACATATAATAGCCTGTTAATCTACATATACCAAACAATATAATATACCAAACAAAAATTTTTGTTATAACAATAGTGAAAACATAAATATAAATACCAAACAAGAGACATACCAAAGAAGATACATACCAAGCAAACTTATTTAAGTGATCTCATACCATAGTCATAATAAAGAATGCAATAAAAGAGTAGTAAAGAAACAAATAAAAATAGTGCAAAATAAATGACTCAGGCAGGATGATAGTGGCCAGAGTTGACATACTTGAGTTGCTGAGCCACAAGCCTGGAAGCCACGAACTCCAAGTTGATTTGGGTTAGTCACAAAAAAACATAAATAAAGAAACACACAATACCAAGTTTATAGTGGTTCGGAAAATTGCCTACGTCTACTTTTAAGAGAGATAAAGTTTATTCAAGGTCCCAATTACAATCACTCTCAAGCCAGATTTTAGATTTCTTACTCAAGAAATCCCCCAAATGTTCTCACCAAAGGATTGTCAAAAAGGGTGGCTCACAAAGGACTTAGGTTTCTCTTTATATACTAGGGAAAACCTTTTACAATCGCTTAAATCTTGAGGCAAACAAGAGGTTCGAAAACCATAAATAAATAGAATTTATAGATTTCGCTCGAACGACATAGGGAGTTGTTCGAACAAAAAATCTCAATGGGCCAAAATTCCAGGGGACTGAACATTGGTTGCTCGAATGAAAAATCAAGTCGTTCGAGTGACTTGGACTCCTGTGTCAAAATTCCAAGGGGTTGTAAAATGGTCGTTCGAACGACTCTCAACCTCATTCGAACGACTTTGGCAATAGGCATCCCCCCAATTCTCTACCTTGGTGATGATTGCTCCAACCAAACAAATCAAAATCTGAGCCGAACATAGAAACCAACCAAGCGGAACCAAATAATCACTATTCACCATTATATGTCCCCAAAGACCCAAACATACAAACGACCCTAGGAAACCAACCAAAACCAAACGTCCTCAAAAGAACAAAATCTAAACCATGTATCCCAAAAGACCAAGCAAACTAAATGTCTCAAGAAAGCAAAATCGATTGCGTTAAATCAATGGTTGCCTACGTACCACTGTGGATCAAGTCACTCGTACTTTAACATAACATCCAATTAATCAGCATGAAGAATTTGAACTAAGTCCAAACAATGATTGAACTAAATTCCAGTAACAACTTTTGTAAACATATCCACCGGGTTATCTTTGGTGTGAATCTTCTTCAGCAGAATCTCACCCTCCTCCAGGATTTCTCTGACAAAGTGATAACGCACATCAATATGTTTTGTATGTTGGTGATGAACCTGATCATTTTCCAAGAAGATAACACTCTGACTATTACAGTAGACATCAAGATGATCTATCTTAAAGCCCAAATTGCGCATAAGACCTTTCATCCAAATAGATTCCTTTATCGCCTTAGTCACGGCCATATACTCCGCCTCGGTAGTAGACAGTGCCACCGCTGACTATAGCGTGGATCTCCAACTAGCCTGCCATCCACCCAATGTAAATTTATACCCGGTAGTAGACTGCCATCTATCCATGCTACCCATCTAGTCATAATCCACATAACTTACACAAAACCAATAAGTCAAATCCTGTTTGCAAAACTCCAAATCGATATCTACAGTACCTTTGATATACCGTAGAATCCATTTCACAGCTCGCCAATGATCTCTACCCGGATCATACATATATCTGCTAACCATACCAACCGCCTTTAAAATGTCTGGGCGAGTGCATACCATAACATACATCAAGCTACCAACCGCGCTAGCATAAGGAACTTGACTCATATAATAACGTTCCTCATCAATGTTTGGAGACATAGAAGCCTTAAGCTTAAAATAAGAAGCAAGGGGAGTACTTACATATTTTGTGTTACCATCAATGCCAAATCTCTGAAGTACCTTCCTCATATACAAAGTCTAAGAGAGACGCACCATTCCATTATCTCTATCTCTATGAATCTCCATACCAAGATTTTTTTTTCATCACCAAAATCCTTCATTTTAAATTCTTCACCCATTTGTTTTTTCAGCTTATCAATCCCGTTTTTGTGCTTACACGCAATAAGCATATCATTCACATACAAAGGAAGTAAATAAATGACCCATCATGTAGCTTGTGTAAGTAGACACAATGGTCATAATGACTCTGCTTATACTTCTTCCCAATCATAAACTGATCAGACCATTTGTACCATTGCCTTGGAGACTGCTTCAAACTGTATAATGACCTTTTCAGCTTACACACATAGCCTTCCTTCCCCACAACCGTAAACCCACTCGGCTAAGTCATATAGATCTCTTCTTTTAAATTCCCATGAAAGAATGCCATCTTAACAACGAGTTGTTGCAACTCCAAATTGAATTGCGCTACTAAGGCCAATAGGATTCGTATGGAAGATTATTTCACTACCGGAGAAAACACCTTATTGTAATCGATCCCTTCCCTTTGAGCTTAACCCTTGGCTACTAATCTTACCTTAAAGCGTATTTCAACATCAAGATATCCCGGTTTCTTAGTGTAAACTCATTTACAACCGATCGCTTTCTTTCCTTTCGGCAACTTTGAAAGTTCCCAAGTTTTATTTTTGAAAAGAGAGTACATCTCTTCCTTCATTGCTCCCTCCCAATGTTTTACCTCAGAACCATTAATACACCTCTTATAGGTGGAAGGAACATCCTCTTTAATGACTGAAAATGCATAGGCTACCATGACCTTCGCTTTTGGAAACACCATATTCTTTGTAAGCCAACTAGGTTTGCTTACATCCCTCTTTAGTTTACTCTTTACAATTGACTCCGCTACCAGAATCTCTTTATCAGTACTACCAAATGCTCCACCTTTATCCATGTCTGTATCATTTGGAACATGTACTAATGGCTCATCACCCGGTGCTACACCGATAGATGACCCCCCTCTAAGTACGGAACTCTCTGGCCAATGTGAAGACGCATCAATCTCCACCCGCTATAATACTTCACTGGTCATCTCCTCTGTGTGCCTAGAGTCATGTAACTTCATTATTGAAGCCCTATCAAAAGTAACATCTCTGCTCAGAATGATCTTTCAGTCTCTCATATCCCACAGCTTGTAACCTTTCACACCCTTCTTCTTACTTAGAAAAATGGCCTTTCTTGCTCGCGGATCCAGCTTACCATCTTTCATATGATAGTATACCGGACACCAAAATATACGAAGAGTATCACAATCTGTAGTAGGTTCTCTCGACCAAGCCTCCATTGGTGTTTTACCCTCAATTGTAGCCGAAGGCAACCTATTAAGGAGATAGCATGCATAAGTCAAAGGCTCAGGCCAAAACGCCTTTCCCAACCCAGAATTGGACAACATACACTGAGCCTTCTCCAGTAAAGTACAGTTCATGCACTCAGCTATCCCATTTTGTTGCGGTGTCACTATAACCGTAAAGTGTCATCCACAAAAGACACAAAGTAATACTTCCCCCTAGCGATGCATTCTTGGTGGGACCCCAAACATCAAAGTGAACATAATCAAGAGTCCCATGAGTACTGTGAGTTGTGGTGCCAAACTTAACTCTTGTCTACTTGCCCAGAATGCAGTGTTCACAAAAATCCAATTTGCACGTCTTGGCACCTTTCAAAATCCCCTGGCTCGCGAGAGCTCTCAAAGACTTTTCTCCCGCATGCGCCAAACGCATGTACCATAACCGTGTCATATCTATGCCCCAAACTTCTTTTATGACCCTTCAATATCACCATGGCTCTTTTAAGAACCCTTTGTATCCCATTCTCAGACACAACCTGCACTTCAAGTGTCCCCGTCAAGATAGAATTTTTACTCATTGTCAGAATAAACCAAATTTCATCAATATTTTTAACCAACCCATTGTGCAACTTTAGTTGAATTGTACTTGTCCCCATGATGCGCACGAATTATCATTTCCCATCACCACCGCTCCATCTTCTAGCAATTTCAATCTAGAAAAACACGCCCTTTTGGGGCAAATATGTTTAGTAGTACCCGAATCTAAAATCCATTCCTTTGTATCAATAATACATGCACTAGAAGTTATAGTAAAAAAGCAGTCAGAGTCATTACCTCCCGTTTCCTTGTCCTGAGCCAAATTCACAGATGACCCTAATTTTTCTACTTTCTTCTACTTGAACGCGGGAGAATCAACCTTCCAATATCCCGTTTCCTTGCAAGACGCGTATTGGTCCTTAGTTAAATTGTTTTGATTTCCCCCACGACCTCTCAATTTTGATCGAGAGTTGTTACAAAATAGATTTTTCATATCCGAGGATCTTCCCTGAATCGTTAGTACTTCGGATGTGGACTTGTCTGTAGGGGCCTACCCTTCTTGTGGAGGGGAAGTCGACTCTTACGCCGCGAGATTTATCCTATACCAAGGGGATTCAAGTATATAATCTATAGTGTAAGTAATCTACTGACAATATACTTGCATGGAGGCCTAGAATGTGACGCTCTATGACCTCCGATGAGGATTTTTATGAGAGTATGTATTACTGTCGTGTAGTCAAAGGTTCGAGTACAATGTATTTATAAGGTGATCGAAGGTAAACTGCAAGGATTCAGAGGAGAGATTTCGTAACGCCTCCTTGGTTCCCCATCTTTGCTATTTATAGAACATAGGAAAGACTGAGTCACTAAGATTAGGTCACATTACAAGTGTATCCTCCGGGTGTCCTCCGGACATCGAGCGGATATCCAGGAGTTGATATTGACACCGAAAATGTTGGATCTGGCACTATGTTCTGACATTGTAGCAGTTGTTGGGTCTGTTACTGTAACTGTCTGTTGGTTCTGTCATTGTAGCTGATAGGACCGACAACGACACCGTTCTTATCCGATGAGTTGTCTATCTAACACGTCTGTGAAGTATTTCTAATACTAATGAAGAGTCGAGGCTTCGTATTTGAAGCCTTTGATGCTAATGTGGAGTTCGTCTTTGTGGTTTGTTCAGAGTTGAAGCTTCGTCTTCAAGTAATCTTGATCTTGCAAGGATTATATATGGATTGAGTAGGCTTCGAGGTATTCGAGTAGGCCTCGAGGTTGCCTTCAAGTTTTCAACTGGTGGTAGAAGGCTGCGAGTAGGCTACTACATTCACCCCTTCTTAGCAAGGGTCTCAAAATAGGCGTAGAGGCGTTTGCTGAGGAAACTTTTTGTTGTTGGAAGTTGAACGGTTAACTGTTGGTTTTTGAGGTGGGTAATAAAGGAGGGTATTTAAGAAATGTTGGTGATTACGGAGTAATAAATGAGGTTAATGGGGTTATGAGTACGGGTTGTGGAGACAGTAGCACTGTATACACTTTTTCTGTTGTACTTTCTTTTCCTTTCTCTGTATTTACTGAAAAGCATAATGGACACCACAACCAACACCCGCTGCCAGAAAAGGATGAGGTTTTCCTGAGACTGTCGTATAAGGCGGAAGACTGCTGGACTGAAGTTGATGTTCTTCGGTGACCATGAGCTTGACTGGTACATGTCCAACCTGGTAGAGTTAGGGGCTGGAGAACCCATTAACGGGGTTTCACATGTTTACATGTGGGGACAGGTAAATTTTCACTTTACGACTGCAGAGGGACGCTACCTCTATCTGTCGAGTTTGGCCGAATGTCTTGTGCAGGCAGAGGAGCAGGGTTCAGCTGGAGGATCTGGCCCATCGGAAAATAAGGCAGGTTCTTCTTAAAGCGGTGTTAATGTGGTGGTAATTGGGGATTTTTTTATGCAAGACTGTATTTGAAGGTTTCTGTTGTTGTTTGTTGTTTTTATGTATGTCTGAACTTGGAAGCTTCTGTTTCTGCTGTTGCAATTTCCGAAATGAAATGAGAACAGCACTTTACTGTGATTTTGTGTTTTTGTATCTGGTAGGCTTGGTAGGTAAATAGATTTGTAGGTGCGGTATCGAACATATCTCTATGAATGTTAACATGTAGAAATGGTTATCTTCGGGAAAAATTAACTTCTAAGTACAATGAAATTGGATGGTATGTCCTGTTGATTTTGATTTCGACTACTTTGATCTGTATTTTATGTATGGGCGTTTGCCTGAATGAAATTGGAAGTTTATGAAATAACTGTCGAAGTAAAATTATGGACTTTGTGTAATTAGGAAAAACATAGGATTCGAAGGTAATTTAGGCGCGATCAACTTTTTGAATGTCGAATGTGCAAGAAATCAAATGCTTGGCATATTTTGAGATCTAGTGTCAGGTTATCTGCGGATGAATGCTCAATACATAATATAGACGATTATACGTGTATGAGATGAATGTATGTCGAAGGTTTGTTAATTTCGACTGGACGTACTGACAACTGAACAGTTGGCCTGTTAGAACGACATTGTTCCTGGGGCAAAGTGTCGTGCAGGTCATCATGATGTTTCCTTGATTTATGGAAAAAGGTTGATTTGATGTAGGGATCTGATTTGACAACTTCGAGTGAGGGCCAGAAGGTTCGACTTGGTTTGTATTTTAAAATTAAGTAAAAGAGAGCGTGTGATTCACACGTGAGGGTAATGGGGGTAAAGTGGTCAATACACATCTCAGCCGAAAGACAGGGGTAGTGGTAATGATAACAGTTTTGGGAATCGAGGCAGTTTATTGGTATTCTGAGAAGGTATATATACAGATGAAATAACAAAGGTACTGTTCACATAAAAACTAGAGATTGAGAGGAAGAAAACGTACACTATTGTTTCGTGAAGCTTGAGAGAAGATATCAAGTTATTGCTGAGGGACCCACTGACTTTCTATTTCGAGTGTCCTTCTATTAATACAGGTATGTCGATTGATCTTTATCTACTTTTGTATTTGTTTGCCTTATGTATCTGTATGTAGAGTCTTCTGGGTTTGTAGTTGTGAGAATATGATCGAGGACATGGGATAACCATGTATCAAAGGTTTAGCTCATTTGGGATTCTTAGGGTATTGATGGTAGCACTGGGATTGGGGTCGAGTTTTTGGCTGTGTTTGTATTAGCTGGAGAGGGTAGATGAGAATTAGTTATTAACACATAATAATTGAATATAATAATCTAATTGCGTGCCTCTTCTTCTGTAGGATAAGATGCGTACCCGTCAAGCTTCAAGACTAAGGCTAATAGACGAGAAGGTCGAAGAAAATGAGGCTAGTGTATCTGGTCGTGCTCTGATTGGTGAGGGCAGTGACGTAGAAGAATTGTTCATAGTAATAGATATCTCACTAACAGTGGTGGTTCCTGAAGCTGGGGGTTCAAGTAGTAGGCATCGTAGGACAGTAGTTACCGAGGATAGTGATGACGAAGAGATGAGGGGAGGATAGAGAGAGAGGGATAAAGGTCGGGCTGAACCTTCGGGTGGTGAAAGGGGTAAGAGGGAATAAAGTAATCGTACTGAGGATTCAACTGAGTCGGATAAGGCCGATGGTTCTATCTCGACTAGAGATAAAGCAGAGATTAGATTGATTTGTGGCCAAATTTGGGCTGTCGAAGGTAGGAGTAATATTTTATGCTGCGGGGTCAGGGTACAACTTCCAGTCAAAACCTCTAGAAGGTATCTTGGCGTTTAGAGGCTAAATTCGACTAGGGATGCAATTGCCCCTTCGAAGGCTGGTGAAGGAGGTGTTAAACTTTTGGGAAGTTGCCCCAGTTCAGATGAATGATAACTTTTATTAAATGATGAAGGTTATTGAGGGTATGAATGTAAAACTGCAAGGTGATGGGAAGAGTTTAATTGAGTGGCTCGATGTTGTCTCGTTCTACTCAAAGAAGGTGAACCAGAAGGTCGACACCAATCACATCTAATATCACGCGGATAAGCCCTGGTTGTTTGATTTGTGCTCGACGGGTCACGGGTGGGACAAATATTTGGTTGCAGTACGGGGTAACTATCAGAATGTCGAAGGGGAGGACCCTTATAGGTTAAAGCATAAAGTCTATAATCTAAGTAAGTTTTTTGTCAAAGATTTGTTGATGTATTGCAAGAATAAATTGGTGATCGTGTCTCTGCTTGTTCTGTAGGCTCTAATAGCCTGACATGGGTGAATCCACGGGATTATATTAACGCCTTGGTTGAGTTGGACGAGGAGTGGGATAATTTGGCTTTTAAGAGTCTTGGCATCAAGAGGAAGAGGCAGAAGAGGACAGATTCCCTACTTTGAAATGTACCCATTGCCTCGAAGCCATCAAAGAAGAGGGGAGGCGAAGGTGCTTTGAAAGTGGTCGAAGGAATGGAGGAGGAGAATTTGTCAAGGAAGGTAAAGTATGTTCCGAAGGTGCAATAGGGGTCGAAGCAGGTGGCGCCAGTACTCGATGTAGCTTGTAATGCTTCGAGACAGAGGCCAAAGTAGGCATCGACACAAGTTGAGAAAGGGAAGGGAAAGGTCATTCCCGAGTCTCTGAGGGCACAGTGGCCGAACGTTATTCAACGCAAAAGGCGTAGGGCGCTGGGGGAGGATGATGCAGAGGATGCAGAAGAAGGTATAACGGAGGCTAAGCGAGAGAAGCAGGCTCTAGCTCTGGCTGCTTCGATGGCAACACTTTATGCCAGTGACCTAGACGAGGCTGGGAGGCAAATGTATAAGACAATGTACCAGGTAACTATTTTATTTTTGAAATGCTGAAATTTTTCTTAAGTATGTCGTAAGTCGGGAGATACTGATGGCTCGACTAATCTAGCAGACGGATGCTTGGTTACAAGCCTTCATCAAGGCCCTAAAGGTAACATCACAGAAGCTGGAACAAGCACTTGATAATCTGGAGATCGCTCGAGGGACTGAGGCATCGTTGGTGTTTGAGAATAAAACTTTGAAGCGAGATCTAGCGGCTATCACTGATGCATTTGAGAAGTGATTGGAGGGTCAACTTTATAATCATGAGCAGGTGCTGAGGTCAAAGCTTTTTGAGAAGGAGATGGAAAAGAGAGAATAGAAGGAGCATTTCCAAGGGCAATTTGATTATGAAGTTGTGGATAATGTCAGGCTGAAGAAGTTCATAGGAGATTTTGGGTATGAACCTAAAACTCTAGAACTCTTCCCTATTACATAAGATCCTGTTGCTGAAGGTGCTTTGCGGACAGAGGGGACAGAGGTAGGTATTGCTGATAGAGGTATTGAGGGTAGCGTGAGAGCTTCCGTGATCGAAGGTACCGCCATTGGAACTGCCACTGATGTGATCGTCGATGGTATAGGGTCGAAATCTTCTATTGGAGGCGCTGGAGGTGTTGGTACTAAAGAGCCTGTTGGGGGAGAGGGAACATCCACTTCGATATGGGGTATTGGATTGGAGTGCTATACCATTATTTCTGATTTCTCTTTTGGGTTATAATATTTGAACAATGTTGAGTATTTTTTGTACTTAATCTTTGAACATGTGACTGCTTTGAATTACTGCGCTGAAACTTACTTGTAGATTGTTCTGAAACTGGTTTGTATTAGCTTGACTTGTACTGAATTACTGTTCTAGATTCTTGATGTATGCTTTGAACTGAGCTTGAGTCTTTGATATATGTTGTACTAAAGTGTCTTGCATGTAGCAAAACTGTTGATATTCTTGTATATTTGTATTTGTATATGCTATAAGTCTAGAACTCTTGTAGAATGATTGAACCTTGAAGAGCTTTGAGATAGTTGTGACACTTGGGTGGACCCAAGAGGTTTACTGAACTTCGAAGGCCTAAGCCACAGCGATGTAAGATGCGGTCGCCCCCAACGCATTCTTGAGGGTCCAGTCTCTCGTCCATTCGTGCCCCTCGGGCTTGCTCGAATGTTGGAAGCTTGAACAATTTCAAGGTTTCCCCCTAAGTATCAGTCGGGTCGAAGGGTTGACATGATACTCAGGCTTAACCAAGAAATTCACTGGACTTTGACGGCTTGGGGCCTGATCGAAGTTGAACTTGTTTGCCCCCAATGCATTCCTGAGGGTCCGGTCTTTCGACCATCCTTGCCCCTCAAGTTTGCTCAAAATTTGAGTTTTGAAAAATTTCAAGGTCGCCCCCAAGTATCAGTCGGGTCGAAGGGTTGACATGATACTCAGGCTTAGCCAAGAAATTTACTAGACTTTGACGGCTTAGGGCCTGATCAAAGTAGAACGTGTCCGCCCCCAATGCATTCCCGAGGGTCTGATCTTTTAACCATCCTTTCCCATTGAGTTTGCTCAAAATTGGAGGTTTTAAAAAATTCAAGGCTGCCCCCAAGTATCAGTCGGGTCGAAGGGTTGACATGATGCTCAGGTTTAATAAAGAAATTCACTGGAAAATAGAAGACGAGGCTTAGTAAAAAATATGTTTATTGATTTATTTTTTATTTACATCAGTGGAACAAGGTGGAGGTCGTGGCCTGCTGTATGATACTAACTACATTGCTGAAACTTCGAAGTACGAGATCTCTGATGTCGAAACTTCGTGGTCGAACTCTCTTGTTATATGACTTCTGGAGGGATAGGTGGTAATGACCTAGGTTGGCGATGGATCGGCCTCTGGTTTCGTCGATCAAAAGCATATTGCACCCAAACTCAAACTCATTATCATCATCTGGGAGGTTGGGATCTTGTGTGGGTACTTCAAATTGAGTAGGGAGCACTACTTCAGTACGGTAGGCTAGAAGGAAAGTGGTACAACCTGCAGCTTTCTTGGTGTTGTTCGGTAGGCCAAGAGGACATGTTATAATTCTTGAACCCATCGACCTTTTTTCGCATCGACACATTTCTTGAGACCATCGACTATGGTTTGCTGATTGCTCCGACTTGACCATTGCCTTGGTGGTAGTAAGGTGTTGAGGGTGGGGGGATGATGTTGTGTTTTTTAAGGAAGTTTCTGACTATGCTCCCAACGAAATGCAGACCGTTGTCATTTTAAATCATATGAGGGAATCCGAAATGTGTAATATTGTTTTCCCATAGAAATTTGATGACTTCTTTTTCCCAGGTTCGACACAAAGGTACGGCTTCGACCCATTTGGTAAAATAATCTGTTGTAACAAGGATATTCTCTCGGCTGCTCGAAGCTTTGGGAAAAGGACTAATGAGATCGATTGCCCAGCGTTTGAATGGCCAGGAGACTTGACTGAAATGGAGGTCTTGTGAAAGGCTGTAGATTTCATGGGCGTGGCTCTGACATTTATCGCAGTGTTTGGCGTAGTCTTCGGCATGCATCTTTATATTGGGCCAGAATAAACCTTGGGATATGGCTCGAAGGGCCATAGATCGACCAGCAGTATAAGTTCCGCAGGTACCTTCATCGAGTTTGGCTAGAATTTTTGAGGCTTTAGTTTAAGAGATACATCGAAGGAGGATGCCATTTGGGGATTTGCGATGTATCTCGTGTTTATGGATGGTGTATCTGCAGCAGTACTCTAATAATGATTGTTTGGCTTAGGGATCATCTGGATGGGTAGCATTGTTGAAGTAATGAAGGAATGGTGTTTGCCAGTCGTCTGGATCGAGACTTTCGCCCCCAGTATTGGTGGTATTAACTTCCATCTGGTTGATACTTGAGTGTTCGAGTACTTCGATATGGAGGGTTTGGGATTCTGATTGGCCTAACATAGCTACTATGTAGGCGAGGGCATCTACATGTCAATTTTCTCCTCGAGGGTAATGAGTGATAGAAGATTTTTTGGGGGATACGGTCCATGCACTGCCGAACGAGAGCAACATATTCAGTCATGCGACGGTTAGCCTGATTTTAACCGGTGTAATATCTCTGAACAAGTTGGGAATCTGTGAAAACTGCAACTTTAGGGACATCAAGCTCGAGGGAAAGGTTGAGGCCATGAATAAGAGCTTCATACTCAGCATCGTTGTTGGAACATTCAAAGTTTAACTTAACTGCCTTCTCTATTCGATCATTTGTAGGTGTGACCAGGATTATACCAATCCTGGAACCGTTAGGCCCAGCGGATCCATCTATGATGAGACGCCATCCTGTGTTAGGGTTCCATGGGTTTGTTGTTTTAGGCTGGTCTTCTATCAGGTCATCTTCATATTCTTCCCAATCAAAATCTTCGACCGGGAAGTCAGCATGGAAATCGGCTACTACTTAGCCTTTCTAGGAGATCTGCTTCTCGAATATGATGTCATGTTCACCAAGATAAATAGACTACTATTACAGTCTTCTGGATTTCTCTTTCTTGCTGAGTACTTCTTGAAGGGGATAACTTGTTATTACACGGATGAGGTGAGCTTGGAAATATGGTTTGAGTTTGCAGACCGAATAGACGAAGGTGAGGAGCAAATACTCAAGTTTTGTGTATCGTGTTTCTGTAGGTGTCAGGGCTTTATTGATGAAATATACAGGTTTCTCGATGTTTGATTCGAGTCAAATGAGGACTGAACTAATAGAGGTATCGGTGACCACGAGGTATAAGGAGAGTGTTTCGCCTTTGATAAGCGTGCTGATAATGGGTGGTTGACCAAGGTATATTTTGAGTTCAAGGAAGGCCTGTTCACAGTCGGGTGTCCAGTTGATCTCGGGGTTGTATTTATTTTTTGCCTTATGGGCCCCTTGGTCGCATAAAAGCGAAAAGAGCCAGGCACAGCGGACTGAGGATTTGGAAATGAAACGGTTGAGGGCTATAATTTTACCAGCCACTTTTTGAACATCATTTTAGTTCGGGGCGAAGGCATGTCGATGAGGGCTCGAATATGGGTATGGTCGATCTCGATACCTCGTTTACTGATAAGGTGGCCTAAAAATTTACCAGACAAAACACCAAATTGGCATTTGTCTGGATTAAGATTAATGTTGTATGTTCGAAGTATCGAAAAGACTTCGGTTAGGTCCTGGATATGGGCCTATTTTTGGAGGCTCTTGCATAATATGTCCTCAATGTAAACTTTGACCGACTTGCCAAGCAAGGCTTTAAACATGGTTGCAACAAAGCGTTGATAGGTGGCACCGGTATTTTTTAGGCCGAAGGGAATGACTATAAAATAGTAAAGGCCTTGTTCAGGGATAAAGGAGGTTTTAAGTTGATCTTCGGGAAGGAGGGGTACCTGATTATAACATGAAGCCGCGCCCATCATAGATAGACGTTCATATCCAGTAGTGGCATCAAGGAGTAATGAAGTGATCGGAAGGGGGAACCTATCCTTTGGTGTGTGCTTGTTGAGGTCTGTAAAGTCGATGCAGATTCTGATCTTGCCGTTCTTTATGGGAACTACAACAATGTTTGATATCCAGTCAGCATACTTGATTTTCCTGATGAAACTCGTGGCTATGAGATTATCTTCTTTGAGGTTTACTGCTTCTCGAAGTCGTGGGGCCAAGGTACGCTTCTTCTGCTTTACTGCTGTGGAATGGGGGATGAGATCAAGGTGGTGGCATGCCAAGCAGGGATTAACACCGGGCATCTCCTGAAATGTCCATGCAAAGACGTCTTTGTTTACTCGAAGGAAGTCTGTAAGTTCGAGGCGCTCGGCCTCGTCGAGAAAGGTTCTAATGAATGTACCTCAACCAGGATCTTCGAGTTTGATATAGACAATGGGTTCGGCTGGTGAGGTGGTAGAGGTTGAAGGTATTGGGATAGAGAAAGACAGTGATTGCTAAGGGAGTCTGACGAGTCTCCGGGTCTGATAGATCTCCGTATGCTCACATGAACGGGCGAGTCATTGAGAGCCTTTTAAATTCCAAGAACCAGAGGAGGTAGTGAAACAAAGGGTCTGATGATATATCAAAGGTATGGCACGCATGGCATGGAGCCAGTTTTGCCCAAGGATACCAAGGTATTCAAACTTCTTATCGATGACAAGAAAGTTGATTTGAACTGTGACTAGGCCGGTGGTAACTGGGAGGCTGATTCGACCAACGATAACTTCAGTAGCCCTATTAAAGCCTTTTAGTTCAACATTGGCGACAGTGATGAGGTCTATTTTTATTCATGGCTTAGACGGCTTGGAGGAAAAGTACATCGGCTGTACTTCCTGTATCGATAAGCATGGTGTGGAGGACGAGGTGTTCGACCTTAATCATGATGACTAAAGGGTCGGAATGGGGAAAGCGAACATGCGATGTATCGTAGTCGATGAAAGAGATGCCTTCGGGTCGAGGAGAAAGGCTTGATTCTGGCAGGAGGGCAGGCTGTATCTCCTGGTACGTGAGTTTATAACATTCTTCGACACGCTTGCGCTTGCACTTAGAACGGTCACTATTGATATTATTGACTTCAATGAAATATACTTGGCATATATGGACCTCAGCCAGGTCGACAGCATGGGTAGATTGAGGTTTGAGGTATGACCCGTCAAGGTAGCCGGGATGGTCAGCAATATACTGATGTAGACGACCTGCCTTGAGTTTTATTTCGAGAAAGCGCTGTAAGGCAAAGTATATGTTGGTGTGGTGACAGTTACACTTGAAGTTGGAGCAGTAAGGTTCTCCTGGTTTGACCTCGATGGGGAAGAGGATACACCATATGGGGTTTGCCTGTATCTGCAGTAGAAGGGTGTTGATAGGGGCAGTGAGTCTAGGTAGGATTGGATTTGGTCATTTTTTACAACCTTCTACAGTGTTATTAGAGTGAGGGCATTTGTGACTCTCAGTCCCATGTGAGACGGGAGCGATTAGGGGTGTGGGAGTAGAAGGAGGGCCTTGCCGAGGTTTATTAATGGCAGAGGTTCAAGGTTGCCCCTGCTTATGTAATTCGCGGAGGTGCTTAAGGTCGATATACCCATTGACTTTTGAGAGCATCTCCTTGAGGATTCGAGGTTTGTGGAGGACCAGATACTCTTTGACCATGCTATGATCTGGTAAGGTATTTGAATATGCGGGTACGGCATTTGCGTAGTCGAGGTTTTCAATTTTTCATGTCTCGTTGAGAAACTTCTTGAGGCCTTCACCAAGAGGGCATCGACTCTGACCTCTCGGTCATTGTTGAAGGCAAATTAGGTGATAAAAAGATGGGATAGTTGCTCGAAGCTTTGAATAGAGCGACTAGGAAGGGTATGGTACCATCAAAGAGGGTTATTAGTGAGACTTGTGGGAAAAAAATGACACATCAGGTGGTCGGCTATGGAGAAGAGGCTTAGGGCATTTTGGAATTTGAGAATATGAGATTGAGGGTCGGTGTTGCAGTATTTGCTGAGTTTGGGAGCACGGAAATTTGGAGGCAACTCGATAGCGAGGAGTTTGGGGCATAGGGGGTTATTCAATCGACTCCATGAGTTTGGAGTTTGGCTCGCGTTGACCCGGATAACCGGTTGGATTTTGTACTCGATGTCTTGTTATGAGCAATAAGCAGGATAAGGGGGGGATACGAGGGATTTGGGAATGATAAGGCCCAGTCTTTGGTATGTTTTCGGCGCTGCGCTCCCCGAGACATTCTCAAGCAGGGCGGCGTTTGGGGTGTATGGAGGAGCAAAGGGTGGATTTCGAGGAGTCCTCTGTGGGATGGATGCCGAGATGGATGGAGCTAGTGTGGGGAGCACCCTCGGTGCCGATATAGACCGGGGGTACATCTTGATGCGGTAAAGGACCCAGTCGAGCATGGGCATATGTGCGACGGGGCTGGTTCTCGAGACGGTGGAGGAGCATCTAGAAGCTTTAGTCGTTGCAGCTCTCGGACTGTATTGCGCAATTCATCGATAGCATGGTTTTTTCTATCGGTGCTATCCAAACAGCGATGCCATTTGGCTTCAAGCTCCTGCCGGTGTTTTTCACGTTCCTGGTGCAGTTGTGTTTGGTGTCGCTCCTCAGCTTGAGAAAATTACTGGGAAAGTAAGGCAAGTTGGGCGGCCACTCCGTCGACGGATTTGCTGGCATGGGTGGAAGTAGAACAAAGGGTGGGGGTCATTGATAATAATCTGTAGGAGTTAGAAAAGGGGGACAATAAGCAAGAGAGATTGGTAGGGTGGGAAGAACAGACGACACCAAATGTAGGGGCCTAACTATTTGTGGAGGGGAAGTCGGCTCTTTCACCATGGGATTTATCTACTACCAAGGGGATTTAAGTATATAATCTATAGCATAAGTAATCTACTGACAATATACTTGCGTGGAGGCCTAGAATATGACGCTCCACGACCTTTGATGAGGATTTTTAAGAGAATATGTATTACTGCCGTGTAGCTGAAGGTTTGAGTATTATGTGTTACAAGGTGATCGAAGGTAAACTGCAAGGATTCAGGGGAGAGATTTCATAACCTCTCCTTGGTTCCCCATCTTTCCTATTTATAGAACATAGGAAAGGCTGAGTCACCAAGATTAGGTCATATTTCAATTTTACCCTCCGGGTATCCTCTGGATATCGAGCGAATATCCTGGAGTTGGCATTGAGGCCAAAAATCTTGGGTCTGACACTGTGCTCTGACACTGTGGCAGTTGTTGGGTCTATCATTATAGCCGATGTTGGTTCTATCACTGTAGCTTACAGGACCGACAACAGCATCGTTCTTATCCGATGAGCAGTCTGTCTGACACATCTGTGAAGTATTTCGGATGTTGATGTAAAGTCGAGGCTTCGTATTTGAAGCCTTTGATGCTGATGTGGAGTTTGTCTTCGAGGTTTGTTCAGGGTCGAGGCTTCATTTTCGAATAATCTTGCAAGGCTTATTTATGGATTGAGTGGCCTTCAAGGTATTCGAGTAGGCTTCGAGGTAGCCTTCGAGTGTTGAACTGGTGGTAGAAGGCTGCGAATAGACTACTACATTATCAATCTCTCTTTTCTCTTTTCTCCGGTACTCGTGGTTAACTACGGTCGTAGTCACATCCGTGTACTTCAAAGAACTCTTATCATGAGTAATCGTCATAACAAAATGTTCAAATTCTTCCAAAAGTGAGTTCAAGAATAATAGAGCTTTATCTTTATCCCCAACTATCTCTTCCAGATTCGCTAAGTCGGTTAACAACTTAGTGAAGTCATTCAAATTTTTGGACATACTAATCCCTTGCCTCATAGTGAAGTGATAAAGCTTCCTCTTCAAGTAGAGTCGATTTTGGATGCTCTTTACTAAATACTTCTCCTCTAATATCTGCCAACTTATTTTGTGGAAGTTTCATTCATTACAAGGTATTTAATGTCATAAGAAAGACAAGATCAAATTTGGCCACAAGCTCTCTTATTCATCTTCCGCCATACACTATCCTCTATTTCTTCTGGCTTGTCCTCCAATACCTCGTCTAAGTTTTTTTTACTTAGGACATCAATAACTTCGTATCTCCTTTCGGTGCCAAAGTTATTTGTGCCATAGAATTTTTTAGCTTCAATTTTTACATTGTTGAACATCACCATCGTATTTCCTTTCGGGGCCGAAGGACTAGCTTCAGCTTCATCTCCCATGTTTCCCCCAATTTTCATGAACTAACCAAATCAAAACCAAGTGATATTAAGAAACCCTAAGTTACCTTAAAATTGCACAATCGAGGAATCGACCTCGCTCTGATACCAATTGTTGAGCTGTTAGCCCAAAAGCCATAAACTCCAAATTGATTTAGGTTAGTCACAAACAAGCACAAACAAAGAAACACAAAACACCAAGTTTATAGTAGTTTGACAAATTGCCTACGTCCACTTTCAAAGAAAGTTTATTTAAGTTCCTAATTACAATCACTCAAGCCCAATTTTGGATTTGTCACTCAAGAAATCCCCCAAATGTTCTCACCAAAGGATTGTCAAAAGGGTGACTCATAAAAGACTTAGGTTTCTCTTTATATACTAGGGAAAACCTTTTATAATCGCTCAAATCTCGAGGCAAA
Organism: Kingdonia uniflora; assembly: GCA_014058105.1. Classification (NCBI taxonomy): domain Eukaryota; kingdom Viridiplantae; phylum Streptophyta; class Magnoliopsida; order Ranunculales; family Circaeasteraceae; genus Kingdonia; species Kingdonia uniflora. The sequence goes on along the minus strand of JACGCM010002435.1, from coordinate 193,058 downwards.
CATGAGGTTCAAAAACAATAAAAAAAATAGAATCTCCAAATTTTGTTTGAACGACATAGGGAGTCGTTCGAACAAAAAATTTCTAAGGGCCAAAATTCTACGGGACTGAACATTGGTCGTTCAAACGAAAAATCAAATTGCTCGAACGACTTGGACTCCTGGGCCAAAATTCCAGGGGGTTATAGAATTGTCGTTCAAACGACTCTCAACCTCATTCAAACAACTTTGACAGCAGGCAGCCCCACACAAGCTACATGTTTGTACATAGGTGGTCCCTAAAATTGGTCCATGCTTCAATTCCCCTTAATGCTCCTATCTCTTCATGAGGTATTTCACCATGTTCCTCATCTTTCTTTGTATTTGGGTCTTTTAAGTTGTCATTTGGATCTACCTCTATGATATGGTCGTGAATGATACAACATGCAATAATAATCGTGGTTTGAGTTTCAACATCATAATGGGGTTTTGTGCGCAAACAGGCAAAATGTCTCTTCATGGCCCCAAACAGACGCTCAATGATGTTCCTTAGATAGGAGTGTTAATAATTCAATAACTCTTATAGAGTCTGAGGATTATTCCCCTCTTAATGTTCCTTAAGGTGATAACGTGCACCTCGACAATGAACTAAAAAACCAGGAGCTTGGGGAAATCTAGCATCCCCTAAGTAGTAATGATCTAAAAAGTTAAATTGTACATATTAAGATTACAAGCCAAAAAATTTCAAGTAAAATATTGGGAATGATATTATAAATACACTATTATTTACCTCTAGGCACTGTAAACGGATACATGTCATCATTAATTGTAGCTCTCAAGATCATGCTATCATAAGCCGAACCTTCCCATCTAGAAAATATCTCAGTTATTTTCAAGTCAAAGGAACAAGCAACAATCACATTCTACCTTATATCTCCCTTCCTAGTGCAATACCTAGGTTGATCTTCAAGGGGGACTGTTGCAGGGATGAATGTGCCATCCACTACTCCCACACAATCCTAAAGAAAATAAACCATGCCATCAAATATAAAAGAAATTACAAAAATGTCTTGAAATATTAACTTTAAAGTAAATATATATACCTTGAAGTATGTTTTGGCCCAAAAATGATGATTGTTTCTAGCGGCAAGAGATAAGTCAGGAGTTACATGTTTGATTAAGTCTTTACCCAACCTCAAAGCATACTTCAAAACAACATGAAAATACTTGGAATTAGTTTCCAATGACCTTATGGTCGAAGCTTGGGCATGCCTGAACCTAGTGTCATGACTTACAATCAACAAGAATATCGCCACCTGATCTTTAACATCTAAATGTTTGCTAGCTCTCAAACCCTTCCCTCTCAGCCTATCACAAGAATTCATGAAGCAAGCCTTATTCATTCACAACATATTATCGCAGATAATATCACTTTTATCATACAACCAACATAAGTTTGTATTCCTATGCTCCCTCCTATTGACAGAAGGTGTTCTGTCATATTGGGTGGCCTCAACCAACAATAATACTAGGTTAACTGCAGTGACTGTAGCCGCAGTAGCCACCTCTAATTCTAATGTTTCATCATCATATTGATCTATACTATAAACCATGGCAGTTCAACCAATAAACCAATCATGACCATTTAACTAATAATCCATCCAAATAAACTAATCACAATTTAACAATGAAGCCCAACAATCATCACAATTCAACCAATAAAATCATCACAATGTAATTCGTAAATAAACCAACCAATAAACATAGAGAGAGAAAATGTAAATTACTAGAGACGTAGAAAAAGGGTAGAGAGAGGCGTGGAGAGAAGGTAAAGAAAGGATGGAGAGGGTAGATAGAGGATGGAGTGAGGTGTGGAAAGAGGGCAGAGAGAGGCGCTGAGGAAAGAGGTGTAGAGAGTGGGTAAAGAGGCGTTAAAAGGGAGACGGGGGAGGTACTGCGAGGAAAACGAGAGAGGCGGTAAGGGAAGAGCGCTTTTTTTTGTTTCTTTTGTTGGGTTATGATTTGGTAAGTTTGGGGAGGTAGGGTTTTCTTTTCATTCGGCAGATTTGAGTATTTTGGGGTTTTCAACCCCAAAATAGCCTCACTTAAGCCGTTCACGGGGTGGGAAACGACCAGTCAAAGCCAAGTCAAAGGGAAACTGGAAGGTTTTTGGTTAGAAGTCAAACCAAAAAACTTTATGAGGGGGGGGGGGCTAAACTTCTAACCAAACTTCCAGTTTTCTAATTTTTTAGAGATTTTGCCAATTTTTATATAAAAAAAACATGTCAACGGTGAGAAGTTTCCAAAAGATCACGCCTCTTCGACCAAAAAACAAACATGGCCTAAGAGTCATGTTTTTATTATTAATGGGAGTCTTAGTAGTAATCTCTTTTCCAATTTAATTAGGATTATTTTCTATTTAAGCACATCATTGTAATTCATTAGAATAAATCAATAAAATTATTATATTTTGGAGGTACAATTTCCCTAAGAGTAAATCAAATTGGAGGCACGATTCCCCTTGAAATGAATCAAATCGACAACCCTCAGATCTAGTATCTTAATAGAGGAATTACAGTACCTTGTTGCTTTGTGCAGGTCTGAAATTGATTCATTAGGTTGAATTGTCGCAGGGATTTTATGAGTACTTAAGCTGGATACATCTATTGGCCAGGTTACAATAGATCAGCTTAGTAATCTTGGAAGCGAGGGCTTGGACAAGATATTTAACCCAAAAAATCTAAGCAGGCACAACAGCAGTGACAATGTCAGACTCACATTATCTTCAAATATGATTAATGGAAGTCCATATCAAAGTATAAAATCAACTGCAACTTCCCTTAAGTCAGCAATTTTGTGTTTACAGACCAGATGCTCGGATCTCGTTACAGAAATCAGGAATCCAAATATCTCAGTAAGAGAGCAACATCTTACAGATATCAAACAACTTAGCTAGAGGATTGATAGTATGAAGATCCAATTGACTCAATTGTAGACTCAAATTTAATAATTATATCTCAGTTTTGGATCTAAATCATCTAACCATGTATTTTGGTCTTTTATGTATGTATTTTTTAAACATAAAATGTAGATTTAAGAGTAATATATGATATAAAGAGAAATAAATGAGTGATTCTTCTAAAAATAAGGAAGTATAAATGAGTTTAATGCGAAGAATTGCGCAGTAAACAATCTATTTCATTTTTGATTTTTTTTTTTAACCGGAGTGCTTGCTACGGTAAACTCTTGCGATACTTCTTTTGTATTTTAAAGTATGTTGTCTAGAATGTATGTACCTTATGTTAGAAATTAGCATTTTTGGCTTATCACATTGTTCCATCTTCGAGAAGTCAATATTAGTGTCACCATACAGGGTTCTCGACCATGGTGGTTCACAAGACCCGATGCTATTTCTATTGCTGTTAATGATATGTTCAACACCGTGGAGTCTATGCTGGGTCTCAAGCTTGTTGGGATTGTTTATGCTTTGGCTATTCATTTTGGTAGGCGTGTGTATCGTTTATGTTGCTATAGTTGTGGAGCATCATAACAGAAAGAGCACTACTATACTAAAAAGAACTTCCAATGGTTGCAAGGATAACTTGCATATTTTTGTTTTAATTTTTGAGTTTAAAAAAATTTCTAGTGATTAATTTTGTTGCTAAATTGGAAGCTTAATGAACTTTAGTATATTCTACTAGTGTGTGATAACCTGTTTGTTAAAAATTCCATACTTTGGCGACAATTTAGTGTATGCAGTATGTGTGTGAAGATGAACTTGATTTCTTATGCAATGTGAAGAATGTGAATATCAATATTTGTTGTCAAGTATTCATGAATAACAATATGAGTTGTCAAGTATGCTAATTTAATGAGAGTATCTTCTTGATAGAACGTATATTATTAGAGAAGTAGAGAAAGCGCAAGAACTCCAAAGACAACATTGGAATACAAAACCTTAGGTTATAACATAGAAACTTGGCTATTTCTAGCCTACAATAAAGGGGGAGACTTAGTGCCCTTATGTCACTGGTAACACTAGTTATACTTCTAACCCCCCCCCCCCTCGGTCGAACTCAAGATGGTGTGCAAGTATATCTAGACTTTGCAAATCGTAAAACAAAATCATTGTACTGAAGCACTACTCAATTATAAAAAATAAGATTCTAACCCGAAATAATAAAAGTCAAAACCCGAAAATACCTCAGATGCATAACCCTCCAAATTTGATGCTCAACTAAGAACATGTAACTAAACGGATGCGACCAACCGTCGCCATATCTTAAACATATACGACCAAAACTCAATTAGATCATAAGCATATGTGAAGTAACCACCAGATCCTAAACATATACGAAGTAACTGCCATATCCTACACAGATGAGAATTAACCGCCAGATCCTATCAGATGTGAACTAGCCGTCATATCCTACTAGATGCATATTAGTCATCATATCCTACACAGATGCGAACTAGCTCTAGATCCTACCAGATGTGAATCAATCGACAGATTCTACTGGAGTGCAAACTAAACTCGATATCCTCCAAATCAAAAGGGATACCAGAATTGGAATACCAACTGAAATACCTATATCAAATGCAAAACTCTAATCAAAACCACAAAACTTTATTGTAAACAAATGGAAGTCAATTATTTCGTAACTAATCAAAATACAACCCAAACTGATGTGACCAAATACCAATTCCAAAACCAGTAGTGAACTAATTGCCAACCAAACTGAAGAACCTAACAATTCAGATTGTGAGCCAAGGTATAGTTATCAAGATCTAAACCAAATAATTTTAATCCAAGTCGCAATTTTTGTAAATGAAACCAAACAATATGTTATCTCTTTACGAAATTTTCATATTCAAATAAGAGTGTTAAATCTCTTGATAGAAAGTTGTCGGTATCGGAACCCAAGTGAGACACAGTCAATTCAACCCTTCTTCACAAAAGAAGAAGTGAACCAAACAACTCTTAACCTCACATCGACAAAGTAGATCAGCATAACATCAACACTATCAAGCCCAAATCTACTGTAAACCAGAACACCGAAAATTAGCGACAATGAGATAAGTGATCATTCTCTAGTAATTAAAACTTTGATACCCCAAATGAGAATTTACAAATCAAATTTTTGTACATCCATATCAAATTTTAAGAATCCTCACTCCTCAACAAGTTAAATGCACAACATAAGATATTAGGACAATTTAACACCCCTGATTTTGATAACAACACCCAAAGTTCATAAAAATCACCCTAAAACTTATGAACAATACCAGAAATTATTCCAGCCAACCAGATCTCTTGAATTTCAAATCAAATGTACACCATAAAGAGTAGTAATCAATTTTAAACCAAAGCCTCAGCCTTTCAATATGCTTACAGTAGCCATAATGGATGAAACAAAAACCAGCACCAAATCAATATCATATACTCCAAATTGATTTACGCGGCAATGGATTCCAGATCAGAATGCAGGCTCGATAAATCAGAAAATAGAAATCGAGAACACCATATTGAGAGGTAAAGAAAAAGAATCAGCAGCAATAACTAGAAGCAGATATTCAAAACCCCAATCAAAATATGAAAGCAATAAATCAACCAGCAAAGAAAGAAAGACTCAAAATCCTTTAGAAGATTCCAAAAATCAAACTTTGAGTAGCAGCAAAAATCATAATAATTACACTAAAACCTACTAGATGAAAGCCTAATTGTTTTCCAGGATCAGATTTGGGATCTTTGAATTGCAGCTCCAATAAAATCAAATTAAGTCTCCCAAAATTAGTGGAAATCAGAACCAAATCAGTCAAAATCATAATGTAAAAAATATAGAGAAATTGCATATTTAAAGAAAGAGAGAGGTTTGCGACGACTCTCATACCATGATAGGGCATATAAGATTAGAGAAGTAGAGAAAACCTAAGAACTTCAAAGACTACATTATAATAGAACAACTTAGGTTACAACCTTGAAACTTTGCTATATATAGTCTACAATAAAAGGTGAAAATATTATAGTATTCTTAGACAGACTATTAACACTAATTTATCTTCTAACACTTCTGAGTATCAAATGCAATATGTTATAATCTTAAATTATATAACACTGACAAGTGCATTGAAGTAGAAAGCATTGTGCTTTATTATAAATAAATCTTGGACATAGTAATTACATGGAAGTAAAATGTAGTGCGACATTGCGGTATTGATAAATAATCCAGCATGTCGTCTTGGAGTTCAAGTAATGGTCGCATGTTCATCAAGTATGAAACAGTTCTATGGCAGACGTGGTTATTGCATATCAGTTCCTTCAGAGTTATCACTCATGGGAATCAAGAGATGAATAAATCAAGTTATTATTGGCTTATATTATGAGTTGTCAATTCTTATTCAATATATCATAGAGAGAATAACTCGATTTAATGAGCTATGTTATTCAAATTTGATTATATTGATGAAACTGACCCTCCTAAACACATTAAAATCATTAGTATCAGTTGTGTGACTCATGCCCTAAAATAAAATATGAAGGGGAAGCGCACGAAGATGGACCTTTGTAAGAAACTCCTAGGGTAGATCATGACATATCTTTATCTTGGTGATATCATTTTTGTTATACATGTAAATAGTGGGTTCCGGACACTCAAGAACCTCTACCAATAGCTCTTTATTTTGGGTGCCGTAAATCTCAATGGTTTTATGTACACCTGATAAGGATTAAAATCTTGCATTTAAAAGAACATAGGCCAAGTTATTTTGGCAGCCTTGAGTTACTACTAAATATGACTAATAACTACGTTATCAATTTTTAGGATTTTAGACCCTCCTAAGAGAACTTGGTACAAAATGAGAGTAAAAAGACTTAAGAAGCCTTCTTTATGCACTCTTTATTCCAGAGGCATTCTAAGGAGCCAAAGCACTGTTGAAGTATAGTAGATCAATCTTGAAGCTATATCCAGTCTCCAAGGAGTGACCAAAATTTATTTTGTAGGTTCCAAGACAACAAGGTCAGATCTTAGTCAAACATACACCTAAAAGGGGCCCAGAAGATGTCCAGAAAATGATCATCACTCAGGACCCCCATTGACTCGCGATCGTGGGTCTCTGGGCCTAGGAAGACAAATGTTCGTGGGTCCATTAGATGGCTTGGTTTTCAAGTCTTGACACAATTACAAGTATACATTTTGTACAGTAGAAGCATAAAAAATAACTCAGTTTTGCTTAGTTCCAAATTGCTTATGTAAAAATATTGCTTATGTAATTATCATCGCTCATAGGAATAAAATTCGAGAGAGAGCTCTTTGTTTAAGAGTTAAGTAGTTTTAAGTTGCTTGGGCACAAAGTTAGGTATAAGCGGCTAAACTCCTTAAATATGACTATGAAAGGCGTTAGCCTTCCTGAGTAGCCATTAGCTGAGTGTAGTTGTTAGGTTGCCATTGGGTCTCCCCCTTAAAGGTCTGAGGGAGGGTCTAGAAGGGTTAGAGCTAGCTATTGATTGAGTTTGTCCCTTATTCTTAGTGTCATTCTTTAAGACCCTATAGACATATGAGTGCGCCTCTCAAATATGGTGATCCTAGAGACCTAGAAAATCTTCCTCCTAAGAGGCCTGAGGGAGGGACTAGGAGGATTAGTTCTCTTAAGTGAGACAAATCCAAATTATTAACGTTTTCCTAAGGACTAACGAGGGATAGGGGCAGACCTCGCAAATAGGGTACTCATGGAAGACTAGTCGGGCATCAATTGCTTCTGAGGTAGGGACTAGGGCATGTAGTACTCACTGTAGACCAGCCATGTCCTAACTAACTCAGCTGACAGGCAGTAGTTTGAGTCTATATTAAAATCCCATCTGAGGACCCATGTGGGTTACAGGAAGGGGCAAAAGGTACCTTAAAACAGGCAGGACTTTGGCAGTACCCACTATGGCACAACATTGTCCTATAGCTGAATAAGATTAGGATCGAGTTGTCTCTTTCCCTCTAGACCAACTACTGACAGTGAGACATTGCCTCTAAAAAGGGAGGTCCAGACTTTTTCCTTAATAAGGAGGTCCCGACTCAGGACAGTCGTGAGTAGTCGCCCATAAAAGGAGTACTCAAAAAGAGCTTGTGTAGGCAACCCTATAGGGAGATCTTGATAAGAAAGGCTCGAGTAGGGGGCACAAAATCCCGAAGTCATAGTTCTTCTCTAGAATATTCCTCTCCTCTCAAAATACTTTCCAAGCATCTGTAACAAACAAACAAAACCCCTATTCTTAATCTGCAGAACTTAAACCAATTCCCAGCATGGTCCGACCCTGCTTACCAATATACTACAACAGTAATAGGAATTTATTGAAGCATAAATTCCAATGCATCAATACCCCTAAATGTCCATAAACTATTTTAGTAGAAGTATGGGGATTGGTTATTAATGTCTCAAAGATGAATGCCCTCACCTTTTAATATAGTCACGAAGGGTTATTTCTACGGTAGTAATAACATTTAGGCATAAAACATACAGGAGGAGAGGATTCAGTATGCAGAGTGTTGGTGGAGGTTTGTCGGCATATGTTGGTGACCTTCTGCTGTTTAAGTATATAGGCTGGATCCATTGAGTGGGGGAGTGGGGGGGGGGGGTGCTCTACATGTTAGTTATCTATATATTATCTAACAACGGAGTTTTTCGTATGGGCAAGTTTACCATTATCTCAAGGCAAAGAGGGACTGAGATTTTATGTTTATTTGTGGACAATTGGGTAAAAAAACAAGATAGATGGACTAGATCTGTTTAAATCTTGGTAGGACTAATCATTCTTAAATGTAATTTAGACAAAACATAGTACAAGGGGAGTTTAACCTTAACAAACAATACAAGATAAACCTAGTTCGGGTTGGGTTCTAACCTAATTGTTCCTAATACTTTCCCTTTAGGGTATTCCACATCTAGATGACTTGCCTCATTAAAACCTCTGCCTAGCAAAGCCCTTTGGGTAAAATACTATGGAAGGAAAGAGTACAATCCTATGTCACAGATGGGTGGTGGGTTCGTATAACATTGCCTCAACAAAGCCTCAAGCTTATAAAACCTCCAAGAAAAAAAATTGCACTATCAGGAAAAGGAGTACAATATGCATGTGCCCATGTCAGGTGGAAACTACTCCCCCTGACATCTATCTCCCATAGATGTGTCTCCTAGAGACGTTAATGAATATAAACTTTGCATGCTTATTCCATGCACCAATTTCTTGAATGTAGGATATGCAAGAGCCTTCCTGAATAAGTCAGCTAAGTTATCTTCTTAACATACTTGAACAACATCAATTTTTTTATCTTTTGTAATTCGTGAATATGGAAGACCTTCGGTGAAATATGATTGGTTATATCTCCCTTGAAAAAGCCTCTTCTAATTTAAGTGATGCAAATAACATTTTCTTCATATAGAGTAGTACGGTCTTTCTGGACTGGACATAATCTATTCCACAAGTTTTGTTGATGTGATTCACCATTGAGCGTAACCAAAAACATCTCTAACCGCTTCATAAAGTGCAAGAATTTCTGCGTGATCTGAAGAGGTAGCCACCATCGCCCATTTCAGTGATCTCCGTGATATCATTGTATTACTATAGATGAATGTGTATCCCGACTGAGATTGGTCTTTATGTGAGTCTGACAAATATCCAGCGTCGGCTTATCTAATCAATTTATGTTTACCACTTTTCGAGTAGAATAAACCCAAGTTCATTATGGCTTTCAGGTATTACAGAATATGCTTGATCCCATTCCCGTGCCTTTGGGTAGGAGCGGAACTGTAGCATCCCAAGTAGTTCACCACCAATGAGATATCGGGTCTAGTACACTTTGCTAAATATAACAAAGTGGCAATTACTTCCTGATATGGTACCTCAATCCCCAGAAGTTCGTCCCCATCATCCAGAGGGTGGAAGATTTCCTTGTCCACATCGAAGTGATGGACTACTATAAGTGTTGTAGGGACTTATCCCTCGATCTCACTCATAATCAAACTCAAGAAGCTCGATTTACCTCCATCTCAGGCTCACACATTTTTTAACACTTAACACTCCAGTCAACATTCCAACCAGCCCCACGGACTACTCAAGAACGTGGGTCGAGCTAAACTAGAAAAACATTATCCAGTCCAAGACACCTATCACCCACAAACTCGTTAGTTATTCAGTCTGCCACCACTAACCACATTATTTGGAAAACGTACTCCAACACGATGAAAAGCTGTGGGAAAAGCCAATATAATGGAAAAGTTCTAGAAGAGACAAGGACGAGAAAAATTACATAAACTTCTTATTTACGTGATCAAAAGTATTTCTATATTTAGAGATCACTTGTAATAAAGATATCCGTTTCAAGCAATAAAGATACTTTTACAAAAATTCTCCATGCGAGGTCGTGGTTTTTTGCCTATTCCGTGGTTTTCTACGCTAAAAACACCTATTTCCATTTCTTACTTTCCATTAGAATATTATTACAGGTTCATTGGTGTGATAGCTAATTCCTAATCATTTCGATTTTATGGAATTTGGCCATTAAATTTGGTGTCGTTTATGGGAAAGATTGCCGCGATCAACCGTTTCATCTCTAAATCTTCAGACTGCTGCTATTGGCTATTCCTATTACTCCATGGATGTACCAAACAAGGAAAAGTTCAGCCAACTGCAGAAGTTACATGGACACCAGAATACGAAGCAGCTTTTTAGGATCTCAAAATCTATTTGAGGAGGTCCCCCATAATGAGTACCCCAGTAGGTAATGAAGAACTGATAATCTACCTAACAGTCACAGATACTTCTCTTAGCTCAATTCTCATTCGCCAGGAAGGGAAAATAGAAAAGCCAGTCTTCTTCATCAGCAAAATACTAACACTAGCAGAAACAAAGTACTCTAAAATTAGGAAACTTTTTCTCACCCTTGTTTACATTTTACAGAAACTCAAGCACTACTTCCAAGCACATTTCGTCAAAGTTATGACAAACTACCCACTTCGGGAAGTTCTGTCCAAAAAAGAGAAGTCATGAAGAGTGCAATAATGGTCAGTCAGTTTGGGAGAACAAGATATCAAGTTCAAACAGCGTCATTCCAAAAATGGTTTGGCCGTCGCTGATTTTCTCACAAATTTTCCAGTGGAGGATCCTGAGTGGGAGAAGCACGACCCGGACCTTACCAAAAACACACCAGAGAATCCAACTCCCAAGCCATTCGATAAACGAGTTCACTGGATCACTATGTCAGGGTGGAGGCTTCTCACATATGGATAAGCAAGACCTACAGGGTCAGGGATCGGGATCATTTTGATTACCCCTTCTAATAACAGAATTGAGAAATCAATCCGCTTGGATTTTGAGGCCTCAAATAATGTCATCGAGTATGAAGCTCTTATTTACGAACTCGACCTCGCACTTGAGCTCGATATCCCCAAACTCTTAGTTTACACAGATTTATTACTCATCGTTTATCATTATTCCGAGCAGTACAAGGAGAACGGAAAGATGATCGAATATGCACCCTTCGTTACAGATAAGATGAGTAAGTTCACGAAAGTAACTCTCGAATATCATCCTCGAGGTGAAAACAGACACGCCCATTCCTTGGCATATCTGGCTAGGGTCTTGGGTACAGAAGTCTGATATCTCCAGATAAAAATCATTTCAACCCCCAGTATTGATCGCATATCTGTATGCATAATCAACACTGGGGGCGATAAAAGGGGAGACGACAATTGGCGAAAGTTTTTCTTAGCTTACCTCAGTATCGACAACAATTGCAACGGACCACTCCCAACAGATCTAAAAGAGCGCCGACAGCTGATCAATAACTCGAAGCGTTGCATTACTCAAAATGGTATGCTTTACCGCCTTTATGTTATAGGGCCTTACCTCAAGTACCTCTCTAAGTCAAAAGCAGACGAACTGCTCCGTGAATTACAAAAAGGAATTTGTGGCTCCCATACCGCAGGTAAATCATTAGCGAACAGAGCTATAATGCAAGGAGTATTCTGGCCTGGCATGCGCAAGCAAGCTAAAGAGTATTCCCACAGGTGTGATACCAGCAAGATACATGGACATATGATACGCACCCCTGCACTCGAACTCCATGCAAGTAAGGTTTACTAGCTATTCAAAAGATGGGAGCTAGACCTCGTCGGCGAATTCCCTAACTCTCCAGGTAATCATCGTCACCTACTCGTAACTGCCGATTACTTTACAAAATGGGTAGAAGCAATTCCGCTGTGTCAAACCAGAGAAGAAGAGGCCATCTCTTTTATCTGGAACCACATAATCACTTGGTTCGGGTTCCCCAGTCTAATTCGTATCAATAACGGGCCCCAATTTGTGGGAAATAAGGTCGTAACCTTCCTAAACCACCACAATATCATTCACTCACCATCCAATCTATACTACCCTCAAGGTAATGGCCAAGTCGAAATCATCAACAAAACCATTGTGGATAGACTCAAAAAATGGCTTTACTCACAGAAAAAAGGAAATTGGGTTTGCGAACTACTTCACGTCCTATGGGCGTATTGAACCACTCTCCGACAATCCATTGGGTGTACTCCATTCCTCCTTGCTTATGGCACTGAGGCTGTCATTCCTTCAGAATAACATCATCTAGTACGTGATCACGAGCTGACTGACGTGGAAAATGAGTTCAAATTGGCTTGTAACCTCAATATGATAGATGAGACCAGGGAATGCACCATCGCTAACCTAGGTCGATATCATCACATGCTCGCCAGATCGTATAATAGCCGAGTTAGGAGCCGTACTTTCCAAATCAAAGATCTCATCCTCAGAGAAATTCCTTAACATCGCCATGAACCTCACGCTGGAAAATTAGCCGACAATTGGGAGGGTCCATTCATTATCACAGGTCTCTCAGGCCTGGGGTCATACAATTTCTTGACAAAAGAGGGAGTCCCCATTTCAACTCCTTGGAACACTAGGCGACTGAAACGGTACTATCGTTAGGTGTCTTACTACTCCATTTCCATTATTCCTTTTTTTGTTTTTCAATTCCAAAAGTGAGATTCTAATCTCCATTCAATATAAATTCTGAACTTATCAATGAAAGTTTTTTTTGAATAATATCATTCTCTTCACGAACATTCGACCACATTCTATAGATTAAAGCATAGATAATACTTGCTTACAATTAATCTTATCCAAGTTAGATCAAGGATATCACTTGATTTGGCTTCTTTTACTACATCTCTGCGATTGTAGGAAGTGTAAAAACTTATTTCATTTCGAAGACTCTACCAAACAAGAGATAAGGAAAATGTAATACTAGTCTTCATCTTTTTCAACTTGTTTGGATTATTTCTACCGGCTGGATCAAGGATATCACTTGGTTTGGCTGACTCTATTACATCTCTGCAATTGTGGCAAGTGTAAAAACTTGTTTCATATCAAAGACTCTGCCAAACAAGAGATAAGGCAAAAGGTAATACTAGTCTTCATCTTTTTCAACTTGTTTGGATCATTTATACCAGCTGGATCAAGGATATCACTTGGTTCGGCTGACTCTATTACATCTTTGCGATTGTAGCAAGTATAAAAATTTGTTTCATATCAAAGACTTTTTTAGATCATTTCTACCGGCTGGATCAAGGATATCACTTGGTTTGGCTAACTCTATTATATCTCTGCGATTGTAGTAAGTGTAGAAACTTGTTTCATATCAATGACTCTACTAGGCATGGGATAAGGCAAAGGTCATACTACCTTTCATCTTTTTCAATATGTCTGCGACATTTTTATAGTTCAAATCAAGTTTCAACTTGGTTTAACTCAACCCATTTCTGTAATTAAAGCAAATGAAAAATAATTGTTTTATATCAAAGACCTCACCAGACACAAGATAAGGTAATGGTTATACTAGCTTTTATCTATTTCAATGCGTCTGCGACAGATACAATTTATTTTAAGGTCAAATTCATATTACAAGGGATTATTTTCTGTTGATGAAGAGTCGGCAGTGCTTCCCCCTACATCAAGAGGTCAAACTTTCAGTTCGTGGATCACAGCAGCTCAGTCCAATTCTATCAGTTCAGCAGTTCGAGGGCCCAGTTGGGTTTCCATGACACCCAGACAGTTCCCTCGATCTATCTTAGCCCCACAAATGCATCCCTTATCTGACAGAGTTTTGAATAAGGTATCTCGTTCTGACTCAAGTCTTTTAACTTCCTCTGTAAAATATGCAACAATCACCTTTAGCAGGTTCGAGCGTGATGCATCAGGTATGACCATTGTTGTAAATCTCACTCTCACCTTCTCGAGGCGTGACTCTAATCTAGCATAATCATTCTTATATTCAGTTATTTCCGCATCGACCTTAGCATGATAGATTACATTTTCTTCCAACTTTTTTATATACTTTGCTGATTCAGTAAGGTTCATGGCTTCTAAGTCTACTACCCTAGCAAAAAGTCTCTGAATTTTTGCGTTCAACTCTTCCCTAGCTGGAATATATTTTAATAATTCTTCTTTCCTTTTCACTAGCAATTCATTTCCTTTGATCTCCCCTTCCAAAAATTTCTCTCTAATAAGAACAGCATCCAACTTATGCTGGCATTCCCTCAAATTCGTATTTCCCTTCTGGACATGCCCTTGAATATGAGATATGTAACTCTCTAGCTCTCTAATTCGACCTGAGAGACTAACTACATCCCCACGAACTAAAGGAGTCTTAACCTCAGTTCTACTTCCCCTTAAATGCTCTCAAGCCTCGGCTTTCTTGGCATGCACAATGGTCTGCGCCAGTTCGGCCTTAAGTCGTGCAACCCTCTCGTTTAAATCGTTACACCATCGCTGCATTTCCCAGAATTCCATATCCTTGGCGGGTAGAGCTATTTGCTAATATTTAGCTGTGGTTTTCGAAGCCGATAAATTTTCTCGAGCTACCCTTAGCTCGTTGTCCTTTTCAACAATTTTTTATCCCATTCGCTCCAGCTCGTCCCTATATATTTTTAGATCAGATCAAAATTGTTCCTCCGATTGTTCTAACGCCTGAATACGGTATTGAGCTGTGTCGGCCTGCTTACCCTTCACAGCCAATGAGTCAACTCGACTTTGAAGCTTCACGGTGCATTCTGTTACCCCTGCTAGCTCTTTTAATCCCTTATTTATTTCAGCGTCTTTCTCTTCGACCTGAAGAGTCAGGTTGGAAACGGCCTTGGTCAACACCACAAGTCTAAAATGTGCCTTTACGTATTGATCTTCTCTATTCTCGTTCGCCTCCTTCATCCAATAGAACTACTTTGCAAATTCCTGATTACACATTAGTATGTCATCCTCACGTGAACGAGATGAATCTAATTCCACCTGGGAAATATAACAATTTTTAGTATAGTTCGATTCAAGAAAGCCTTTGAATATATACATGCTACATTTCTAAAGAGACTATGTGATTTCTAAACATCTGCTCCCAAATACTTTTAGACTAAAGTTTGGAGTTCATTCTGCGATGAACGCTTCATGAGTCTTCATTCGGCGTACAAGGTACATACATTCGATATGCTACTCTATACTAATAGCATTGGATTTTTACCATGCATCTATATCCTATTTACTTGATAACTTAATGCTGGTATAACATACAAGTCGAAAGACCTATTCCGATCTAACCTACAGCCCCGCTTGTGCGAACAGCAAGGCTTTAGAGGTCTCTCTTTCCCTGGCAAGTCCAGACTCTAGATCAATTATTCTGAGACTCATCTCTATAGCTGACTACAAAAAGGTTTATAAAACAAAGTCAATTAACATAATTTTTTTCCCCACACAAAGTTCAAACAGCTTACAAATATTTATACAAACACACGTGTCTACCCTACCTTCTCACTACTACATTCTAGGAGCTCAACATCATCCCCTTGATTGTCGAACACTGTCTTGCGGGAAACACCATCCAGACCATCTACGATCCCCACCTCTTCTGCTTCCTCCTCATCTTCCACCTCAACACAGGCGTCTTCCTTAATAGCATCCACCTCTTCCTCAGAATAGCCTTTCAGCATCAAATGACGCTCTAGTCTGTTACACTCCTCAACCATCTCACTAAGGTTAGCCTTTGACTCCACCTACAGCAGATCAATCGCCACGGCATGTGAAGCCTTCAGCTACCTGACTTCCTTCAAAACGTCAGCCCTAGATCGAGTTAATTCTTTTTCCAACTCGACATTTGCCTTCATCAACCCGAGGGTTCGACCCTCCTCCTCTTATCTTTCACGACCTCACCACTTCCAATGGTACTAAAGGCTGACAGAGCCTTTAACATCCGTTCCTTCGGATATTTTAGAGCTACTTATCTCGGCATGACAGGATTCGGCTGAGCCAAACTACCAGTTCAAAAAGTCTTGGAAAAATTAGTTCGAGCCTCCCCACCACTTATTTGCCTTCTCCCCTCATCAACACCCGCCATCGGCCTGGTAGACTAAGCCTTTCAAACATTATTCAACCTACTATCAACCCTCTTCTTTCTACTCAGGCAGAGTCCCTTCAACACAAGTCAGAATTCAGTCTCCACCTCTACAACTTTGTCCAACAGAGATTCCTTCCTCTCTACTTTAGACATTACACCCGTAATAACAACATTTTTATCAACAACTATAGTTGTCAGCGAAACGTAACAATAATTATATCTATGCATATCTATAATTACTTTGCTTTACAGTTCTAAACTGAAGGTACAAAGGTTCTACATCATCTCTTTAAAGACAATTACCCTTCACCAATATGATGTCATTCTAGGTTCGACCTGCTGAATTCTGATTGAAAAAGCGACAATGAGTTGCGCTCGCACAAAAATATGACCCCCCACTGGCCTAAAAATTCTTCAGCCCAAAAAACTATAAAATGTCCTCAAGGGTTATCCTCAGTGATGGACCAGACTCATGAGTAGTCAATGACACCTTTTCATAGGATTATTGATATCACATAGTAGTTTATTTGCTTGATTGTCAGTAGTAGATTTGATTTGTTAGTACTTTATCCATATTATATTCAGAAAATAGTCTTTGGTTTAGTTTAATAAGTACTATGAGATATATTCAGTATCATCATCTATAAGATATTTATTTTTTGGTTATAATATATATATATATATATATATATATATATATATATATATATAGAGATATATTTATTCGAATTTTTGCTTGGCATAGTAGTTAATTATATTGTATGATAGTTAATTTACTATATGCAGGTTGCCCATATGAATCTTTTCATTCATCGAGCATTTTTTGATAATCAGATGAGTAGTAACAACTGTCTAGTAGATAGTGGTACCACACACTCGATTATATGAGATAAAAAAAGTATTTCTCGTCTTTGACTGCATGTATCAACGATGTCATTATTATTACTGGCTCGGCCAGCATGATAGAAGGCACTAATTGTGCCACATTACAACTACCTGATGATACAATACTAAGTATCTAGTATGTTATATACGCGAGTAATTCTACCAAGAATTTGCTCAACTATCAGGATATCCATGACAATGGCTATAAAGTAGAAACTTGGAAATAAGGACAAAACTAGGTTTTGTGTATCACCTCAACCACTCCCCAAGGTCAGAAAATAGTAATAGAACGGTATCCAATACACCCCCCAGGGCTATATTCTACGGACATTCGATGTGTCGAGACCTTCACAATCACATCAAAATAATATTTACAAGAGAAAACACTCAAACTATGGCACGATCGTCTGGGATAACCAAGTTCAAGGATGATGAAGAAGATTACCGACAGTAGCTCTGGACATTCTTTGAAAGGAGAAATTTTTTGCGTACTGCGAGACTGTCCTTGGAGCACCTATTCTTAGGGTAATGTTGATTATCTGACCTAGCATGACCAAAGTGGGGTCAGTGTCTCTAACGTTTCTCCAATGGATCAATGGAGATATATGTGGACTTATCCATTCACATTGTAGCCCTTTTTGGTATTTTATGGTCATTATTGACGCATTTTGAGATGGTCATATGTTGCTTATTGTCTACTTGGAACATAGTGTTTACAAAACTTTTTATACAGATTATTCGATTAAGGGCTCATTTCCCAGAATACCTTATCAATTCAATCAATTTGACGGTGCATGCGAGTTTACCTCCCGCGCATCAATTATTATTATATCGCTAATGGGATAGATGTGGAACATCTGGTACCCCATGTCAATAGCCAAAATTGGATGACGAAGAATCTAATTAAGCGATTGCAGACAATCGCAAGGCCACTGATATTCATATCACAGCTTCCAACCACTTCTTGGGGTCATGCAATATTGCATACTGGAGCATTAATTAGAGCTTGTCCGAGTACGAATCACCAGCTATCCCCAAAGCAACAAGTCACTGGGTTGGAACCCAATGTCACCCATTTGCACGCCTTCACATGTGTTATGTAGGTGCCGATAGCACATTTAAAACGCATAAAAATGGGGTCCCAATGCCATCTTGGTATCTACGTGGGTTATGATTCACCATCTATCATCCGATATTTAAAGCTAACTACAGGCAACGTCTAAGATTCGTAGACTTTTATTTTGACAAAACAATTTTCACGGTATTAGGGGTGAGATAAGATATATATATTATTGTGGCAGCTTTTAAGTTAACTTGAGAAACATCATAGTTATCTCATCTGGAACTCGTTACTAAATAGAGTAACCCAAAGTCCAACGGATATTTCACATACAACAGGTTATAAATAAAATGTTGGATCCATTCAACAACACTACTTAAGTGTCACAGGGGAATGTGCCTGCAAGTAATACATGGTTAAAGGTTTCGAAAGGACTACTATGCTTCCCGCAAATAAATTAAAGGTTGGAGGTCCCCGTGGACATCCTCCTAAGGATAAAGAACTGACTTCGAGGAAGTGGTAGAAATTGGGACCATAAATGACTAATGGTGTAGTCGGCTCATCTACGATGGAACCACCCATTGCTAGGGCTTTTGCAACTACGTAACCAGTTGGTACATTACAAGATATGCCCGGTGTGGTACATAGCTATGATAACAGAGAGATCTCGATCAATTATGTCCATAATGGTACAACTTGGGACCGTTCTAAAGTTGTTGTCGACAACGTAATCATAATTTTTATAGTACTCGTCATCGAGGATGACGATCTAGAACCCCTTACAGTTGACGAGTGCCATAACCGTAAAGATAGGCAAAAATGGGAATCTGCGATCTAAGCTGATCTTAGCTCGCTTGCAAAACACGAAGTATTTAGACCTATCATATATAGGCATGATGCCATAGAGCCTATCAGTTATAAATTGGCATTCATATGAAATCGTGATGAATACGGAGAGGTAGTAAGATATAAGGCAAGACTAGTTGTACAGAGGTTTTCACAAAGACCTGACATCGATTATGATGAAACTTACTCTCTGGTCATAGATATTATAACGTTCTGTTACCTGATCTATCAGTCAGTTGTCGAGGATAATCTAGACATGCATCTTTTGAATATAGTTACTACATATTTATATGGGAAACTAGATACGAATATCTAAATAAAGCTACCCGAGAGGTATAAGCTTTTAAAAGTAATAAAGCCCGACACACGGGGTTGCGTACAAAATACGGTTGGAAAAGTCAAAATACGGTTTGAAGAAATCAGGCCTAATGTGCCATACTAGGATGACTAAATTTTTGGAGGCCAAGGGGTCATAAATAATCCTATATGCCTGTGCGTTTTCATTAAGAAGATAGAAACTAGGTTTTTTATCATTGTAGTGTAGAACGATGATCTGAATATCATTAGAACTTCAGGGGAGATAACGAGTTTCGCCAAATATCTTAAGATGGAATTGGAAATGAAAAACCTTTGGAAAACTAAGTACTGTCACGATTTATTGATCGAACACCATGGTAGTTGCATACTAGTCCACCAGGCGACATATACCAAATGGATCCTCAAATAATTCAGTTTGGATATAGCATACAGTGCTAAGACGCATATTGTAATGGCTAAATTTTGTAAGCTCAAAATGATTAGGAATTAACTATTACACAAATGAACTTGTAACAATATTCTAATGGAAAGTAAGAAATGGAAACATGTGTTTTTAGCGTGGAAAACCTCTGAATTGGTAAAAAACCACAAACTCATATGGAGGATTTTTGTAAAAGAATCTTTATTGCATGAAGCAGATATCTTTATTACAAGTGATCTC
This sequence comes from Kingdonia uniflora, assembly GCA_014058105.1. Lineage (NCBI taxonomy): Eukaryota > Viridiplantae > Streptophyta > Magnoliopsida > Ranunculales > Circaeasteraceae > Kingdonia > Kingdonia uniflora. The sequence continues at coordinate 172,873 of JACGCM010002435.1, read as the reverse complement.
TTAATATAGAAATAATTTTGATCTCGTAAATAAGAAGTTTGTGTAATTTTTCTGGTCCCTGTCTCTTCTGGAACTTTTCTTCTATATAGGCTTTTCCCATAACTCTATATCGTGCTAGAACACGTTTTCCGAATAATGTGGTTAATGGTGGTTGACTGAATAACTAACGAGTTCATGGGAGACAGGTGTCTTTGACTGGATAACATTTTTCAAGTTTAGCTCGATCCACTTTAATATTTTTTGGGTTTAGCTCGATCCACTTTCTTGAGTAGTTCGTGGGCTGGTTGGAATGTTGACTGGAGTATTAAGTGTTAAAAATGCATGAGCCTGAGATGGAGGTAAATCGAGCTTCGTGAGCACGATTTTGAGTGAGATCGAGGGATAAGTCCCTACAATCGCCCTCTCATAACCGAAGTTACGAGTGGCTTTGACTGAGAAAGAATGTGCTAAAAATTTGAAATTCGAAATGGAATAATGATGGTGCTTGACTGGATAGAAGTTACGTGATATTGGTATGTGATGGGTATTAAATGATGATACGGATGTGGATGCATCTGACGGTTGGGTTTGAATAGTCGCGTCTGTAATGAATGATGACGCTTGAGAAAATGTACCTACACAATAAATGTAGGGTTATATAAATAGTACTTGTAGCAATTCTTTGAAACAGTTCTTGCTTCCGTAACTTTATCTGAGATGGTGAAAACTTGGAGGATGGTTCTTGAAGAGAGGATTGCGTTTGAAATTCAGAGGTTGAAGCTGAAATACTTTGGTGACTATTCCTTGGAAATGTCAATAGCCGCTCCTATTCCTCCGACGTACCAAGGCTAGTGGGAAAAGGAAGCGGCTTAAGCTGAGGAAGATTTCTACTATAAGTGGAGATTTCATGTCTTCATCTTGACAGGCGAGGAACGGCGGGTCTGTCTCCGCACTCTTACAAAATATAGGCTTAGGGCTTCATATGCAGGGATAGGTATATCTGCAGGGCAGATATGCTGATTTCTTGTGACACCATGGATTTTAAGGTTGGGCCCTCTTCATCTCTACCAACTCTTCGGTGGTGGTAGTTATAAGAGAGGCGGTGATGGTAGCGGAAGAGGAAGATTAGAAGTGGGAGTCTACTGATGAATTTCAATCGAATTTTGGCACTCATAAGACCTTCATCTTGCTTTGTGGGGGCCAACACTGAGTTTACTGGTTGCATAGTTTCAATTTAAAGTATGACTGGACTCTCCCGAGGGTTTGAACCTCCTTCTCTTATCTTTCGTGACCTCACCACTTCTAGTGGTACCAAAGGCCGGTAGAGCCTTTAGCATCTGTTTCATCAGATATTTTTGAACTATTTTTCTCAACTTGACAGGATTTGGCTGAGCTAAACTTCTAGTTTCAGGAGTCTTGGAAAAATTTATTCGAGCCTCCACGCCACTTACTTGCCTTTTACCTTCATCAACACCCGCCATCGACCTAGTAGACTGAGCTTTTCAAACCTTTTATGACCAACTTTCAACCCTTTTCTATCTACTCAGGCCGAGTCCCTCCAGCACAAGTTTGAGTTCAGTCTCCTCCTTCGCAACTTCATCCAACAGAGTTTTCTTCCTCTCCACTTTAGACTTTACACCTGCAATAACAACATTTTTACTATTAACTACAGTTGTCAGCGAAATGTAATAATAATTCTATCTATGCATGTCTATACTTACTTTGCTTTATAGTTCTAAACTGAAGGTCTAAAGGTTCGTCATCATCTCTTTGAAGACAATTACCCTTCACCCATATGATATTGTCATTCCAGGTTTGACCTGCTGAATTTAGATCGAAGAAGCAACGCCGAGTTGCGCTCGCACAGAAATATGACCCCCTACTAGCCTTAGAATTTTTCACCCCATAAAACTACAAAATGTCCTCAGGGGTTATCCTCTTCACTTTTCCATCTTTTCCCATTTTTCATTTAGATGGTCACACACGATTATAACCTCCCACATATTCTCGTTCAATTATACAAGGCATGCCCCAATTGCATTCATAATCCCCTTCGCTAAATTGGGGAGGGGAAAGCTCAACCCATACTCTAATTAAGATAGGTAACACAAAAACCCTCCGAGAGGTCACTTCGGACATCCCCACCCAAATATTCTAACGAGATCCATTCATCTTTACCCCTATCTCATTTTTCCACTTCCAAATCAGCCAACAAGTAAAAATACTCTTCCCCCACCGCTACCGTGTAATCCCTAAACTGCCTACCAGCAAACTCTACATAATTGCCCCACTTCCCTCCTATAGCCGCCTTGGCTTTACAAAACTCTTTAAAGGCATCAGAACAAGGAGGATATGATATCAATTGACCAGGGAAACTCGGGAATTGTTACAATCTGACTTCCCCTTCAGTATCAGACTCATTCGTCTGACCAGAGGTCGATACCTCATTAACAGACTAACTACCCATCTAAAAAATTACAGACACGTTTTCGACTCTACAAAGATGCCTCTCACGCTCGACCTACATACAAGTTGAGGTATTTATCATTCTTCTATCTATATATATATATATATTCAGCATATATCTCTGATCAGTCGTTTACGTATAATATATATCTTTAACATATATATATGTCAACATATATTGCATACATCTCTACTAACCTTCAGTATCCGAATGAGAATCGGCAGTTGCGTCAAGCCTTTCCCTCACAACGCTGCTGTATAGCCACCTACGAGATCCAGAATCGTTTGCCCTCTTCAGCCATTTATCACCTTCAGATAGCTCTTTATCAAATCCCCTGATCTTTCGTCTCTCTCTCTAAGTGCTCTCCAAATTTTTTGAAGTTGTTAAACGTTTGATTGGAAGCGAAGAAGCACTATTTATCCATTCTCTCTCAAGCAGCTGGCATTTATTGATCCTTGCACGAATTGTCCTCGATTCTAGAACCGAGGCATCCTTTCTAATCTCCATGTCAGACGTCTTGTACCTTTTCAATAAAACCACATTTCCATAATTATAACTCCCCTCATTTTTTAACATATTTTTTCTCCCTATTTCCATATCTTTACCTGACCTTCCCACACTTATGATGACTTACTCTGTACGATATCAGTATCCTATTTCCTTTTGCATATAAAACAAACCGAGAAGCTTCTGCATTTTCATATTTTTGTTTCTCTGTCCTTGCTTATCATACTTATATTGATTGACGTCATTTTTAAAACTGTGCAAAATTTTAAAATTATTCAAATTATTTGCTAAAATAGTCTCAAAACAGATTCGCACCTATAGAGGATACGATTGACTTATATCATTTCTGTTACATTCAAAAAAAATAAAATTATTTACGAGTAACTCTTTATGCAACATCTATCGCAGCCTTCGTAAACTGAAGAATGTCATCCCGTCACGTTATTCGTCGGCCCTCAGATCTTTAAATTCGATCTCAACTTCAGCAATCAAACCCACCAACCTTTCTCGTTCAACCGCATCCCTAGTCAATTCACAGAACCATACCTCATAAAAATAATGAGCATACTCCAGTTCTCCACTCCTGGCATCTAAACCTTCGAGCTCACAATCCTTCACCAGTAGCTCAGCATCATAATCAAACGAACCAATGATCCTTTCAAGTATTTCAGTAATTTTTATAGCCAATCGTCCTACCGCGGCATAACGAATCCTTTGAGATCGAGTCCGTACCATCCTAATCCATCCCCCATTTTTTACATATCATCCTACTCGTATTTCTACGTTTCTTACACACTTTCCCCTCAAATACATAATTTTTTACCTTATATCTCGTAATAGCAAAACCTAAAATCTTAAAATAAATTATTTGAACATATCCCCTCACCAGTACACATACTAGTTACTATACTCGACTTTACGCTACCACGAGTTGTATCTCTATGGACCTATAGCAGCTTGAATTTTTGTGATTACATATTTTCTATAATTTCTCTCCCTCACCTGTTAAAAACATAAATCATTTTTACATCAAAATAACATTGTCAGCATGTGCTCATCTCAGTTCGAGCAGCATTACAATATTGCATCATCACTTATAAGCAGTTATTTACCCCAATACTCAACACAATTCAGTTAGATTATGAAAATTTGTCTATATACAGTTTATTCAATAATCAACTTGTATTCATGTCGAAAACATTACATACGATTTACAGATAGCAAGTATTTCACCACATCGACCTCAGGAATACAATAGAATGTTATCCTTCCAGCACCAAACTTCAGGTAATTAACAAGTTTTCCCTGTTTGTTAAAAGTCACAGGTCATTCAGGCACGCCGAGGCATCATGTCATCCTGTTCTTCTTGATATAGTGATTTTTCACCCTGATGCAAAGAAGATATTGGACACAACAAAAATTTTTCCTCACATGAGTTTGGTCGAAGTCCAGTCAAACTTCAAATGGAAACTATACAAGAAGTAAACTCAGTGATGGCCCCCACAAAGAAAGATGATGGTCTTCTGATCGCCAAAACACGATGGAATTGCGTCAGTAGACTCTCACATCTAATTTACCTCCTTCACTGCCAACAACGCCTCTCCTATAACCACCACCACCGAAGAGTTGGTAGAGATGAAGAGGGCCCAGCCATAAAATCTATGGTGACATAAGAAATCAATATATATGCCATGTAAGAGTGCGGAGACAAGCCAACCGTTCCTCGCCTAACGAGGATATAAAATCTCCACATATAGTAGAAATCTTCCTTAGTTTCTAGCGCTTCCCCTTCCGATAAGCCTTGGTACGTCAGAGAAATAGGAGCGGGTATCGACATTTCCAAGGAATGGTCACCAAAGTATTTCAACTTCAACCTCTGTATTTCAGACGCAAATCCTCTCTTTAAGAACTATCCTCCGAGTTATCTTCATCTCAAAAAAATTACACAAACTTCTTATTTACGAGATCAAAAACATTTATATATTTAGAAATCACTTGTAATAAAGATATCCGCTTCAAGCATTAAAAATACTTTTACAAAAATCTTTCATACGAGGTCGTGGTTTTTTACCTATTCAGAGGTTTTCCACGCTAGAAATGCCTATTTCTATTTCTTAATTTCCATTAGAATATTGTTACAGGTTTATTGGCGTGATAGCTAATTCCTAATCATTTCGAGCTTACGGAATTTGGACATTACAATAGGCATTTTAGCACTGTATGTTGTATCCATACCAAATTATTTGAGGATCTGTTTGGTATATGTTGCCGGGTGGACTAATATGCCACTACCGTGGTGTTCGATCTAGAAATTGTGATAGTACTTAGTTTTCCAAAGGTTTTTCATTTCCAATTCCTTCTTAAGGTATTTGGCGATACACGTTATCTCCCACAGAGTTCTGATGATATTTAGATCATTGATCTACACTGCAATGATAGCAAATCCATTTTCATTCTTTTTAATGAATACACATGGGCATATAAGATTATTTGTGATGCCCTTGGCCTCCAAAGATTTAGTCAACCTAGTATGCCACATGAGCCCTGATTGCTTCAAACCGTATATTGACTTTTCTAGCCTTATTATGTACGCAACCCCGTGTGTTGGGCTTTTTTACTTTCAGAAGATTATACCTCTCAGGTATCTTTAAGCAGATATTCGTATCTAGTTTCCCATATAGATATGTGGTAACTATACCCATAAATTGCATGTTTAGATTATCCTTGACAACTGACAGACAAATCAGGTAACAAAGCGTTATAATATCCATGACTGGAGAGTAAGTTTCATCATAATCGATGTCAGGTCTTTGTAAAAGGTCCTGTACAACTAGTTTTGCCTTGTATCTTACTACTTCTCCGTATTCATCACGATTTCATATGAATGCCAATTTATAACTGATAGGCTCTATGGCATCATGCCTATATATGATAGGTCTAAATACTTCGTGTTTTGCAAGCGAGCTAAGATCAGCTTAGATCGCAGATTCCCATTTTTGCCCATCTTTACGGTTATGACACTCGTCAACTGTAAGGGGCTCTAGATCGTCATCCTCGATGACGAGTACTATAAAAATTATGATTACGTTGTCGACAACAACTTTAGAACGGTCCCAAGTTGTACCATTATGGACATAAATGATCGAGATCTCTCTGTTATCATAGCTATGTACCACACCGGGCATATCTTGTAATGTACCAACTGGTTACGTAGTTGCAAAAGCCCTAGCAATGGGTGGTTCCATCGTAGATGAGCCGACTACACCATTAGTCATTTATGGTACCAATTTCTACCTCTTGCTCCAAGGCAGTTCTTTGTCCTTAGGAGGATATCCATGGGGACCTCCAGCCTTTGATTCATTTGCAGGAGGCATGGTAGTCCTTTCAGAACCTTTAACCATGCAATACTTGCAGGTACATGCCCCTGTGACACTTTAGTAGTGTTGTTGAATGGATCCAACATTTTATTTGTGACCTGTTGTAAGTGAAATATTGGTTGGACTTTGGTGTCACTCTGCTTAGTAACGAGATCCAGATGAGATAACGATGGTGTTTCTCAAGTTAACTTAGAAACTTCCACAATATTATATGTCTTATCTCCCCCTAATACTGAGAAAATTGTTTTGTCAAAATAACAGTCTACGAATCTTTGATAATGCCTGTAATGGGATCCAAATATCGGATGATAGATGTTGAATCATAACCCACGTAGATACCTAGATGGTGTTGGGACCCTATTTTTATGCGTTGTAAATATGTTATCGGCACCTACAAGGCACATGTGAAGGTGTGCAAATGGGTGATATTGGGTTCCAACCAAGTGACTAGTTGCTTTGGGGAAAGCTTGTAATTCGCACTTGGTCGAACTCTAATTAATGCTCCAGTATGCAATATTGCATGACCCTAAGAAGTGGTTGGAAGCTGTGATATTAATATCTGTGGCCTAGTAATTATCTACAATCGCTTGATTAAATTCTTCGTCATACCATTTTGGGTATTGACATAGGGTACCGGATGCTCCACATCTATCCCATTAGCGATACAATAATAATTGAATACGCGGGAGGTAAACTCTCATACACCGTTAAATCGATTGATTTGATCAGGTATTCTGGGAAATGAGCCCATAATCAAATAATCTATACAAAATGTCTTGTAAACACTATGTTCCAAGTAGACAATATGGAACATAGGACTATCTCAAAGATGCGTCAATAATGATGATAAAATACCAAAAAGGGAAACAATGTGAATGGATAAGTCCATATATATCTCCAGGATCCGTTGGAGAAAGGCTGGAGACTCTGACCCCACTTTGGTCATGCTAGGTCAGATAATCAACTTACCCTAAGAATAGGTGCTGAAAGGGTAGTCTCGCAGTACACAAAATTTTTCTCCTTTCAAAGAATGTCATGAGCTACTGTCGATAATCTTCTTTATCATCCTAGAACTTGGATGTCCCAGACGATCGTGCCATAGTTTGAATGTTTTCTCTTGTAAAGATTATTTTGATGTGATTGTGTAGGTCTCGACATATCGAATGCCCGTAGAATATAGCCCTGGGGGGTGTATTGGACACTGTCCTATTTATATTTTCTGACCTTGGGGAGTAGTTGAGGTGATACATAAAACCTAGTTTTGTCATTCTTTCCTAGTTTTTACTTGATAGCCATTTTCATGGATATCCTGAAAGCTGAGCAAATTCCTCATGGAATTACTTGCATATAAAACAGACTGGATACTCAGTATTGTATCATCAGGTAGAAGTAATGTGGCACAATTAGTGTCTTCTATAATGTTGGCCGTGCCAGTGATAGTAATGACATCGTTGATACATGGGGTCAAAGACGAGAAATATTTTTTTATCTCATATGATTGAGTATGTGGTACCACTATCTATCAGACAGTTATCACTACTCTTCTGATTATTGAAAAATGCTCGATGAATGAAAAGATTCTTATGGGCAACCTGCATATAGTAAATTAGCTATCATACAATATAATTAACTACTATGCCAAGAAAAAATTCTAATATATATATTTATATAACAATTATAACCAAAAAATAAATATCTTATAGATGATGATACTGAATATATCTCATAGCACTTATTAAACTAAACCAACCACTATTTTCTGAATATAATATGGAAAAAGTACTAACAAATCAAATCTACTACTGACAATCAAGCAAAGAAACTACTATGTGATATCAATAATCCTACGAAAAGGTGTTATTGACAACTCATGAGTCTGGTCCATTACTACATAGTATCCTCGAAGAAATCCATTGTCGAAAATTTTATCGTTGTAGATTTGACATCAACAGTCATATGGTTGGTTTGAACACAAACATCCTTTATCATCATAAGTGACCTGCAGTTCTTTGCCTAGTGTCCAATCCCTTTTATAGTTGAAGCATGGAGAGCCTTTGTCTGGCTGCTTATTCTTCCCATCCCATTTCTTGCCAGCTCGTTTGTTCTCCTTTTCTCTTTGTAGGGAAAGGAAATTCTGATTCCTGCCCTTTCTCCCATTGTGACCTCCACGAGTCTGTCCACCGCCCCGTCCATGCTCCCGACCGCGATTGATGTTGCCCTAAGTTTTGACGATGTGTACCTCAAGTACCGGCTTGCTCCCAACTATCCTCATCTCATGATTTCTCATGAGGAGTTCGTCATTCTGTGAAGAGAGTAGCAGAGCCTGGATAAGAGCCGACTCCTTCTTAAATCCCTTTTGCCTATATTTCCCTTTGAGGCCAATGTAGGAGGTGTGGAAAGTGGATAAAGTCTTTACTATCATATCTTCATCAGTGACAGTCAAATTAAAAATCTTGGAACCTTAGCATGTTCCATTGGTGCCTTAATCTGGGAAGCAAAACTATTTTCTTTTCTCCAAAGCGCTCTTTCAAGTTGGCTAAGAGGTCACAGGGTTCAGTCTCAGTAAGGTATTTTATCTTCAGATCCCCTTAGATGTGGTGATAAAGTGTGACCAAGGCATTTGCCTTGTCAGTGGGAGTCTCTATATTCTCGTCAACTACTGTCTCTTAAAGTCCCAGAGCTTTAAGATACAATCTAGTATCCAAGCACCAATTGAGGTAGTTGGCTTCCAAAAGTTGTAGTACGTCAAAATCAACAATCATGAGTTTCATAGCAAACTAAAATACAACATGTAAATCTTGATTTAGTAGCAATTCAGTGATAAACATTCCCATGCATGTATGAATATCATAATAATTTTTAAAAAATGGGAAAGCAACTAATTCTCAATCAAGGTAATATGTGAGTTTAGTTCATATTCTAATATTCATGATATTTGTTAAATCACTAATTTCCCGAGTAAAAGAGATGATCTTAACATAAGAAATATGTTTCAATAGGTCTTAGCCAAGAAAACATATTCAAAACCACTTGTTGCTGTGGCCTTAACTAACTACCAAGAGTTTCCTAAACTTTATAGTTCTATAAGGTCTATATATTCTAGCCAAATAAACCATTTATAACGAATATGTATAGATATTAGATGCTTAGCAGATGAGTGGTTTTATCCCTGAACTCTGCTGGGTTCTAGATACATACTTAAACCTATCTTGGAACTAACGCTCTAGGAGTATATCAGGGTACTATAATAACCTATATACTTCTAGATGTTATTAGGTAACTTCTAATTACACCGAGATACGAAAAACTCGCTCTTAAAAGCCATACTCTTAGAAACTGGACTAGGTCAATCAGTGATTGAGTGCTCAATGATATCCTGGATATTAAAGTGTATTTAGAAATGACTTTATGTCGTATATGAATTAGTAAATATTTCATTTTATCTCTAACTTTCAGCAATAATAAACAGTATCTAGGGGCATACAGCGCTTTAAAACTTTACTAGCTCTCGTAAGAAACTAGGTAAATTAAAACGTTATTTTATCTTTAATATAAAATGTAATAAAATAAAAACTATAATATGCTTAACCCTATCTAATTATTTTTCCAAAAAATAAAAAAATAGGGTCCTCCTAGAGGTCCAAGCAGGATTAGAAAATAAAAAGCAAAAAAATTATATATATATTTTTTAGGCTCTGTCATGGTTTGAATCAGTCAGAGTTTAGTTTAGAACCAAAAAATCGGTCTGAACGAAATTTAGACCTGGTCTAATAGAGTCAGACTGGCTCAGACTGAGTCTGACCCTGTTAGGCTTAGTTGGACAGGGTTATGGGTCGGGTTTGATCTAGATTGGGTCTAGACTGGGTGACGTGCCATCGTGTTTATGAGATACATGCCACGTCTATGATCAATACATGTGGTAGCACGTGTATGAGATACGTGGTCGGACACGTCATCATGACACGTGACAGTACCATGTAAGTGTGTAGGATCCTCAGTGTCAGACAATATGACATGTGATAGTGCCACGTCATCGATGACACGTGGTAGTACCACATTATTAGGTGTGACCTCTGGTGCCATGTCTTCAGTGCTCTGTGGCATACAATGTCAGCTGCTGTAGGATCCTCAATACCACGTCAGCCAGCTACGGGTAATGATAGATCTGTACGTGAGACCCACTGTACCACGTTATAAGTATTACGTAGCATACCATGGCAATAGTTGTGAGACCTTCGATGCAATATTTTCCTGCTACATGGTATGCCAGGGTAATAGCTGTGGGACCCTCCCTGCCATGTCGGCTTGTGAGGTCAGCCACGTCAGTACGTGTGAGACCCATTAGCTTAGCCTGTCCTAGAGTAACACGTCAGCATTATGGGTGCCACCATACTCTAATGATGTTATTAACCCTAGGGGATAGCATCAACCTTAGGTCAGCTGCCGTAAAAAAATTAAAAAATTGACAAATTCATCGTGATTTTTTGTGGTTTTCGTGGCCAATTTTTCGATAATCCATTCACTTCTAGGATGCGTACGATATACTGTTATGATCATTGGAATGAAGGTTATGCAACAAAAGTACATTCGCATTCTAATGATGTCGAAAAATAACAGTGAAATACCTTTTAATTTGTAAAAGGGTAAAAAATAGGTATAATCTATAAAAATTTTTGCTAGAAAAGCCCAATTTTTCCCTAATCAGATCTAAACAAGCACATACGAATAAATTTAATCATTACTATATGCATAAATTGCTAGAATTAAAAGGAAAAATAGTTGTACCTCTTCGCGACACAATTAATCCTTAATAGAGAGAGTGTGACATATATCTAATAATCCAAATAGCTCCTCGTAGAGTAGATGCTGATAACGTGTTGAGAACCAAAATAAACTGCGCTCTATCTAACCATGCACTTACATAAACACAGATATTAAGAGAAGATAGGCTTTAATTAGAACTTAGATTACGGAAACACATCCCTTATATGGTTATAAATAGAAGCCTCTAAAACTCTCTGGGTTAGGAGTCGGTGCGCCACCCCAAACCCAGTTCGGGTTGGGCCCTAACTGAATGGTTCCTAATGATTTCTTCCTTTTTACTTCATTTAATATTAAGGATTTTTTATCTATTGCTTCTTCAACCCTAGGGAACTCATGATTCTCACACTCCATAAGAGGAATATGAGATCTTTAGTACTACTACATATGACTAATAAATAGGGAAGTTTTGTCTCTCCATAATTGAGGTGCTTTCAAGTAAATGTTATGGGGGCAAAAAAATTCATTGACAAACTGCTACTATGCCTTTTAAAAGTAGAGTACGTGAACTTTAATAATACATGCCATGCTAACTTCAGAAAAATACATCTGGCTCAAGAGAACATCCACAAAATAATGACCACTGCCATCAAAGGGTGGATAAGTAAAAATGTATAAATACAAACACTTTTGGATAGTAATTTACGACTTGGCGCATGTGCCATACTTTGAATGAAAATTACGACTTTAATTAGAAGTTACAATTTTGGAACCCCCGTCGTTTTAAATTTTTTTCCTCTTCTTTATGTGTTAAAACATAAGACTGTTTAAGGAGTTATAAAACTATTCTAATTAAGAGGCTTGATCAAGTCGCCTTATTTGATTAGCAATATGCAACATTAATCCTTCTCCCCCAAAAACAAACTCTATTAATTCCCCGCTCAAATTAAAAGAAGAGAGAACCAATATACTATACAAATCCAAAATTAGGATCCAATCAAGTTAGTATTCCTTAATTTTCTCTGAGGAAAAGTAGAAATCCAACTTCCCAATCTATGTATGTCTCTACGAATTTGTCTCTCACATAAAATTCAATAATTCCCTTTCAAATTAAACACTAAACCCTAACCCTGTGCAAATCTATCTATATCCGACAATTCTGGCACAATCTGATCAGCTAAGGGCTTCTCCAAATATTTATAATCTCAATTGCATCTTAATTACCTCACTCTTTATATCTTTATACATCTCACGTCTCTTCCCCTCTCTACTTTCTGATAGAGAAGAAGATAGAATCACTTCCAATTTTAAAGGTTTTTGTTACAAAAAGGTATCAACTTGGAAGAGTATATAATTTCTTCTCCTAATATTTTCTCACATAAGTTACATTAGGTAAAAATTTATAGGTTTCCTTTGATCTTTTCCCCATTGTAGCTCTAGGTTTCTGATTAAATTGGTAAGGGCGAGAATTATAAGGAATTATTGAAACCTGGAAAGAGGTATGTATTTTTATGCTTAAGGTTTTTCTTTTTTGTTTGTTAATTTCCTCTTAATTTAACATCTTACAGTATACTAGATTAAGAACATTTGACTAGATTTATTTTGTAATTTTATGTTTATTGGATTTTTCTAATGTCATTGATCTTGTATAAATTATAATAGCAATTTAAGATACCTTTAGGTTTCAATGGAGTCTTGATGAGGTTTGATTAATATTTTTTGGAACACTTTTATTTATTATCTTTAAAATGATTTATACGTACCTCGTCAGTATAAAAAAAATATAGGAAAAAGCAATTGGATATGCCTTAATATTGTAATGGTGGTTTGTTAGGGCTTTATGAAGTGTAAAATATTTTGTAGTGATCTAGCCTTTCATGTGTAATTCGAGGATGTTCATAAATTTATAGTACATCTAATACTAGAGGTGGCAAACGGGCCGGGTTTGGGTTACACGGGTCAGGTCAGAATGGGTTCGCGGGTCAGATAGGCAAACCCTAACCCGACCTGTTTAACTAAACGGGTCAGATAATCAAACCAAAACCCAACCCTGATTTAAACGGGTCAACCCGACCCGGCCCGTTTAATTAAACGGGTCGGGTTTGGGTCAACCTGTTTAACCCAAACATCATAACAAAATAGTATAAAACAGAATTATTAGTTTCCAAAGCATTACAGTTCAGTTACTTCAGCAAAACAGTTCCAGATCTCATAACATTACTGTGCAGCATTATCATTATCATCACATAATACATATCATTATCATCAGCAAAACAGTTCCAGGACACATATCATTACAGCTGCTTCAGCAAAACAGTTCCAGTTCAAAAATAGTTAGAGATTGCAAAACAGTTCTAGATTACATAATCTTCACTCCTCACTTGGTCTTCCTCACTCGCTTCATCGCTACTCTCGCCCATAGCCTTGGCATTCTTTATGCATTGTCGTACCCTTAACCTCCTTACCTGTATACAATAATCATTTTCAGAAACATTTAACACAAGTTAGTTAAAAGGCCTAAATAATCTATACATGCCCTGGAAGGCAATCTCTAAAATTACTGAATTCCAAAAAACTATGTTTTCTCTAATCCTTAGAGGGTAATTGAAACAAATAATATCAAATATGGTGACAAACTAAATTTTAGATACTACCAATTGTGCAAAAATAATACTTTAAAGGACAGGAAAGACGGACTTACCCAAGAATGGCTGAGAATGTTAGAACCAATGGCCTAAGCTGCAACCAATAACCAACAGGAATCGCCCCACGAAGCTCCACCACCGGAAGTGTAGCAAGCACGAAAACAACCCCTTCCTCTGGCCAACCAAACCCTCGAAGCGCATTCGCAACTCTTAAACCAAACCCAGATGCTCTAATTAAATCAACAGCAACACCAACACCAACAACAAAACTCTATGTAATACAGATGTCCAAACCAAAACCCAACACAAACTAGAATCAGCAGTAACAGCAACACAAACTAGAATCAACAAAAGCTGCTGAGAAAACAAGGGATACTGATGTCCAAACCAAAACCCACAAAACAAATCTAATGTGACTCCCTTTCTCAATCTCAATCAAATAGAAAAACTCTCTTTCATCAACCCCATTATCAAGAACATCATTTGAACCTCAAAAAGCTCTGTGAAATCCGAACTGCTGGAAAAGGTTTGGGGTGATCAAATTGGGGTTTATGAGAAGAGGAGTGAAGTTTGGTTGAAACCCTGAAATAGGGTTTTAGAGGGGACAAAGTTAGAGGTACAGATGCGGTAATGGCCACCATTGTTGGAGATTATTTTGGTGAGGGTAGTCTAAGACTGAGTGAGGAGTGAAGATTAAAGACTAGAAGAGTGATTATTCGATTCGTGGAGGAGCTGTGGAGGAGAGGAGGCACTGTTGTGGAGTAAATGAAGTTGTTTGACCTTGTTTAGTTTTTATATCTAAACCTAAATTGGTAAAAGACCTGTAAGGGTAGTTAAATATATACAATTACAATTAAACCTCAAACAGTTAAACGGGTCATGGGTCGACCCGAACTGCTTAGGGTAAACCCTAACCTGACCTCTTTATTAAACGGATTAGGCGGGTTCAGTTCAAATGACCCGCGACCCATTAAAACAAAACCAAAACCCTTTTAAAACCGGGTTGGGTCGGGTCGGGTTGGTGGATTGCGGGTCACTTTGCCAGCTCTATCTATACTAAAGATCTAAGTAGGTGCGACATTATAAACTGATTTAGTAACGGGAATCACATCAATGAAAGAATACCCAAGAATATAAATTTCCATTGGTTTTATGATGAATATTACCAGTACTTCATCAGTTTGTTATAGTTGGAGTACTTGTGTTTAAAAACTGTAAATGGAGATTACTGCTTCTATATCCTACCTACATCCATTCATAAAATGTGGAGTTTCCAAATTGGGTATTTTCCAAAGATTTCATTAAAGTAACAACTGGGAAACGAGCCCATCCCTAATAATCCATCTTAATGGAACATGGAAATGCAATAATGAAACATATGAAATATAGGGGCTATCAGGAAACAACACTTAAAGGGGTGTTATCCCTTAGAAGGCGATACCACAGGAAAATTATGCAATTACATTGACATCAAGCACTGGCCTACAGGAGATTCTTTTTAATCTTTTGGCCTTTGATCTTGTGATCTGATTAGGTTTTCCTGGATATTTCAAATTGTAAAACTTTTTTGAATCTCGAGTGATTAATGTTTCTAGTTAACTCTTCTGGGTTGTGTTCCCAATATTTTGTGACAGTTTATTCCTTCCTTTGTGAGGAACTCGTAAAATAGATTGTTTGTCAATTGAGGAAGTAGTAAGCCTTATGATCTTACATCCTTCTATGGACTAAGCAGAAGACTTTTATTTGAGAGCTTAAAGTGATCTTATAAACAAAAATCTCATTCAGCAAGGAAGAAGAAATGAACATAATAAAATAATCAAGGGTCTCAGATGTCTGACATAATTCATATACCAGGTTTCAATCCAATAAGAACTAATATAAATCTTGGTCTTGCCACAAACATAATTTTGTAGAAAGGTGCTTGATCAGGTGTGCTAATTGAGAAAGGCTATAATTGGCTGATTAACCGTGCCTGGAAACTGCTCCTGTATAAAATGAGATCCTTCGAGAAAATATGTGGTCTCCATATCAAGAACCTAATCTCTCACCATCTCATTTAAAAAATAGGCCAACCACAGGATTTTCAAAGCATAATCCTTCTTACTCATAATCACAAATGCAAGAACTTTAACCTTCAGTTCTTCTTCACCATCATAACCTTCCAACAATGCCCTGATTGAATTTCACAAGTTATTAGTACATGTGAGTCAATTTTTTTTATTACTTTCAAGATACTTCAAAAATTACTCTTTACCTATAAGGAACTTGCAATGGGGTGCCAAATCAATGGGGTACGGAATCTAGATTTTTCATACAGCCTTGCATAGTTTGTGAGATCTTCCTCTAAAAACTAGTAGGGTAAAGGAGTTGAAGGGCCTACTAAGTTCATTATCACCTAATCTTCTCTAGCTATTGGAATTTCACTTCCTGAAAAAAGAATGTAGATGTTTTGCACGATCGTCTTAACATCCAAATGACCAAAATCTATTTTTGCACGTCCAGGCTCCTATACAAGATTTACGCCATAAAGAAAACATCATAACCGATATTTAGATAAAGGGCAACAAATAATGAGTATGATTTTAGATTACATTACCGTAAATCTGAATATGTAGAAACCATCTGGGAGGATTTCACAATGTAATGACTGAGCACCAGCAAGCATGAAAGACAAACCAAGCGAAACAACTCCTATTACCCTTTCTGGATAAAGGAGGGCAAAATGGTAAGCAGGCCGTACTCCAATTCTTTTGCAACAAGAAACACCTGCACAAATTACAGATCATATCATAGGGATTACATATTACAAAAACAAGGATTCACAAAACTAGCAAATAAAATATTAACTTCAAAACCTAAAATTTAAAGAAACTAATAATGCTTAGTTATGTGGTTTTTAGTATTGACTTCCAAACCTTTCTGTGTTCTTTTATCTTTGATGGCTTCTTCAAAGTGATTATTGTAGGGGGCCTACCCCTCGATCTTACATAAATCGAACTGTCTCCAGTTCGAACTACCTCCATGTCAGACTCACGGTTTCTCTACATGACTTTTCCAGTCAACATTCCCACATACTCTACGAAGTGATACAAAATGTGGGTCGAGCTCAAACCGATAGACCTGAATAAGTCAAAGCCACCTGTCCCTCTCGAGTTTAACAATTACTCAGTGAACCTCCACTAACTACATTATTCGGAGAACGTGTTTTAGTGCGATAAAAGAATTACGAAAAGGGCTTATATAAAGAAAAGGTTTCATAAGAGACAAGGACCACTAAATTACATGAGAAATCACCAGGAAAACTCTATTTTCTAGATTCTCAACTTTCCATTCATTTGGGGAGAGAGGTTCAGTCTGAGATCAGCTAAGGCCACCGATGTTCCATACGTCAAGAGTAAAAACAGAGATCTCAGCCTCGAGTTCCACAACGAGATCGCTTAAGTGAAAGTACCGGTACTCATAATTCGCAACCTCCTCGTCAAGCCACTCAACCGACCCGTCACTATGTCATACAAGAGCATATAGACCAGGGTATTAAGGAGTTGATCGAAGCATAATTTCTAGGCACTACCGACGACCTTAGCAAGTTACAAGGAAGTCAAATTTCCAAAGAACTATTCGATATGGATATTCCGAAAAGTTTCCATACTCTAAAAATTCATAAATAGAAGGGTACCGATCTGAAGGAGCACATTCAACAATACCGTGATTCATTGGGGTTGTGCTCCAATCTCAACCACATTCTCGGCCGTTTGTTCACCACAGGTCTGTAGGAGGAACTGTTCTGATGGCTGAAGACTCCATATAAACGTTTGACCAGCTGCAGAAAATTTTTATCAAGACGTATGATCACAACAGAGACAAAGAAAGAAATATAAATTCTCTTATCAGTCTCAAATAGTCGCATGGAGAGAAGCTCGAGGCATTTACATAGAAGTTCTTGGAGCTCGGACGTAAAGTTGACAATCTCAATTAGAAAATAGCTATTACTGCTTTCACCAACGCAGTCGAACTTAACTGCAAAGCCAAAGAGAATCTCTTCCTCAACAAACCTACAACCTTGGAGGATATGATCACCAATGTCAATAGTTACATCGACCTACAAATGATGATGTCTGAAAGACATAAATCTACTAAATCAATCCTAGCCACGAACGGTCCATCTATCGATCGTAACACTGAACTAAAGGAGGACCAGAGTGACCAAAAGCGCGCCAAGAGAAACACCGGCAATCCTCAGAAAGGTGGATCACAAGTTAAACCAATCCTCCTAAAGATGAATGCTCGAATCTCTGTAATTTTACCAATCCTCACAAAGGATAAGCTCTACAGTCTCTCCCAACCATTAGAACCAATCGAGAGCCGACCATACTGCATGAATCAAAAGGTAAACACTACAAGAAAGAGTACATATAATAACATTTAAATTAAAACATTTATATCAAATCCCATAATAGTCAACGTATTATAACGTTCCCAAAATAAATGCTATGATAGGTGGTACTCGATTCTTGAAATTGAATTTATCGTGCATGTTCTCTTTTAGCAGCATTGGTCATATGCGATTACTTCTACGAAGAAAATCCTAAAATTGATTTCCCTAGAAACTGAAAAAGTCTCGAGACTCTCAACTCCGTCAACTTCACAAGCCCACTTTCGAATCTCCCTAACCCTATTTTTCTTCACTCTCCCTAATTATGTATTTTTTTTTTCTTTCTCTCTTAATGTAAACATAGTTTAAAACATGAATACCATGAATGTTCCAAGTGCTTCAATTACTGTAAAGGAAACATCGAAAGAGAATCCTCAATCATTTGGCAATATTTTCCATTTAGAAGGTATTTTTGTGTTATTTAATTGTAGTTTTGATCTCATGGGATGGGTTATTTAGATTAGGGATTTGAGTTCATCGATTATAAAAAATAGAATGCAATACCAGTTAGCTTGAATTGGGGATTAATATACAATGGCTTGATTTGGGTTGATTTATTTTAGAATAAATTGCAAAATTAATTTCCCAGGAGTTAAAGATGATTTATGATGAAATATATTATACCGTATGAAGCATAACTGTTGTTATTAGTTACTATCAATATTCTGGTATGTGCTTAACAGTTGCTGTAACTTATTATTTTGGCTTTAATTATTTGTGGTACATCACATGTATCTAACTTATAATAAATTTGTCCCTATAAAGTAAATTATCAGAATTTCTTGGTGTCATATTCGATTTTTGAGCTTTCTTCAATATTCATAAGCTTGATTTATGAGCCTAAGTACGTTCTAAAGATCACCACTACAACCATGATTTACTTTTTTTTCTTAATGCATTATCTCTCTGGGACTTTTTGAAAAGTGATGAACATGTACTTTGATTATGTTTTTAAGATTTGATGTTGTTACTATTTGTGTGGAAATGTTCTTATATTGGCCTACCCGTGACATTAGCAAGCACAATATTTAGAATCTTTCCATGGACTCGAAATCATAATGTCAAGGCGAAGACCATGTTCGTCGGATATGTCAAGTATGTGAATCAAAGTTTATACTTATTCTTTACCCATGCTTCTATTTTGTTGCTTTGGTACCATTATTTATAAAGCACTTATGGCTGCCATTCTCAACAAGTTTACTGACATAAGCTTCATATAATGGAGGAGATGGCTATCACATATTAGTATGGAAAATGATTGGGTAAGTTCAGGTATTTGGTATTTGTAGAACCTAAATGGGTGATTTAGCTTTTACACACTATAAATTTATTTATTTATTAGGGACCAGATATTAGAGACAGAGTAAAATTTGTCTCTAATAATATCACATTTGGGGCGGTTTTGATTCCGCCTCTTATTATTTTTGTTTTTGGGACAGAAAAAATCATTGTCCTTAATAGTATAAGTTTAGGGACAGTTGGACATGGCCGTCCCTAATTATATAAATTCAGGGACGATGGAACATGACCGTCCCTTATTAAGGGACGATGGAACATGACCGTCCCTTAATAGTATAAGTTTAGTGACTGAGGGAAAAACACCACGAAAACATAAAATGAAAAATTTCAAACTCAATTTTGTTTACTCAATCTCTCCTCACGCAGTCCTTCTCCATATCAACTCAACTCAATCCTTCTCCCTCAACTCAACTCAACTCAATTTTGTCAACTTTATCCTTCTCCATATCGCCGCAATCCTTCTCCCTCAACTCTTTCCGACTGCTCAAACTTCTTAAAAACCTAATACACAATCCGATTTGTTGGTTATTGCTTTTGGGTTTGCTGATTGTTGATATCTATTGCTAATCTCTTTTACTGCTCCCGAAGTTGCTGATTTGATGATCTTTCTTGCTGCTGTCAGGTTTACTGATTTGTTGATCTCTTTTGCTTCACTCGGGTTTACTTATTTGTTGATCCCAATTGCCGATCTCTATTGTTGCTCCTGTAAGTTTTTTGATTTCAAACTCTATTTTTTTTCCTTCTAGAATTGCTATGTTCAATGTACCGTATTCAATTTTTTTGTTGTGATTGAACAATTCCTTTCTCATGATAGTTGATTCCCAATTGCTGATTTCGCCTTACTTAGTAATCCTACCTAATATATGTAACATAAAGGTGATGAAGTAAATCAACTACATTCCCTTTTGAACAATAATAAGAAAAGATATCAAAGAACTGAATCAAATAGAGTGAAGAAGGTAGCAATCCTAGCTTTGTTTTTGGGCGAAAATATCGTGTGGCTGTGTTTTAATGAAAACCAACGAAAAGTACAATCATTTTGGATCAAATATGTTTTTGCCTAGATTGTATGAATCTGGATTTTCTCTCTATATTTTACCCTCTTCATTCTCTTAATCCAAAATTTTCCCTTTTGATCCGTACTCAACGATTTTCTTCAAAATAATTTCATTTCCAATAACTGTTACTCTGAGCCGTACATGTTCATTCTCTTTTACTGAAGCAGAAGTTCTCAAACATTTTCCACCTTCAAAGTAATTGAAGACTTCATATACTTAAATTGTACTCTCGTCACTCTCATGCCACTTCTCATTGTCATACCTGGGGCTTCAAAGTAATGTAGGTGAAGTATATACATAGGCTTGTACATGGATGAGAATCATATAAGTTTCATACTTGCCTTGACGTAAAATTTGTTAATAGACAATTTCAATCTCGAAGACCTTGCATTCACCTTGACTGTAAGCTGGAAGGTTCAATGATAATTACCCGTTTTTTACGCCATAATTAAATTCCTTATCCTCTTTATTCATAGTATAATACTTTGGTTTTCTGCTCGAATATCCTCCAAGACAACCACAGCCTCGCACTTCGCACTTGGATTTGTGGTTTAAGAGCTTCAATCGCTCCTCCATAGTTGTACATGTCAAGCAATCCTATGGGAACAAAGTGAATCATTTGACTATATTCCCTGATTAGAGAAATAGTATATATTTCACTTTGTAGAACACCCAAAGTAACTTCAATACTTCTGTTCTTTGAGGGAGATGGTCTTGTCTTCCAATTAACTAAAGCTAATGAATTTCAGGCCTTTATAATTTGGGTATACAGTTCGTCTGGGGTTGATAAAGGTTTTGGACTTCGGGTTTCTGAGGCTCTTACAAAGCAAATTCCTCCATGTAGGCCTACTGGGATTCATGAAAAAATTGACCATATTAGAGCTAACACATGCGCTAAAAAGAGAACAGAAGAAGTTCAGCGGAATCTTGATCCTAAGTACCCTAGTATTGTAAGACCTTTATGCTCATATCACGTTGGTAGTGGTAATATTCAGTTGCAGCATCTTACTCCATCATTTTGCAATTTGTATCTACCAAATCAGGATGTCACCTTTACTTTGGTCGAAGAGGATACGTGAGATTGCAAAGTTAAATTCAAATATGCAAGTAGAAGACTTGGTTGTGGATGGAGAAGGTTCGCCACCGTTCACGAGTTAGTTGTCAGAGATGCCATGGTCTTCCATTTGGTTAAGCCTATTTAATTCAAGGTGTAAATAATCAGGGCATATAGTTTGTCGGGAGTTGATAAGGATTTTGGCCTACGGGATTCAGAAGCTCCTGCAATGCAAAATACTACATGTACGCCTATCAGGACTAATGAAAAAACTGAACTTAAATGTCCAAGTACTATTCCATTTGGTACTATTCTGGTAATTATATTTGATAGTGAAAGAGCAGATTCTGAAAAACAACAGTCGCAGTTCAGAGGTTTCGGGGTGTGTCATATTTTTGAGAAATTTTGACCAAGAGAGCTTTAATGTTGCAGTAGATGGTTTGAGAAGGAACTCAGAGCTCTCCAAAGGCATGTGGACAAAGTACTATGAGCTCTGCCGCAATCAAAATGTTTTTCTTCATGGAAATCTTCTGAAGCAAAATATTAAGCTGGTTGACGGAGTAATTTCAGAAACTATTATCTTAGCTAATGGTATTAAAAGTAGCAAACTTAGCACATTCATTAATGATTTTGCAGCATGGGATCGGAGTTTGGAAGGGCTTGAACATTTAGGAATTAATGTGGGTTTTTTATGTACTAAACTGCAGAGACTTGAGAACCTTGTCTCTGAATCAGAGCATGAAAGGTACGCAAAGAAACGCAAAGAAGCTTTAGATGAATTTGTTCGAATGTTGGAGGAGTGGAAAAGGTTCGATGCTGTACTTTTGAGCCTGAAAAGGAGGGCTGAAACCCTTACGCAGAAGTTCCAGGAAGAAGTTAATGCCCCCTAGTGAAATTTTTTGGATATTCGTGTTCCTCTATATACTAACATAAATGACCTAACTAACATAAGTCCATTCTAGACTAACTCAGTTTCAGAAAGTCGAAGGTGAAGATTCCTTTGCTTCAATCCAGGTGGCAGAGGCTGGAGATAATAGCTACAACATCAAGGGTGCAAAGAAAGCATTTTCATATCCTATCTATAATTGAGTAGAAGAAAATTTCAGACTAGCTGTCCAGACTGCCCAGAGAATGGATGGGGGAAAAAGATGGCATTTTTGATGCATGCCTTTAATGGATGTTAGAAGCTCATTGATGCAACAATAAATTACATAAGGATGTTCAGAGCATGCTTAATTTGGAACGAAAGGAAGTATCAGAACATCTGCCTTCCTGATTGTTCAAAGTGCCCAGAAAATGGATGTAAAAGACATTTTCATTTAAGAAAATGGATGAAAAAGATGGGTTTTATTTTTTTTCTTTCGAAACTGCGTTATTCCAACTCATGTATGGATTCTCATAAATGCAACATAATATAATTTGATTTAATCCCCTCGTACAAAGGAAGAATCACCTACACGATTAAATTCTCACATTGCCTGCGCATACAACCAACATCATGATTTATGCTATGCAGTGGTAAAATACAAGGGAAATGCTTAGACTTGCAACTAGAAACAATCTCTGCAAGAAGAAACTTATGAGACTACGTACTGGAAGAGAATCGAGATATCTCGTTACTCAAAGATCCCACTTGATATCATTGAGATCAAGTAAATAGATCTGCTGGACTTTTTTCAATGAACTGGAAATAAAGGAGCATTTCTGCAAAGAATCAGGCTAGTAGGTGCTGTACATGCCAGAGAAATTACGGCCTTCGTTCAAAACTGTAAGATGAAGAAGCTGACAGGAGTAAAGGGAAAAGAACCTTCCATTTGGTTTTCTCTCACTCAAAAGTATACTTAGATGATACGTCTTGTGGAAGACCATATTGAAGAGTCCCCAGGAACTTATTCAATCTGTTATGGTCTCAAGGAACTTATTCATCTGAGAATTGGTGTGTGATTGGGTCGCATAGAGCATTGGGGTACAAGGCAATGGCTCGAGACCTTTATCACCTTTAACAAATTTAAGATGCCTGAATTGGCGAATACATTGTTGTAAGCTTGCAGTAACTGAGAGTAAAGTCCCAACGCCCCACCCATCTCGCTCACAATTTTCCCCCCGGTTGCTGTGTAATGCAATGTTGGGTGTATCACCCGAAGACATATTTTATGATCTAAGAACTGAATTCCCCTTGTGATGCTTTCCACCTCCACCTTTGAATTATCTAACCCGATACCATATTTTACCTCACAAAATTCTATCAAATCCTTTCTCATCTCTACTGCATCCTCTCTAGGTCTCCGAATTCCCACCAATACATAATTCCCATATCGGATGTAGTTCATTTTTCTCGTCATCTCCCTCCCTCAAGATGGAACAAACTCTGGCCACGCAGGGTTATGGCTACCATCATTGATGTTTTCATTCCATAATGAATCAAGTTTCGAGGGGCAAAAGAACTCAACTATTTTGCTTTCATCTAATTATCGAATTCAGTAAGAGTTATGTTTGCAGGTAAAGGACTCAAAATGCCACAATGACCATAGGATGAGATAGGATGAGATATTCACAGCTTCAATGGGTGCAAAGCTATAAAAGGTTCTCAACCAATACAGATCAGGCTTTGGCTCGTGCTCATTTAAAATTTTCTTCTTCTTACTTGCTACCTTCATTTTCTTTCTCTTCTTTAATTCATGTTTACTCTCATCTTTAGACTGATTCCTTATCGGGCCTTTAAGGCCAGATTTAATCAACTTCAAAACCTTCTTATCCTTAACAACCTTCTTTAAACAACCCATCATCACATTTGGCGCCACATTCTCAAGAATGCCACTCAAATCCACTTTCAAGAACCAAAGATACCCAGTAAAATTACTACGAATGGTCCTAATAATCGTATGTGCATTTCGACCAGGTCGAAATGCATAAGACCTAGTCGAGAACCTCGGTTCAAACACAGGTTCCATTATAAACAGCAACACTTCCTGAACTACGTGTTCTTGAAAAGTAGGCTTATCAAACTCTAACAAAGCTCTTAGCTTACTCTTCGACATAACCAACGGCTCCGGTTTATCACTGGGGGACCTGAGAAAAAGTTGGGTTTTCATTCCTTACCTAAATTGTCCATTTAGAATAACTTTTTGAAGCAAAAAAATGTCATTAACCACATTTAAATGAATGGCATTCCGCGGAGGGAATGACCTAGTTTTTTCGGCATAAGAACGTTGGTAATCCAATACCCAGATGCCAAACTTATTGTGGATACCAGTGAGATTGGAGGAGGGCTATGTGGAGGATACTAAAGATGAGGTGGATACCATTGGGGTCGACACCTATGTGGAGGAGGATGAAGATGAAGAGACTGAAGATGTTGCCGTTGGCGTTGTGGATGGGCTGGATGGTGTGTCTCCCCAGACGGTGAGAGATAACCATGGGGATAATAACGAACGCCCAGAGTTGAAAAATGAGAATGTAGGATAGTGTAATAGAATTGTGATTGTATGAATATTTGGGAAGTTTGTAAACTGATTGGATATATTTTGGATAGTATTCTATAGGCTAAGATGCTTTCGTAAACCTTGTTGTAGAACTTAAGGACATACTCCTCAGAATTAGAGGTTGAGCTTGTTATGGAGAGAAGAACTCCAACGTCCTTGTTGTCTTCGCAATTGGAGTTGCAGGTTAAAATAGAGCAAGAAATATTTGATTTGTATGCTTCATTAATATAAAGCTACAAAGTAGTAAATAGAGTGCAGAGATGGACCAAAACCCATTACCGATTCAGGTACAAACGACACTGGAATGGTGCGCATAAAAGATGTTTGTTGGCAAACTAAAATATAAAGAATGTGTACCTTAGACTTGGAAGTATATGTTATGGAGCATCCATCCGAGATTGTACTTCGACCTTAAGTTCAAAAGTAGTTTATGCAGTAGATGTCAAAAAATAGATATCTTATTAGAATTGAGTCTTATACAGTGATTGAGTTTTCAAAATCGAACTTGATATAATGTAACTGTCATGTGCAGGTCGAATTGGAGTCAGCTCGCTTGCGCGAAGATGAAGCTTACCAATGTAACCAAGAGTTTGTAGAGGAGTTTGATAGGATGAGAGAGGCGGGTCAAGATAGAGAAGATTAACATGTGAAGGATCACTTCAAGTTTGTTGAGGCAACACAGCATGTTGTTGACCTAACTCGGCAGATTTAGGAGAAGATTGCCAAAATTTAGAAAAGGCATAAAAAGCTTGAGGAGTTTAAAGAACATGCAGTAAAACTCAAAAGCCAGAATGATACATTGGTGGTAAAGAGCAGGGAGGTTGATATGGCCCGTTACCGTATACATGCTCTTGAAAGATTGGAGGAAGGGTTAAATCGGTTGATAGCTGGTTTAAGAGATGATTTGGGCAGGAAAACGCATGAGCAAGAGCAAATTCGGTTGGATCTGGAAAATTGCAAGAGCGAGTTGGGGTGATTGAAGAAGAAATTAGTTGATAAAGATAACGAGCTAAATGGAGCTCAAGACGATCTATTTACGTCTGAAGTTGTAGCTGAACAATTTACTACAGCATTGTTTGCAAAGGATATGGAGTTTAGGATGGTACAACGCAAGTGTAATGAGTTGAATGAGAGAGTGGCTCAATTGAAAATTAATCTGGCACAAACCAATTCGCTTGTCAAAACGCCAAGGCTGGGGAGCACTCGAAGAAGAATAAAATGATACTAGAGTTTTTCATGTTCTAGGGGATGTTGTTAGCTTATCAGCTCGTATAAGGGATCTGAAGGGGGATGTTGCTTGAATTCTTGGACATGTGTGCAAAGGAGTTGATCCACTATGGGAGTATCAAATAAAGCTAGACGATGCTTTTATAAGGGAAAAAGGGTTAGAGCGTGTTATCAGAGGGAAAGATAAAGGATAAAGATAAATTGTTAAAGAAAATTCCAGATGTGGAAGAACTGAACAAGGAGATCAAGATACTTTGTGCTCAAGTTGTTGATTTGGAGGCGTCAAATCCAGCTGAGTCAGTTAAGGCTGATAAAAAATCTACTGAGAGCATTACTTTTATAGATCGAATAGACAGAGAAATAGAGAGTCATAAAGTACGATACAAGGAGGTTTGAAGATAGCCATCAGAGGTCGAGGACGATTTTCTCCAACTCAGTTGTTACTCAAGCCTCGCATTTAGAATTGTTGAGGGCGGTGATTGCTTATTTTGTAGATGAAGTAAAAACACTTGAGTTAAAGAGAGATACCTTGTTTGACTATATGTCATAAAGGGGATGTATCGTTAAGGTTAATGCAGATCGAGGAGATTGCACGAATTCTATGGGGTCGGATCTATGTCCCTGACCTGCTAAATTGATAGAGGAGGGACATAAGGTAAATCCCAAGCATGTCACGCTCAGCTACCACCTCCTTCAAGTCCACTTTCGCCTCTGTCTGAAGCTTATTGATCTCTACTACTTGGGAACCCTTCAAGGCCTCCAGCCGCTTTCCCTCATTGCTCAAATCAGATTTCAGTCGAGCTACGTTCTTTTCGTGGTTGACCTTCTTCCACTTCAGCTTAGCTCTCTTCTTCTCAACCCCAAGGCATATTCCCTTTATCTGACGAGCAGCCTACAAAAATCTAACTGAATTGATCTTATTGATGAGCTCGAATCATAATACAAAAATCCATTACAATACGTATTCGAGCTTATGAACATACCATTCTGGTTATCTCTTCCCCGTGAAGAGCTGCCAGCCTGGCTTATTCCTCCACCTCTTTCCAATCATCAACCACAACAGATCGATCTTCTATGACCTTCACCCTCGACGTTTCAGAAGGTTCAACCCTTCTCTTTTTTTCCACGGCCTCGCCACTTCCCGTGGTTCCAGAAGCCGAAGGATGCTTCTGCATTTGCCTTTTGGGGAACGTTCGAGCAAATTTGCTTAACGTAATGGACTCAAGTAATCCTACGCAGTCTACTCCAGGGGTCTTAGGCAAGTTTGCTCGCCTATCCCCATCAGTCCCCTTCTTCTTGCTGCCGTCAGCACTCGTCATTAGCCTTGTCGACTTAGATTTTAGATCTTTGTCAACTCAGCTATTAACACGCTTTTTCCTACTAATGCAAAGATCATCTAGTACAGCCTCGAGCTCTATCTCTTCTTGAGTGACTATATCTAACAATGACCCTTTCCTTGTCACCGGTAATTTAGGATCTGTCATACACAAAACATTAACATCAGCAAGCATTATATAATTTCAACTATTAATCTCATATATTTTACATTGTTATACTTACTTTGTTTTACAGTTCTAAATAAAAGTTCATGGGTTCTTCATCATCTCTCTGAAGGTAATCACCCTTCACCCATATCACATTATCATTCCTTGGTCGACCTGCTGAGTTCAGATCGAAGAAGCGAGGCCGAGTTGCGCTTGTACAAAATTATGCCCTTCCACATGCAGAATAGTTTTTTATACTATAAAACTATAGCACATCCTCAGAGGATATCCTCCTCCTTCTCTCATCTCCCATCTCCTTCCTTCCATATATTCAAAGACTCACAAACACTTATCACCTCCCACATGTTCCCGTTCATCTGAACGGGACATGCCCCAATGAGATTTATTATACATTTCGCCAGGATGCTTAGGGAAAGGCACAACCTATACTACAACTGAGACATGTAACATAAAAAACCCTTTGAAAGATCACTCTGAACAATCCCATCAAAATACTCCAAAGAGATCGATTCCTCTATACCCTTATCCTTTTCCTCCTTCGCTAAATCAGCCAATAAATAAAAATATTTCTCTCCCATTGTTACAGTACAATCCCTAAATTGCCAACCAACAAAATCTATACAGTTACCCCATCTACCTCCTATAGTGCCCTGGCTTTGCAAAACTCTTTGAATGCATCCGAACGAGGAGGATAGGATACCAATCTTCCAGGGAAACTCGGAAACTGATCAACACCTACTTTTTCCTCACTTCCAGACATTCTAACCTCAGAATTAACCGACCGACTAGAGGTCGATGCCTCACTTAGAGGGGAACTCCTCATATCAATTGCAGGAAATGATTTTATCGTACACAGTACTCCTCACGTTCGACTTATACACAGGTTCAGGTATCTATTATTATCTTTTAGTATACATCAACATTCAAATATCTTTCATATATCATATAACAAAAGATTTTCATAGATTATAATAAATAGTAATTTATCACTTTTCCTAGCAATACAAAATGATCTACAAAAATCACGTATACACATTACAAATCCTCTACTAACTTTTTATGTCAGAGTGTGAATCTGAGGCAGTGCCGAATCCTTCCCTCACCATGCAACTGTACAACCACCTTTGCGACCAAATTTTAGCTACTCTCTCATGCCTTGACTGATGATCCCTTTCGCTTAAATTTCTACGAGTTTTTGTTCTATTCGTGCCTCTCTTTTTCTTTCCTCTCTCACTGTTCATCAAGTTTTCAAAAGTTGAAAAACGTTTGATTGACAAAGATGAAGCAGGACTTATATTTTCTCTCTCTAACTGCTGGCAGTTATTAAGCCTCGTACAAGCCGTCCTTGATTTTGGAACCGATGTATCCCTTCCACTATTCATGTCAGACATCTTGCACCTTTTCAGTTAAAAAACCTTCCCATCATTGCCTTTTCCCTTATATTTTATTCTATTTTTATCTCTCTTTCCAAATTTCCCTCTGACCTCACCACATTCATGATGACTTACTATTACACGCAATCGGTTTTTTACAACTTTTGCACAAGGAACAAAATTAGAGACTCCCTACTTTCTCTGTACGTGTTTCTTTTAATTCTCTTTTTAGCAGCAATGTCATCATTTCCAAAGCACCCTTAGCATAATTTTAAAATATTTTCAAATTGGTTTTTCATAACTGTCACAAACACCATTCACATAAATAAATTATCTATTCAACAACAATTTCTTTCAAATTATTCAAACTCAAACAATTACATTTTTATCACCCCTATTTCAAGTCCGTTCCATTCACCTCAAATATAATTATATCTAAAACAACCTTAATAATCTGGGGAACTACATCCAATCAATGAACCTGCAGCAATCCTCGGATCCTCAAAGTCAATCTCTTCTTCAGCAATCAATTCTACCACCTCTTCTCGATCTGTGTATCCACCACCAGTTCATGAAAAAACTCCTCATAAAAAAAATGTGCATACTCATGTTCCCTACCCATTGAATCCAAACCTTCGAACAAACACTCCCTCATTAGCAACTCAGTATCATAATCCAACAATCTAAATATTCTCTCCCGTACTTCAGTAATCTTTATTGCCAATTGCCCTTCAGCGGCACAACGGATTCTCTGGGATCGAGTCGACACCATTCTTATCACTTTCCCCAGATTTAGAAATCATTCTACCCTTATTTATCAATTTTTACTATCAGTTCCCTGTAAATCATGATATTACCCTTTTTATCTCGTAATAGAAACCCCATGTCTTGAGAAAAATTATTTGAACGTATCTCTTTCTATCGAGCTCAGTAATTCTAGACTGTTACAGATTAAACTTATTATTTCCATATCTAATTTATTAAAAAAGACCTCTACGGGATAAATTCTACATTCTAAAACTCCTGCAATTATTTTTTTTTCTCCTACATTTTTTGCTCACAGATTGAATAATATTTGTTTCTTAAACATATTTTTACAGATAAATGTGAAAATATTTCAATATCGGCATAATTTTGGATAACAAATTTTATTCATCTCGAAATTTTATTCATTTTGAAACATATTTCAAGTGCTATTACAGATAACAAGTCTTTCAAGTACTCGACATTAGGTACTTTACAGATAAAAGTTCTGTCCACTGTTCAGCTTCAGGTACTTTACAGATAACAAGTATTTCAGTACTTTTACAACTAACAAGTCTTTCAGGTACTCCAAAACGTCAAATCCTTCAGTTCGTCCTGCTTTAGTAATTTTTCACCCTGATGCAAAGAAGACATTGGAAACAGCGAGTATCCTCCCTCCCATGAGTTTGGTCAAAGTTTAAATGAACTTCAAATGGAAACTATAGGAGCATGAGACTCAGTGCTTGAACCAACCCTTCAAACTAAAGGTTTTCTCAGCGCAGAGTAGCGATGATAATGCAGAAGCACACTTCCATTCTCCATCGTCCTCCTCCATTACCATCATTGCCTCTCTTATAACCACCAACCCCTTAGAGTTGGTTGATATGAAGAGGGCCCGACCATAGAATCCATTACGATGCATGACATTAGCGCAACTGTAGGCAGCTAACTCCTTTTGGACGAGGAGTCGATCCTTTCAAAGTAAATTAGATCCTCAATCAAAGGGAACAAGTAATCGACCAATGATAAGATAAAACGAAAGGAAAATACCTGCGTAGAGGCCCGAATGTGACTTTCTACGACCTCTGATGAGGATTTTTAAGACAGATTATATTACTGAAGTGTAAATTAGAGGGTTCGAGTACAAATTTTCTTGGTGGTCGAAGGTAGAGATGCAAAGACCGGAGGAGATCTTTATAACCTCTTTCTGGGTTCCCTTCTCCTCTATTTATAGAAGCATATGGAGTTAAGTCACCAGGTGTGGGTCAAGTTTACATGATTATGTTGTCAGAAAATCCCGGAGAGTGATGGACGCTGGTCTTGCCGGTACTGTTACTGCTGCATTTATTGGCGATGGCTCTGAACATTGCGGTGGTTGGGGTTGTCACTGTAGATGCACAGGCCAATTAATGCGTTGTCTTATCTTATGAGGTAGTTGTCTGTCTTATCTTGCTTCAACTACGTGATCGTGAGGTCGAAAGATACCTGCTGCTGAGACGTTAATTCATTCTCTAAGCTCTGTTTGGTGAGATGGCTGTCTGTCTTTTCGTACTTCGACCGTATGTAGATATTGTCGAAGGATGTCTGCTGCAATGGGCTGATCCATTCTCAAAGTTCTCTCCGGTGAGATGGTTGTCTGTCTTTTCGTACTTCGACCGTAAGTCGATATAGTCAAAGGATGTTTGCTACAATGGGCTGATCTTTTCTCGAAGTTCTATCCGGTGTCGAAGGTTCCTCTCTGGGAGATTTCTAATGAGCATTGTTTAGGGTTTGAGAGGGCTTCGATGTATTCGAGCAGGCTATGAAGTGGGCTTCGGCTGGCTGTTCGAAGGCTACGAGTAGGCTACTACATTCGCCCCCTCTCAGGGAAGATCTCGAAGCCAGGTGGAGAGGTGTTCGCCGAGAAAACAATTCGGTCTTGGAATCTGGGCGGTTTGACTGTCCTTTTTTTCGGGAAAATGGTAAAAAGGGGTTTTCAAGGGATACAGTTGGTTATAGGGTAATAAATACATTGAGGCCTATAAATATGGGCTATTTTGGAGGTACGTTGTATCTTCTTTCATCTGCAATAGTTTTCTGCTTTGTTCTCCATATTCTTATCATTTGGATGGATACAACGCCGGACACACGCTACCAAAAGAGGATGGGGCTTGCTCGGGACCGTCGAGTGGGGTAAAAAATGGTAGAACTGCACGTGAAGTTTTTTGCTTAACATGACCTGACCTGGAACATGCCGGATCTTGTGAAAGCAAGGCCTGGGGTATTCTTAAATGGTGATCCATATTCTTATCTTTGGGAATAGTTGAGGTTTCAATTTGCGACTGCTGAACGGCGCAATCTCTTTTTAATGGCACTGACTGAAGGTCTCGTTTGTGCAGAAGAGATCATCGAGGAGCAGAATGTGGCGATCGGGGTGGGTCCTTCCGGTAGTAGGACCTCGGGTTGAGGGTGGAATGTTTTGAGTTTTTGTTTTACTATGTTGGGGGGGGGGGGTTAATTCTGTTGTGTAGGGTCAATAGTAGAAATGTAATTTATCTGTTGAATTTACTATTTGGAATGGACAGAGTATTTTCTTCGTACTGATATTATGTAGGCGAATGTAACCGAATACTCTTATAGGCGCGAGGTACAGTGATGAGCTTGAAGGTTATGATGAACGAAGGTTTAGTGTTATTTGGTTATGATGGTCAGAATGCATTATAGTCAAAGGTATGATAAAATGCTACTTTGTAATAAATGATGGTTGAGATGGTCGAATGCTCGATCTGGACGATGTGCTCGAATAGAGGTCTTCGGGAATAAGATTTGTGTGCATGCACCAAAAAATTAGTTACGTCTAGGAAGTTGGCGAGGTTGCATATTGACTTTGCGGGGTTGGAAATGAAAGGTTGTCATTAATTTGGTTACGGAAGAGTGAAAGTTGTGGTGGGTTTGCAAATATAAAAAGAGCTATTGTAGAGATTACTTCTCATCTTTCTGCATGTTTTTCATGTTGTTCTTCTTCGTTGCTCGTATTGACATGGCGGTAGATATTCCCGTTCAAGATGACCCGGCTGCTGCGAGAGTTAGACGCATAGGGGAGGCCCTGCTAGGGCTGCGACGACGTTTTGGCCAGGAAGAGGACATTGACGCATAAATATTAAATCTTTTTGAGGTGGAACCCCGAGCTCCAATTCTTGAGATGTCATTCGCATACTGGTGGGGGATACTGCAGATGATGGGGCCATTCCCTGGTCCTCGGATGTCTCTCCTCGAGGGCTTTGCAGAGGATATTATTGACCAGGAGGATGCAGATTTTGCGGCCGTTATCGAAGAGGAACAGCCTGCTAATAACTAAGGTCCTCTGAAATGTGATTGTGTTGTTGCTTTCTTTTCTTTTGTTTCGGTTGCCTCTTGTTTGTTGTTTTGCAAGAGGGTTGAAATGTTAGCGGCTTTTTGAATGAAAAATGATTTCTTTGAATAACTCGTGTTTGTCGAACTGTGGGCAATAGTGATAAAGTCTGATATGGAATGGATGATATAGTGTGTCGAAATATGCAGTTTGTGTTGTTCGAAGATAAAAATGAGTTTGTCGATGGGAAAAGTAAATTGTGGTGAAGCTGAAAAATTTGTCTGCAGGCCTGAGGTTTTTGACTAGTCGAACTTACGACTGTATTTGGTCGAACATTTTAACCCTTTGAGTTAGGGAGCTTGCTGAATGTCGAAGGCCAATATATTAAAATGAATTTTGTTGAGCCTAGGTGCAGATGATTGTTCGAGGCGTGAAATGGTCGAGTATTCGAGTGTAGAAATATGTCGAAGATTGAGTTTGATTTAACTAGCTGCTCTGACAGCTCAGAAGGCTGGTCGGTCAGACTGGTACAAACGCCTGGGACAGTGTACAAAAAGTAATGATGTTGTTTTTCTCGTATGATGGAAAAAGGTAATGATTTGCTATTTGTACTGGACTGTTTGGCTTCGAGTAGGTGAGAAAAAAGGGTTTGAGAGCTTCGGGTTTTGCGAGTAGATGGTAGTAAGGTGCTGTGCCCACGTAGGAAGTGCGAGGGGTAAAGTGGTCAAATGACATTAGAGCCGAAAAACCAGGGTAGTGGGGTCGTGGTAATGATAGTGGTGAGTAAATCAAGGCGGTTAATTTTTTTTTGAAAGATATATAAGTGAGAGAAGAGTGATTACTGTGCTATTTTGTGGTGAGAATCAAAAGATTGGGAGAACAGAACATTCGTTATTTCGAACGTGGGGTTTACTGCTTCTTTTGCTGGTCTGATCTTGCTTGTTTGAGGAGAGGGCTGCTAACTACTGGTAAGTCACTTGATCTCTGTCATGTTTATTATGTTTGAGGGGCTGGGTAGGAGACTTTGCATTTGGAGTGAAGAGGTTATTTTTGGAAGTATGGAGGCTTGGTAGAACTGGGTTTTGACCTAGTCAAAAATTAGGTAAGGGTTTTTTTTGTTTTGGAAGAGTTATTGTGTCTGATTTTTACGGCAGGAGAAATATCTGGAGGAGATAGATGGGGTAAGGATGATAGACACGGGATTGTCGAGTTTTCCACCCTAATATCGTGCCTCTTCTTCTGTAGGGAAAAATTGCATATGTCGGGCTTCAAGGCGGGAACTGGTGGATGAAGTGGTTGACGAGGTCGAAGCTAATACGTTTGGTCGGGACCCAATGGGCGAGGGTAGCGATTTAGAGGTGTTAAATGTGGTGACCGAGGCCTCGTTGTCGATGATTCTGCCAGCTGGAGATGATACGGTCACAAAACGTCGAAGGACAATAGTGACCGAAGATAGTGATGAAGAGGAAATAGTATGGGGGAAGGGATGTGGTGTAGAACCTTCGGGTAGTGGGGAGGGGGATAAAGTGCAGGGGGGGTGATAACAAGAATTCGACTGTGTCGAATGTGATCGAGGATGCCGTT
The DNA here is from genome assembly GCA_014058105.1 of Kingdonia uniflora. Taxonomy (NCBI): domain Eukaryota; kingdom Viridiplantae; phylum Streptophyta; class Magnoliopsida; order Ranunculales; family Circaeasteraceae; genus Kingdonia; species Kingdonia uniflora. The sequence continues at coordinate 138,048 of JACGCM010002435.1, read as the reverse complement.
TCGGCTAAACATAGGATTAGGTTAGATCGGTTTGCTGCAAAATTAAGGTGGGGGTGCAACTGAGTGTGGCGGGGGCAGGGTTGACTTTCAAATCAGACCCTGGGGAATGTATTATGTCTTATAGGGGTCAAATTCGATTGAGACTAGAGCTGCATCTTCGGCGACTGGTGAAAGAAGTGATGAATTTCTGGGGGGTAGCTCCGGTGCAAATGAACGGTAATTTTTATAAGATGATGAGGGCGATAGAGGGGATGAATGTGAAATTGGCTGGTGAGGGTCAAAGTTTAATTAAATGGTTCGATATTTTCACCTTTTATTCAAGGAAGGCTAGTCAAAATCCAGGGACATATCACATCCAATGTCACCCAGAGAAGCGTTGGTTCATCGATCTGTGCTTAACAGGCTGGGGGTGGAATAAAGATTTATTGATAATAAGGGGTAACTACAAGAATGTAGATAATGACGACCCGTACAAATTAGATCATAGGGTATTTAGCAGAAGTAAGTTTTCTTTCGAAGGTTTGTAATTGGTGTGCTTCTGAAATAAGTGATAACTGTGTTTTGCTTTATTTCTGCAGGTCCGAGAAGTTTGTCTTGGGATAATCCGGTGAATTACATTGATACTCTGCTCCAGGCTAGTAAAGACTGGGTAAATTCGGTGTTTGATAGTCTCAAGATCAAGAGGCAAAGGTGAAAAAAGGTGGATTCCCATCCTCGAGACGTACCTGTTACGCCGAAGTGATCAAGGAGAAAAAGAGGGGTAGGTGTTTCGAAAGAGAAAAATGAAATGGGAGGGGAAGAGTTGTCGAGAAATTACCAGTTTTTGTCGAGGTCGCGGATGGGTGCAAAGAAAGCGGCGCCAGTGGCCGAAGGGGGTGGAAAGGCCTCGATGATGAAAGCAAAACAACTTCCTTCTTAAGCCGAGAAAGGGAAGGGTCGAGTAGTGCCCAAATTCCCTAAGGTGCAGCAATAAAAAGTTATTCAACGTAAGAGACGTAAGGTACTTGAGGAGGATGATATAATAAAGGAAGATGAAGAAATGACAGAAACTGTGCGATAGGAGCAGGCTGTGGCGAAGCAGGCGTCGATGGTCGAGCTTTGGGAGGATGACCCAGACGAAGCTTCGAAGGAGATAAAGAAGCGCATGTCTTAGGTAACTATATATAACTTATGTATTGATATTTCGAAGTTTTTAGCTAATTGTTTGAGTTTCGAGGTTCACTGATATCTTGAGTATTTTAAGCAGATGGAAGTCTGGGTAGAGACTTGTAACAAGGCGATGAAGTCAGTGAAGGCGAAGCTATGACAATCAAAGGAAAATCTAGGTCTGTCTCGTGGGAAGGAGGCACCATGAGTATCTTAAGCCAGGAAGCTGAAGCAAGATATAGATGTGCTTACTGGCTCTTATGACAAGAGGCTCGAGCAACATCGGTCAAGGTTGGAGCGAGAGTGGTCGGCCAAGTTGAAGACATGCGAGAAGGCGAAAGCGGAACAAAATGTGGGTTTCCATGGGCAGTATGATATGGAGTGCATAGGGAATGTGAGATTGAAAAAGTTTATTGATGGTATGGGGTACGATATCAATACGTTCAGCCTTATCCTGTTTCTCCGGAACATTTGGAGGGGGATGAATTACAGGTGAAGGGAAGGGAGGTGAACGCTATTGAGGAAGTACTTGGGGGTGATGTTCAGAGTGCTCTTCTTGTAGCGCCCATTGGTGGAACTTTTGATGGTCTGATCGAAGGGTTGCGTGAGGCTGCTGAGATTGGTGGTGCTGGGGCGACTGTGGAGCCAGAGGGTATAACCGCGCCCACGTAAGGTATTTTGTGGTAGTATTTGCATATCTTCTTCTGTTGGTTGTGATGTTAAGTTGTAATATTGTGAACGATGTTTATGGTTTTCTGTAGGTATTGAAACTCAGTAGGGGGGATTTATTTTTTGCTTTTGTTATCTGTTAAACTTCTGCGGTTGATGCTGAACATATTGATGCTTGTTTCCTTGAATATCTGTAATTTGAATGCACATGCTGTCGATTTTCCTTTTTTTCGACTCTTGCTGATTGATTTTTTAATAATACTACAACTATTTCATCTGACGGGTAATATGCTGAGTGTTCTCTGCATTTGATGGCATTAGCAAGTATTTTTGTATTTCTGAAGTAAACTTTTGATCTGTTCGAAATAGGAAATTGATCTATTTGATTGACTGCAGTATGATCGAAGTCTGAAGAGTATCTAAGATGTTTAGATTGAACTCTGAATGTTCTACTGGACATCGAAGGCCGAAGAAGCCACATCGATGTTTGAAAATTTGAACAACTTCCAGGTCGCCTCTGAGTATCTGTCGGGCTGAGGGGACGTGATACCTATAGGAAACCCAAAAATTAACTGATCACCTCCAACGCATTTTCGAGGGTCCGGTCGTTCGACCATCCTTTCCCCTCGAGTTTGCACAAGTGTTGGAAACTTGAGCAATTCAAGGTCACCCCCAAGTATCAGTCGGGGTGAGGGTGGACGTGACACCCTGGGTAAACCGAGAAAAGGGCTGGACTTCAACGGTTTCAGAGCCTGGATGAAGTGTATCTGATCGCCTCCAATGCATCCCCGAGTGTCTGGTCTTTCGACTTTCCTTACCCTTCGGGTTTGCTCGAAATTAGAGACTTGAGCAATTCAAGGTCACCCCCAAGTATCAGTTGGGGCGAGGGTGGACATGATAACTAGGTTCAACCAGGAAGAACACTGGACTTCGAAGGCTTAGGCCACAGTGAAACAATATCTGATCGCCCCCGATGTATCCCCGAGGGTCCGGTCTTTCGACCTTTTTGCCTCTCGAGTATGCTCGAAATTAGAGACTTAGAACAATTCAAGGTCGTCTCCAAGTACCAGTCGGAGCAAGGGTGGACATGATACCTAGCATCAACCTAAAATTAAAAAATGAAATAGTAGACGAAGTCGGAATGGAACAACTTGTTTATTGAATATTTAGGGTTACATCAGTTGTACATGATTGTTGATATGGCCTATTGTAAGAGGCCAATTGCATTGTATTCCAGGGGTACGGTAGGGGCTCTTTATCTTCTGTCATTAGGTTATAGGAACCCTTGTCTATTTTATCGTAGACGATGTAGAGTCCCTCCCAAGATTCGGCATGCTTGCCAACATTCTGGGGTTTCGAAGGTTGATTGACGTGTCGATGCACTAGATCTCTTATGTTGAAACTTCTTGGTCAAAATCTTTTGTTATAGGATTTTTGAAGTGAAATGTGGTAGCGGCCAAGGTTGTGGATAGTTCGGTCTCTGGTCTCGTCAATCCATAACATGTTGCACGGAAGTTTGAACTCGTTATCTTCGTCTGAGAGGTTAGGGTCTCGGGTAGGTACTTCAAATTGAGTTGGTAGGATAGCTTCGGCCCCATATGTCAGGAGGAAAGGGGTACATCCTGTAGATTATCTTGGTGTTGTGTGATAAGCCTAGAGGACGTGTTGTAACTCTTGGACCCACCTTTCTTTCTTTGCATCGACTCTCTTCTAAAGACCGTCGACAATTGTTTTGGTGATTGCTTCGACTTGACCGTTGCCCTGTGGATAGTAAGGTGTTGAGGGTGAGAGAATGATGTTGTGTTTTTTTAGGAAGTTTCTAACTTTGCTTCCAACAAACTGGGGACTGTTGTCACATCGGATCATATGGGGGCAGCCGAAGCAAGTGATGATAATTTCCTACAAGAATTTGATAACTTTTTCCTCTCTGGTTCAGCATAGAGGGATAACTTTAACCCATTTTGTAAAGTAGTCGGTTGGGACAAGGATGTTTTCTCTGCTACTTGAGGCTTTTGGGAAGTGTCCAATGAGATCGATGGCCCATCTTTTGAATGGCCAGGAAACTTGACTGACATGGAGATCTCTAGAGGGGCAATAGATGTTGTGGGTGTGATGCTGGTATTTGTCACATTGTTTGGCATAGTCTGAAGCTTGTTTCTTCATATCGGGCCAAAATAATCCTTGGGTAATAGCTCGAAGGGCCATAGAGTGACCAACAGTATGAGCACCGCAGGTTCCTTCATGAAGTTCGGCTAAAATATGAGAGGCTTCGGTTTGGGATACGCATCGAAGGAGGACTCTAATTGGGGATTTGCGATATAATTGGTTTTTGTGGATGATATATCTGCGACAATTTTCCAGGATAGAACGTTTGGCTTTGGGATCCTCTGAAAGAGTAGCATTGTTGAAGTAGTGAAGGAACGGTTTTCGCCAATCACCGGGATCGTGACTCTCACTCCCAGTATTGATGGTGTTAATTTCCATCTGATTGATACTTTGGCTTTCGGGTACTTCGATATGGAGTGTCCGCGACTCTGATTGGCCGAGCATAGCTGCTATGTAGGCGAGGGTGTCTGCATGTCGATTTTCTTCCCGAGGGTAATATGTGATTGTAGATTTTTCGGGAAACCAGTCCATTCGCTGTCGCACAAAGAGGGCGTAATCAGCCATGCAACCATTAACTTGGTTTTCTCCTGTGTAGTGTCTCTGAATTAGTTAGGAATTTGTTAAGACTACAAGTTTGGGGATGCCAAGGTCGAGTGCGAGGTCGAGGCCGTGGATCAAGGCTTCATACTCTGCTTCGTTATTGGAACATTCGAAGGCAAGTTTGACAGCTTTTTCTATGCGATCATTAGTGGGTGTTACTAGAACAATACCAATTCATGAGCCATTAGGTCCTGCTGATCCGTCTGTGAATCAACGCCAACCAGTGAGAGGGTCCCACAGATATATTTCTTTGGGTTGATAGTCTGCGAGATCATCTTTGTGTTCTTCCCAATCTATATCTCTGACCGGGAAATCGACTAGAAAATCTGCTACTGCTTGGCCTTTCTGGGATATTTGTTTCTCGAAGGTAATGTCGTATTCGCCAAGGTATACAGACCACTGTTGCACTTTTCTAGATTTTTCTTTTCTGCTGAGTACTTCTCGAAGGGGGTAACTGGTAATGACACGAATGGGATGAGCCTGAAAATATGGTTTAAGTTTGCGGGCTGAATAAACAAGTGTAAGGAGTAAAAGTTCGAGTTTTGAATACCGGGTCTCTGCAGGGGTGAGGGTTTTGCTTATGAAATTTACAGGTTTTTTTAATATGGGAATCAAGTCGAATAAACACTGAACTGATGGAATTTTTTGTAGCAGCGAGGTATAAAGTTAGTGTCTCTCCTTTGATAAGGGTACTGATAATATGTGGACAACCGAGATAAGTTTGAAGTTCAAGGAAAGCTTGTTCACACTTAGGGGTCCAATTGATCTCAGGTTTTTTATTTTTTTTTATTTTGTGGGCACCCTGTTTGCGTAAGAGGGAAAAAAACCAAACACAACAGTCAGATGATTTTGAAATGAAACGGTTAAGGGTTGCTATCCTGCCAGCTTTTTTTTTAACGTGTTTCTTTGTTCAGGGCGAAGGCACGTCTATGAGGGCTCAAATGTGTGTGGGATCGATCTCCATCCTGCGTTTACTGATAAGGTGACCCAAAAATTTGCTGGATGACACGCCAAATTGACACTTATCTGGGTTGACTTTTATATTGTACGTGCGAAGTATTGAAAAGCTTTTTGTTAGGTCTTGAATATGAGTATGCTTATGGTGGCTTTTACATAACATGTCATCGATATAGACTTCGACTATCTTGCCAAGCAAGGGTTTGAACATAGTTGTGACGAGGCATTGGTAGGTGGCACCAGCATTTTTAAGGTCGAATGGCATAACATTGAAACAGTAAAGGCATTGTTCGGTTAAAATGGCAGTTTTAAGTTGATCTTCAGGGAGGAGGGGTACCTGATTGTAACCCGAAGCCGCGTCCATCATAGATAGGCGTTCGTGTCCAGCGGTAACGTCGATAAGTGCTGAGATAGTTGGGTGGGGGAAACTGTCCTTTGGTGTATGCTTGTGGAGGTCAGTGAAGTCGACGCAAATTCTAATTTTGTCATTCTTTTTTGGAATTGCCACGATGTTCGATATCCAGTCTGCGTACTTCACTTCTCTGATAAACCCAGGGCTATGAGTTTGTTAACTTCAAGGTTCACAGCTTCTCGAAGTCGTGGTGACAATGTTCATTTATTTTGCTTTACTGTTGAGAAATAGGGGATGAGAGCAAGGCGATGGCACGCCAGGTGAGGGTTGACGCCGGGCATATCCTAAAATGTCTAGGCGAAGATATCTTTGTTTCCTCGAAGGAACTCGGAAAGTTCGAGGTGTTCTAACTTATTAAGGAGGGTTCCAATAAATGTACCCCGACCAGGACCATCGAGTTCGATATAAACAGTGGGTTTAATGGGTTGTGTGTTATTTGTCGAAGTTGAAGGTATGGGAAGATGATGTAATTGCTATAAGCGGTTGACAAGTTTTTATGTTTGGTCTATCTCTGGGTCCTCGCATGAGTGGGTAAGGCGCTGGGAACCTTTCAAGTTCCAAGTACCCTCGTAATTGCTGAATCGAAGGTTCTGATGATAGGTTAAAGGTATAGCGCGCATGGCGTGAAGCCAATCTCGTTCGAGTATACCAAGGAATTCAGACTTCTGGTCAATGACTATGAAGTTGGTTTGAAGGGTAATGGGCCCCGTAGTGACAGGTAGACTAATGCGGCCAACAACGACTTCTGTTTATCCATTGAAACCTTTTAGCTCGACGTTAGCTACGGTTAAAAGGTTGGTTTTTTCATGGCTTTGACTGTTTGGAAAAATAGGACGTCGGCTGCGCTCCTAGTATATATGAGCAATGCATGGAGAACGAGGTTCTCGATCATAATTATGATGACTAATGGATCGGAATGAGGAAAACGGACGTGTAAAGTATCGCAGTCAATGAAAGAGATGCCTTCGAGTCGAGGGTGACGGCTGGTTTCTGGCAAGAGGGTGGGAAATTTCTCCTGATAGGTAAGCTTATAGCATTCTTCTACGTGCTTTCGTTTTCTCTTGGAATGTCAACTGTCTATATTCTTGACTTCGATGAACTTGACTCCGAAGATGTGGACCTCGGTTGGGTCAGTAGTAGGGGTTGATTGGGATTTGAGGTAGGACCGATCAAGGTTGTTTGGTAGGTCGGCAATATATTGGTACAAACATCCTTCTCTGAAGATAAGTTCGAGGGAACGCTGAAGGGCGAAACATTTATTGGTATGATGACAATAGTATTTGTGGTTGGCACAGAAAGATTCGCCTGGTTTGACTTCGATGGGGAAAGAAACGCGCCAAATGGGGTCTGCCTATATGTGTGGTAGAAGGGTGCTGAGGGGAGCAGTGAGTGTAGGAAAAATAGGCTTTAGTCGCTTCTTACGCGCTTCGGTGCTGTTATCAATCATGGGGCGTTTGCGGCTCTTAGTCTCCTGTAAGACAGGAACGATCAGGGGTATGGGGGCAGAGTGGGTATGTTGCCGAGGTTTATTGAAAGTTGCTGTTTGCGGAGGCTGGCTCTGATTGCGGGACTCTTGAAGGCGCTCGAGGTTGATATAGCCGTTGACTTTCGAGAGCATTTCTTCGAGTGTTTTGGGTTTGTGGAGAACGAGATGTTCTTTTACACGGCTGTGATTGGGCAGAGCATTCGAGTAGGCCAAAATAGCATTTGAGCAGTCGAGGTTTTCAATTTTACGAGATTCGTCGAGGAATCTTCGGGTGAAGTCTTTGAGGGTCTCATTACCAAAATTTTTGTAATTGAAAAAAACGTCAACTCTGGCCTCTCTGTCTTTGTTTAAGGCGAACTGGGCGATGAAAAGTTATGAAAGTTGCTCAAAGTTACGAATCACGCCATTTGTGAGGTTGTGGTACCATCGAAGGGGGTTATCGGTAAGACTCGTTGGAAAAAGGCGACATAAAAGATAGTCAACCATAGAATATAGGCTCAGGGCATTTTGGAATTCAAGGATGTGGGATTTAGGGTCTGCATTACAATATTTGCTGATTTTGGGCGCGCGAAAGTTAGAGGGTATTTTGATGGCCAAATGTTTAGGGCAAATCGGGTTATTGAGGCGGCTCTATGAGTCGGTAACTGGACTCGCGGTAACATGGATGACTGGTTGTATTTTGTGGTTGAATTCCTGCTGTGTAAAGTATGGAGGATGAGGGAGAGATTGGTGGAGTTGAAGATTATGAGGTCGAGTATGTGGTACAAAGTTAACACTGTGTTCCCCGAGCCATTTTCGGGCAGGACGACGTGTAGATTGTCTGAAGGAGCGAAGGGTTAAGTTGGAAGAGTCTTCGGTGGGATGAATCCTGAGGTGGATAAAGCCCATTGGGGGAATAATACGGGGAATGCCTTCGGCCTTAGCGTTAACTGGGGGTAACTCAAGGTCTGGAGGAGGGCCAAGGCGGGTGCGGGCAGAAATGCATGACGGGTCGGGTGCCTGGGACGGACGAGCAGGTTCCATGGGCTGTAATCTTTGTAGCTCTCAGACGGTGTTGCGCAACTCATCGATTGCTTTGTTTTGTCGGTTTTCGCCATCCAAACGTCGATTCTGCTCTGTTTCCAATGCCAAACGATGGTTTTCACGTTCTCGATTCAGTTGGTTCTGGTAGCGCTCTTCTGCCTGAGCGACTTGCTGAGATTGTAATGCTATTTGAGCAGCGACTCCGTGGATGGAATTTCCAGCCTGGGTGGAGTTGGAACGACGTGCGGGTGCCATTGAGGATGAGTTGCTGTTGTGGAAGTCAAGGGTATGGGAACAAGAGTGGGAGAGTGGTAGGGTAGGAAGCACAGACGGCGCCAATTGAAGGGAGCTAACTTTGTTTTGACGAGGAGTCGATCTTTACAAAGTAAACTCGATCCTCAATCAAAGGGAACAAGTAATCGGCCAATGATAAGATAAAACTAAAGGCAAATACTTGTGTAGAGGCCCGAATGTGACTCTCTACGACCTCTGATGAAGATTTTTAAGACAGATTTTATTACTGAAGAGTAAATTAGAGGGTTCGAATACAGATTTTCGGGGTGGTCGAAGGTAGAGATGCAAAGACCAGAGATTTTTTTTACCTCTTTCTAGGTTCCCCTTTCCTCTATTTATAGAAGAGTAGGGAGCTGAGTCACCACGTGTGAGTCCAGTTTACATGATTATGTTGTCAGAAAATCCTGGCGAGTGACGTACGCCGGTCTTTTCGGTACTGTTACTGCTGTATTTATTGGTTATGGTTCTGAACGGCGCGGTGGTTGGGCTTGTCACTGTAGATGCACAGGGTAATCAATGCGCTGTCCTATCTGATGAGGTAGTTGTTTGTCTTATCTTGCTTCGACTGTGTGATAGTGAGGTTGAAGGATACCTGCTACTGGGACGTTAATTCATTCTCAAAGTTCTGTCCGATGAGATTGCTGTCTGTCTTTTCGTACTTCGACCGTATGTAGATATGGTCGAAGGATGTCTGGTGTAATGGGCTGGTCCGTTCTCGAAGTTCTGTCCGGTGAGATGGTTGTCTGTCTTTTCGTACTTCGACCGTATGTCGATATGGTCGAAGGATGTCTGCTGCAATGGGGTGATCCGTTCTCAAAGTTCTGTCCGGTGTCGAAGGTTCATCTCTGGGGGATTTCAGAGGAGCCTTGTTTAGGGGTTGAGAGGGCTACGATGTATTCGAGTAGGCTATAAAGTGGGCTTCGGCTGTCTGTTCAAAGGCTTCAAGCAGGCTACTAGAGTAACTTCACCGCAGTTACGCCAATCCCTACATCTGTCTCCCTAACCTTGCCTTCCGCAATGTTGCGGAGACAAACCCAATATTACTTGTCTGTTAAGACAACGTGGTAAAACCTTCATCTACAGTAAAACTCCTCCTCAGCTTCTGTCGCATCATTTTTCGACATTCCTTGATACGTCGGAGGAACAAGAGCAGGAATAGGATTCTCTAAGGACTAATCCCCAAAAAACTTCAACTTCAACCTATGCATTTCAAAAACAATTCTCTCTTCAAGAACCACCCTACGAGTCTTCACCATCTTCAACACTTGTAGAGGATTTTGTATCAGAACATGCATACTTAGACACCAACCTCGGTACAGGTACTATTTATATAACCCTACATTTATTGTGTAGGTACCTTATCCCAAGCATCATCATTCAATACAGATGAGACTCTTCAAACCCTAACCGTCGTATACATCAATATTCCCATCAATATTTAATGCACGTACTTCACCCTTGGCAAGCGCATTTTTCTTGCAGTCAAACACCATCATTACATCTTTCCTCATTTTAATTTTAAACCCATATCCCAAAACTTCTTTCTCAACCCAAGCCACTCGTGACTTCGGTTGCGAGGGGGCGATTGTAGGGGCCTACCCCTCGATCTTACCAAAATCGAGTTGTCACCAGTTTGAACAACCTCCATGTCAGACTCACGCATTCTCCACATGACTTCTTCAGTTAACATTGTCATATACTGTACGAACTGATAAAAAATGTGGGTCAAACTCAAACTGAATGACCAAAACATGTCAAAGCCTCTTGTCCCTCTCGAGTTAAGCAGTTATTCAACTATCACTAACCACTTTTTTCGGAGAACATGTTCCAGCATGATGAGGAACTGCAGAAAAGGCCTGTATAAAAAAAAGTTCCAAAAGAGGCAAGGACCAGAAAATTACAAGAGAAATCTCCAGGAAAACAATATTTTCTAGATTCTCAAAAACTCTAAACATCTTATTTCACAAGATCAAGCATTTCTAAGTCTAGAGATCAATTGTAATAAGATATCAGCCTCAAGCAGTAAATGTCACTATTACAAAAATTTTCTACCCGAGGTTGTGGTTGTTAACCTATTCAAAGGTTTTTCCATGCTAAACACTTGTGTAATTTCTTATTTTTGATTAAATTTTATCATAGGTACATTGGTGTAAGAGCTAATTCCAAGCCATGTCGAGCCCACTGAATTAAGCCATTACAATTATCTTATGTGTTAAGCATGTTACAACTTACATGTGACGTGACCATGTAGCCATGCTTAGACAAAGTTCTGTTATAAAGGATGAAGGACACAAGATACCATTAATTCAAAGCTAGAATACCTTGAACTGGCCCAAATGTGTGAAGCACACCCCATCTCAACCCTTAATGTGCAACACGACTTTTGGTATAACACATAGGGATACCTACCAATACCTGGATATATCATGGGTACTTAGAATTAAAGGATGATATGGGCAAACTTGCATTCTTTGAGATCCTCTTTGCAATTTTACTCTGAAACCTACAAACTAAAAGGCACAGAGGAGGAAGAAAAAATAGAGGTTGGACAAAGGTGAGTCTTACAAATTTGTTAAAAGATACTCGGTACGAAGAGTGGCTGAGTTTGCTAGATTGGTTATCTTTTTCCTTGTAACTGATGTTTTTTAAGAGTTAAAAAATAATTAATGTAATGACCCTAATTTTTATTTCCTAATTATAGATATTATTATATTCATTGTTGTGATACTCTGCATATTCCTATTCATTCTCTCGTCTGCATATTAATTATCCATGTTAAGTTCGCATACATTTTCCGTATATACTCCTTCATCCATTGTGCATCCATTATTCCTATTTGCAGGTTTTGTCCATTAGATTCCTTTTCAACGTTCCGGTGGTTTCAGGCGATAGGGCGGTATTGTGATTTATGGGAATCCCTAGTCGGGTTGTATTTGGTGGTTGTGTTGCTGTTGTTAGTGTGGTTTGGGGGTCGTGATGTTTTTGGGTGTTTTGGCATTGCTTAAGGTGTAGGCGTAGCGGGTGTTTTCCAGGGTGAATCCTTTATAGGATTTCTAGGGTCTTTTTCTAAACAGACCAGTTCTATTCGAACAAGACTTTCTCTGTTCGAATAGGATTCTTCTTGGTGCGGTTGGATTTTCCCCTGAGTAGATTTATTCGAATAGGATTTCCCTCTGTTCGAATAAGATTTCCCTCTGTTCGAATAGGACTTCCCTCTGTTCGAATGGGATCCTTCTTAGAAAGAATAAGATGTTTCTCTATTCGAATAAGTCCTTCCTTGTACAGTTTAGCTTTCTTCGCTGACCTTTTTTATTCGAACAAGCCTTCTCTCTGTTCGAATAGGAATATTCTCTCTGTTCGAATAGGAATATTTCTTATTTGAACAGAGGCGCATTTTGATCACCTGTTGGGTTTAATGCTCTCTTTTCCTCACTTCATCTCTTCACTCAAACTCACTCTCTCTCTCTTTCCTCACCTCTCCCTAACCGATTCCCCTCTCCTCCACACTTTTGATCCAATCTTCCCCATCACATGCGGATTCTTCGCCAGCTTCGACGCAACCTTCACTCCTATCCTTCGTGAGTTATTCTCGATTCCCTTTCCGTTCTTTTCCCTCGATTCGGCGTAGGGTTAATTCTAGGGTTTGGGTTTTATTTTCGTTTTCTTTAATTGATTGTTTGCTTGTTGTTGTTATTGGTTGTGGTAGCTTGTTCGTTATTCCGATTACCTCGTCGTCGATTCTAGGTTCAGTATTCCGAGTTGGTTTTCTGCCGGACTTGAATTATTATTAAGCGAGTTTTATTCCCTCATTACTTAGTTTCTATACTAGTTTTCGAGTATTGTTTAGAGTGTTAAATTGAACTTAGAGATGCTATGTAATTAAACTATAATTTAACCTATGAATTATTTTGTTTATATTGTTAACCTGTAGTTTAGGCTTGTTAATTATTCGGGAGCATGGTTATGGTTCGTATAGGATCTGAGCTTAGTTAGTAGTGGTTGGGTTAGCATTCTCGTGGCTTTGCCCCTGAATGCCCTTTCCAGCCTTAAGAGATTGATGTGTTGGATGTAGTGACGGTTAGGTTGCTGTGTCGGCTATGCTTAGTCGGTACAATCGAGTCCCTATTCATCCGGATTGTGTTACTGTGTGAGCGGCAGATGTGTTTGTTTTCTTGTTCACCTGTTGCATCTTAATAACTTATAATAACATCTTTCAAAACTTATTGAGATTGGATACACGAACACTCCGCTTCGGTTAACCTCCGATAAGATCCAAGGAGTCCAAAGAACGGGCTAAAAGATTTGGTGAGATTAGGAATGGCACTATCATACCTAATTCAACTACTCAGGAGTGTGGAATGGTATGAGACAGAGTCATGGAGATCCCAACTTATCCACGTGGAGAGTTGAAATTCCTTGAAATGATACGGACTATTGCTCCGTTGGGTTGGAAACTCCCATTACCACTTTGATCAAGTTAGACCAATCCTTAACTTGGCCGAGCTTAACCAAATCGTACCTGTGTGTCCCCTTACTGATCTCTTTATGAAAATTAGACATTAGTGGATGATCAACCTACTACTTAAGAATTACGAGTATCGATTTTATAGTATTACGTCACACTACACCTAGGATAAGTATGGGATTATCCTAGCCATCACGTCATGGCATTGCATATTCTCTTATCATTGCATCTCCCTCCTTTCAAATTCTTGACTCTATTCTCCACCTCTTATCAACTCTAATCTCCTTTCCTTTTCAATTCTTTATCCATTGTAGTCATTTTATATATATTGCTAGACTTCCAAAAACTTGTTTCTTTATTACATTTATCTCTACCTCTATTTCTAGTATAGGTTATTAGTAGAATATTTAGTTCTGTTGGGTTTAGTAAGCCATGGTTTGCTCACTCTGGTTTTATAACCATTTAAGAGGTTGAGTAGCTTGGACTGCTACGTGGTTAGCCAGTTCAAGGTCATATTTTGTCGCGGCAGATTTCCTTTTGTTCCAGATTTCTGTAGGTATTCTCAGCATATGTCGCTGAGTTTTATTCGAGATATTTTATTATATTTTCGACTGAGGTGTATATATATATCTTTTGCTTCCGCGTTATATTGTTATTGTTATTTCTTTACTCCGATGACTATTGCTATATGTGAATAGCTGAGCCAGAATTTGTCTATGGCCCGGCTATTTGTGGGGTTGAATCTTTGGATTACCCGACCTGCACTACTTTGAATCTAGTAGTTGGTCAAGCTACCGGTTACTGGATTTTGGGGCAACATAATGTCAACATGGACAATTTTCAACTAAAAAATTTAAAATCCCATGATTATCATATCCTTGTACAATAATTTTTGCCAGTATTAATAACGCATGTATTTAAAAAGCATAAGCCACTGCGTGTCGCTATCCGGGAGTTATTGATATTCTTTAATATATTATATTCAAAGGTAATAAACTGTGGCGAGCTTACAAAGATGCCGAAACAGATTGTGTGTCATGCCCCAAAATCCAGTAATCGATAGCTTGACCAATTACAAGATTCTAAGTAGTGCAGGTCGGGAAATCCAAAGATTCTACCCCACAAATAGCCAAGCCATAGACAAATTCTGGCTCGGCTATTCCCATATAGCAATAATCATTAGAGTAAAGAAATAACAATACAACAATATAACGCGGAAGCAAAAGACATATATATACATATCAGATAAAAATGTAATAAACATCTCGAATAAAACTTAGGGACACATGCTGAGAACACCTAATGAAGTCAGAACCAAAGGAAATCTACAGCGGCAAAAACTGTCTCTAAACTGGCTACCCACGCTACAGTCCAAGTTAATCAATCTCTGAAATGGTTAAAATACGAAAGTGAGCAAACAACGAGCTCACTAATCCAACTGAACTAAATAACTTACTAACAACTGGTACTAAAATTTATAGTAGAGATCAATGTAATATAAAACAAGTAAATACAATCTAGTAATATAATAAATGGCCATAACAGATACAGAGTTGATAAGGATAGGAAAAAGAGTTGATGAGAGGAGAAAATATAGAAGGAATGTGAGAAGAGAGTAGAGTAAGGAATATGAGTAGAGAATGTGATGATATGATAATATGCAATGCCATGACGTGAAGTAATGACTACGATAATCCCATACTTATACAAGATGCAATGATATGTTATGATGAACAGGGATATTCTCATAAATATCCCCTAATGCAGAATGATTCAGTATTTTAAAAGTGTACGGGATCTTATTATAATATTGGCTGATTAACTGCTAACGTCTAATTTCTTAAAGAGATCAGTAGAGGGATATACATGTACGATTTGGTTAAGCTCGACCAAGCTAGGATGGTCGCACTTGATCAAAGTGGTTATGGGTGTATCAAACCGCGGAATAATAGTTCGTAGCATTTCAAGGAATTTCAACCTCAACGTGGATAAGTTGGGATCTCTATGACTCTGCCTCATACCATTCCACACTCCGGAGTGGTTGAACTACGTATGATAGTGCCACTCCCAATCTCACTGTCTCTTTTAACCCGATCTCACGGACTCCTTGGATCCTGTCAGAGGTCAACCGAAATGGAGTGTTCGTGTATGCAATCTCAATAAGTTTTGAAAGATGTGTTATAAGTTATAAAGTGCAACAGGTGCACAAGAAAGCAACACAACTGCCGCTCACACGGCAACACAACCAGAATGAATAGGAATCGGTTACACCGACTATGCATAGCCTACACAGCAACCTAACCGTCACTGCATCCAACCCAAAAATATCTTAAGGCTGGAAGGAGCATTCCTAGGCATGCGACGAGAATGCTAACCCACCCACCACTAGCTAACTCAGGTCCCATACGAACCAAAAACCAACTCCAGAAACAATTAGAAACCCAAACTACAGGTTAACACTTCTAACTGAATAATTCCTAGGTTAAACTATAGTTAATTATAAAACATCTCTAAGCTCAATATAACTCTCTAAAAAAATACTAAAAACTAGTATAGAACTTAGTAATGAAGTAATAAAACTCGCTTGATAGTAATCTAAGTCTGACAGAAACCAACTCGGAAAACCGAACCAAGGATCGACGACGTGGCAATCAAAACAACAAACAAGTTACCACAACCAATAAAAACAACAAGTAAACAATCAATTCAATAAAACGATATCAAACCCAAGCCCTAGAAATCAGACCTACGCCGAAATCGAGCGAAAGGAACGGAAAAGGTATCGGGAAAACTTACCGAGGATAGGAACAAAAATTGTAACGAAGCGGGCGAAGAATCCTCGAGCGATGGGGAAGAGTGGATCATGAGAATGGAGGAGAGGGGAATAGGTTAGAGAGAGGAGAGTGAGAGAGAAAAAAGAAAAGGAAGTGAAGAGAAGAGAAGAAAAGACCCAAAAAAGGCTGAAAATGAACCTCTGTTCGAACAGAAATGCTCATGATCGAACAGAGTGAGTTGTATTCGAATAGGGACTAGTCTGCTAGAATACAAAGGGGTATACTCGAATAGAAAGGGCCCTGTTCAAGCAGAATTGCTCCTGCATCAAAAGAATGACCCCGGAGGCACCACGGTCCACACCGGACACCCCGGAAACACCACCGACCACCACCACTACCACACAGACACTACTACAAGCCCAACAAAGGTTTTCCAAAGTAGTAACACCACCTCCACCACCTCACGGCTACCAAAACGCCTAAGCCCCCAAAAGGAATCTTTTCCCTCAGGAAACTCCGGAAACCTACCAGCCAATCCAATGGCTCACCGGAACCACCCCAAACCACACACACCTCAAACAAACATCACTGCCAACTCAATAAAGGGTTTCCAAGATAGAAACACCACCTCCACCGCCTCACGGGCACCAAACGCCTAAACCCCCAAAAATGAATCTTTTCCTCGGGAGACTCTGGAAACCTACCGGCCACTCCAACGGCTTACCGGAACCACCCCAAATCACACACACAACATACAAACATCACTTCAAACACATCTTGGGGTTCCCAAGGCCATAACGCCACCTCCTCCTCCGAATGACCACCGAACCGCCAAAACTACAAACGAATCTAATACTAAACCACCGAAAGGAATAAATGGATGCATAATGGATGAATAAAATGGATGAAAGAGTACATGCAGAAAATGAATGCGGAACTTAACGTGAAGGAAATGAATCTAATATGCCGATGAGATAAAGAATAGGAATATATGAGTGAAAAGGAATATGAGTGAATATTAAGAATAATTGAAATGCGGGTCATTACAATCTACCCTCTAAATTTTTTTTTTCGCTCCCGAAAATTAGCGCATACCTCATCTTGAGAATAAAATTGGATAGTGCCTCCTCACAGCATCCTCTAACTCCCAGGTAGCCTCCTCTGGACCATGGTGACTCCACTGAACTTTCACAAACGGAATACCCTTGTGGCGAAGAATCTTTTCCTCGCGATCTAAAATGCACTCCGGATGCTCAAGATACGAGGCATCGTCCCGAACCTCTATCGGCTCCCAGTCAATCACGTGAGTATGGTCCCGCTCGTACTTCCTCAACATTGAAACATGAAAGATGTTGTGAACTCTGTTCAGCTGCGGCGGTAACGCCAAACGGTATGCTAACTCTCCATCTCTGTCCAGAATCTCAAGCGAGCCAATATATCTCGGAGCTAGCTTCCCCTTCTTGCTGAAATGCATCACGCTCCTAATCGGTGAAACCTTCAGCAAAACATAATCCCCGATCCGAAACTCGAGTGATCTCCTGCGAATGTCAGCATAACTTTTCTGTCGGCTTTGTGTTGTACGTAACCGATCCCTGATGGTTGTAACTGCCTTAGTAGTCTCCCGAACTAAGTCTGGTCCCGGTAAGCTCTGCTCACCAACCTCTGCCCAACTCAAAGGTGATCTGCATAGTCTACCATATAAAGCCTCGTAAGGTACCATCCCGATGCTCGATTGAAAGTTGTTGTTATATGCAAACTCAGCCCTATGTAAATACTCATCCCAGTAACCCTTGATGTCCAAAACACAAGCTCGAAGCATTTCCTTAAGAATCTGGTTGACTCGCTCTGTCTGACCGTCGATCTGAGGGTGAAATGTTGTACTGAAATCTAGTCTAGTATCTACAGCTCGCCGAAAACTCTGCCAAAATTTGTTGGTAAACCTGGTATCTCTATCTGACACAATAGACACTAGAACCTCGTGTAAATGAACAATCTCCCTCACATATATCCTGCTCAACTCATCAGTAGTCATAGTCGTACGAACCGGAATGAAATGTGCCGATTTGGTCAAACGGTCCATAATCACCCAAATAGAATCGTGTTGTTTCTTCGTCTACTCCTTTATCCATTGTGCATCCATTATTCCTATTTGCAGGTTTTGTCCATTAGATTCCTTTTCAGCGTTCCGGTGGTTACAGGCGATAGGGCGGTGTTGTGATTTATGGGAACCCTCAGTCGGGTTGTATTTGGTGGTTGTGTTGCTGTTGTTAGTGTGGTTTGGGGGTTGTGATGTTTTTGGGTGTTTTGGAAACAAAATCAGCTATCTCGCGCTTCATATTGTCCCACCAAAAATTTATCCTCAGGTCCTGGTACATCTTCGTACTGCCTGGATGGATGGTGTATCTCGAACCATGAGCCTCACTCAAAACCTTACGTTTCAGTACCTCAGAATCTAGCAGGCATAATCTGCCCATGTATCTGATGCTGCCATCTGAACTAACTGTCCAATCAGGTCTGGTGTGTCGTCTGAAGCCCAAGACTGTAATCTGTCGTCCAGCTGTTCCACCTCTATAATCCGAGAAATCAAAGGCGGCTGAACTCTCAGATTTACAATAAGACCACCCATAGTCTGTGAATCTAAAATCAACCCAAACTCTGCAATGTCGCTAAGCATCGCCCACTCAAGAATCATCAGACGTGCAGTAATCCTATAGGCAAACGGTTCAAAGCGTCGGCCACCACATTCGCCTTCCCCGGGTGATACTGCCAATCTACATCGTAGTCCTTAAGAAATTCCATCCACCTGTGTCGTCTCATGTTCAGCTCCTTCTGAGAGAAAAGATACCGCAAAATCTTGTGATCAGAAAAGAGCTCAAATCTCTCCCCGTATAGGTAGTGTGTCTAGATCTTTAGCGCATAAACCACTACTGCCAACTCGAGGTCATGAGTAGGATAATTCCTCTCGTGTACCTTAATTTGTCTCAAAGCATAAGCCACAACCTTGCCCTCCTGCATCAAAATGCAACCAAGTCCACTAAGCGATGCATCACTGTATACTCTATACCTCTGCCCGCTGGATGGAACAATCAGAACCGGTGCTATCGTTAATCTGTTCTTCAACTCGGCAAAAGCTAAAGAACACCTGTCGTCCCAAAAAAACCGAACGCCCTTCTGTGTCAAACGAGTCAAAGGAGCTGTAATCCGCAAAAACCCCTCAATGAATCTGCGATAGTACCCCGCTAAACCCAGAAAATTGTGAATCTTGGAAACACTCATCGGCTGTGCCAAATCTGCGACTGCTGCAACCTTGGAAGGATCTACTGCAATTCCATAGTTAGACACCACGTGCCCTAGGAATTTCACCTCCTGCTGCCAAAACTCACACTGTTTAAACTTAGCAAATAGTACGTTCTCCTGCAAAGTCTATAAAACGATCCTCAAAAGTCCCTCGTGCTCTGTCTCGGTCTTTGAATATATCAAAATGTCGTCGACAAACACAATGACGAACCGGTCAAGAAAAGGGCTGAAAAAACGGTTCATCAAATCCATAAAGGCTGCGGGCGCGTTCGTCAAACCGAACGGCATCACCCTAAACTCATAGTGTCCGTAACGAGTCTGAAAGGTTGTCTTTGAAACATCAGCTGCTCTAATCCTCAGCTGGTGGTAACCTGATCTAATATCAATCTTCGAAAAAAACTGTGCACCTCGAAGCTGGTCAAACAAGTCTTCGATCCCCGGCAACGGATATCTGTCCTTGATCGCGACTTTGTTCAACTCGCGGTAGTCAATACACAAACGCATCGAACCATCTGTTTTCTTTGCGAACAACACTGGAGCTCCCCATGGCGAAGTACTCGGTCGAATAAATCCTTGACCCATCAACTCAGAAATCTGATCCTTCAGCTCTCTCAGCTCAGCAGGCGCCATACGGTACGGTGCCTTCAAAATTGGTGTTGTGCCCGGAACAAGATCTATACCAAAATCAATCGCTCTCATAAGCCGGGAATCTGCTGGAAAATGTCAAAATAATTGCAAACTACAGGAATAGAGCTAACGTCCACAGCCGAGGACTCAAACTCTAGGAAAGCTAATAAACCGTCCCCTGACTGTATAGGTTTCAAACTATAGAACACGAATTACCTCTCACCAGGAATATAAAAGGTAGCCGTCTTCTCGAGGCAGTCTAAAGTGACCCGGTGCGTCGACAACCAATCCATGCTTAGGATGATGTCAAACTCCTGCATCGACAAAACTAATAGGTCTGCCGAGAGGATTCGACCACAAACAACTATCGGGCAATCTCTACATATACGTGAGATAGAAACCGAGGAATCTAAAGGAGTACCCACAGAAACCTCATCAATAAATAAGGAAGACTCAAAGCCAATAATGCAGAGAAATGTAAATGCGATGAATGAATGCGATGCACCAGAATCGAAAAGGACATGGGCTGGCAAATGAGAAATATGGATCCTACCTTCCACTACAGGTAGAGCGGTGCGAGCGCTGCGCCTCCCTACTGCAAACACTATGCTCTGTCCACGGCCCTGAGCCTGACCCTGTTACTGGCTCGGATGCTACGGTCTTTGTACACCCTGAGGTCCTAAAACTATCTGTCTGCCCTGTGGACCCTGAAGCTATCTCTGTGAAAACTGTTGAACCTGAGGAACCTGCTGCGGTCGTGGTTGGTAACCAACTGGACCCTTAAAATGTCATAGCGGCTGCTGATCTCTGTCTAGTTTGGGACAGAACTTCCTAACATGCCCAATTCCCCCACAGTTCAAACAAGTGTGCGAAGAAATCTGTGCCCTCTCTAAATATTGTCCGCTCGTAGCTCTTGCTGGTGTACCCTCAAATCTCAGCCTCTTCAAACCCAAGCTGTCATACTGTATTTGAATCACCGTTCCCTTATCGGGTCTTGTATCCTGTCTCACTGGCTTCCTCACGTCTCTAGACCTGCGATCCTCTGCCTCATTTTGTTCTAGAGCTAATGTTTTAGACAAAACTTCCCTGTAAGTACTGGCACCGGAAGAGATTAAGAACCTCCTAAAGAATGGACAAAGACCTCTCAAAAATTTTATCTTCATCTGTTCCTCATCCTAAACAATAAACGGTATGTAACGAGCGAGCTCGATAAACCTCTTATCATAGCGAACCACACTCATATCACACCAATAATCTGCCTCGCCCTGAAGCAGGTAAGCTGCAAGTGCTACCCACCGATCGTCAGGACACTTCATCGCGTCCAAGGTCTTCTCTATTGACCTGAACTATGCCTCGGCCTCTGAAGGAATCAATGTGCCGAAAAAAGTAGGATGCTTGTATTTCTGAAGCTGCTCTAAGTAACTCTGCTCCTGTGTACTTGGCTTCTAGCCTACTGAAAGGAAGCGACAAAACTTTCCATAAACTGCTTCATCTCTGCTGAAACGCTTGAAGCTGCTAGAACTGGTAAAACACCTGGATGCCCTGGAAGCACTGGAGTAAGCGGGGTACTCTTATGAACCTAATCCCCTGGTATTGCTCCCACACCAACCCCAGCCTCAGAAACTATTAGCTCTGTCTGTGGGATCGGAATAGACCCCGAACTCTCCCGACTAATCAATGGCACATCAGCCATTATTCCGCTGCGCAAACCCTGGTGAACACCACCTCGGATACCCCCACGGGTTCTAGCACGACCTCTGCCTTTACCACCTCTAGCCATCTCTTACGAATAAGGAAACACAACTCTGGAACGGATAGGAAAGGATTAGGAATAGGAAAAGAATACGATAAATATGAAAATCCAAAAAGAATCGATCCTAACTCTGTCTAAAGAATAACTCGTCATATGATTTGCAATAACAGAGATAAGGATTAACCTTACGCTCTGATACCAAGTCTGTCACGCCCCAAAATCCAGTAATCGATAGCTTGACCAATTACTAGATTTTAAGTAGTACAAGTCGGGCAATCCAAAGATTCTACACCAAAAATTGCCAAGCCGTAGACAAATTCTGGCTCGGCTATTCACATATAACAATAATCATTAGAGTAAAGAAATAACAATACAACAATATAACGCGGAAGCAAAAGACATATATATACATATCAGATGAAAATGTAATACAACATCTCGAATAAAACTCAGCGACACATGCTGAGAACACCAAATGAAATCTAGAACCAAAGGAAATCTGCAGTGGCAAAAACTGTCTATGAACTGGCTACCTACGCGGCAGTCTAAGCTAATCAACCTCTAAAAAGGTTAAAATACGAGAGTGAGCAAACAACGAGCTCACTAATCTAACAAAACTTAATTACTTACTAACAACTGGTACTGAAAATTAGAGTAGAGATGAATGAAATATAAAATAGGTAAATACAATCTAACAATATAATAAGTGACCATTACAGATACAGAGTTGATAAGGAAAGGAAATAGAGTTGATGAGAGGAGAGAATAGAGAAGGAATGTGAGAAGAGAGTAGAGTAAGGAGTATGAGAAGAGAATGTGATGATAAGATAATATGCAATGATATGTTATGATGAGCAAGGACTCGGTTACACCGACTATGCATGGCAAAAACAACAACCTAACCATCACTACATCCAACCCAACAATCTCTTAAGGATGGAAGGGGAATTCCTGGGCAAGCTACAAGAACGCTAACCCAGCCACCACTAACTTACTCAGGTCCTATGCAAACCAAAAACCAACTCTAGAAACAATTACAAACCCAAACTACAGGTTGACACTTCTAACAGAATAATTCCTAGGTTAAACTATAGTTAATCACAAAACATCTCTAAGCTCAATATAACTTTCTAAAACAATACTAAGAAACTAGCATAGAACTTAGTAATGACGGAATAAAACTCGCCTGATAATAATCCAGGTCTGGCAGAAATAAACTCGGAAAACTGAACCTAGGATCGACGATGAGGAAATCGGAGCAATGAACAAACTACCACAACCAATAACAACAACAAGTAAACAATCAATTCAAGAAAACGATATCAAACCCAAGCCCTAGAATTCAAACCTACGCCGAAATCGAGCGAAAGGAACGGAAAAGGTATCGGGAAAACTTATCGAGGATAGGAGCGAAACTTGCGACGAAGCGGGCGAAGAATCCTCGAGCGATGGGGAAGAGTTGATCAAGAGTATGGAGGAGAGGGGAATAGGTTAGGGAGAGGAGAGTGAGAGAGAGAAAAAAAGGAAGTGAAGAGAAGAGAGAAAATGACCCAAAAAAGGCTAAAAACGAGCCTCTGTTCGAACAAAAATGATCCTATTCGAACAGAGTGAGTTGTATTCAAACATAGACTAGTCGGTTCGAATAGAAATGGGTCAATTCGAATAGAAAGTGCCCTGTTCGAACAGAACTGCTCCTCCATAAAAATGAATGACCCGGAGGCACCAAGGACCACCCCAGACACCGCAGAATCACCACGGACCACCACCACTGCCACACAGACACTACAACAAGCTCAAAAATGGTTTTCGAAAGTAGGAACACCACCTCCACCGCCTCACGGCTACCAAAATGCCTAAAACCCCCCAAAATGAATCTTTTCCCTTGCGTAACTCCGGAAACCTATCGGCCAATCCAACGGCTCACCGGAACCACCCCAAACCACACACACATCAAACAAACATCACTACCAACTCAACAAAGGGTTTCCAAAATAGAAACACCACCTCCACCGCCTCATAGCCACCAAACGCCTAAACCCCCAAAAAAGAATCTTTTCCTCGTGAGACTCCAGAAACTTACCGGCCACTCCAACGGCTCACCGGAACCAACCCAAATCACACACTCCAAATGACCATCGAACCGCCAAAACTATAAAAGGAATCTAATACTAAATCACCCAAAGGAATAAATGGATGCATAATGGATGAATAAAATTGACGAAAGAGTACATGCAGAGAATTAATTTGGAACTTAACGTGAAGGAAATTAATCTAATATGCCGATGAGATAAAGAATAGGAATATATGAGTGGAAAGGAATATGAGTGAATATTAGGAATAAATGAAATATGGGTCATTACATTGCGGAAATACTGTGTATATTTGAGAAGTATTTCCTACCTTCACTTTTTGTTTCTATGATACACATTATTGTGCATTTGGTAGATGGGGCATTAATTGGCGGGACCATTTGTTATCTATGGATATATCTACATTTCAGCGGTAAATAATATTTATATTATTTATTTATTTATATGTATAGGTATACCACCAATATCTAAATTATTGACTATGCAGCAGGATAATAAAATAGTACAAAAAATATGTAACAAATAAGACAAATCTAGAAGGGTGTATTGCACAAAAATACCTCGATGAAGAAGCAACATGTATTGTAAGAAGTATATGAATGACAGAGCAAAAGGAAACTATACGGGAGGTTGAAGGCTATTTTGGTGATTATGATGACGAATGTGCCAAACTGCTCGATAAGGGAGGGAAGGAATACTTTATTAACACGGTGGAGTATGAGCAAGCACGCAAATGGGTTCTTCCGCAAGCAGCTAAAAATTTTGAGTGGGAGGAGTAAGTAAATTAAATAAAAAAAATTGCATTCTTTGGTTAGTACTTCTCCTGATCTATGTGAATATGGCATTTGCCGGAAGTCCAACACTTATAAAGAAAACCTTAATTCTCGTAGTCAAAGTCAAAGAAGAAATCGTCAAGCAGAGAAACCGATAGATTATGTTTCTTGGCTAAGACAACAGTTAAAAAATAATGAAGATTCTAGTTTAAAGAAGCTTGTGGATAGACCATGTTTTAAAGTTATTTCATATAAGTCATACCAAGTTAATGGATATGTCTTTTGTACATCGAACTCAGAGAAACATAAGATGACCAAAAATAGTAGTGTGTCCATGAGGGCTATAACTTCATTCATTTCAAGAGTTGGTGATAGAAACCCCATCAACGGGAAAGTCACATATTACAGGATAGTCAAATTAATACTAGAGTTAGATTACATTGAATTCATAAAGATTGCTTTTTGTTGTGATAGAGTTAGCATAGAAGAAAGTGTATGTTCATTTGATGCTGTAACAAACTTGAGATATATCAATCTTGCTAAGTTGCAAGGAAACTCAGAGGATAATGATGAGCCATATATTCTTACATCTCAAACTACTCAAGTCATTTATTGCAAGGATCATAGTCGACCTGATGGGCAATGGCATGTTGTCTTGGATTTTCCAAAGAGGTTAAGCAAAGATGTAAATGCATATGAAGACCCCTTAATTTTTGTTGCGAGAATAAATGTTGAGGATTCAATTTTATCATTAGTAGATGATGTTGCAGAAGGTAATATCATTGAAGATGCTGAAGATGCGCAACATTGAATGTTTAATTTTTTTTATTAGAGTCATGGAATAGGTTTTGCAATTTAAAATTCAAAAATAATGGTTCTTTTATTTATGTATATTTTCTTCACCCAGGTGTAATTATCTATCTTGTTAAGGATTATTGTGGTTATCTTTACATTAATTTATATTTATTTAGCTTTTCATTACTTTGTTCTAATAATCATGTCATCCACTGCTTCGTTTTGTGCAATTTATTTTTTTTGTTAAATATTTAGCTTTATCCACTCTTGTTCAAGTAACTATGTCACCTATTGCTTCATTTTTAGTATTTATGTCATACGAGGATGGGTCATCTATGGGAACAAGTTTGGAGTCATCTACTACCCAGTGGAAAGAGTACCGTCCACGTGGTCTCCAAGCTCCACGAGGTATATAAAGTTTTTAAATCATTAATAAGATTTAATGTTCCCATTTCTTTGTTATCCTTTTAATAATGCATAAATTTATGTAATACTTACTCTGGTTTATTTGTATTTTTGCTGAGGTGGACTAATGATGTTGGACAACCAATCGGTCAAAATTGCAAATGTTTGTGTACTTTCATCAGAGAGACTACAAGGGAAAATCTTTCTCCTTAGGTCGGTGACTGGCATAATCAACAAGAAGATGATAAAGAATATATACGGAAGGTTGTTGCGGTAAGTTAAGTTCATATGTTCAATTATTGCCTATTTGTTCTTCCTGGAAGGTTTGTCTAAATTTTGTCGAAGCAGGAAATATTTGATTTTGACCCTGATGGACACCAAGTTATGTTAGATTCCAAGGCTAATATGGGGTATTGAAAGATTATAAATCAAGGCTTAAAACAAATAACTATGATGCATATGAAACGGACGAGGAGAGAAAAAGTAAGAGACATAAAGGAGTCAATAAAGAAGACTGGATCGAGTTTCTAGATCGTTTATCAACCTCTGAAGAACAAGCAAAGTGCAAAAAGGGAAAGGCGGCTAGGAGTAAAATGCATAGCCCGCACATGACAGGTCGATTGGGCGCGTCCGAAAAGAAAGAAATACTGGTATATCTCTTACATCCATGTTATTTTTTTCCTAAAGGACATGGCTTAATGCTTATATTTTATTTCTTTGCATAGACTCATGCCAAAATCTAAGGTTAGGGAAACCCTGTATTACTAATCCTAACTTAAAACCCCCGTGTTTTGCTCTAGTAATTACAATTTTAGTAGCTTGATTTTCAAAACAGTAACTTTATTTTACTCTGTTTTGTTGAAGAGTCATTTCTTTCTTTTCAGAATAGTAGTTTTGGAACTTATTCTAATGGAAGGTAAGATAGAAAGTGTTAATTTTTTGAACTAGTCATGCCTTCTTCTAAAAAAAGTATTTATATATTAAACTCCCTAAGTATTTATATATTTTTTGTTAATAAATGATATTTCTTATTTATAGTATGTTTAATAAGTTTTATTAAATCAACCTGACAATAAACTTAATTAATGGTTGTTTTGTAGGAAAAAGGTGGACCTAAAGCTTCTGTGAAGAGGTATGTTATTTTTATGGCTTGTCATACTAAGGAGGATGGCACATATCCTGAGGAGATGAAAGAACGAATGGTGTAAGAACTCGAGAATCTTACAATTAGAATATTTGAATGTATAGTTAAGTGATAAGATAAACTTACTATTTTTGTAACACAAGAACGTATGAACAGGGCTATTCAAAAAGATCCAATGCTCATGGATAAGGATTTAGATAACGATGTAGTAGCGGTTGTAAGTAACATTTGTACTCATAAATTTTCATAGTTAATTGAGCGAGAACTTCTATAGTCGGGCATTCAATACTCTATTATTTTTGCATAGTTCTGAATTCTTGAAGTTTCAAATGCAAGTTTTATTTTATATACATTGAACTCTACTTAGATCTCATCCAAAATGCTTTAATATTTAAAAGGAATATGGGACAGATGGAAATGGCCGTGCCAGGAGATGCAATGTACACCTCAACAAGACTAACATCAGAGTTTTAACACCCCTAAGGAGCGTTATTGAGCGGGAAAGGGTAAAATAAGCTATGCTTAATGAGGTGCAAGCATAATTATGAACTCTTACTACAACAGTGAACTAATCTCAGTTAAAATTTGATCTGAGAATAATTATAGTACATGAATCCTAGGATTCCAGATTTTGGATATAAAGGTAGGAGCCTAAGTTCCTAGGATCCTAAGTTTAAGGTATGGGGCACCCAAGATGGATAGATTAGGTACCTCACTTTTAGGTTTCCTTCTGCTATGAAAAATTGAGCCAATGCTCTGATACCATGATGTAAATAGATGTGTTCAAAAAGTCATTAGTTTGAAATGATCGAGAATAGTTGTTTGAAAAAAAAATGGACTAGGATATGTAAATACCACCCATATATGATTTTGCTAAGGTAAATGAGGCAACTAGGGTATCCGGTGGGCTACATACATTGAATCGGAGGACTGGTATACACGATGTTATGGGTTTAAATCCACCTTTATGTAATAAGAAAATGTGCCAAAATTGATTCCAAAATAGGCTACCTGAATTGTTGTTTATCAAACGTTGAGCGTTACTTGTAGCTGTAGTTGTGGGAGGGTTATATGGGGAGTAACTTTCCGTGCTTTTCCAAACATTTTAGCCTATAAGGTTGGGGTTTCTAACCTATCTTCAAAAGCGTTGATTTTTTGACTACTTTTTTTTGTACTATTTTGGCACTTTTCTATTTTCAAATTGACCAATTTAGAGATTTTTTACCACTTTTTAGCCCTATTTTCTCTATTACGAGTATCCATATTTCTCTTATGAAATAGGTCCATATAGCTATTTTTTGCTTAGAAAAAACTCATTAAACGCCCCACCCTAAGTTGATTAATAAATAGGAAACAATACGGTTCCTTATTTATCTGCGGGAAGGACCAAACTGGGATGCATGGGATGGGCTGGACGCCTCTCCCCATCTTCTTTGTGACCCAAGCGATGAAGAGTTGGAGCAAATGACTGCCCATGATAGTCTGACCTGACGAGTTCTTAGTTTTGGTCTGGTTGGTCCCAATGCATCTTCTAAACGTGATCTGATAATTCTCATTGCCTCTTCTAAATCAGTCTGGTTGTTCCCATTGCTTCTTTTAAACATGAATCATGGTGGTCAACTGGTCAACTGGCCAACTGCAGCTACACTTCGCTCTAATAAGAAGACAAATGCCACACCATTGAGTATTAAGTAGTTGAGGCTTTTATCTTCTTAGTTGACCTAAGGATCCTTTCACTTTTAATTTACTCTTAGGTTCCTTCAGTCTACAAGTCCTATAGTTTGCTAAATGCTATCGGACGGAGCATGTAGCAGTGTAGTAACTTGTCTCAATTTCGAGTAGCGAGTTAAAAGCAAGGTATTTTCTTCTAACTTTTAGAAAATGAAAGAAAAGTAGTGAGAATGGAAGAGGCATTTCCAAAGGAAGTGGCATGAGAAGAAGACCTCTCTCAATGCCTCAAAAGGCATTAAGGTGTTGGTTGCTCGCTAAAGTACTGTTGGGAGCTCTTATGTCGACGTGTGGCTACTGGTTCCTATTCGACTCTACATCAACGCTTTTTTGAAGCACTTTCATATTTAAAAAGGGTTTTAAGTAATTGGAGGCTGAGTGGGAGTTTAGTAGTTAGGAGGCCAAGCAGGGGGGGGGGGGGGGGGGGGGGGGGGGGGACAGAGTGGCCGGGGAGTCATCTTATTGGTAGCTACTATAGCTTTAGGCACAACCACACGTCTAATAGTTCGAACCTGTGCAGTGCTAGAACTAAATAGCGAACTAGCATATTAGCTGAATTGCAGTTAATAGCAAGGATCCTAGTAAACTAGCATATCAGGCGAATAGTTATTGATTGCAATGAGAATCACCGACTACTATTATAGGGTTAGTTTTTTATTAGGCTTCCGGAGTCAACATAGCGAGCTAAGAACACGTTCTTTACGTTTTTTTGTCAATGCTTTTACCCGACGTCGTTACGATCCTTACTTTAAATCATGCTCTTTTTTTCTTCCCGGATTCAATTGGAGGTCAGTCAGGCTGGGCGGCAATCCAAAGTAGGGTGGTGGCTACAGAGCCTCCAAACGAGAGCTTAGATAACAAACATTATATACAAATTCATCACAACCAATGTTACTCATGTTGAAGTCTAGACAGAAAGATCGCATCTTCACCCAAAAATATGACATCTGATAGCATCTCTTCTTCATGTCCTTCAGAAGATATGTGCTCTGCTATTTTCATTCAAAATTTTAAATGTCTTATCGCTTTCCAACAATTCAACATTAAAGCCATTTTTTTCATGTACATCGCTAGAAATACCTTTCTTCAGTGATTTATTAGGATACTCTAAATGGGCTTTGGGAGAAGCTATAAGTGTCTCACCTATTTGTGCAATTTCCAATGATAGAGCCAACCAATACTTTGACATATTGTTATCCTTTAAAATTGTGCTACATATCATGCTTTCATAAGTCTCAATGGGCTCTTGCCTAAACAATAAAGTAGACAATTTGTTCATTATGCAACTAGATGTATGGGGAAGTTTGGGTTCAAGAACATCCATAGTAACAAACCAAAGTTTTTCATCACCGTGGGTTTAAGAAAAAGTCATACAATTCTTGACAACGTTAATAGTTTCAACGGTGTGATCCTTCACCAACATCTCATCAACAGAGGACTTATGATTTTCAAGAAGATTACTAGAAGTGCATCCTTTAATGATGCATAAGGTCCATTCTGACTAATAGTTATTTCGGTTGACTCAATATGTTTTTCTTTCTCAAAATCAGGTGTGAGAGTGTCATTCAATTTATAATTGATGAATGCGTAATTATGAATTTTTTAATATACCTAAACATGTATTTTAGTCGTCCATTATATTTAATTTTGGGTACTTATGTACGTTTATTTGATTGCAGCTATTGGAGATGGATATTTGAAACCAAGCTCTTAAAGTAACGTAAAAGTGTTTCTAGTAGTTCATAGTACAAAAAGTCAAAGACACAATATATATGATCTCAAGATTGAAGAAATATTTACACAAATATTCTTGGAGAATAAAATTAAAGAATATATTTTATCCAAGATCCTTGAAAATATTTTATATTGAAGATATATGCAAAAGTTTCCATGAAGAAAGATCTCTACATTACTTAAGGGAATTATATGCAAGAATCTTAGGTGATTGGTTATAAAATTAGAAGATATTATTTGTAAAAATATTCTTTACAATTTAATGTATTGTTTCTAAATTTTGGTTCCTTCTCCTATAAAAAGAACCCTCCCCCTTTTGTAATTGGGCATCTCATATTGATGAAAGTTTAGAAAAAATAAAGTCTTAGTTTTATTTAATTGTCTCATCTCTCTCTTATTTTCATTTATAAATAGTTAGCTAGTTCATGCAATGATCTTGGGAATGATAGAAGGTTAATCACATCTGGCTATGACCAGAAGGAATCCCTTACCCGTGTAGTAATAGTTTTGTTGAAGTTCCAGGATTAGTTCTCTTTTGTAATCTTCTAAAATAGCTATAATCTACATCTAGGCTTAACCATAACTAGTAAGTAAATTTAGACTATTTAGCCAAAATCTGGTGTTATAACCATTAAACCGATTTTAGGGCAAACACGAAGAAAACTCGCAGGAGAAATTCAACCAAGCTTAATCATAGTTGGAAGAATTCTTCCTATGCATCGGATTAAGTAAAACTTAATTTGACCAAACCTTAGATGCCTAACTATGGATAAAGGATTGACATTTACATCTAAGATGCCCTACCTAGGATTTTTGACATGAATAATCCGTCGAGTAAATCTACATAATTACTATTATTGCTTTGGTTAGGTCGAATTCTAGTCGTAGCTATTCTCTTGCTAATTGTTCTTGTTATTTCTTTCTTTTAGATTTATCTCTTATAAAACCTAATCAGCCTAAAAAGTATTTGGTTTCCCAAACTTCCCCGAGGATTCGATCCCACTCATCCGTGCTACAATTTGACAATCGGACTTTAAGCAGATATTTTTCTAGAGTACCCTAAAATTCTTCTTAACAACAATCTTCATCGTCATCAAACACTAGTTGTTTTGGCTTTACAGTCATGCTATCTTCAGTGGGAGGCCTGGAGACTAAATATCCCATCCTCGCTCCAAGGCTAGCCCCTAGAACATTAGATTCAAAATGAACATAAGTGGATTCAACATGCACTGAAACAATGTGTTTTTCATCCTCGGTTAATTCTTCTGCTGGTAGCTGGTAGAGAAGATCTATTTAAGGAGGCAGATTTAGACCATGTAACTCTACCACTAGGAGCTTTATAAACGCTATGTTTCAATAGCTCATCTGAACAATTTATTTTTGTTTAATTTATAGAAGACCTTGTAATTCTGCCACATAACTTAATAGCAAAATCACTCTTTCTTGCTTGTTTTTCTCTCTCTACCTCCAGGGAATCATATAGCTTTATATCCTTTTGTCCAGTCCTTGAACATCGGCTTTCTTGACGATGAGGTACATTTTGGAAGTAATTACTGACATGAAAACAATTTGATGGCTGCAATGGTTGCAATTTTTTAGTAGGATTGTGCATTTCTGGTAACTCATTAACATGGTCAGGCTGTTCTAAAGAAGTTCTTGGCCTTGTAATTCTGCCACTATAAGCACTGATTCTTGAACATATTTTTTAGAATTTTCTTTCATTACAAAGCTCTAGAACCTTCTGCTTTGATCTGGACATTTGAATTCTTGCCAGAGATTGACCTGGTTTAAAATCAACATAAGAAATCCTTGCATTATCTCTGATAATGTAAACATGGTCCATCTTGAAAGGTACCAAAACTAAAATCTTGACTATAAGAAGGATGAGTGATATTTTAATGAGCGCCTCCATTAGTTTCTATCATAACATGAGTCATATCAAAATACTCCAGTTCCTCCATGTGTTTCTGAATATTTTAGATAATATGTTTACTCTTATATGGCTGGTTGTCCTTTCATACATTGTTTAGAAGCGGAAGTAACAATCTCTCTTTTAAATCATTTAGACCCAGCCCTATAATTATCACTTGAAGAGTATGAAAAGCCTCATCAATGCCAAGTTTAGTCCCATTAAAGCTCCCTTATAGTAGCTACCTCTCCAGTCTCTTTGGAGTAGCCACCTAAATATAGTAAAATTTATTTATTAGTGTTATGCTTCCAGCTGCATAAATTTACTTTCTACTCTTAAATTTAGGTTGGATGTCCCATAAATGAATGGCTTTTCAGCTATATATTATGAATGTTATTAACAAAAGTAATATTGATTTTAAATAGATATTTCAGCTTATTGATCACATTATTGAATAAGGCAGGCAGGTTTAGGAGTGTTTATGAACACCTTGCCATTCTAAACGAGCCAAAGATAGTATATAAGTGTCCTCCTTCATCTACTTTTTCTTTGCATTTTGCTTATAGTTTTTATCATTTAATGTTAACTTTATACTATTTCAATTTACTTGTAGAGAAGACGATGTTCCCCACCACCTTCCGAGTCATTGAGCGGCAATTCATGCATATTAAAAGTTATGCTTGGCTAATCCACAATACAATTGAGAAGCTCTAGTTAGCAGAAAAATACAAAGAATACCAATTGGTTTGAGAAAATAAAGAATTCGATTACTTAAAACGAAGTAACTCTCAAACCCTAGGCTTCTCTCAGAACTCTTTCCAGATCAAACATAACCCTAGAAAATAACTTAAGTTCCCTTTATATACTAGGGAACTCGAAATAATTAAAGAACGGATCTCGAGGCAAAACAGTGTCTAAAAATCACAAACACCGCAAAAGTCGTTCTAACGAAATAGGGAGTCGTTCGAATGAATTTATGCCTAATTGGTCTAAAACCCTAGAAAGTTGTTAACTCGTTCGAACGAAATATGACTCTGGGCCAAATTTCCATTGGGGTGAACTTTGGTCGTTCGAACGACTTTGGGTTCGTGGGCCAAATTCTTGAGAGATGGAATTTGGTCATTCGAACGACTCTCAACCTCGTTCGGACAACTTTGGCTAATTTCCAAATTACTCAAGATCCTCCTGGATCATTGGCACTAATGTTGCTTACGGAATTGTGCAGTTTAATACAACTGTACCTGATGGATTTTTATAGTGTTATAATTGATGAAGTTATTCGCGAAGAGGTGTGTTTGTATTTTGAGAGTCGTACCCTTTGTGATGTCTCTGCAGATGAAGCTGCTGCTTGGCTCAAGATTATTACCATTGTTATTATCCATTGAAGAATTTGTTTGAATTCTTTTTTTAATTTAAAGTTAACCCTGGTAAGTTGTTTGACTTTTCTATTTTCATTTTGGATATTGGTAAGTTGTTTAACATGATCTTTTAATTCCCATTTCACTATCTTCTTTTTATTGAAAATTGCTTGTCATTATTGCTTTATATGTTAGTTGATTATGTTGTCTGATTATTTAAAATTTGTGAGGACTTGCCTGAGACGCAAAAAACAACGAAAAAATTAGTTGCAAAACGCAAAAAATAAAGCAGTACCTACAACGTATATCTAAGTCATTTTTTCATGTGGCACATAATACGACGTACTTATGTGTTACAAAATTTTATCGAAAATGATGATTATAGAAACCCTTATTTATTTCGTGTTTTGTATGACGCTTAATACGACTCTTATATTAGTCGCAAAAATGAAAAAAAAGGTTATATATTTGGGGACTTATAACAGAGTCATTATAATTTGACCAATAAAACAACTATATCATTTGCAAATTGTGGTAAATGCGACAAATATTACGACTCATATTTATGTAATTTAATTGTAACGCATAAAACGACGTTCTAATATGTCACAAAATTATAAAAAACAACTGTTTTTACAACTTAACTTCCAATCGTAATATTACGACTCAAGTATAAGTCGAGAAAAAAAAAACTACTGTAAAAATACGACTCTCATTTCGACAAAAAAACAAGTCGCTTTAGACAAAGATTGACTGACTTGCAAAGTTGTTTTTTACTCTTTTTCACGTAGTAGCCTTGAGTCACCCTTAAGCAATATAGACGGGATAATCAATAATATTTCTTGCTCTGTCTAACAAGTTTGTCGGGCAGCAACTAAGTAAAAATAGTTGAGTTTTTCTCATCCCCTAATCCCTTTTACTTAAGGGTACTTTCATTAGTGTTTAGGATTTTTTGTCATCAAAACAGGATGAGGTTGCGATCAATCATGGAAGTTATTTAAAAAAAAATAGTACCTAGAGATGCATTTGTGTATCGATGAAATGTGGAAGGCACGTGCTCGGTAATATAAATTTTACTGAAGGCGCATCAACACTTTTGTCGTGGCGTATAACGGGTTGTACTAGTATTTTATCATTTTTAATTTTTTATGGACAAATTAGATTTTGGACCCAACATAAAAGCCACATTTTGCAAAATTACGGACTTTTTGTATTTTTTTGCTTTTGAGCCCAAGTTTAGATTGATTTTTGCAAAATACCAACAAGTGTTATACCCTGGGTCCAAACCCAAGTTATGGGGCTTGGGAGCTCCCATATGAAATTCTAATAGAGGTTGGTTATGTTCGTTAGGGTAGTTGTAAGATGCACCCCTATAAGGGTATATATATGTAATAAGAGAGACCATTTGGTCCTAATCCCATTTTACAAAAGAAAACTCTCCCGCTCCTCTTTCTTCTTTTATCCCCTATTTCTCCCTCTCTCCACAAAGTAAATATTTGTCCAAACATGTATTCAGTACTTGGATTTGCACCAAAGGAGGCACTATGAGAAGATTGCTGATAAGAGGGTGTAGATTAAAAATAAATAAAGACTCTTTTAGAAATATTTAATCACAATCACTATTGTAAATCAACCAAACTGTAGTTTTTGATTTTCAAAAGATATTTTACAAACCCACATGTGCATTGTGGTTCCCACAAATTTATTTTGTACCCATTTAGGGAAAATTTTCCAAATTAGTGGGCCTCACATTTTTTGTATATAATCTAAAATAATAAATTATATCTAAATATGCATCAGAGTTCAAGGCATCAAAACCTGAACCCAGATATTTTTACGGGTACGAACCCTGAAATACCGGCTTAAGAGTGACATCGCCAAAGGGGATCTGGTGACAACACTGGACACCCCCCTGCCATGTAAAGTAGAAGGAGTCGATGTCATCGTCCCGGCCATCTCAAGTCAAATTTGAATTAGAGTTCGCCACTGATCCCACAATACTGAACCCCACAGTGGAAGCCCCACAATCACCATGATAGCAAAACGTTACTGTACCAACATAATTTCTTATGAAATTATTCTAACAGTTCCTTGAAGAAGAGATGTAGAGGTATGATCCAGTCTTTTTAGGTAAAATTAATCCATATTCCTTGCATCCTCCTACGAACTAATGAGGTATAGGGGCACGCCTCTAAAAGGAGGTGTTCCTGGAGGATTAGTCGGGTCTCAACCTTTTTTGAGGTAGAGACTATGGTAGGTAGTGCTTATTGTAGACTAACCATATCGTAGCTCACTTAATTGATAGGTCGTGGTGTGAGCCCTTACTAGGATCACATCTGAAGACCCTAGTGAGTTGTGAGTTGTAAGAAGGGTCCAGAGCCTTAAAAGTGGCAGGACTCTAGCAATACCCACTACGGCACAACAAGGTCTAAGAGCCGAATAAGCAATTGGGACTAAGTTGTATCTTTTTCTCTAGACTGGCTAATGAGGGTGAGGCCTTGCCTCTAAAAATTAGCAAGGTTCAGACTTTGTGGTCCTGACTCAGGATAGTTGCGAGTAGTAGCCCTTAAAAAGGGTACCCATGGAGCTTGGGATGGAAACCCCACATGTAGATACATATAAGTACGGATCGAGTAAGGGACGCATAATCCTGAAGTTATAATTCTCCTCTGAAATATTCTTCTCCTCTCAAAATTCTTCAACCTTCGCCGGCAAATAACCATAACCTTCATTCTCAAACCGCCTAATAGATACCGATCCCCACCGTAGTCTGGCCCCGCTTACTAACATAATACAGCAGTAGGATAAATTTATTGAAGAAAAAATTCTAATTCATTAATTGGTACCATTACTGCAGGGGAACAAAAGTTGAGTTTACGGTTTAAGCTTTGACTAAGCATTAATTCCTAAACTGGGAGTCTTTTTAGGGTAATATTTATTTTGCTTGCAAGCTTTAGATTATTTATATAAAAATATATATATTAGTATTATAGTAGCATATTCCTCAGATTCGATAAGGACATGCTAGTAGAATCATGTCAAAGGTATCTTATCATTCGAGAAGATGTCAAAACCACAACTGCAGATCTCGACCCTCTCCAACTAACTGTTATACTTGGTCAAAAAGTATCGTTGCACATGATCCATGAAATACATTTA
The DNA here is from genome assembly GCA_014058105.1 of Kingdonia uniflora. Classification (NCBI taxonomy): domain Eukaryota; kingdom Viridiplantae; phylum Streptophyta; class Magnoliopsida; order Ranunculales; family Circaeasteraceae; genus Kingdonia; species Kingdonia uniflora. The sequence goes on along the minus strand of JACGCM010002435.1, from coordinate 101,344 downwards.
CTACCCATATAGATAAGAAAAATATTTGTAAACAACCTATATTCTTCTATAAAAACAGGCAGAGCATATGTTAATACTGCCTAGAATATTTGTCTAAATTTCCTTGTAATACTCTTCCTAAGTCTCTCTGTAAGTGTAATAGATTAGCACATAGTGGATTCAGGTCACACAATCCTCCACAAAGTCATGGTTTTTCTCAAATTCTACTAAGTTTTCACGTAAAATCTACAGTATTACAATATTTATTTACGTCAAAGTAGTATTTCCTTTTTACAAAAGTATTGGAAAAGTTTACCTACAGGAAAACTAGCCATTACAATTGGCGCCGTCTATGGGAAAATCTACTTTTTCTTTACCCGATCTTATCATGAATAGTTACTTCTATGACCAACATGAACCTCAGAAGTACCTCCAGTACCCAATGGGACAATAAGGACATTTTAGCAACACTCTTACCAGATTTAGTTAATTTACACAATGTTGTTGTCGAGCTTCAGAAGCAGATAGAGTCTGACAGGGTCCAGTAACTCGAAGATCAAAGAATTTACGCTCAAGCCCTCCACGTCGAGAGAGACAAGATGAGGAGAGCCCTAGAACACTAGAGTCAAACTCATCCAAAAGAAATGGAAAGTCTGCAATGAAAACACGATTAACTACTCGACAAGGATCACCCTTCCCATCGTACCGATTACGAGCTTCCTATAGGGAAAATGTACAAAGGGAGGAACAAAACTGAACCTCCCGGTCTCAATCAAGGAACCTAGAAAGAGTATCACAACATTTTGGATTCATGTCATTAACATCAACCACTCAGGGAAGTCGACGCACTCTCCATCAAACCTTACCACCTTCTTTGAGGCGACTAGTAAGAGAATGGCTAAGGCCTAAAATACAAGGAGATTTTGATCCTCAAGCTGCGACTGCTCAAAACTATCTCCCATAATTCATTACTTTGGATGATCTGAACAATCAGATTCGTGTAATAGATTCCAACAATACTAATCAAAGAGCCACTCAAGAAAAGATCTGGATAAATCCTATTTCCTCTCATCTTAAGGTTATGCCTATTCTAGAAAAATTTCACATGCCAAAATTTCATTAATATGTAGGCCACACCGAGCCTCTTACTCATGTTTGCCACTTTAAAGTAATTGCTGGGCTGTATTCCATGCTCAACCACATGTATACCGTTTGTTTATCATGGACCTCAAAGATGAACCTCTCAGATGGCTTCATACCATCCCCGAAGGATCGATAACTAGCTTTGCCCAGCTATAGCAATTGTTCAAATGAAATTATGCACATCCTAATGAATGAAAGAAAATGGTTTATTTTTTATTCTTTTTCGAGCATGGCGCAAAGGAATCCCTCATAAACATTTTTAAGCATTTTATGTAAGAGACAGAGAAGATTAGGAATTTGGATCCAAAAATTGTGGTGCCATCCTTTACTTACGCACTCCATATCGATTCAAAAGTTCGAGAAGAACTCACCCTTCATAAGCCTAAAATAGTTATAGAAATGATCGATGTCGTTAACAACTATATTGAACTCGAGCAGTCCAAGAAAGATAAGATGAAGAGCTCATCTATTATTCATTCTAATGATGTTCTTTCACCACCACACCTGATGCCTACCAATAATGTTGTCACAAAATAGCGTGGGAAATCTTATGACAACATCAAAGGAAAAGATGGGAAAAAAGATAAACCAATCCCAATTTTACCCGAAACGATAACAACAGGCTATCTTAATCATACTAAAGGGAGATAATTTTTTTCGAGATGCCCAGCAAAGTGCCCATACTACAGTTCTTTTGAGAATTGTGATACTACTTATGTGAAATACCCACATGATTATCTATTGGTAATAATGCTCAAAGTATGATAAGACTACTTTAACATACTCCTTATCGATACAGGAAGTGCAGCAGATGCATTATTCAAAAGGGCAGTTAACATCCTGGGCCTTAAAGATTCAGTTAAAGCTTCAACCAAAACAATCATAAGATTCAATGGTTCCAAAGAATCGACTTTGGGAAAAATTATATTACCTGTTCAGGCAGGACCAGAAATAACCTTCATCAAGTTCAGCGCCATTGATGTTGAATCCAATTACTTGAGAATCTTGGGAAGAATAAGGCTTTACTTAATCAAGGTTGTACCTTTGATAAATCATCTAGTTTTGCGCTTCCCAACTAATCACAGCGATTGCAAAATCAAAGGAAGTCTGGCTGTCGTACAGATGTGTAAAGATACCACCACAAATTATCACACATCAAAACCTTTGAAAGTATAGCAATTACAAAAAAAGCCTCCATAAACATTGGAATAGCATGAAATTGAAGCGGTCGAGTCTATAGAACTCGATGGGCCAGGGAGAATTACTTTTAGTGTCTCTAAACTCTCACCAGAAGAAGGATAAACCATCTTGCAGTTGTTAAAGAAAAATATTAATATTTTTTCATGGTTTTTTCAAGAAATACTAGGAATTGATCCTTTCATGGCATGCCATCGGTTAAACCTCATATCAGACAACAAGACTGTAGTACAAAAGCATCGTAACCTAGCTCCTAGGCTATGAGATGCAGTTAATGAAGAAATCAATAAACTACTTCGAGTCGGATTTATTTGAGAAGCTAAATATCCCAAGTGGATCTCAAATCTAGTCACTGTACCAAAGAAGAACAAAAAAAAAGAAAAGGTTTGCATAGATTTTACCCAACTCTATAAATTCACACTAAAGGATAACTTTCCTGTTCCTTTGATTCCTCACCACCTCAACTCTGCAGCAGGACATGAGCCTCTCTCAATGATGGATGCAACTTTAGGGTATAATCAGGTCCTACTTGTCGAAGAAGATCAGGAGAAGACCACATTCAAAATAGAAAGAGGCCTTTACTGTTATACCATCATTCCATTTGGATTGAAAAATACAGGAGTAACATATCAATGACTAGTCACAAAATGTTTAAAGATCAACTGGGTAAAATCATGGAGGTATATATCGATGACATGATCTGTAAAAGCATAAAGCAAGAAGATCATTGCAGCCATTTACAAACAATCTTCAACATTCTTCATACATACCGTAAGAAGATAAACCCTGTAAAATGACAATTTGGAGTTACATCTAAAAATTCTTGGGGCATCTAGAAAATTCCTACGGCATCTGGTAAGCAAGAGAGGAATAGAAATCGATCCATAAAAAATCAAAGCCCTTATGGCCATGCCATCACCATGAATGAAAAAGGATGTTCAAAAACTTGCGGGGAAGGTTATAACTCTTTATAGGTTTATCTTAAATTCATCTGATGCTTGCTAAAAAAAGAGAAGACTCAATCATTATTTATCTATAAGAGAAGACTCAATATGTTCTGTTCTTATTCGAGAAGATAACGGAGTATAAAGATCAATATACTTCATTAGCAAAATACTCATGCTTACTAAAAAAAGGATATATATAACAGCTGAAAAATTGCAACTTTCCCTGGCGTATAGTTCCCAAAAATTTAGACCTTATTTCCAAGCACATCCTGTCAAGGTTATCACTAAATTCCCCCTCAAAATAGTGATGATAAAAAAGGAGATTCCAGAAGGGTTCAACAATGGTCTGCCTCCCTAGGCGAATACGATATCTCCAACAAGCCACAAATATCGATTAAAGGATAAGTAGTTGCTAAATTCATGGCAGACTTTCTGGCTGAAGACCTTGAGTGGGAGGAACTCGAAGAAGTACTAGCCGATGAATTAATTGCTGAACCAGATGCATGGTCAAGAAGTACAGGATAGAGACTCTTTACTTGTGGATCTGTATGACCAAGAGGATTAGGGATTGGCATCTTCCTCATTACACCATCCAATCACAGAATTGAAAAAGCTACCAAACTCAAATTGTATGTAACAAGCCACAAAATAGAATATGAAGCTATCATACATCGCCTTAACCTCACGTTAGCACCAGGAGTAGAGGAAAGAGATATATATATGTGGACTCATTACTCCTGGCCAACCATTACAACAAAACATTCAAAATATTCGAAAAAATGGTTGACTGCGCTGCACTAGTTGAAGAAAAAATAAAGAAATTCACGAAAGCCACAATTTCTTATTTGCCAAGAGCATAAAATCTCCATACAAACATGCTAGCATACATTGCTACAGTACTCAAAGACAGTGAGAAGAGAACACTGGACATTGAAGTAATCAAACATTCTAGCCTCGAAATAAGCTATTCCATGCAAATAAAAGTTACTGAAGATGACGATCCCAAAGATTGAAGAAAGCCATTCCTCACATATTTCAACTCTAATACCTTCCCTGAGAATAAAGCTAAAGCTCACTCTCTGTTAGAAAAATATCCAAGATTCAAAGTCCAAGGAGGAATACTATAACGAATTACTGGCGGAGGCCCATTGATCGAATGTACCTCGCAGAAACAAGCCAACAAAAAAATCAAAGAACTTCAAGAAGGAATTTGCGCCACACATATCTCAGGTCAATCACTAACACAAAAAGCATTCACAAAAGGTTTATACTAGCCGATGATCAGGCAAGACTATAAATATTTTGATTGAAAATATTGCAAATGCCAAATCCATGCTCAAGGCATCAAAAGTCCAGCCCTTCGACTTATATGACGGCAATTACCTCTGGCCATTTAAATGATGGGCCATCGGCATCATTGGCCTATTCTACCCTACATAAGTGTAATGAAGTTTTTTTCGGAAGGAGAATCTTCGCTAATACTATTCGAAAGGAAATTACAATAATAGGCTAAACAAACAAGATTTTACGTGGAAAACTTTGTAAAAGCTGTGAAAAACCATGACCTCGAGGAGGATTTAGATGCAAAATCAAGTATGTTGATAGTTATTACAAGTATTGGAGTGATAATAGGGTTAGAAAGTAAGGATTGTAAAGTTGCGGATACAAGTTGTTTACAAAAAGAATGAAATTATCTCCTATTTTCGGGGGAGTAGACGAACTTCGCGGATCTCTAATAATACTTTCTTTACCAAGCACAATGGCTACTTTTGGTAGGTCAAGGACTTATGGTAGCTTCTCGACTGTTGTCTGTCTTCAACTATGAAATGCTGACTATTATGTTAGCTTATCCTTGTCGAATCTGGGAAACATGTTACTACAATCGCCCCATTCTTCACCGAAGTACCTGTGGTTTTATCGAGAAAAAGTTGGAATTCGAAAAGGTTGCTGATGTCTGTGAAAGATTTCTTGTTGTCATTTTTGAGATCAAAGTGAACTAAATTTGGTTGTGTCATTCCCGAGGAGTAATTAATGCGAGACATTAAATCTGGCAGTTTCAAGCAGTATAAATAGGTTATTTTAAGAAGGGTTTTGTAGTGGTGGATTGAGAGGATGTTGCCCCAAGTGTGGCGTAACGAGTTATCGGAGGATGAAGATGGTGATCAATATGAGGTAACGCTCTATCCGAAACAAGTATTTTGGTATCCTTCAATTGGTGTTTTCATGGTATGGAGGGTGAGGTGAGGTAGATTCAGCAAATTTTTGCACGCTTGGGATTCGTCAGGTTTACTATGCAGTGTTGAAGGTAATGAAGTGTATAAAATTAGGGGAGAAGAGGTTATTGTTCGTAGTGTAGACGAGGATGTGAATGTTGGTTGGGCGTCCAGGGATCTTGTCGAACGAAGGGGGTTTCCTAGAATTTTTTACTGCCTTTAATCTGTAAAGACAACTCTGTTTAGAAGTTCCCAGACCTAAGATTCATTGAGTTTCTTAGGATATCGTTGCTTCTGCTATTAGAGATAATGCCAGATTTTGGTAATAAAAAACAACAATGTCAGATCCTGATAATAGAAGGATAGGGCAATTAGTCCTTAAGGTCGAATGTAAAGATTGTAGTGTAGTTTGGTGTAATGTAATCAAAGGAGATAGATGTCGAATGTAATATGTAACTATTTTTCGAAGAAATAAATTTATTTTTCAACTTCCGATTGAGTATTTTTGTCGACTATATATTGTTTTTGTTTGTCAAAGTAAAATATGAGTAAAGAGACTGCTGGATGGTTTGAACAACTCAAAGTATAGTTGATTGAGTGGGTTGAAGGACAAATTTTGAGGTTGATAAATTTGACTGTTGAAAATGTAAAGTTCCAAGGTGAAATAAATGGCTTTTGTGTTGACTTGGACCGTGGTGGGATATAAATAGCCTTTGTTTTTAGAAAGGTGAGAGTTGTGTGTGTAAGAAATGGTGAAAATGAGATCTCAGGTGCGTAATAAGGTGTACAGTCGTGTTCAACCAAAATACTGGGAATTATATAATTAGTACATCGGCTTTTGGAATGCTAATGTTCACTTGGAAGATCTAGTAGAACCGAACTATAAAGGTTTGAGCGAGGCAAAGGCGAGGGTTGCTGAAGAAGATTATTAGTTTCGATGCCAATTGTAATATTGGAGTCTTCTTGAACATGTAAGTTATATGTGGACTCGTGCGAAGATGCTAATTAGGAAAGAAGATGGTACAACAGTTAGGAGTTTGTAATTTGAATTTGTAGAAGAACTATATGTAGTGGTCAAATTGTAGTTGAAATGAAATGAGAATAGAATTTGATTTTACAATGCAGTTGTCGATATTTTGTTTTACGAAATTGTTATCAAATAAATTTGACTTGTTTAAATTGTAGAATATAGGAATATGTTGTTTATTGTATTTGAAAGTCGAATGAATTTCAAAAATTGATTAGATTTATTGAGATTGGTCGTAGATATAGGAATTTGTGAATAAGGTTTAAATATACAGAGGTAGTGAGAGAATGAAATATGGTGAGGTATGGTCCATAGGTAAAATTTGGGAGTACAAGGAAGATGATGTATAGTGTCTTTGTGATAGGATAGGTTGTGCTTTGTTAAGTATGAATGTGTCAGAAGAAATTCTTTGAGATATGAAAGGATTGGAGCAACAATGTAGAGATCTATTGGTATTGAGAAGGTGGTTAGTCAAAGACTTCGAGAAAGGACCTGTAAGTTGCTATGTTCAAAAACTCAAACAGTCGCGAAGCATTGCGATGAACAGTCGCATGGGGTTAATAAATAGTTCGGAGGTGGGTGACTCTTTACATTTTGCAAACTCTGAAAAAATTCTCTCAAGTACGAATTACTTGTGCTCGTCATTGGATTTATTTTCTACAATTGGGAAGGTGGAGATCAGTGTTCTGATTAAGTGGGCAAAACAGGTGAAAGAGATGGATACCGAAGTAGCATGAAAACAATATTAGTATTTGTGATGCTTTTTGTTGCTTCCCGATTGATTGTTTACATAAATCTCTAGAGATAGCTATATTTAAAGTAGTTGTAGAATGAATTAGAATGAGTATAGATGGATTGGGAGGTCAGAAAGATTTAACTTTGTTAGGATTTGATGAGAAAATCGTGATAGTGATTGTTGGAGGCTAATTTTGTGAGGGCAATGGAGTCGCAAGTATAAATAAAGGTGTTGGGGCGCGAGAGATTAGCATAATTGGCGGTGAGGGGTGGAGAGAGTATGTTTGGTGGCGCGGTGAGGACGGCGTAACTGTAGGGGATCTATTGCGTTTTCGGTGAGATCGTTGGGAACTTTATTTTCAAAGTAGGTTTGATTATGCCAGAATTTATCTGACGAGGAGGCGACCGAAATAGACATGGATCACGAGCCACAGGTGAGTGATCGAGAAGGTAGCAGGGGTGGGGAGGAAGGTATGGAGGAGGGTGAGGAGGCCTATTACGGAGAGGGTCTGGAGATGAAAGAAATTTTGAGTTTAAGAAGCAGTATGGTATTCCTGGAGATATTAGGCTAGAGAAGTATCAGTACGATATGATTGGCCGGGAAATATCCTTAGGTGGGGTTCTGGTTCATCGAGAATAAATTAAGAAAGGGCTGAAGCTTCCCCTTCGAGCTGACCAAAAAAAGTTGATGAACTTTCTTGATGTGATACCTGGTCAGTTTAATCCAAATGTATATGACCTATTTTGGGTATGTCGGGCGATAAAGGGTCGACTTATGGTAAGGGGGAGGAGTTGATCATAGTTGATGATTTATGTGTGTACTACATACTGAAGATGAACCCGTAGAAAAAAGGTTATCATTACTTGATGTAAAAATGGTCGATGAGACCAATACAATTTTAATTATGCGACATTTTGAGTGATGACAATTTGTTTTTGGTGAATTTTTTTTTGAAAGCCTTGATGCGCATATTTTGTAAATTATGCTAAGTGGTAGATTCGAAAAAATGATATGTGTTAAATGTGATTATAAATCGTGGCAGATAAAAGTAGGAACACTTGTTGGCGTGATAAGTAAATGATGACCATGAAAGGCAAGTAATGAGCATGAGTACATGTGTATCCTCAGCTAGATCTCTGAATTTAGATTTGAAAATAACAAAAACTGTTATAGTTTGTTCGATAAGTAAGGAATGCAAAGTAGAATATCCTATAATTGGATAGGGTTCGCATAAAATTGAATGATAGTTTGGATGCATACTTATAAAGTATGGATCAAGATCAATTGAAAATTGTACAGATGGTTAATTGTCTGATGCATATTTATCAAGTATAGATTGAGAGCAAGTGAAGATAGTAACAATTGATTGCCTTATGCATACTTATAAAGTATGGGGTCGAGATCAAATCAAAATAGTAAAGACATTTGAATATCTGATGCATACTTATTAAGTATTAATCAAGATTAAATCAAAATAGTAAAGATGATTGATTGTCTGATGCATACTTATAAAGTATGGATCGAGATCAGGTCAAAATAGTAACAGTAAAGTAACAGTAAAGATTGTTTATTTTAATTGATATAGACGGTTGCAGTGTTTATCTGTAAAACTATTTCAGTTGGGTACTATTCTACAGATATTCGAGCTGGATTTGTCGCTGACAATGTATGGCCCCTCCCAGTTTTTGATAACTTTTTGAAATTCTTAGGCCGAGTATTATCTTGGATCCGTCGAAGGACAAGGTCTTCAATACCAAATTCCATTTTAGAACTTTTTTATTGCAAGCTTTTTTCAATGTGTCATGGTATCGACCCAAGTTGACAATGGCTTTGTCTCAAGTCTCCTCGATCAAGTTGAGGTTGCAGAGGAGACCAAGTTCATTGGCTTTATCTGGGAGTTTCCCTCGGGTAATTGGTAGATTGAGGTCTGAAGGTATGACTACTTCAGTGTCGAAGGCCATCATTAATGGAGTACAGCCTGTTGACACTCGAATACTGGTTCGGTAGGTCCAGAGAATGCTGAGTAGTTCGCTGACCCACCTACCTTTCTTGTCGTTAAGATGCTTGCAAAAACCTGATTTGTTGCTCTTGTTAATGGCTTCGGCTTGTCCGTTGCCTTGAGGGTAGTATGGTGTAGGGGTTGATAGCTGTATTTTGCATTGTGGAGGAAAGTGAGGACTTTTGCGTTGATAAATTGCTTGTCAATAACGGAGCGTATTATTTGTCGGCAGCCAAGCCTAGTGATTATATACTCCCAAAGGAACTTGATGACTTCATTTTCATCAATATGACATAGGGGAACAACTTTGGCCTATTTTTTGAAATAATCAGTAGAGACTAGGATGAATCTTCGGGTTCCCAATGCTGGATGGAAAGGCCCAATTTTGCCGATTCCCCATCGTTTGAATGGCCAGAGGAAATTGCCAATATGCAAGTCAAGGGCTGGACTTTTGATGTCTTGAGCGTGGATTTGGCATTTATAGTATTTATGCACCAAATCTTCACAATCTTGTCTCATCTTCGGCCAGTAGATTCCTTGTGTGAATGCCCGTTGAGCTAATCATCTTCCCGAAACATGGGCTCCACATATAACTTCGTGAAGTTCTCTTATTTTGATTTGGGCTTGTTTTTGAGAAATGCATTCAATAAGGGGTCCTCCTCCAGTGATGAGATATAAGATTTTATCTTGAACTTTGAAGCTGGAGCACTTGGACAAAAGTGAACGGGCTTCTTCTTTGTTACTGGGAAGGATATTGGAGTTGAGGTATGCATAAAATGGTCTTCACCAGTCTTCAGGGTCTTTATCTTTAACAATGGTAACATGTAGTGTTACAGTATATCGTGACTGGAATGCTCAATGATTTTGATCTCTAAAGATCTTTTCTCACTATCTCTCAGTATTGCACCGATACTGATGTAAGCTAATGCATCGGCATGCCAATTTTCTTGTCGAGGTAAGTAAGAGATCGATGCGTATTTGAATTTGTCTATTTTTTCTTCAACCAGGGCAGCATAATCAACCATTTTTCATGTTGCATCGATGAAATGACTTGGAGATGAATCTGTGAAGAGCGGCGATCTTGCCAACAAAATTTTAGACATCTTTCTTTGCTCGTGGAGATGGTATTGCAATGAGTGCTTTGATTTGCATAGGATCGATTTTGATTCCTCTTTTGCTTACCAGGCATCCCAGAAACTTGCCAGATGCCACTCGGAATTGGCATTTCTTTAGATTTAGTTTCATCTGGTATTTGCGAAGGATATCAAAGATGGTTTGGAGGTTGCTGGAATGATCTTCGCACTACATGCTTTTGCAGATCATATCGTCAATGTAAACTTCCATGATTGTGCCTAGGTGAACTTTGAATATTTTTGTGACAAGCCTTTGGTAAGTAGCTTCTTTATTCTTTAACCCAAAAGGCATTGCTGTGTAGTAGTAGAGACCTCTTTCAGTAATGAAGGTTATTTTTTCTCGATCGTCTTCGGTGAGTAAAACATGATTGTAGCTGGAGGCTGCATCAATCATGGAAAGAAACTCGCGTCCTACGACGGAGTCGAGGAGTTGTGGAATCACTACTAGCAAAAAACAATCCTTAGATATAAACTTGCTGGGTTCTGCGAAGTCAACGCAAACCCTGATCTTTTCATTTTTCTTTGGGACTGCTACGATGGTAGAAGTCCACTTTGGAGATTTGGCTTCTCGAATAAATCCTACATGGCGGATTTTATCAATTTCTTTGTTTACGGCCTCACAGAGGCGGGGAGCTAAGATTCAACGTTTCTGTATGACTGCTCTGCTGTCTGGAAGGAGGTTTAGTCTGTGGCATACAATTGATGGATCAATGCTAGGCATTTCTTGGAAAGTCCATGCAAAAATGTTGTTATTTTTCTTGAGTAGCTGGATCATGGCTTCTCTTTCGTCGGTTGATAGCTTGGAGTAGATGAAGGTGTGGCACCCTGGACCATCAAGTTCAATGGATTCGATTATTTTGATGTCATGCTATAATAATGTGGCGTGTATTTCCTACTGTAGTTGCTATGCTTTGAGAATATTTGCTGTATAAGTGTTGGTGGTTGTATTCTCGCACATACGTGCACCTGTTTGGCAACCCTTGATTTTGAAGATTCCATGATCTGTTGAAAATCTTAATGCCAAAAAATATGTAGAAGGTACTTCTTTGATCGAATATAAACCACTTTGCCCCAAAATACCCAAATATTTGGACTCAGCATCGATGACAAGCAATTATACGAATGTTTCCTTTTCTTTCCTTTTTCAATTTTGATCATATACAGGTGGCGAGCTTGCCCTTGGATTTAATTCTGCTTAATATCTCTATTTTTTGTCTCATCCTCGAGGAACTTTTGGATGTCGAGGACATAATTATGAAGTCTTCCTACTAAAAGGATGCGACGAAAGATTTGAATAAGAGAGTAACAGTTGTCAGTTTCGTGACTATGTACATTGTTATACTGACATAGAAGTATGCTGGGGAGATCGGGTATTGTTTGCAGTACTCAATAACATTCATCTCTCTTTTTTGTTGGTAAAATAGCAGAAAGAGTTGTTATCATTGGGGGCAAAATTGGGATAGGCCTGTCGGGTTTTCCGTCCTTCCTGTCAGGTCTCCTGTTATTATCGGCGTTTCTGCCGCGTTGGTTGGGTACTTTATTGGTGGTCAATTTTTGAGGTGGAGATGGAGCTGTGAGTCAAGAATGGATGGCAGAGGAGCTTTTAATTTTATCATTTTTGGGTCATTCTAGTTCAATGTAGTTATTAACAACATCAGTCATTTTGGTCACTGCTTTGGGCTTATGCAAAGTAAGCTCTTCTCGAACCTTAGGGTTGATGTGTAGGGCGGAGGTGAAGGCTAGAGCGATGATTTTGGGATTTAAGTTCTCAATCAATCGAGTTTCTTGTAAGAAACGCTTGTAAAGGCTTGCCAAGGCTTCTTTTGCGCCCTGTTCGAAGAAAAATAGGGAATCAACTCGAATAAATGCTGTAAATGGATGAATGTGATGATAGAGCCTTCTTGGATTGTATGAAACCATCTAAAAGGTTCTTTTTTCAGGTTCATGTTGAATAGTCTTCATAACATGCGGTCGAGTTTGGAGTATAATCCCACTGTATCTTTGAAATGTCGTACATGGGTATGTGGGTCAGTGAGTCTTGCATATTGAATGTGCTTCGGCATATGGAAAATTTATGGGATGGGCATAACTTTGAGATGTGGGGAGATGGGGCTTGTCTCGATTCTGTCAATCGTGGATCTTCGGCAAGGGATATCCGAGTTGATGGCCTAGATCCTGTTGTTTAGGGCGTCTAAGGTAGCGAATTTTTGGGGTAGAATTGGTAAGGCTGCAACTTGTGGAATGAAATCTCTCTGTCCTTCTGGTCCCAACCGATCTCTGATTGATCTTCTTTCTGGTGGTGGGGGAGTTTGATGACGCGTGAGTCGACTTCCCTGAGTTTTCGATGCTAAGGATGTCAAACCAAAATGCTAGGAAGCCCTGTCCATATTTCCAGATCTTGATCAAGATATTTGTAACCCATCCTCTCTTGGTTGATCATCACGTTGAGTTGCTTTTGACTGATGATCGCTTTGGGCAAGTAGAGGCTACATTTGTCAGCCAGTGAGCCAATCTTGGGTTCTCCATAATCTTTCTATTTCCTTTTGATGTGTTCGACTCTATTGGTCCAAGGCTTTCCTTCGTTTGTCTCTTTCCACCTGAAGAGCTTGAGAATGAATGCGCTGATCTTCCAACCTTTTGGATTTTTTTTATTTCATTTGTTTCCGAAGCTCGATTGCTGTACTGTGCAGGTTGACTGTATCTGGCATTAGATTTATTTCATGATCTCTTACGATGCTGGAATCGCTTTAGAGATTCATATTTTTCATCAGATTGTTATTAGATCGGTGATGGTAATGAAAAGTATGATATTTTCCACAGACGACACCAATTGTTTTCTGGAAGGAGAATCTTCGCCAATACAATTCATAAGGAAAATGCATCAATAGCCTAAACAAACAAGATTTTGCGTGGAAAACTCAGTAAAATATGAGAAAAACCATGACCTCGGGGAGGATTTTGATGTAAAATCCAGTATGGTTCTAGTTATTACAAGTATTAGAGTGATAATTGGGTTAGGAAGTATGGATAGTAAAGTTGCGAATGCCAGGGCCGTGAATAATCTATTCTCTGCCAGCATTTATAGTAGATACAAGCAGTTTACAAAAGGAAAGAAACAGTCTCCTATTTCGGGGGGGGGAGGACGAACTTCGCAGATCTCTAACAACTTTTTCTTGACCAGGCACAATAGATACTTTTGGTAGGTCGAGGACTTATGGTAGCTTCTCGACTGCTGTCTGTCTTCAACTATGCAATGCTGACTGACTTTGACTATGTTATGCTAGCCTATCCTTGTCGAATATGGGAAACATGTTACTGCAATTAGGAAATATAAAATTGTTCCTTGTAGCTGCAGACAAATTTCCAAAATGGGTCGAAGCTGTACCACTTTATCATACTGATGAAAATGAAGTGATCGAATTCCTATGGGAACATATTATCACTAGATTTGGTTTTTCACAAATTATAAGATCGGAAAATGGCAAACAATTCATCAGCAGTAAAGTCCTAAAAATTCCTCCACAAATACAAGATCTAGTTATCAACTTCGACACCTTATTATCCACAAGGAAATAGCCAAACCGAGGCTATTAATAAGTACATAAAGTCATGCTTGCACAAACGCCTCGATGAAAAAAAGGGTAGATGGGTTGATGAACTACTTAGTGCTTTACGGGCATATAGGACTACACCTCGAACCTCCATAGGTTGTACACCATTTATGATGGCTTTTGGCACTGAAACAATTATTCCTTCAGACATCGATCTCCTAACCGTTAGAAGTCAATTCATAGATGAAGATAATAAAATAGGACTTCTATGTAATTTTAACTGAATCAAAAGACTTGAGACCATACCATTGCAAACTTGGGGCGATACCACAACACTCTTAGAAAAACATACAACAAGAAAGTGAGGAAACGCACATTCAACCTCGGCAATCTTGTCTTTCGACAAATTCAAGATAGTACTTTACCAAAAACTTAGGAAAATTATCAAAAAACAGGGAAGGTCCTTATATTGTATGTAATAAAGTAGATAGTGGCACATACTGGTTAATGACCAAAGATGAATTGCAGCATGAATTCTCATGGAATACAGCTTATTTGATGATGTTCTACAGATAAAAGTTGTAATCTATTTAATTTTTCTTCAATAAAGAAGTTCTCTTTCCCACCAATAAATCATTTATTCTACGCTCTTTCTTTTGATAAAACTTAAACAAGTATTTGTCAACCTCAATCTTATTTGCTTGACAAACAGATTTCTAATTAATGGAAATACCATCTGAACATCATTGCTATATTTGACAACTCATGACATGCTTGTCTTATTAATTAAACCAGTTATTCCATAGATGAGATGTATCTGGCACTCATTCCTATATTTGTGAAAGCCATACCATAATTATCCTATTACTACATTCAGATATCCCTTAAATGGGAAATTTTTGAAACATCTAACAAATAGTATGCTGTACTCAATTCAATAAATCATCTTGAATATAACACATGAACATATACAATAAAATATTCATTGAGGTCGAGTACCTCTCCATCATTTATCGAGAGTTCAAAATACTCAATTTTACAAAATTAAAATTGTTATAGCTACCCCAAATACAGTTTAAAGTACTCAGGCCACCCTGAATATAGGACTAGATGAGGTACACATCTTCCAATCCCATATGATTGAGGTCAACAATATTGATAGCGGTTATACCAAAAGCAAATATTAACGGGTTGAAGAATGTTGTAATCTTACTTACCAGCAAAAACTCTCTGTACTCCTACCCGAATACTGTCGTCACCCTCGACCCGAAGGCATATCCTTCATCGACTATGATATCTGTCACGTTTGCTTTATTTATTTTTTCCCCTTAGTCATCAAGGTCAAAGACAAATACCGAGTCCTCCATACAATGCTCGTCAACACCGAAAGTGCCGCCGATGTATTTTTTCTTCAAATAGTCAAGACTATGCAAAAGGCTGATCTTAGCGCCCCAGCTAATGTATAACTTTAAGGCTTCAATAGATCAACAAAGGTCGTTGTAGGAAGAATCAGCCTCCCTATTACCCCAGGCCCAATGGCCTTACAAACTAGCTTCTTGGTCATGGATAAAAAATCATAATACCTCAGCATTTGGGGCCGCGATTGGCTCCACACCAGGAAGGCCATACCTTCGACCTATCACCAAGTTCTGCGTTTCACCACCCCATATGGCACCTAGTACAAGAAAGGATTCCAATGGTTAGCTCGATCTTATGAGCATCCTGAAATCCATCTTACGCAGAAACTAGTCAAACCACAACAATCGTAGCAAATCTCCCTCCCCAAGCCGCCAATCACATACACTAACCCACCACCAATCAAACCAACAGTGTATATCAAACTCGACAGCCCTGGTCGAGGCACATTTATTGGCAGCTCCATGACTGATGACAAAAAATGTTACATTACCACTTTCCTTCGATCCAGCAAAGATATTTTTCCTGGACATTCTTTAAAATGCTAAGAGTCGACCCTACCCTCGCCTGTCAGTGCCTCGACCTTATAGCTAAGGCCAAGGCAATAAAAAAATGAAACGTACCCAAGCCCCAAGGATTTCTGAAGCATTCAACCTCGAGGTCAAAAAGCTTTTAGCCGCAGAATTCATACGCGAAGTCAAATACCTTGATTTGATCTCAAGCATCGTTGTCGTACCTAAAAAAAATGGCAAGATCCAAATTTGTGTCAAGTTCATAGATCTCAACAAGCACACACTATATGATAGCTTCCCTCTCCCTATTATCTCAGTACTCCTCGATGCCACGGCAGGCCACAAACGCTTTTCAATGATAGATGCGGCCACTAGTTATAATCATGTACCCCTTCTTCCTGGAGATCAACTTAAAACTTCTATTATTAACGAACAAGGATTCTACTATTTCAACGTAACGCCCTTTGGGCTCAAAAAGGCGTGCACAACTTACTAATGCCTCATTATGACAATATTCAAACCCTTGCTTGAAAAGTTAATCGAAGTCTACATCGATGACATGCTTTGCAAGAGCCTCCACAAAAATACCCATATACAGGACCTGACCGAAGTTTTTACCATCTTTTGATCATACCAAATGAAATTAAACCCAGACAAATGCAAGTTCAGTATCTGGTTATTTTCCCTTTCCAAGTCTGGTCCATTTCCAAATCCTCTGACTATTGTGCCTGGTTGTTTTCCCTTTTACGAGAGCAGGGCACCCATAAAATCAAAAGGAAAAACCTCAATATCAATTAGACACCTGAATACGAATAAGCTTTCCTCAAACTCAAGACTTACCTTAGCCAATCACCTGTCATGAGCACCCCGATCAAAGGTAAAATAATTTCCCTTTATCTAGCAGTTACCAACGAATCTGTCAGATCGGTTCTTATTTGAGCAGAAGCAAGTATAAAAAAATCTATCTACTTCATCAGAAAAACTCTGACACCTGCTGAAACGCGATTTACCAAACTCGAGAGACTTTTTGTTACCCTCGTCTACACTTCTTGGAAGCTTAAGCCCTACTTCCAAGCACACCATATAAATGTAATCACTAGCTACCCCCTTCACAAAGTCCTTGCCAAGGAAGATAAATCCAGATGGGTATAGTAATGGTTTGTCTTCCTTGGTGAGCATGATATTACTTTTAAGAAATAGGTGTCCCAAAAAGGCCAGGCAGCCGCCAATTTCCTGGCCGACATTCTAGTCGAATATACAGAGTGGAAAGAACATGAAGATGACCTACCTAAAGATTAACCAGAACATAACAAACTTTGGAATAGTAACACAGGATGGCGTATCTTCACAGATGGGTCTGCAGGCCAAATGGTTCTGGGATAGGTATCATGCTGGTCACACCGTCAAATGACCACATCGAAAAGGCACTCAAAATAACTTCGAATGTACAAATAGTGAGGCCGAATATGAAGCTTTGATTCATGGTCTCGATCTAGCCCTCAAGCTCGTCCAAGGACAGGATACCGACAAAAACTTGGCGAAAGGTCGTATGGCTGAGTATGCAGCACTTGTCCACCAATACATGAATCGTTTCCCTGAAAAATCTTTGAGCACCCATTACCCTCAAGGCTAAAATTGGCACGCCGATGCTCTCACTTACATAGCTGCAGTACTTCAACAGTTTGAACCCTAAAAACTCAGTATCGAAGTACTCGAACGCCCAATTATCGACCATATGGAAATTAATACCATCAATACTGGGGGAGAGAGTCTCGATCCCGATGACTCGAAAGTAAAATTGCCCTTATTAGAAAATTTCCAATGGTACACCATTCTCAAAGGTAGTTTACATCGTAAATCACCAAACGGGTAAACCCGGGTGGCATGAATAGTCGAAAGACTAAACACTTGGGGATGACATCAGGGCTGACCATGAATTGCTTCTTTCAGGATCAAACCCGCGAATAGAAATATGTACGGGCGACCTCGAAGCTCAATGAACTTCTAGATTTGGGGAAACCTAAGTATCCAGTCAGCCCTTCGACCAGACTAATATTTGAGGGTGACCTTAAAGTTTTTCAAAGTTTCGATTAAGGCAAACCCGGGTGGCATGAATAGTCGAAAGACTAAACATTCGGGGATGACCACATATTGCTTCATTTAAGATCAAACCCGCGGATAGAAATTCTAGGGGGTAACCTTGAAGCTCAATGAACTTCTTGATTTGGACAAACCTAAGTGTCAAATCAACCCTTCCACCCGACTGATACATAGGGGTGACCTCAAAGTTTTTCAAAGTTCTGATTCGGGCAAACCCGGGTGGCATAAATAGTCAAAAAACTAAATACTTGGGGGTGACATCAGGGCCGACCATGTATTGCTTCGTTCAGGATCAAACCCGCGGATTGAAATATCCAGGGGTGGCCTTCAAGCTTAATAAAATTCTTGATTTGGGTAAAACTAAGTATCCAATCAACCCTTCGACCTGACTGATACTTGGGGGCGACTTCAAAGCTTTTCAGAGTTCTGATTCTGGCAAACCTGAGTAGCATGAGTAATCGAAAGACTAAACACTCGGGGGCGACATCGGGGCCGACCACGTATTTTTTTCTTCGAGATCAAATCCGCGGATAGAAATACCCGGGGGTGACCTCGAAGCTCAATAAACTTCTTGATTTGTGTAAACCTAAGTATCCAAGTCAACCCTTCGACCCGACTGATACTTGGGAGCGACCTCGATGTTTTTCAAAGTTCTACCATTCAGTATGACAAAATACACCAACAAGTTCAAGCAAAATAACGAAACATCGTTTACATCATTATCTTCAAACAAAAGAAAGAGAGCTTCCTAGAAACACCACACCCATAACGGCCAAATTAACCAAGCTTTTTTACATACCTGTAGCAGCTTACACGAAAAAATTACCTTAGCCTTCTTCAAAAAAATGGAATTTTAGTAGTATCAAGAGTCTCCCCAACATGCGTGACTTCCTCATTTTCCATGCTAGCCACCTCGATAGTCGGAATCTACTTAACCACCTCCGCATCTACCACACCCTCGAAGGAAGTAATCGGCTCTTCTGAAGGGTCGCGTTCGAAGGTGTCCGGATCATAGTCCAACTCATCTATGAATTGCTTCAAAGACGAGGTCACATTGTACTCCTAATCGAAGTCTGCCTGGAACCGTGCATGATTCTCCCTTAACTTCACCTCTATCCCTACCACCTTTACCTCACACCACTCGACCATATCTAGGTTCCCCTTGACGCATTATATCAAACTTAAAATATCTCTCGCATTAGTTCGACAACTCGGGTGTTCAGCAACATGATGGTTCCCTTTGCGAGCTCTCTTCTATCAACTGATTTTTTTAACTTCTTGCTAGATACTTTCTGAACCATCTTAAAAGAGATCAACCAAGCTTGCATCTGCATAATAAAAAATACTTTAACCATTCAGTAAGTTCGTTCAATCAATAACAAACATTTCTTGGTTAATAGTAACACATACCTGGCACTGCACCAACTTTGCCCAACGACCTGCCTCCTCTGGATTCGTGGCACACAAATGCATCATTGACTCAGCCATAGTTCAAGCAGCATCCTCTTGTTCGGCCGCAAGTTGCCTGGCCTTGGATGAGTTCGACCCTTCTTCAATCTGATTATGCAACCTCTTTTGAGGCGTTGTCCTCATCGCCAGAGCACTCGACCCATTAGCAGTGCTCTTTCCCTTATAATTTTGTACCAGTTGCACTCCCTCTTGGAAGATCGAGCCTCGTCCCCTTACTTCGGCCGTAGCCACTGCGTCCCCACGACATGTTCTTGGTACAAAGTTAGAGTTTGGCCTTGTCAAAGTGTTGCAATCCATCTCACTTACCGCTTTGGGAGGGGGCAAACTTTTTTCTCCCCTTCAAAGATCCAGCTACAGTCGAAGGTCCATTAAGCAGGGTATTCATCTTCTTTCGCTTCTTCCTCGATATCTTTAGCCTTCAAAATACTTTGTTTATTCGCTCTTTACTCTCTTCGATTAAATTGTCGAAATAAAACCAAGGATTTTACAACACTCTAGTCTCTGGATTTGCAATAAATAAATATTCAAGTTCAAGCAATGACTGAAGCCAAGTAATACAAAATACTCTAACATACACTTACTCACATTGAATTGCATATGGGTCAGAGCAGATCTACTTCACCATTTGTATATTCAAAACTAGCCTTCACCACCACCATATCCTTATCCTACCTACGACTAGTCGAGCACATGTCAAACAACCAAGGCTTCCCAGAATGACATTGAATGTGGTACGTCCCCACCTTCTTATTACCATTCCTTAAGTAGAATAATACCCTATCAACCAACTCGATTACATGCTTTCCTTCACGTACTAGATCTCTATTTATGCCCTCGATAGCCCTCATCATTTCTTAGAAGTTCCTGTTCATCTGGCACGGTGCAACATTCCGAAAATTTAGTACCTCCTTTACCAACCGTCGAAAAGACAACAACATTCCTAGTCGAATTTGCCCCCTAAAAGCCATCATCCCTTCACTGGGTACATCCATAAAAGAAAAATCTAGCCCACATGGCACTAAAATAATACCTTTCCCCACTAGATCATGTTTTAACATGAATCGGCCAAGCCTAGCTTGCTCAGGCAGCAAGACATCTCCCACAAACGAGCCCTCGTCGCATGTCCCTTTGCAACTTCCCTTACTCTCGCCCTCCTCCCTCCTATCTTTATCCTCCCCCACATTTACCCCACGATCGACCTCAACATCCTCGTCTTCGTCACTTTTTCTACCTACCCGAGTTCTCCATCGATTTCACCTCACAAAACTAACGTCGGGCACCATCACTGCCTGAGGTACGACAATCACAATGTGTAACTCTTTGACATCACTATCTTCCTCACCTCGACCAAATATGCTTGGTTTATTTGTAACATCATCATCTTCATCTATTAGCCTCATCCTTGAAGCCTCGCGGGAATGCATTATGCCCTACAGAAGAAGAAGTAAGCAATTAGCTTGAGATATTCGAGTTTATACCTTCGCGTTCACATATTACTACCACCTACCTAACTATCACTCATCGGACATACTATTGTCTGACTATTGTACTCCCAGTCGACCATCAACTACTTTATTCCCACATCTACCACGACCTCAAAGTCTAACCTCTAGGGATCTCCCAGTCAAATCTCTCAAGCCTTCCCCTCCCCCAAACTTTTATACTATTAATGGCACAACATTAAGTCTTACTCCAAACAAAAAGTAAGAAGAGAGAGACACTACACAAAAAATCAAAAGTCCTACCTGTACCGGCAGAGTTTGCCACACCAATGAAGCATCAAGCAATAATTGCATACAACTCACAGCAACAATGGCGGTCCCCTTCCTCTCCATAGAACAACAATGGTTGGCTTGTTTTATTTTTCCTGATTGCTTGATGTTTGTACCAACTTTCTTTCTCCCTCCTTTTAAATTTAACTCCCTAAACCGTATCGGTTTCATCAAACAACAATCATAACCACTAGCCCTACTTCCTCTCCCACTTCCCTCCACAGTTTTAGGTAACCATATGTCTTTACCAAAATACCCCTACTAATGCGAGTGTGTGGCAGCCATTCATTCACCAGTTTTAAATTTCCCTTTACCTTTCGAACCTTCGACTTCTCTCTTAAATTCAAAATATCTTCAATTTCATATTCTCCGACCAATCTTCAACTACCCAGAACCATCGACGACAAACCTCTGACAACCCATCATATCATGCCCCTCCTTACACGTGGAATTTACTTAACATACTACGTGGCATGCATATCATCCTCATGCCCGACATGACATAATTACTGTCTGCCAAGTACACTGCTCAGGATATGATGTCCCATCTGACATCTCTGTAATTACAGCTGTTAGGTCTTTGCAGACAGAGTAAAAAAGCAATATCCCTATATAAGGATGAACTAAAAAGTGGCCATCAACTAATTCATTAAAGCCTCTTCTCTGATTACTTGAACCATCTTTCTACTATCGACCTAATCCAAATCCTTGAACATTTTTAACCCTCGACTATGGCACCATAGAATTAAATCTCCGCCACAGTCTTCGATCAAGAACTATCATAATCGAGGTCCTGCCAGTATTTTCACATCGAATATAATGTTTTCTCTCTATGTCCTTTTAAACGCACCTATGTTATCATCGGGCACATTTTTTTCCCTTTGAGTACCTTCGAAAATACTATACAAATCCAAAAAGCATTAAATACTACTATTTTCATTTCATTAAAAGAAAAAGAGAACAAAAATAGAACAACAATAACATCCAATATATCCTCACCCACAATTACAGAAGAACCCCCAACCACCATACCTACACACAGGGTAGTTCTTCTAATACCACAGATACTTCCCGCCACCATCCTCGGCTTTTACCAGTTGCCACGTCAACTTCCTCAGTATGATGGAGCATTCCGTCACGCTCATAAGGTGTTACTGGAACATTGTCCACAAGAAGGTGAACGATTTGGCCTCACCCTGCTCCCTGCCGGTCAATTCTTCCCAGTGCAGGTCCACCAAGTCTGGCAGCGGTGACCCCATGTCCCGATGCCCATAATACATCTACCTCAACTCGAAGTACTTCACCTCTACTAGCGCCTCTTTTTCTTCTATCCTTTGCTGGCAACGAGTCTTCATGTTGTATCCCTTTTTTGAACAACGAGAGGAGCCTATGAACATAATTTAAACACCCACAACCCAAGCCACTATTTATATCATGGTTAAAGAAGCATTAATACCCCGTTAATCAGCATCATCACCATCAATGCCCTTGGAACTCGACACATTATCACTAGTCAACCAAACAACTTCTGATGTATAATAGCTTTTCTCAACACGCACCATCTGCAATAATTTATAATATCCCAGCTGAGATGGGGCAAATGTAGTAGCTTACTTGTGGCCTTCTAAGCCTAATCGAATATTAGAAGGCTACATCAAAGCTTACCAAAGACTCGAAGCCCAGGGAACCCACAAAATAGCTAAAAACATAAGGTTTACCCGAAGCCTTCTGAGACTAACCGAACAGTCGAAGGACACATCAAACTTACCAAAGACTCAAAGTCTATCAGACTTAACCACCTGGGTTCAAGGCCTGCACGAAGTTTTCCAAGACTAAATCGATCACTCGAGGCTTACTGCAAGATTTGAAGCCGAAGGCAGTCATGCTGAATACAGAACTCAGCACAAGTTTTAAGATGACTTTGGCCATATCAGTATATGGTCAAAGGTAGACAAACCTAACAGATGGCACATCAGAAAATTTAGCAAAATAAGCTGCCAAACAGCAACAGTGGCAGAACCGACCTCCGTACTGGACAGCTGCCCGAAGGGGAATATATATAGCTTGACCTCTTTCTAGTGACTCACCCTTTCTTATCTCCTATAAATAGAGAAGGAGTGCTACCAAAGAGAAGTTAGAGAAGCCTGAGCCAAAACACTCCCAAGAGTGAAAAGTGCCTTTGACTATAGGCTTTCTCCCATTCCAGTAGCTGTAACACTTCTCATTTATATAATTATACTTTCAAATCCTCATCAGAGGTCGTAGAACATCCTATTTTTGGACTCAGCGCACGTATGCTTACCTAGATAATCACAGAATTATAACCTAGTGTACCTGTGAACCTCCCTAGTCCTAAGGGCGCAGTCTCTCCTCTCCGAGATTACTCCCCAACAATCTTATCATTCGAGAAGGCTTCAAAATCATAACCATAGATCTTGATCCTCCATAAATTTACCATTACACTTGGTCAAAAAGAGCCGTTGCACATGATCTGTGAAGTTTTCCCACCACCCATAAAGATAAGAAAAATATTTGTAGACTACCTGTAACTATCTATAAGTACATGAAGAACATATGCTAATACTCACTGAAATATCTTTATAAATTTTATTGTAATACTCATCCTAGTCTCTCTGCAAGTATAATAGATTAACATATAGTGGATTCAAATCACAAAATCTTCCTCGAGGTCATGGTTTTTATCAAATTCCACTGAGTTTCCATGTAAAATCTATTGTGTTGCAATCTTTATTTACGTCTAAGTAGTATTCCTATTTACAAAGGTATTGGCAAAGTTTACCTACCATAAAACTAGCTATTATAAGTATAACTATAGTTTTGCTTTATTTTCATTAGCTTAGTTGATTGTTTAAATTCCTCACCATTTAGTAAAGGCAATAACAAAGGTTAGGGTTTGCATCCTATGGAGGAAGCTTTTATAAGGGACCCCCAACCTAGGGGAACACCCATTAGGGATATAACGAAAGTAATATCTTACAGATTCCTATCATTATCCCCCTCAGCCATAATTAATTAAAACATAAAAGCTAGCAGAAGATTTCCAAGGGATTTTATCACCTATGGAACTAGGAGATACCCGACATTGGTATTGGCCACAGATTCGTAGGACACACTTAAGTAGAAATTGTTAGCTGTTGATAGGAGGTGTGAAATCATCGGAACTGGGTACTAACAATGAAAAATGTGACTTACCTATGGTCCGTAGCTCTGCGTAGCGTTCGAACCAAACATGTACTTGGAATTTAATACTATAACATAAATTCTTTTGTGTAGGAATTAAATACCTTGAGCTAAACCTAGGTATTTTTTATTACCCATATTTAGATAATATAGGGAGACACATAATTTTATTAAAAAAGATTGATAGTGTGCAATTGGCTTTCTGTGGAAATGTTAATTTAAATTTAATTATTAGTTAGTCGTAGTTAATGTATGATACATTGGCCTAGTATAGGAAAACGTCTTTGAGGTTTGCCTAAACAAGTTTCATTTAACAAGCTTTCTGTCCCATGTAAAAGATACATTAGATGGTGTCGTCGTAGTAATAGGGACCGTTCAGTTGACGGTTAAAATAAACATCGATTCTCCAATGGCTCAAAAATCTCTGCAAGATTATTGGAGCCCTAAGGCAGGCACAATGCCCTCCTGCATAATCTTGCCAAATATTATTGTACAAAACAATGAGATCAAGCCCGACGTCATTAATCTGCTACCAATCTTTAACGGGTTTGACTCAGAATGTCCCTATACACACATAAGAGACTATAAGAGAATTTATACTTTGTCATGTTACTAAAATATTAGAGAAGAAACTATTCGCCTTCATATTTTCCAATTTTCATTGATAGAGAAAGTAAACCAATAAATCGATTCACGACTACCAGAGTCAATAAAAACATGGCCCAAATTACAAAAAAACTTTATAAACAAAATTTTCTCTATAAAGAAAACCCTAGTCTTGAAAAATAAAATCATGAGATTTCACGAAGGAAACTCTTAAACCTTTTATAAAGCCAAGGAAAGATTTAAATATGATCTCCTGTAATGTCCTTAATATGGTTTTAATCAACAATATCTAGCACAAGTATTCTACCGTGGTATCACACCAGATTCTCGTTATTGGTTGGAATCTATTCATTTAGAAATTTTTTAAGAACTCCAACCTAAAATGTCTCCCCTAGCCTTTGAGACATTATTAGAGAAATTTTGGCAGTGGGACTTTGATCCCCATCGAGATGATCGCCTCACCAAAAAAGATAACCCATTAGAGGTTAATGGCAACACGACACTGATTGCCAAACTTTATGCTCTAACTAAGAAAGTAAACAAACTTGAAATGGAGAAAAATAATATTTTATCTCAAAAACAATCCTGTCTTGACCATCCTAATATCGACGACCAATCCAATTCTTGGTCATATCAACAAGGTGCTTTGGAAATTAATAATGATCATTATCCTCCTAGAATATCACTTGAAAAAAGAATGGATAAACAAGAAACTAAAGGTTGATCAAATGTTATCCACGTTAAAACACATTCTTGAGGCACAAAGAGACCAAGGAAAAGATAAATTGCCTAGCCAATCGGAAGCAAACTATAGGAATAGTTCAGATCAAACATTAACCCCTGGAGTAAGATGAGTGCACACAGTTACTACTCTCAGGACTAGTAAAACTGTTGATAACCAGGTTGAGATGCTAAAGGAAGATACCCTAAACCTCATACCAAATACTCTAAAAACTACTGGAAATATCGATAATGAACCCGTTGAGTTAGACACTAGAGAGCCCATGCCAATAAGTAACCCTGTATTAACTAAAAACTCTATCATAATACCTATTATACCTAAACAACATTTTACTCCTAAAGTTCCTTATCCAAAACAACTCAAAGATGGGCGAAAGGATGATCAATACTCCGAGTTAATGGACATGTTTCGTCACATTCACATTAATATCCCATTACTCAAAGCTATTGAGTGTGTTCCCAATTATGTTTAGTTCTTAAAAGAAATATACAATTAGAAATGTCGACCAAGAACAATAAGAAATTATTTCTCACTGGGACACTTACTCGGCCAAAACTCTGTGATCCAAGTACTCCCACTATTCCATGCCTGATCGAAGATCATCATGTTAATAGAGCTCTCCTAGACTTGAGAGCTAGCATTAATGTCCTACTATATACTATCTACAAGGAGTTAAGGTTAGGGGAGTTGAAACCAACTAGGATGATCTTACAGCTGGCCGATTGATCTGAGAAGCACCCAAGGAGAATACTTGAGGATGTTTTCATCGGAGTCGAAGAAATAATTTTCCTAGTTGACTATATCATCATAGACATAGAGGATGTGTTGAATACAACTGAAGAGATCCCATTAATCTTAGGCAGATCATTCTTAGTTACAGCTCACGCCATGATCAATTGTTTCACGGGTGTATTAGATCTTTCTATGGGAACACTCGCAACGAGTTTGAATACGTTCAAAAATGATAGAAAAATAACGGATACAAAAAATCTAGCGGGCATCAATTCCATAAATATGTATATATGTGTGAATTCATTCTACGAATATATTTAGTAAACTCACTAGAGTCTAAGGGCACACACATAGGGGACAATTTTAATAAACTGAATGGGGGACCAAATAAGAAATTAATTAAAAATAATGCGGTTGACCATCTGTCTGAACTTCTAGGTGATCCACTAGATAATCAACAAAATGTAATAGGTCCACTTCTAGGTTATCCTATCACGGGTCATTTGCAGGGCATTGGTCACCCCAAGACAAGAAGAAGTATATTCACGAAGTAAAAATATTTACATGGGAGGAACAATATCTTTATAAATTCTGCTCTGACCAAATAATGCTCTTAAACTATGCCACTCAGGGTTATGTGGGGGACATTTTGGGTCAAAACCTACAGTCATTAAAATACTACAAAGTGGGCATTATTGGCCTAATATCTTTAAAGACACATATAATTATTGTGCATCGTGTGATAAGTGTCAACGATCTGAAAATGTATCTTGTAGAACTATGATGTGCCCCTAAACATTATCCTTCCTGTCGAAATATTTAATGTTTAGGGTATAGATTTTATAGGACTGTTTCATGCGTCTAAAGGAAATTTGTACATCCTGGTGGTTATGGATCATGATCATGGCCCCATATTTCTACGAATGATATTTCCAAATTGGGAAGAGGCCCCATATTTATGTGAAATATTAAAGTGGGAAGAGGCAATTGTTTGTCCATCAAATGATTATGGCCCCATAGTTAAACTTTTTTAAACAATCTTTAATCGCTTTAGAACACTCCATACTATAATTAATGATAAAGGAAAATACTTTTGTAACCTACCATTTTGCAATCTGCTACGAAAATATTCAATCATATATAAGGTTGCAACTACTTATCATCCTCAGACTAGTATTAAAGTAGAAGTTTCCAATCATGGAATAAAAAAAATGCTTAAAAAAGTTGGAAAAAGTGATTTATGAGATTGGTCAGATCATCTAGACGATATCTTTGGGCTTATCGTACGACATATAAAATACCGATTGGAATGTCTCCCAACAAACTTGATTTTCGAAAACAATGTCACTTGCTAGTAGATTGTTAACATAAAGCTTTATGGGTCACCAAAGCATTCAATGTCGATATGGCCAATACAAGTGTGCATAGACGATTTCAACTTTCAGAGTTAGATGAGCTACAGAGAAAAACATGTGAGAGCACAATATCTAATAAAGAGCGTGAAAAAGTATATCACAATAAAACTATCATGCAAAAGAGTTTTCGAGCAGGTCAAAAAGTGCTTCTCTATAACTCTAGGTTATGTTTCTTACCAGGAAGGCTAAAATCAAGATGGAAAGGCCCTTATATCGTCAAAATACCTTAGCCAAATAACGTTGCTTAACTTTATCAAAAAAATGGCCAAGGCACATTTGTCATCAATGGACAACGTCTGAAACCCTATCATGAACAAGAGGAACAAAATCATAATAAGTACTCTACATTGTTTGCCCGATCTATCCAAATGATTGATTAATTAATTTTTATACCCCAGAAATACTTAAAGAAAAAAATAAGTTTGGGAATATCCTATGTCTAGCTAAAGACGTAAAACTTTGCACTAAATGGGGGGTAACCCATATTTTTCATTTTATTTGAGTCTATAGAAAAACCTGAAAAACAAAAAGTGTCATATATTTTTCCTTTATTATGTACTTTGTGATTCTCTAATTAAATGTTTGTGTTAGAATATATCTCTTGTCTTTCAAAACATTTCATTTTAGCACAGTAATGGTAATATAATCCTTACCTCCAGTACTTAATTTATTTTACTAGCATATCTAAAACATTAAAGACAATGTTCATTTTAAGTTTGGGGGTATGGGGTTACATGTTGATTTTGGGAAAAATAATGTATTTTTTTAGGGAAAAACAAAACAAAAATGTGACCTGCCTAATTAATTTTTTCTTACATTAGGACTATAGAGTAACCCATTTTTTTATTAAGTAATGCATGCATCTAGTTTAATAACTTTTCCATATTAATGTTATTATTCATGACTTGAATAATACATTTCCCTCTTCTTATACTAATTCGCTGGAAAAATACTCGATAAAAACATTCTCACAACAATCATATATTGCTTAGTATAAATGAATAGTTGGTGGAATGGCCTAATCCCATTAGCTCAAAATGACTTAGAATTAGCTCTTACACCAATGTACCTGTGACAAAAACTAATGTAAAGCAAGAAAATGACATAGGTAATTTAGCGTGGAAAACATTTGAATAGGTGAAAAACCACAACCTCGAGTTGAGGGTTTTAGTAACAGTAACTTTTATTGTTTGAGGCTGATATCTTATTACGAGTGATCTTTCGAGCTAGAAATACATGATCTTATAAATAAGAAGCTTTTTCTTTGTGGTCTTTTTATCTGGTTCCTGTCTATTCTGAAACTTTTTCTTTATATAGGCCTTACCCGCAGCTTGTTATCGTATTGAAGCACGTTCTCCAAACAACGAGGTAAGTGGTGGTTGACTGAGTAACTGTTGAGTTTATGGGAGACAGGTGTCTTAAATTTGTTCATGTTATCCTTTTGTACACCATCAATATTCTTCATCAATTCATGGGATAAGTGTCAATGTTGTGTGTTTATATCCCGTGTAAAATGTGTGAGCCTGATATGGAAGTAGCTCGAATTGGGTTAGGTCGGGAGATAGGTTTCTGCAATCGCCCCCTCGTAACTGAAGGTACGAGGGGCTTTGGTTAAGAAAGAATATGTGGATATGTGGTGTTAGAAGTTAAAAAAGAATGGTGTATTAATACTGATTTGACTGGTTGGGTAATAGATATTTGATTTTTATAGAGGGATGTATTTGTATTAAATGATGATGGAAAGTATTAATGTAATGGACGCTTGGGGTTCTAAGTGTAGTTTTGTTTTAAATGAAGACTGCTTTGGAAATGTACCTACCCATTAAATACGAGGGTTATATAAATTGTACCTGTCCAGTAGATTCTGGCAAAGTACACTATTGTTGAAAGATCTTCTGGAATTCTTGAGTAATAATGGTAAAAACCCAGAGAATGGTTTATGAAGACAAAGTTTCTGCTGAGATGCAAAGATTCAAGTTGAGATACTTTGGGGATCAATCTTTGGAGATGCCCACCCCAGTTTCTGTTCCACCGACTTATCACGGCATATCGGACGTCGAAGCGGCTAAAGTTGAGGAGGATTTTTATTGTATGTGAAGATTTTATTGCATGCCCTTGACAGGCGAGGCATGTTGGAGGTGTCTCTATATCCTTATGGAGCACAAGGTTGAGGATATAGATATGGTGGCCGACATAACTGCGAGGCAGTACCACCGATATCCTTCAAAGGACTGGAATATAAGGTAGGACTCTGCTTCATCTCAATCATCTCTTTGTTGATGGGGGCTATGGGTGAGGTGGCAATGGGGGCTTAGGAGGGATATGGTGATTGGAGGTCTTGCCCCTGCATAATCATTATTTCTTGGTGCTGAGAAAGCCTTTTGTTTGAAGAGTTGGCTCAAGCACTGATGTCTTTGCTTCCATGTCTAGACTTCGACCAAACTTAGTTTCTTGTCGAAGAAAATGGCGTGAAGAAGTTGGATGTATAGTAATTTTTAATGCCAGCTTTGCTTCAGAAGATTTTCAAAATGAAACATCACTAAAAATTGATATGATTTTGAGAATAAACTTAAGGATTTACTGTCTCTGAAGTACCTGAAAGACTTGTTATGTGTAAAGTACCTGAAAGACTTGTTATCTGTAATGTATCAATAATTGATATTCGAGCTTATTAAAAATGTTTTATTCAAACTCTGTGTGGATGGATAAAATTAGCTCTTGTGATGGAAATTGAGCTATAAGAAATTTAGATATGTGTGAGTAAATAATGAAATGTACCATATAAGAGTGAACTAGAAATATACTTCCCAATCGAACTGTAAAAAATGTGTTTGCAAAAATAGAAGATGTGTAAAAAATATGTTTCAAACTGAATAACCTAGAATTATAGGGTGAAAATATTTTTGAAGATATATAATTTACAGGAATTAGAGCTCATGGAGATCTCTCTATAAATATTGTATAGGGGGGGCAGATAAGTTTGAAATCAGATAGGACGAATCAAAAGAGGTCGATATGGATAGATAAGTTCAAATAACTTTCTTATCAGGATCTTAGGGTTTCCTGTTTGGGAAAAACATAATACATATACAGAATGTGTGGGATTTGAAGTGATCTAGAAAATTGCATAAATATGGAGAAATGTGATTAAAAGTTGAGGATAAATGAGAATATGTTGAGGACTCGATCTGCGATAGTTCGTCAAGCTACTGAAGGACGGTTAGCGATAAAGATTGCTGAAGTTCAAGGGAGTATTTTTAGGTTACTAGATTATGATTTTAAATTGCCAGAGTTCAAATATCAGTTTGAAGGTTTAGATTTGAGCGGTAGGGAACTTGAGTTAGGAAGTTGCTTCTGCGTGGAGCTATTCCGGCAAGTGATTATGGAGCCTTGAGCTCGAAAAGAGGTTCTGAGGCAAATTATTAAGGAAGAAATCGAGTTGGAAGATGTGAGGATTGCTAGAGGCGAACTGATTGGGTGTGGCTCCCTAGGACATCTGGAATGTTTTATGTGAAATTATACGTAAGAGAGTGAACTGTATGAGGCCAACTAACTATAATAAAATTATAGTTAGAATGATGTTTGAATCAGTCCTCTTTTGTTACAAATGTTGCTTGTGACTATTGTAAATAATAAAAAATTAGAATTTGAAATGGGAGAGCTTTGTAAATAACGTCAATACTTCTATAAGTAGTAGAAGCATGAATAGAAAAAATAGGTAGCTTTGATTTTTTTTTCTCTAGTGTTAGTGCAGGGAATGTTTGATTGCGTGTATGCACTGAGTCATCATGAGTGTAGGGAGGTCAGAGGGAGATTTGGGTAGGAGAGATGAAAATATATTATAATATAGGGCAGGGGGCAATGATGGGAATGTGTTTTCACCAAAATGGTGTAAAATGTATGACATTAATTATGGAAGAGACGCCTCAGTTCCAAAGCTGAGGGCGGCTCGTGCGAGGCTCAATAGCTGCCAGCAGTTAGAGAGTGAAATTATAAATTATATTTCATATTCCACATTCAAACTTTTATCAACTTCAAAAAAATTGAAGAACAATGAGAGAGGAAAGAGAAAAAATAGCAGAGATTTTCTTGAGAGACTAGACGAGAGTGATCAACAATCAAGGTAAAAGAAAGTTATAAAAACTAAGTTACGATGGTGGTTGTATAGGCAGCATTGTGAGGAAGGATTTGGCGCTGCTTCAGATTCTTATTCAGACGTTGGAGGTTAGTAGATGATTTACGATGTTGTGAATGTTTGTTTTAAAGATATTGTGGCTTTCAAATTTTAAAAAATTACTATTTATAGTAAGCTATAAAATTTTGTTTGATATATGTGTGGAAATGGGA
This sequence comes from Kingdonia uniflora, assembly GCA_014058105.1. Lineage (NCBI taxonomy): Eukaryota > Viridiplantae > Streptophyta > Magnoliopsida > Ranunculales > Circaeasteraceae > Kingdonia > Kingdonia uniflora. The sequence continues at coordinate 69,106 of JACGCM010002435.1, read as the reverse complement.
TACGAATGATATACGTATATGTATGATGTATGTGCAAAAGATAATAATAGAATACCTAGATCTATATGTAGGTCAAGCATGAGGAATATCTGCGTTAAATCAAACCTCATCCTTAGATTTGTAGTTAAGATGGGGACTTCACCTGTTATAGAGGCGTCGACCTCTGGTCATTTGGCTGAGTTTGAGAGTGTAGAATCTGATAGAGAGGGCAAAGTAGTAGTTGCTCAATTTCTCAATTTCCCTAAATAACTTGTATCATACCCCCTGAACACCGATATGTTTAGAGAGTTTTGTAAATCAAAGGCTCTTATAGGGGGAATATAGGGCTAATTTGTAGAATGTGCTAGTAGGCAGTTTAGAAGTTGTATTATAGAATCACGGGAGGAGTATTTCTTTCTATTGCCTGATTTAGAGAAGGAAAAATTGGATAGGGGGTAGATGAATTGATTTCCTTGGAGAATTTTGGTGGAAACATCCTGGGGGACCTGGAAGAGGGCTTTCTGTGTTACCTATCTCAATTAGAGTACAGGTTGAGTCTGCCCCATAGCAATCTTGTGAAAGGGATAATGAATACTATCGAGCATGTCCTGCCTAGCTAAATGGGAACATGAGGGAGGTGATCAATGTCTATGAGAGTTTGAATAGGTTATGAGAGGAGAATGAGGTGGAGAAGAAAATATCTCCTGAAGATGTTTTATAGTTTTATGGTGTAAGAAAATATTCTGCAAGTAGAGAGGCATATTTCTTTGCAAGCTCGTCTTGGCCGCTTTTCTTCGATCTGAATTCAGCAGGTCGAATCTGGAATGAAAATATTATTTGGGTGAAAGATGATTGCCTTCAGATAGAAGATGAAGAACCCATGAAACTTCTTTATAGAACTGTAAAAAAAAGTGTAATAATGTAAAATATCAAATTGTTGTGTTGAATGTTATTCTATTGTTGATAATGTATTGTGTTTAGTTTACAGGTCCTCATTTGAAGGTAAAGAAAAAGGAGTCCCTATTGGATATTGATGCTCGCGATAGGATTGAGCTTGAGGTGGTACTGGAGGACCTCCATATTAATAGAAATAAATGGGCAACCAGCAGGTCCGAGAAGGTTCAAAAATCTTTAGTGACGAGACTAATAATAGGGGTTGGTGCCAATAAGAAAAGTGGGGCTGACAGAGATAAACGAGTGGCTTTGCCAAAGTCCACTGCGTTGGATTTTGTAGAAGTTCTAGAATCTACTACTTCGAGCAAGTTAGCTCAAAATTTTTCGATGAAGAGGGTTTTCAAGCGTGGCCCAACCTCTGGAACCACTGAAAGTGGTGAGGTCGAGGAAGATGCGAAATAGAGGAGGGTAGATCCTCTTACTAGAGTAACTTGGGTGAAGATCGTGGAAAATCATCCTCCAGAAGAAGATGAGCTGGGACCTCTGGAGGATAGAGCGAGGCTGCTGCAAGGGTATTGAGGAGATGAGCAAAATGGTAAGTTTTGGTGATTTATATTTTTAAAAATTCTGTATTGTGATTCGAGATAAAAATATGTTTGATTTTTTTTATAGGTTGTTCGTTTGATGAAGGGGATTTCCCTCAGGATTGAGGACAAAAAAATAGAGCTCGAGAATAGGAAGGTAGAGCTCGAGAAGAAGGTATTTTGATTGATGTCTAAGCTAGTTTGGGAAGAGAAGCGACTAGATTCTGTGAAGGCTGTGTAGGGAGTGGAGATTAGCAAGTTGACAGAAGAAGCGCAAAAGAACTTAGATGAGGTGGTAGTCCAACGCGACAGACTTGGGTGCCAACTCCTCAAAGTGGTGTACTCCAAAGTTAAAGTTACAGCTATTAAGGAGGATACCTACATCGAAGAAGACATGGTAGAAGACGATTTGGTTGGAATAGTAGGTGGGTTGGATGGTGTCTTTCCTCAAACTGAGTTAGAGAACCAAGGGGATGATAATGAAAAAACTAGAGAATGATAACGAGAACGTAGAGTAGAACTGTTGACTTTATTGCTGTATGATTTGTAGAGTTTGAGAGCTGTAAATGCATGGGATATTATTTTGTTGGATAACTCTTGTAGGCTAAGAGATGTTTGAAAAAATTGTTTGTAGGAACTTAAAGATATGTACCTCATAATTGAGGAGTCAGAGAATGAGCTTGCTAATGAGGAAGATGCCTCAGTGTCCCTGTTGTTTTTGCAAGAAGAGCTATTGGTTAGAGAAGAGCAAAAAATATTTAACTTGTATACTGTATTTCTTTAGAGCTACAAAGTAAAAATTAGAGTATAGAGATAGACAAAAAATGTGCTGCCTGCTTAGGGGCAATGGTAATCAAATGTGTCCAGATAATACCAAAATGCTGAGAAAGTTAGAACATAGAAAGTGTGTACCTTGAAATTAGATGTACATGTTATTGTCATCAAACTGGGATCATAATTCTACCTTATATTTAGAAGCAGTTTCACAACAGTAGATGTCAAAAAATAGAAATTTGTTTAAAATAAGATCCCTGTATCATGATTGAATGTATTGGTTGAGTGTTTTTAAATCAAAATTAATGTATTATATCTGTGATGTAGGTTGAACTACGGTCAGCTCGCTTGAGTGAGCAAGAAGCCCTCCAATATAACCAAGAGTTTGCGGTGGATTTTGATAGGATGTGAGAGGTAAATGAAGATAGGGAGAACTAACATGCCAAAGTTCATTTTAAGTTTGTCGATGCAGCACAAACTGCTGATGAGCTGACTTGGATGATCGAGGAAAAAGATACAAAAATTAATAAGGGGTATAAAGATCTTGAGAAGGCAAAGGAGTAGACTGAGAAGATCAAAAGCTAGAATGATGCGCTGATGGTGAAGAGTAAGGAGGCGGACATGGCTCGATACTGTATCCAGTCGTTAGAAATGACAGATAAAGAGTTATGACATTTTATGGCCAGTCTAAAGGGCCAAGTGGTTAGCAAGACGAACAAGCAAGGGCTGACTCGAGCTGATTTAGTATGTTCCAAAAGAGAACTAGAGCGATTAAAGAATAAAATGATAGAGAAAGATAACGAGCTGAAGGGAGCTCGAGATGACCTATCAAGCTCCAAAATTGTAATTGAGCAGTTGAGTGCAGCTTTACTTGCTAAGGATATAAAGTTTGACATGGTGCAAAGACGATGTAATAAATTGAATGAGAGGGTAGCTTAACTGATGGCAGATTTGGCTATGGCCAATTCACGCTTTAAGAAGGCTGAGGCTGGAGAGTGTTCGAGGAAGAATAAAGGTGATGTCAGGGTCTCCATTGTGAAAGGGGATGTGGTTAGCCTATCAGCTCAAATTTGGGAGCTGGAGGGAGATGTAGCTCGCATTCAATCTTAAGTACAAAGAGTAAATGAGCGTATAAGGGAGTGCCAAGTTATGTTGGAAACTGCTCATAGTAGAGAGTAAGAGTTAGAGTGGGTGATTATGGGTAAGGATCAATTGATAAGGAAAAAAGATTAATTGCTAAAGAAGTCTCTTATTAGGGGAGGTATAGGTAAATACAGGGAGCTTGAAGAATTTCGCGCTCAGGTGGCAGAATTGAGGACGATAAGCCAGGCTGTGTCAGGCAAAGCAGTGGAGAAGGTGAAATAACATATCAATCTTATGTCCCACGTAGATAATCCCATGGAATGGCAAGACGCACGGATTAAAATGTTGCAAGAGCATTATCAGAAAGTGAGATAATTTTTTTCTAAGGCAGTATGCCCGAGGTAGCATGCTCATAGATGTTAATGGCTATTATTACCTATTTTATGGAGGATGTGATAAGGCTTGAGTTAGAGAGGAATACCTTGCACGACTTTTTGTTGGGAAGAGGATGTATTTATAGAGCTGATGTAAATTGAGAAAACTGCATGAACACCATGGAAATGAAGTTAGGTTCTCAACCTTCTGAATTGGTAGAGCAAGGCAAAATTACTGTAACTACTTGAGCTTGAGATTTTATAGCTGATCAACCTCTTATTATAGGGGAAAGCGTAGCTGATCTCCCATTAGCAGAGAAAAATCCTAAGAAGTGGCTTGTAGATATAACCTGCAGAAGTATCTGTTGCAGATATATTAAGAGATGAAAGCTAGCTTTACCCTTGCTTTATCTTTTGTCTGGTAGAGTTCTTTGATTGAAAACTAGTATTACCTTCATTTTAATCGTAGATTTTGTATAGAGATTGAAATCAAGTATTACCTTTGCTTTAATCTGTATAGAGTTCGATTGAAAGCTAGTTTTACCTTTGCTTTAACCGGTATATAATTTAATAGAAAGCAAGTTTTACCTTTGCTTTAATCAGTATGGAGTTCAATTGAAAGCTAGTTTTACCTTTGCTTTAATCAGTATAGAGTTTGATTGAAAGCTAGTTTTACCTTCGTTTTAATCGGTATAAAGTTCGATTAAAAGTAAGTTTTACCTTTGCTTTAATCGGTATAGAGTTCGATAGAAAGCTAGTTTTACCTTTGTTTTAATCGGTATAGAGTTTGATTAAAAGCTAGTTTTACCGTTGCTTTAACCGGTATAGAGTTCGATTGAAAACTAGTTTTACCTTTGCTTTAATCGGTATTGAGTTCGATTAAAAGCTAGTTTTACCTTTGGTTTAACCGGTATAGAGTTTGATAGAAATTTAGTTTTACCTTTTCTTTTAATCAGTATAGAGGTCGATTGAAAGCTAGTATTCCTTTGCTTTAAGCTATGTAATGTAGGAGAGTCTACGTAAGTAGAGGGTAATGTGGGAAAAAACTTAGAGATTTTCATTGAATAGAATATAATGTACACTGGATGGAGATAAAATCTTACTTTTAGAATGGAAAGAATAAGAATTTTGAAGTGGAGAAGTGAGGAACTTAATGATATTATCGCTTCAGTTGCCTAGTATTCCATGGATTTGGGATTCGAACACCGTGCTCCGTCATGAGATAATATGATCCCAGACTATTTTGGCCAGTGATGAGGAATGGACCCTCCCAATTTTATGCTAGTTTCCCGGCATGTGCCTCTTTTATGTATTAAGGGATTTCTCAAAGGACGAGATCGTCAATTTGGAATGTAAAGCTTCAGACTCTTCTGTTGTACGAGCTGGCCAGTGTAGGGGCCTAACTTTGCAAGGAGCGGAAGTCAGCTCTTATACCACGGGGTTTATCTTCTACCAAACTGTTCAAGCATATAATCAATAATACTAAAAGCCTACTGACAATATTCTTGCGTTGAGGCCTAGAATGGGACACTCTACGACCTCTGATGAGGATTTTTAAGAGATTTGATATTACAGTCGAGAAGCCGAAGGTTCGAGTACTGGGTAATTTACAGGGAGATCGAAGGTAAAATGCAAGGGTCCTGGGGAGAGATTTTGCAACCTCTCTATGGTTCCCTCTCCCTCCTATTTATAGAACACAGAAAGGGCTGAGTCACCATAGGAGGTCAAATTATATGTGTAACCTTAAAGAATTAGGCGGGTATCCCAGAGCTGGTGTAGACGCCGTAAATGTCAGTTTGGCAGTGTGCTCTGGCAATGTAGCCGTTGTTAGTTCTGTCACTGTAGCTATCAGAACCAATAACGCCGCCGTTCTCGTTTGGTGAGCTGACTATCTATCATGTCTCCCTTCGACCACGTATGAATATGGTCGAAGTGTTTCTGATGCTGATGTGGAGTTCGTGTACTGACGGATCTGTCTTCATCCTTGAGGTTTGTTCATATTTGAGGCTTCGTCTTCGTGTAGTCTTGGAAGGCTTGTTTACGGATTGTATGGGCTTCGAGGTTTTCATGTAGGCTTTGATGTAGCCCTCGAGTGTTCGAATGGAGCTAAAAGGCTATGAGTAGGCTACTACATTTGCCCCCTCTCAGCAAGAGTCTCGAAAATAGGTGTAAAGGCATTTGCTGAGAAAAACTGTTGGTTGTTGGAAGTCGAACGGTTGACTTAGGCATATTAGATATCCGAGGAATGGTAATAAAGGTGGGTAATTACGAAGTTGTGGTGATTACAGAGTAATAAATGCTGCTAATGAAGATATAAATATGGCTTATGTGCGGGTAACACTGTAATCCCCATCTTCAATCTCTTCCTCTACATTCCATGGAAACATAATGGACACCACTCCCAACAATCGTTATCAGAGAAGGATGGGTTTCGTCAGAGACTGTCGCATAGAGCGAAAAACGGTTGAACTGAAACTGAAGTTCTTCGGGTACAAGGACATGGTGGAGTTAGAACCTGGAGAGCCGATCAATGGCCAATCCAATGCGTACTTGTGGGGAATGATGCAGTGGAACTTCACAGCCGCTGAAGAACGCTATCTCTTCTGGTCGGCTTTAGCCGAGCATCTTGTTCAGGAAGAAGATCAGTTGGTGGTGGGGCAAGGCACGACAGGAGGATCTGGCCCATCTAAAAATAGGGTGGGTTCTTCATAAGGTGGTGGAAGGGCGGTGGTGGTGATAGGTTTTGTTATTTTTTATAATGTTGTATTTGAAGATTTTTGTTTATGTTATTGTTTTAGCTGATATCTATAAATTTTTCTCTTCTTCCTTACTGTCCCCTTTTTTGTAATCGACGTAATGGAATAAGAACAATACTTTACTAAAATTATGTGTTTTTGTATCTGGTAAATATGGTAGCCTTATAGATTGTAGGCGCGGAATCGGGCATTCAACTTCGAAGGGTAAATAGTAGAAATGACTATTTTCGATGGTAAAAGTTCTTCGACATGACAAGCAAGTATCGAAGAAATTGGTTAATATTTGAAACTGCAGATGTGGCGACTGCAAAAAACCTCGGGAATAGGTGTAAGGTGCATGCTGATGAAACGGTTGAGTCTGGGATGTTGAATTTGTTTGACTGTTAAGATTCCGAGGGAAACGCTTGAAGACTGTGATAAATGTTATTCTGATTAAGGAGGGTTTAAATGTGCCTACTTTAAAGTATTAGTAGGGTATTTTTATGAGAACTTCGCACATCTGTTCCATCTTGTCCGAGCAAAATGTCTGCGTCTTCGTCCCATAGAAATGGAAGCGGTTCTAACACCAAGTACCAGAATCGGGTGGCGGCAAAGGTCCTTCGTATTCGGGTGAAAACACTCGAACTGAAGCAGTGGTATTTTGGTGATCGAGGCTTGGATTGTGTTTTGCAAGATTTATTTAAAGTGAAGTCAGGGGAACCCATTAGTGGGATGCCCTATGAGTACTGTTGGAGGGTGTTTCAAATGATGGGCCTGCTTCCCGACGACCGGTTGGCCTTGCTGGAGTCTTTGACTGAGGAGGTGGTGGACAAGGAAGATGGCGAGGTTGAGTCTTCATAGAACTGTCCCGTCTGTAAATAGGGGCAACTTTATTGTGGTAAAATAGGATGGCAGGAGTGTTTGTTGTTTATTTTTTATTCCTGATTATTTTCTTTTGTATTTCGGTGTACAGGCGTCAGCCCGAATGAACTTCACAATTTATGAGATGACTGTCAAACTATGAGATACTGAACTGTATTTGTGTAAGTACGAGAAATATAATACTCGAAGGAAATTTAGGCTCGAAAACAGTTTGCTCGAGACACGCATTATTGGCATGTTTTGAATTCGAATATCAAGCTATCTCAGGGCGAATGCTTGAGAGGTGATGTAAACAATTATTCGAGGATGAGAGGAAAGTATTTTGAAGGTCGATTGGTAAAGCTGACATTCCAAACAGCTGGCATGTCAGAAACTGTACGGAGCCTAGGACAGAGTGTCCTACAGGCATCATGATATTTCCTTAGATTACGGAGAAAGGCTGATTTGATGCAAGGATATGATTTGACAGCTTCGAGTGGGGATCAGAAGGTTCGAGTTGCTTTATGTATATAAAATTGTGTGAATGTGCGCGTGAGGCGCACACGTGGGGTAATGGAGGGTAAATTCGACAAAGCAAATCTTAACCGAATAGTAGGGGTAGTGGGGTAGTGCTAATGATAGCAATTTTTGAAATTGAGGCAGTTTTTTGGTATTCTGAGGAGGTATATATAGTGGCAAGAGCATAGTTACTATTCCCGGTTACTCACTTATAGAAAAACCAGGGAGTGTGAGAAAGAGAATGTACGCCATTGTTCAAGAGAGCTCAGAAATTGCTCTGGGATTGTCTGAATTACTGAAAGGAAGGAAAGATACTCTGCTCAAGCAGGTATGCCGTCTTACTTCTGTCTTGTTTCTTCGTCTTCTGTTTCTGTATTTGGAGCATATATTAGGGCAGAGGCTGCAAGGGTTTGTAGTTGTGATATTTGACCGAGGATGGAGGGAAAACATGTATCTGAGGGTATTGACGGTATAACAGGGATTATGATCGAACATTCTGCAATGATAGTCTTAGTTGGAGAGGGTAGGTTAAAATAAGTTATTGACACCTAATAGTTAAATATATCAATCTGATTTGCGTGCCTCTTCTTCTGTAAGATAAGATGCATACCCATAGATCTTTGAGACTGAGGCTAATAGGCGAGGAGATCGAAGAAAATGAGGCTAGCATATCTAGTCGTGCATCGATTGGTAAGAGTAGTAACGTAGAAGAATTAGATATTGCAAAAGATATCACATTAGGGATGGTAGTTCCTGAAATTGGGTGCTTCAAGTAGTAAATATCGCAAGATACGAGTAACCAAGGAGAGGGATGAGGAAGAGATGGAGGGAGGTGATAGAGAGATGGACGCGTAGGTAGCGCTGAGCCTTTAGGTATCGAAAAGAGAGAGAGGGAGCAAAGTGATCATAACAAGGAATTTACTGATCCAGAGGTGGTCGATGGTTCTGTCTCGGCTAGAGAGAAGCTGAGGCCAGATCTATTTGTGGCCAAATTTGAGCTGCCGAAGGTAGGGGTGATAATATATATTGCGGGGTCAGGGTATGCCTTCACATCAAAATCTCGAGATGGCATTATGGCATATAGAGGCCAAATTTGTCTAGGAAAGTAGCTACCCTTGCGAAGGCTGGTGAAGGAGGTGCTGAACTTTTGGGAAGTGGCCCCGTGCTAGATGAATGAGAATTTTTATAAAATGATGAAGGTAATTAAGGGCATGAATGTAAAGCTGCGAGGTGAGGGGAAAAACATAATTGAGTGGTACGATTTAATCTCGTTCTACTCCAAGAAAGCCATTCAGAAGGCGAGTACTTGTCACATCCAGTTTCACACAGATAAGCCCTGGCTGTTTGATCTTTGCTCGGTGGGTCGAGTGTGGAATAAAGATTTGGCTGTAATACTGGGTAACTATGAGAAAGTCGAAGGAGAGGATCCTTATAAGTTACAGCATAACGTCTATAATCAATGTAACTTGTCTGTCAAAGGTTTTCTGACGTATTGATTGAATAGACTGATAAATATGTTTCTATTTTTACTGCAGGTCCTAGTAACCTGACTTGGACAAATCCGAGGGATTATTTCTACGCGTTGAACAACCCAGACGAGGAGTGGGTAAACTTTATATTTAGGAAACTGGGTATTAAATGGAAGAGGCAGAAAAGGACAGATTCTCTGCTTTGAAACATACCCGTTATGCCAAAGCCATAATAAAAGAGGGGAGGCGAAAGATTGGTGATGGTGAAGTTAGCGAGGAAGGTGAATTATGTTCCCAAGGGGAAGCAGGTGCCGAAGCAGGAAGGGCCGGTACATGAAGTAGCTCATGAAGTTTTAAGGCAGGTGTCGAAGCAGACGTTAATGCAGGCAGATAAAGGGATAGGAAGGGTCTTTCCTAAATCTACAAGGGTACAGCAGCCCAAGGGACCTCAGCGATAGAGGCGTAGAGTACTAGGGGAGGATGATGCAGAAGATATGGATGAAGACCTAACCGCGTCCGAACTGGAGGAGCATGCTCGAGCTACGACTGCTTCGATGGCGACACTCGGTGGCACTGATCAAGACAAAGCTACAAGGCAGATGAAGCAAAGTATGTATCTGGTAATTGCTTAATTTCTGTGAAATTCTAAAATTTTTTAAGTGCAACATGCTTCGAGAGATACTAATGGCTCGAATATTCTAGCAGACAGATGCTTGGGTACATGCTTTTAATAAGGCTCAAAAGGTAGCAGTACAGCAGTTAAAGCAGGCGATTGACAATCTGGAGCTTGCTCAAGGTACCGAAGCATCGCTGGTTTATGAAATTAGAGTTTTAAAGTGAGATCAAGGGACTATCAGAGATAAAAATGAGGGGAGGCTCGAAGCTCAACGGTGCACTCATACGCAAGTTCTGAAGGTGAAACTAGTTGAGTAAGATAGGGCTATTGCAGAATAGAAGGAGACCATCCAAGGGCAGTTTGATGATGAATGCGAGACTAATGTAAGGCTCAAGGAGTTTATCAAAGATTTGGGGTATGATCCTATTACTTTACACGCTTGCCCAGAACCAATGATCCTGTAGCCACTCCGATATGAGGTATTATACTGGGTGTGCCAAACAATTTATCTAATCTTTCTATTGAGTTGTAATATTTGAATAATGTTGAGCTTGCTTTCTACTAATTTGCTATGCTAGAATCCTGATATATGCTCTAAACTTGATTTGAATGTATTTGTGTCAAACTTGATTATCTAATATATGTTGTGCTGAAATTTCTTGAATGCGGCAGAATTGTTGATATTCTTGTCTACCTGTATCTGCGTATGCTGTAACTGTAGAATGCTTCTAGAATTATCAAACCTTGAAAAGCTTCGAGATGGTTCCTCGAGTATCAGTCAAGAGATGATCGTGACACTTGGGTGGGACCAAAGATTTTATTGTACTTCAAAGGCCTGAGATTGGTCAAAGTAGTACGCGGTCGCCCTCAATGCATTCTTGAGGGTCCGGTTTCTCGACCATTCGTGCCCCTCGAGTTTGCTCAAATATTGGAGACTTGAAAATTTTCAAGGTCACCCCGAACTATCAGTCGGGTCGAAGGGTTGATATGATACTTAGGGTAAACCAAGAAATTTTCTGGACTTCGAAAGCCTGAGCTTGATGGAAGTAGAGCGTGGTTGCCCCTAATGCATTTTCGAGGGTCCGGTCTGTCGACCATTCGTGCCCCACGAGTTTGCTCGAAATTGGAGACTTGAAAAATTTTAAGGTCGCCCCCATGTATCAGTCGCGTCGAAGGGTCGACATGATACTTAGGGTAAACCAAGAAATTCACTGAACTTCGAAGGCCTGAGTCTGATCAAAGTAGAACGTGGTCGCCACCAATACATTCTCGAGGGTCCGGTCTGTCGGCCATTCATTCCCCTCGAGTTTTGCTCAAAATTGGAAACTTGAAAATTTTCAAGATCGCCCCCAAGTATCAGTCAGGTCGAAGGGCTGACATGATACTTTGGGTAAACCAAGAAATTCATTGGAGTTCAATCTGAGCCTGATCGGAGTAGAACGTGTTCGCCCCAATGCATTTTTGAGGGTCCAGTCTGTCAACCGTTCGTGCCCCTCGAGTTTACTCGAAATTAGAGACTTGAAAAATTTTAGGGCCACCCCCAAGTGTCAGTCGGGTCGAAGGGTTGACAGGATACTTAGGTTGGACCAAGAAATTTGCTGGAAAATAGGAGACAAAGTTCATAAGCAAATATGTTAATTGATTATGCTGTATTTACATCAGTGGAATAAGGTGAAGACCATGACCTGTTGCATGATACTAACTGCATTGTATCCCATAGATTTGGCAGAGGCTTTTTATCTTCTGTCATCAGGTAATATCAACACTCATCAGTTTTATTGTAAACAACATAAGGTCCTTCCCTGGATTTGACTAGCTTGCCGACATTTCGATGCCTCAAAAACTGTATGACAAGTCAAAGTACAAGATCTCTAATGTTGAAACTTCATGGTCGAACTCGTTTGTTATATGACTTTTATAGGGATAGATGGTAACGACTGAGGTTGGCGATGGGCCGGTCTCTGGTTTCGTCGATCCATAGCATATTACAGTCGAGTTCTAGCATATTATCTTCGTCTGGGAGATTATGATCTCGTGTGGGTACTTCAAATTTAGTAGGTAGTATTTAAGTATTTTAGGCTAGAAGGAAAGGAGTGCATCCTGTTGCTTTTCATGGTGTTATTCGATAGGCCTAGAAGACATGCTGTAATTCCTGAACCCATCATCCTTTCTTTACATTGATGCGCTTCTTGAAACCGTCGACCATGGTTTTATTGATTGCTTCGACCTGTCCATTCCCTTAGTAAGGTGTTGAGGGTGAGTGGATGATGTTGTAATTCTTAAGGAAATTTCTGACATTGTTCCCAGTGAACTATGGACTATTATCACATCGAATCATATGAGGATAGCCGAAACGTGTAATGTTATATTCCCATAAAAACATGATGAATTCTTCTTCTTTGGTTCGACACAATGGTACGGCTACGACCAATTTGGTAAAATAATCTGCTGCAATAAGGATGTTTTCTCGACTACCCGAAGCTTTGGGAACGGGACCCACAAGATCGATGGCCCATCGTTTGAATGGCCCAGAAACTTGGCTAAAGTGGAGTTTTTGTGAGGGGCAAAGGATGTCGCGGGCATGGCGCTGGCATTTTTCACAGTGTTTGGCATACTCTTCGATTTGCTTCTTCATATTAGGCAAGAATAAACCTTGAGAGGTAACTCGAAGGTCCATGGATTGACCAGCAGTATGAGCACTGCAGGTACCTTTGTGGAGTTCGGCAAGAATTTAAGAGGCTCATTTTGAGAAATATATCAAAGGAGGATGCCGTTTTGGGATTTGCGAGGTAACTCTCATTTGAGGTTGGTGTATCTGCGGCAGTTTTCTAATAATGATCATCTAGCTTTAGGATCGCCTGGGAGGATAGCATTGTTGAAGTAATCGATGAATGGTGTTCGCCAATTGTCTGGATTGAGACTCTCACCCCCAGTATTGATGGCATTGACTTCCATTTGGTCGATACTTGGGCATTCGAGTAGTTCGATATGAAGAGTTTAGGATTCGGATTGGCCTAACATAGTTGCTATGTATACGAGGGAATCCGCGTGTCTATTTTTGCCTTTGGGATAGTGAGTAATAGAAATTTTTTCAGAGAAACGGTCTATACGCTGCGAACGAGAGCAGCATATTCGGCCATGCAACCGTTGGCTTGATTTTTGCCTGAGTATTATCTCTAGATGAGTTGGGAATCTTTGAAAATTATAAGTTTAGGGACACCGGGATCGAGTAGAAGGTCGAGGGCATGGATCAAGGCTTCATACTCAGCCTCGTTGTTGGGGCATTAAAAGTTTAATTTAACTGCCTTTTCAATCCGATCATTGGTTGGTGTGACCAGGACGATACCGATCCCCGAACCGTTTGGTTTAGCAGATCCATCTGGGAAGAGACACCAGCCTGTGGTACGGTTCTATGGGTCTAGGGATTCGGGCTGGTCTTCTGGTAGTTCATCTTCGTGCTCCATCCATTCGACATCTTCGACCGGGAAGTCAGCAAGGAAATGGGCTACTGCTTGGCCTTTTTGGGATATTTGCTTCTCAAATGGGATATCATTTGTAGGAACTTCGTACAGAGGGAAGTCAGCTCTTACACCACAGTTTTTTATCTTTAATCAAATGGGTTTAACTATATAATCTATATCATAAGGGGTCTATTGACAATATACTTGCGTGGAGGCCTAGAATGTGATGCTCCACGACCTCTGATAAGGATTTTTAAGAGAATTTATATTATTGTCGAGTAGTCGAAGGTTCGACTACTAAGTATTTTACAGGGTGGTCGATGATAAACAGTAAGGGCATAAGGGAGAGATCTGTAACCCCTCCTTGGTTCCCTATCTCTCTTATTTATAGAGCATAGGATGGGCTGAGTAACCAAGGTTAGGTCACATTACAAGTGTACCACCCGGATATCGAGTGGGTATCTCGAAGATGGTATTTACGCTAGAAATGTTGGGTCTGTCACTGTAGCAGTTGTTAGGTCTGTCTCTGTGGTCTGACACTATAACAGTTGTTGAGTCTGTCACTGTAGCTTCAAGGACCAAAAGTTCTACCGTCCTGTCTATTGAGCTGGCTGTCTGTCTTGTTACACTTCGACCAGGTTTGGATATTGTCAAAATATTTCTTGTGTTGATGTGGTGTTCGACTTCAAGGCTTTCTTCAGAGTCGAAGCTTCGTCTTCGCATAATGTTTGGATGGCTTCGAGATGTTTGAGTAGGTGTCGAGGTGGCCTTCGAGTGTTTAACTGGGGTAGAAGGCTGTGAGTAGGCTACTATATTCGCCCCCTCTCAGCATGGGTCACGAAAATAGGTGTAGATACATTTGCTGAGAAAGATTGTTGGTTATTAGGAGTTAAAAAGTTGATTGTTGGAAAGTTGACTGTTGCATATTGGAATTCTAGGAGGGGTAATAAAAGAGGGTAATTATGTTGTGTTGTTTGTTATGAAATAATAAATGGGTTGGATGAGGCTTATAAATATGGGTTTGAAGGTGGCAAGGCAGTAGAGTTTTCTTCTGCTGCACTGTCCTCTCCTTTCTTTGAATTTCTTAAAAAAACGTAATGGACACCACGCCCAATACCCGCTATCTGAAAAGGATGGGTTTGGCCGAGATCTCAATTAGGGCAGAAGACTGCTGAATTGAAGTTAAAGTTCATCGGTCACCATGAGCTTGATTTGGACCTACCGGACCTGGGGGAGTTTGAGCTTGGAGAGCCCATCAATAGGGAGTCTTATGCTTACTTTTGGGAGCAGATGAGGATTTCATTTTGCTACTGCTGAAGGATGCTATCTCTACATGACGGCTTTGGCTGAATGTCTCGTTCAGGCAGAAGAGCAGTTGGAGGAGCAAGGCTCGATGAGTGGAGCTGGCCCATCTGAAAATAGGGAGGGTTCTTCTTAAAGTGCTGGCAAGGTGGTGGTGATGGGTTTTTTGTAGGTCTATCATTAAAAGGTTTATGATTTTGTTTTGTTGATATCTGTTGATTTTGGTATGATTGTACTAGGAGGTCTCCTCTATTTTTGTACTTTGAAGTGATGCAATAAGAAAAAACTTTACTAAAAGTTTATGTTTGTATATGGTAAACCATGTATGCGATTAGATTGTTGGCGCGGTATCGAACATATATCTTCAAATGTTAACATGCAGAAACGGTTACCTTCTAGTTGAAATTGACTTCGAATTATAAATGTGTTTGTTGAGGAAAAGGGTCGGTATTCGATTAAAGGGGCCGATGTTTTGAGGCTAGTGATGGTTCGACTGTAAGTCCTCGGGAAAGAAGGTTGAATACGCGTTCCAATGAAACGGTTATGTCTGGGAAGATGTAGAGGTTGGACTGTTGAGTTTTCAAGGAGAAGAACTGAAGACTGTACTAAATATGACTTTTGATTAGGGAGGGTTAAATGTATCTAATTTTTAGTATAAATAGGTTGTTTCTGAGAGAATTGCATACGTTTGTTCCTTCGTCTCTGAGTATAGTGTCTGCCTCTTCTTCCCAAAGCAAAAAATAATGCTTCCAATCCAAAGAATCAGGACCAAGTGGGAGCAAAAGCTCATCGTGTACGAGAGAAGATGTTGGAATTGAGACGGAGGTTTGTCGGAGATCAAGACATGGACTCGGAGATGCTGGACTTGTTTGTTGCGGAGCCCAGGAATCCCATTGCTGGAATGCCCATCGCGTATTGGTGGGGGGTATTGCAGATAGTGTGACCATTTCTCGGTCACCAGTTGTCCCTGCTGGAGCCGTTTGCTGAGGAGATGATGGACCAGGAAGATGCTGCTGCTGAGGCCGGGGGCGAGAAGAAATGTCCCGACGAGAAATAAGGGCTTCTTTGACTGTTGGGGTATTTGTATAGGATGGTATGGTATGGAAGGATATTTGGTTTTTTCGGTTAATTTATACCGTTTTGATATCTATTGACTGAAATTGGGAGATGATAAGATAACTGTCGAAGTATATTTCTGCACTCTGTGTAAGTAAAATTCTAAACTGTTGAAGTAGAACTCTGAACAATAGAAGTAAAATTTTGAGCTGTCAAAGTAAAATTCTGAACTGCCGAAGTAATATTCTGAACTGTCAAAGTAAAATTCTAAGCAGTTTGCACCAGACACAATATATTTTGAAATCGAATGTGAGGTTGTCTGCAGACGAATGTTTGAGACACGATATAGTCGATTACACGTGTTCGAGAAGTGGGTGTATCGAAGGTCTATTGGATTTGACTGGACAAACTGACAGCCCAGACAGCTAGTTTGTCAAATCGGTACTGGTTCCTGGGGTAGTGTGTCGTGCAGGTTATCATGATGTTTCCTCATTTTATGGAAAAGGTTAATTTGATGTGGAGATTTGATTGTACAGCTTCAAGTGAGGATCAGAAGCTTCGAGTTATTTTGAGTTTAAAGCGAAGTGAAAGTAAGCGTGCGATTCACACGTGAGGTTAATGATGGGCAAAATTGTTAAAACACATGTCAACTGAAAAGCAGGGGTAGTGGGGCAGTGGCAAATAATAGTTGTTTGGAAATCAAGGCAGTTTTTGGCATTCCGAGGAGGTATATATAGGAGAGATAACAAACGTACTATTCACAGAAAAAATAGAGAGAGAGTGGAAGGGAACGTACGCCATTGTTTCGTGAAGCTTGAGAGAGGTTACCGGGTTGTTGCTAAGGACCGATTGGCTTGCTGTTTCGATTGAATTTCTACTAACACAGGTATATCAATTGATCTCTGTCTATTTTTGTTTAGATTTTCCTTCTATATTTGTATGTAGAGTCTTCTAGGTTTGTAGTGTTGTGGATATGTTCGAGTACAGGGGGAAATCATATGTCAGGGGTTTAGCTCATTTAGGATTCTTAGGGTATTGATGGTAAGACTGGGATTAGGGTTAATTTTTTGATTGTATTTGTATCTGTTGGAGAGGGTAGATGAAAATGGGTTATTAACACGTAATAGTCGAATGTATCAATCTAATTACGTGCCTCTTCTTCTGTAGGCTAAGATGCGTACCCGTCGAGCTTCGTGACAAAGGTTGATAGACGAGGAGGTCAAAGAAAATGAGGCTAGTGTGTCTCTTCGTGGTCCGATGGATAAGGGCAGCGATATAGAAGATCTAGTCATAGCAAAGGATATCCCACTGGCAGTGGTAGTTCCTGAGACTGGGGTTCAAGTAGTAAGCATCGTAAGACTGTAGTGAATGAGGGTAGTTGTGAGGAGGAGATGGGGGGAGGACAGAGAAAGAGAGGTAAAGGTCAGGCTGAGCCTTCGGGTGGTGAAAGGGGCAAGGGGGTGCAAAGTGATCATGATGAGGATTCGACTGAGTTAGATGAGGCTACTGGTTTAGTTCCGGAGAGAGAGAAGTAGAGGCTAGATCGATTTGTAGCAAAACATGGGATGTTGAAGGTAGGGGTAATATTTTATTCTGCGGGGTCAGAGTACAGTTTGAAATTGAAGCCTCGAGAAGGTATCATGGCGTATAAAGGCCAAATTTGACTGGGAATGCGACTGCCCCTTCGAAGGCTGGTGAAGGAGGTGTTAAACTTCTAGGAAGTTGCCCCTTTTCAGAGGAATGGGAACTTTTATGAGATGATGATTGTAATCGAGGGTATGAATGCAAAATTGATGAGTGAAGGAAGGTGTTTAATTGAGTGGTATGATGTGGTATTATTCTATTTGAGGAAGGCGCATCAGAATGTGGGCACCTAATAAACCCAGTGCCATGCAGACAAGTCCTGGTTGTTTGATCTGTATTCGACGGGTCGAGGGTGGAATAGAGATTTTGTTATAGTACAAGGGAATTATGAGAATGTCAAAGGGGAGGACCCTTATAGGTTACAGCATAAAGTCTATAATCCAAGTAAGCTTCTTATCGTAGAGTTTTGATCTATTGTTCAAATAAACTGGTGATTGTATTTCTATTTTTTTTGCAGGTCCTCAAAACTGGACTTGGGCGAATCCTAGGGATTATATTAACGCCCTAATTGACCCAGATGAGGAGTGAGAAAGTTTTGTTTTCAAGAGTCTTGGTATCAAGAGGAAGAGGCTGAAGAAGTCTGATTCCCTGCTTCGAAGCGTGCCCATTACGTCGAAGCCATCAAAGAAGAAGGGAGGAAAATATTTTTCAATGGTAGTCGAAGGAATGGAGGAGGATTATTTGGCAAGGAAGGTAAAGTATATTCCGAAGGTGCAACGGGCGTCGAAGCAGGGAGCGACAATACCCGAAGTAGCTAGTGGTGCTTCGAGATAAAGGCCGAAGTAGGCATCCACCCAGGCTAAGAAAGCGAAGGGCACAATTATTCTTGATTCTCCCAGGGTACAACTGGCGAAGATTACTCAACGCAAAAGGCACATGGCGCTGGGGGATGATGATGCAAAGCGAGAGGATTAGGCTCTAGCTGTGACTGCTTCGATGATAGAACTCTGTACCGATGACCCAGACGAGACGTTGAAACAGATAAAGGGGAGTATGTACGAGGTAAGTATCTATTTGTTTGTAAGATTCTGACATTTTCGTAAGTGCTTGATTCTTCGAGAGGTATTGACGGCTCGAATATTCTAGCAGACGGATGCTTGGGTGCAGTCTTTTAGTAAGGCGGTAAAAGTGTTAAAGAGGAAGTTGCAGGAGGCGGCTGACAGTCTGGAACTTGCTCGAGGGACTAAAGCGTCGATGGTGTCAGAGAATATAACTTTGAAGTGAGATCTTACAGCTATTTATGATGCATTCAAGAAGAGATTGAAGGGTCAACGTTTTAACCATGAGCAGGTATTGAGGTTGAAGCTTGCTGAGAAGGAGAAAGAAAAGAAAGCACTGACGGAGCGTTTTTAAGGGTAATTTGATTATGAAGTTTTGGATAATGTTAGGATGAAGCAGTTCATGGAGGATATGGGGATTGATCCTGAAACTCTGCAACGCTTCCCTATTACCCAAGATCCTATTGTTGAAGATGCTGTGCAGATAGAGTGCAGAGAGGTAGATATTGCAAATGGAAGTATCAGAGGTGGCGTGGAGGTTCCTGTGATCGAAGGTACTGCTGCTGGATTTGCAACTGATGTGGGCGTCGATGGTGCAGGGTCGAAATCTTTTACTAGAGGTGCTGGGGGGTGTTAGCACTGAAGAACCTACTGGGGGAGAAGCAACAACCTCTCTAATATGAGGTATTGTACTGGGGTGCCATGCAGATTTTTCTTATTTTTCTGTTGGGTTGTAATATTTGAACAATGTTGGGCTTTCTTTGTATTTGATCTTTGAGCTTGTGGTTGATTTGAATTGCTGTACTGTACTGAAACAGATTTGCGTCAACTTGAATTGTATTGAATTGCTGTACTAGATGCTTCATATATGTTTTGGGCTAAACTTGAGTCTTTGATATATGATGTGTTGAAGTGTCTTTCATGTAGTAAAATTGTTAATATTCTTGGATACTTGTTTCTGTATATGTTGCAAGTATAGAATGACTGCAGAGTGATCGAACTTTGAAGAGCTTCGAGATGGTTATGACGCTTGGGTAGAACCAAGAGATTTACTGGACTTTGAAGGCCTAAACCACAACGAAGTAAGACGTGGTCGCCCCCAATGCATTCTCGAGGGTTCGGTCTCTCGGCCATTCGTTCCCCACGAGTTTGCTCGAATACTGGGAGTTTGAAAATTTTTGAGGTCGCCCCCAAGTATCAGTCGGGCCGAGGGTAACATGATACTTAGAGGAAACTAGGAAATTTATAGGACTTCGAAGGCCTGAGCCACAGGGAACTAAGACATGTTCACTGCCAACGCATTCCTGAGGGTTCGGTCTTTCGATCATTCGTGCCCCTCAATTTTTATTGAATGTTAGAAGCTTGAAAATTTTCAAGGTCGCCCCCATGTATTAGTCGAGTCGAATGGTTGACATGATACTCAGGCTTAACCAAGAAATTAATTGGACTTCGATGGCTTGGGCCTGATCAAATTAGAATGTGTTCACTACCAACGCATTCCCGAGGGTCTTGTCATTCGACCATTCGTGCTCACTCGAGTTTGCTCGAATATTGGAAGCTTAAAAAATTTCAAGGTTGCCCCCAAGTATCAGTCGGGTCAAAGGGTTGACAGGATACTCAGGCTTAACCAAGAAATTTGCTGAACTTCAGCAATTTGGGGTCTGATCAAAGTAAAACGTGTTTGCCCCCAATGCATTCCCGGGGGTCCGGTCTTTCGACCATCCTTGCCCCACGAGTTTGCTCTAAATTGGAGGTTTGAAATTTTTTAAGGTTGCCCCCAAATATTAGTCGGGTCGAAGGGTTGACATGATACTCTGGCTTAACCAAGAAATTTACTAGAAAGCAGAAGACGAAGTTTGGATGGAGAAAAAAAAACTATTTATTGATTACTCGGTGTTTACATCATGTGTACAAGGTAGAGGCCGTGACCAATTGTATGAGACTAGCTGCATTGTGTTCCACAGATTTGGCAGAGGCTCTTCATCTTCTGTCATTAGGTAATATGAACCCTTGTCAGTTTTATCCCAAAGGACATAAGGTCCTTCCCAGGACACGGCTAGCTTGCCCGCATTTTGAGGCTTTGAAGATTGATTTACACGTTGAAGTACAAGGTCTTCGATGTTGAAACTTCGTGGTCGAACTCATCTGTTATATAACTTCTGGAGGGACAAATGGTAGCGATCAAGATTGGCGATGGCTCGGCCTCTGGTTTTGTCGATCCAAAGCATATTGCACCTGAGTTCAAACTCATTATCTTCGTCTGGGAGGTTAGGATCTTGTGTGGGCACTTCAAATTGAGTAGGGAGCACTGCTTCAGTACCATAGGCTAGAAAGAAAGGTGGGTAGCCTATAGATTTTCTTAGTGTTATTCGATTGGCCTAGAGGACATGCTGTAATTCTTTTACCCATCGACCTTTCTTTGCATCTACACATTTTTTTAGACCGTCGAATATGGTTTTGTTGATTGCTTCGACTTGACTGCTGAGTTGGGGGTAGTAAGGTATTGAGGGTGAGAGGATGATATTGTATTTTTTAAGAAAGTTTTTAACTTTTCTCCCAACAAACTGTTGACCGTTGTCACATTGAATCATATGAGGGCATCCGAAACATTTAATAATGCTTTCTCATAAGAATCTGATGACTTCTTCTTCTCCAGTTCGGCACAAAGGTGTGGCATCCACCCATTTGGTTAAATATTATGTTGCAACAAGAATATTCTCTTGGCTGCCCGACGCTTTGGGAAAAGGGCTAATGAGAATGATGGCCCATCTTTTGAATGGCCAGGAGACTTGATTGAAATGGAGGGCTTGTGAAGGGCTGTGGATGTCATGGGTGTTACGTTGGCATTTGTCACAATGTTTCTTATACTCTTTGGCTTATTTTTTCATGTTGGGCCAGAATAAACCTTGAGAGACGGCTTAAAGGCTCATAGATCCACCAGCAATATGAGCACTGCAGGTACCTTCATGGAGTTTGGCTAGAATTTCATAGGCTTCGGTTTGAGAGATGCATCGAAAGAGGACGCCATTTGGGGATTTGTGATGTAACTTGTATTTGTGGATGGTGTATCCTCGACAATTTTCTAATAATGATCGTTTTGCTTTTGCTCATCTGGGAGGGTAGCATTGTTGAAGTAATGGGGGAATGGTGTTCGCCAGTCATCTGGATTGAGACTCTCGCCTCCTGTATTGATGGTATTAACTTCCATCTGGTCGATACATGAGCGTTCGAGTACTTCAATTTAGATTTTGTGATTTTAATTGGCCTAACATAGCTGCTATGTAGGCGAGGGCATCTGCATGTCAATTTTCTCCTCAGGCGTAATGGGTGATAGAAGATTTTTTGGGAAAATGGTCCATACGCTATCGAACGAGAACAACATATTCTGCCATACAACTGTTAGCTTAATTTTCACTGGTGTAATGCCTCTGAACAACTTGGGAATCTGTGAAAACTACAAATTTAGGAATACCAAGTTCAAGGGAAAGGTCGGGGCCATGAATCAAGGCTTCATACTCAGCTTTATTATTGGAACATTTAAAGTTTAACTTAACTGCCTTATCTATTCGATCATTCGTAGGTGTAACCAGAACTGTGCCAATCCCTGAACCGTTAGGCCCAGCGGATCCATCTGTAAATAAATGCCATCCTGTGGTAGGTTACATGGATCTGTTGCTTCGGGTTGGTCTTTTGTTAGGTCATCTTCATGTTCTTCCCAGTCGACATCTTCTACCGGGAAGTCGGCAAGGAAGTCTGCTACTGCATGGCCTTTTTGGGATATCTGCTTCTTGAATGTGATGTCGTGTTCACCAAGATAAAAAAGCCGCTGTTGTACTCTTCTGGATTTCTCTTTTTGGCTGAGTACTTCTCGAAGGGGATAGCTTGTTATAATACGGATAAGGTGGGCTTGAAAATAGGGTTTAAGTTTGCGGGCCGTATAGACGAGGGTGAGGAGCAAGCGTTCAAGTTTTGTATATCGAGTTTCTGCAGCTGCTAGAGTTTTGCAAATGAAATATATAGGTTTCTTGATATAAACTAATGGAGGTATCTTTAACAGCGAGATATAAAGAGAGTATCTCGCCATCAATAGGGGTGCTGATAATGGGTGGTCGACCAAGTAAGTTTTGAGTTTGAGGAAGGCCTGTTTACATTCAGGTGTACAGTTAATCACGGTATTGCTTTTCTTTATTGCTTTGTGGACACCTTGGTCGCGTAAATAGATAAAAGAGCCAAGGACAGCAGTTTGAGGATTTGGAAATGAAACAGTTGAGGGCCACTATCTGTCTAGCCACTTTTTTGACATCTTTTTCAGTTTGGGGTGAAGGCATGACGATGAGAGCTTGAATATGGGTAGGGTCAATCTCGATACCTCATTTACTGATAAGATGGCCTAAAAATTTGCCAGATGAAACACCAAATTGGCATTTTTCTACGTTGAGTTTCATGTTGTATGTTCAAAGTATCGAAAAGACTTCAGTTAGGTCCTTGATGTGGGTCCATTTTTGAAGGCTCTTACACAATATGTCGTCGATGTAAACTTTGACCGACTTGTCAGGCAAGGGCTAAAACATGGTTGCATCAAGATGTTGATAGGTGGCACCTGCATTTTTAAGGGCGAAGGGCATGACATTAAAATAGTTAAGGCCTTGTTCTGTGATAAAGGAAGTTTTAAGTTGATTTTAGGGGTGGAGCGGTACCTGATTGTAAATCTAGGCCGCGTCTATCATTGATAGGTGCTCATATCCAGCAGTAGCATCGAGGAGTACTAAAATGATCGAAATGGGGAAGCTGTCCTTTGGTGTGTACTTGCTGAGGTCTGTGAAGGCGACGCATATTCTGATCTTGCCATTCCTTTTGGGAACTGTAACAATGTTTGATATCGAGTCAGCATTATAGACTTCTCTGATGAAACTTGCGGCTGTAAGCTTATCGACTTCCAGGTTTGCAGCTTCTCGATGTCGCGGGGCCAAAGTACGCTTTATCTATTTTACTGCTGTGGAATGGGGGATGAGATCGAGGTGGTGGCATGCCAATCTGGGGTCGACACCGGTCATCTCCTGGAATGTCCATAAAGAGATGTCTTTATTTACTCGAAGGAAGTCTGTGAGTTCGAGGCGCACTACCTCGCCAAGAAAAGTTCCAATAAATGTACCTCGACCAGGACCGTCGAGTTCGATATAGACAGTGGGTTTGATAGGTTGGGTGGCGGTTGTCGAAGGTGTAGGGATAGAGAGAGAGAGTGATTGCTATGGGAGTCTGACGAACCTCTAGGACTGATCAATCTTTGGATGCTCTCATGAACAGGCGAGGCTTCGAAAGCCTTTCAAATTCTAAGTACCCAAGGGGGTAATAAAATAAAGGCTCTGGTGATAAGTCGACGGTATGGAACGCATGGCATGGACCCTTTTGCACAAAAGGATACCAAGGTATTCAGACTTCTTATCGATGACAAGAAAGCTAGTTTGAAGTGTGATAGGACCGATGGTAACTGGGAGGTTGATTCGGCCAACGGAAAATTTGGTAGCCCCATTAAAGCCTTTCAGTTCGACATTGGCGGCAGTGATGAGGTCTGTTTTCTTCATGGCTTGGACAGTTTGGAGGAAAAGAACATCGGCTGCACTTCCTGTAACGATGAGCATGGTGCGGAGGACGAGGTGTTTGATCTTAATCATGATGACTAATGGGTCAGAATGGGGACAACGAACATGCGATGTATCATAGTCGATAAAAGAGATGCCTTCGGGTCGAGGACAAAGACTTGATTTTGGTAAGAGGGCAGATAGCTTCTCTTGGTAAGTAAGTTTGCAGAATTCTTCGACACGCTTGCATTTACTCTTCGAACGGCCGCTATCGATATTATTGACTTTAATTAAATTTATTTGGCAAATGTGGACCTCGGCCGGGTCGACAGCAGAAGTAGGTTGAGGTTTAAGGTACTATTCGTCAAGATAACTGTGAAGGTTGGCAACATACTGATGTAGACGACCTACTTTGAGGATGATTTCGAGAAAGCACTACAGGGCGAAGTACTTGTTGGTGTGGTGGCAGTTACACTTGTGGTTGGCACAGTAATGTTTCCCTGGTTTTACCATGATGGGAAAAGGGATACGCTATATGGGATATGCCTGTATCTGTAGTAGAAGGGTGCTGAGAGAGGCAGTGAGTATGGGTAGAATCGGCTTTGGTCGCTTCCTGTGAGATTCGGCACTATTGTCATTATAAGAGTGTTTACGACTCTCAGTCTCCTGTGAGACAGGAGCGATCAGGGGTGAAGGAGTAGAAGGTGGACCTTGTCGAGGTTTATTGATGGTAGTGGCCGAAGGTTTCCCTTATTTACGCGATTCGTGGAGGCGTTCAAGGTCGATATAGCCATTAACTTTTGAAAGCATCTCCAAAAGGGTTTGAGGTTTGTGGAGGACTAGGTACTCTTTGACATGGCTGTGATCTGGTAAGGCATTTGATTATGCGAGGACAACATTCGCGCAGTCAAGGTTCTTGAATTTTCGAGACTCGTCGAGAAACCTCCTGGTAAAGGCTTCAAGGGTTTTATTGTTGGATTTCCAGAAATTGAAGAGGGCATGAACTCTGACCTCTCTGTCTTTATTGAAGGCAAATTAGGCGATAAAAAGATGGGATAGTTGATCGAAGCTTTGAATAGTACCACTAGGAGTGTTATGGTACCATCGAAGAGGGCTATCTGTAAGGCTTATAGGGAAAAAGCGATACATCAGGTGGTCAGCTGTAGAGTAGAGGCTTAGAGTATTTTGAAATTTGAGAATATGGGTTTGAGGGTCATTGTTACGGTATTTGGTGAGTTTGGGAGCACGAAAATTTAGAGGCAACTCAATAGTGAGGAGCTTGGGGCAGAGGGGATTATTCAGTCGACTCCATGAGTTGGGTGTTGGGCTTGCACTGACACGGATAACATGTTGGATTTTGTAGTCGAAATGTTTCTGAGCATAATTGGAAGGATGAGGGGGGGATCGAGGGTTTCGAGGATGATAAGGCCGAGTGTGTGGTATGTTTTCAGCGCTGCGCTCCCCGAGATGTTCTCGGACAAGGTGGCATTTGGGTTGTCTGAAGGAGCGAAGTGTGGTATCAGAGGAGTCTTTTGTGGGGTAGATGCCAAGGTCCATTGTGGCAGTGGGGGGAATAGTAAGGGCAGCACCTTCGGCTCCACGGTGAGCCGGAGGTGATGGGATATGCGGTAAGGATCCCAATCGGTCTATAGCAGAGATGCGAGACGGGGTGGGTGCATGGGACGGTAGAGGAGCTTCCAGTGGCTGTAAATGTGGTAGTTCTCGGACTGTGCTGCGCAGCTCATCAATCGCGCAGTTCTGTCAATCGGCATCATCTAGACGGCGGCGGTGTTCAGCTTCAAATTCTTGTCGGTGCTTTTAACGTTCCTGGTGCAGTTGTGTATGGTGTCGCTCATCAGCTTGAGCGAACTGTTGGGACAGTAGGGCGAGTTAGGCAGCCACTCCGTCGATAGAGTTGCTGGCATGAGTGGAACTGAAACGGAGGGTAGGGGCCATTGAGAATAATCTGTGGCATCTTGATAAG
Organism: Kingdonia uniflora; assembly: GCA_014058105.1. Lineage (NCBI taxonomy): Eukaryota > Viridiplantae > Streptophyta > Magnoliopsida > Ranunculales > Circaeasteraceae > Kingdonia > Kingdonia uniflora. The sequence goes on along the minus strand of JACGCM010002435.1, from coordinate 43,194 downwards.
GGAGACAATGAACAAGGGAGATTGGTAGGGTGGGAAGCACAGATAACGCTAAATGTAGGGGCCTAACTTTGTATGGAGGGAAGTTGTCTCTTACACCACGGGGTTTTGTCTTGAATCAAATAGGTTCAAGTATATAATTTATAGCATAAGGGATCCATTGACAATATACTTGTGTGGAGGCCTAGAATGTGACGCTCCACGACCTCTGATGAGGATTTTTAAGAGAGTTTATATTACTACTGAGTAGTCAAAGGTTCGAGTATTGTGTGTTTTGCAGGGTGGTCAAAGGTAAACAGTAAGGGCTTAAGGGAGAGAACTATAACCCCTCCTTGGATCCCCATCTCTCCTATTTATAGAACATAAGAAGGGTTGAGCCCCAAGGTTAGGTCACATTGTAAGTGTTCCATCCGGATATCGAGCGGGTATCCCAGATTGGTGTTGATGCCGAAAATGTCGGGTTTGTCATTGTAGCAGTTGTTGGATATGTCTATGTGGTTTGATACTGCAGCTGTTGTTGGGTCCGTCACTGTAGCTGCAAGGACCATCAACGCCGCCATCTTGTTTAGTGAGCTGGCTGTCTGTCTTGTCACACTTCGGCCATATACTGATATGGTCAAAGTATTTCTTATGTTGATGTAGAGTTTGACTCCCAGGCTTTGTTCAGAGTCAATGCTTCGTCATCGGATAATCTTTGGAAGGCTTTGAGATGTTCGAGTAGGCGTCGAGGTGGCCTTCGAGTGTTTGACAGGGGTAGAAGGCTGCGAGTAGGCTACTGCATCGTGTTCCCCCAGACAAACGAACCACTATTGTACTCGTCTTGATTTTTCTTTCTTGCTAAAAACTTCTCGAAGGGGATTACTTATTATAACACAGATAAGGTGAGCTTAAAAATATGGTTTGAGTTTTCGGGAAGTATAGACGAAGGTAAGGAGCAAACGCTTAAGTTTTGTGTATCGAGTTTTTGTAGGTCTCATAGTTTTTCTTATAAAATAAAAAGGTTTCTTAATGTTGGATTCAAGTCGAATGAGGACTGAGCTGATAAAAGTTTCTATGACCGCGAGGTATAAAGAAAGCGTTTTGTCTTCGACCGGGTTGCGGGTGATGGGTGGTCGACCAAGGAATGTTTTAAGTTTGAGGAAGGCCTGTTCACAGTCGGGTGTCCAATTGATCTTGGGGTTGTTTTTCATTTTAGCCTTGTAGACGCCCTGGTCGCGTAAGAGATATAAGAGCCGCCAAGCACAGCGGTCGGAGGATTCAGAGATGAAACGGTTTTGGGATGCTATTCTACCAACCACTTTTTGGGCATCTTTTTTGGTTCTAGGCGAAGGCATGTCGATAAGGGCTTGAATATGGGTAGGGTTGATCTCGATGCCCTGTTTGCTGATAAGCTCGCCTTTAAATTTACCAGACAAAACACCAAATTGGCATTTATCTTGGTTAAGTTTCATGTTGTATGTTCGAAGACATCAGTTAGGTCCTGGATGTGGGTCTATTTTTGGAGGCTCTTGCATAACATGTCGTCGATGTAAACTTCGACCGTCTTGCCAAGAAAGAGTTTAAATATGGTTGTAACATGGTGTTGGTAGGTGGCTCCGACATTTTTAAAGCCGAAGGGCATGACATTAAAATAATAAAGGCCTTGTTCAGTGATAAAAAAAAGTTTTAAGTTAATCCTCGAGGAGGAGGGGTACCTGATTGTAACCCGAAGCCGCGTCCATCATCGATAGGCGCTCATGTTCAGTAGTGGCATCTAGGAGTACTAAAATGATCGAAAGGGGAAAGCTATCCTTCGGTGTGTGTTTGATGAGATCTGTGAAGTCGACACTGATCCTGATATTGTCGTTCATTTTAGGAACTGCAAGAATATTAGATATCAAGTCAACATACTTGACTTCTATGATGAAACCCGCAGCTATAAGCTTGTCGACCTCAAGGTTTACAGCCTCTCGAAGTCGTGGTGCCAAGGTACGCTTCTTCTATTTTACTACTGCGGAATGAGGGATGAGGTCGAGGTGATGACAGGCTAAACTGGGATCGACACCGGGCTTCTCCTGAAATGTCCCTTCGGAAACATCTTTGTTTGTTCAAAGGAAGTTTGTGAGTTCGAGGCACTCGACCTCATCCAGAAAGGTTCTGATGAATGTACCTCGACCAGGATTGTCGAGTTCAATGAAGACAGTGGGATCGATGGGTTCGATGGTAGATGTTGAAGGTATGGGAATAGTAGGAGACAGTGATTGCTTTGGTAGTTTGATGAGTTTGCGGGTCTAATCAATCTCCGGATGCTCACATGAACGGGTAAGACTTTGAGAACCTTTCAAGTTCCACGTTCTACAGGGGGTGATGAAATGAAGGGTCTAATAATAAGTCGAATGTATTGTGCGCATGGCATGGAACAAGTCGCGCCCAAGGATTCTGAGGTACTCAGATTTCTTATCAATGACAAGAAAACTGGTGTGCAGTATAACTGGGCCAGTAGTAGCAGGAAAGCTGATTGGACCAACAGCAACTTTGGTACCCCCATTAAAACCTTTCAGTTTGACATTGGCGGTAGTGATGAGGTCTATTTCATTCATGGTTTGGACGGTTTGAAGGAAAAGTACATTGGCTGCACTTCCAGTATCGATAAGAATGGTGTGGAGGATGAGGTCTTCTACCTTAATCATTATGACTAATAGGTCGGAATTGGGAAAATGAACATACGATATATCACAGTCGATAAATAAGATACTCTCAGGTCAAGGGCATTGGCTTGATTCTGGTAAGAGGGCATGAAGCTTCTTCTGGTAAGTGAGATTGTAGTATTCTTCGACAGCTTGCGCTTTCTTTTGGAAAGGCCACTATCAATGATATTTACATCGATGAAATGATCGTGGTAGATGTGAACTTTGCCAGGGTCGGCAGCAAGAGAGTGTTGAGGTTTGAGGTACGACCCGTTGAGGTAACTAGGGAGGTCGGCAACAAACTGATGTAGACGACCTGCCTTGAGGATTATTTCGAGAGAGCGTTCGAGAGAGAAGTATTTGTTGGTGCGATGACAAATGCACGTATGGCTGGCAAAGTAAGGTTCACCTAGTTTGACCTCTATGGGGAAAGGGATACGCCATATGCGATCTACCAGGATCTGCAGTAAAAGGTGTTGATGGGGGAAGTAAGTTTGGGAAGGACCGGCTTCGGTTGATATTTTTGAGCTTCAGCAGTGTTGTCAATGAGGGGATGTTTGCGGTTTTCGATCTCCTATGAGACAGAAGCGATCAAGGGTGTAGGAGTGGAGGGTAGGCCTTGCCAAAGTTTATTTGGGTTGGTGGTCAAAGGATGCCCCTGTTTATTTTATTCATGGAGGTGCTTAAGGTCGATATACCAATTGACTTTTGAGACCATCTCCTCGAGTGCTCCTAGTTTGTGGAGGACCAGGTACTCTTTGACATGGCTATTATCCGATAAGGCATTCGAATACGTAAGTACGACATTCGCACAATCGAGGTTTCGGACTTTGCACGACCCGTTGAGGAACCTCTTGGTCAAGGCTTCAAGGGTTCTACTGGGTAATTTTATGAAACTGAAGAGGGTATCGACTCTGACTTCACGGTCCTTGTTAAAGGAAAATTATCTTATGAAGAGGCCATATAAATGCTCAAAGCTTCGAATTGAGCCATTGGGAAGGCTATGATACCAACAAAGGGGGCTATCCGTGAGGCTGGTGGGGAAAGTCAACAGATCAGGTGGTCAGTCGTGGAGTAAAGGCTCAGAGCATTTTGGAATTCTAGAATGCGGAATTGAGGGTCGGTATTGTGATATTTACTGATTTTGGGGGCTCTAAAATTTGAACGTACCTCGATAGCGAGGAGTTTGGGGCAGAGAGGATTATGCAACCGACTCCATAAATTTGGTGCTGGGCTCGCACTGATGTGAATGGTAGGGTAGATTTTGTAGTCGAGGTCCTGCTGTGCATGATAGATAGGATAAGGGGGGGGATCGGTAGGTTCGCGGGTGATGAGGCCAATTGTTCGCCGTGTGTTCGGCGCTGCGCTCCCCGAGGCATTCCTAAGCAGGGCGACGTTTGGGGTATCTGATTGAGCGAAAGGTGGAGTCTTATGAGTCTTCCGTGGGGTGGATGCCATGATGTATGGAGCTAGTAGGGGGAACAATAGGGGGAGCATCCTCGATACCAAGATGGGCTGGGGGTACTTCAAATGTGGTAGGGGCCCCAGTCGAGCGCGGGCAGACCCGAGTGACGGGGCGGGTGTTCGAGATGGCAAAGGGGTGTCTAGAGGTAGTAACCATTGCAACTCACGAACTGTGTTGTGTAGGTCATCGTTAGCACGGTATTATTTGTCAGCATCATTTAAATGGCGCTGCCGTTTATCTTTAAACTCTTACTGGTGCTATTCGCGTTCCTCGCGCAATTGTGTTCGGTGATGCTCTTCAGCCTGTGCGAACTGCTGAGTAAGAAGGGCTAGCTAGGTAGCCACTCCATCAGCGAAGTTGCCGGCATGGTTGGAAGTGGAGCAGAGGGTGGGGGCCATTAGAAATAATTTGTAAGAATTAACAAAGGAAAGAATAAGGCAAGGGGAAGCTTGTAGGGTGGAAAAGCATAGACGGCGCCAAATGTAGGGGCCTAACTTCACAAGGAGGGGAAGTTGGCTCTTATACCATGTGGTTTATCTTCTACCAAAGGATTCAAGCATATAATCAATAATACTAAAATCCTACTGATAATATACTTGCGTGGAGGCTTAGAAAGGGACACTCCACGATCTCTGATGAAGATGTTTAAGAGATTTGATATTACTGTTGAGTAGTCGAAGGTTTGAATACTGGGTACTTTACAGGGAGATCGAAGGTAAAATGCAAGGTTCCTGGGGAGAGATTTCATAAACTCTCTATGGTTCCCCCTCCCTCCTATTTATAGAACACAGGAAGGGCTGAGTCACCATAGGAGGTCAAATTACATGTGTACCCTCCGGGTAATAGGCGGGTATCCCAGAGTTGGTGTTGACACCGTAAATGTCGAGTCTGGCACTGTACTCTGACACACTAACCGTTATTGGTTCTGTCACTATAGCTGTTAGGACCAACAACGCCACCGTTCTTGTCTAGTGAGCTGGCTATCTAAAAAGTTTGCCTTCAACCACGTATAAATATGGTTGAAGTATTTCTGATGCTGATGTGGAGTTCGTGTGCTGACGGATCTATCTTTATCTTTAAGTCTTGTTCATAGTCGAGGCTCATCTTCGTGTAGTCTTGGAAGGCTTGTTTACGGATTGAATGGGCTTCAAGGTATTTATGTAGGCTTCGATGTAGCCTTTGAGTGTTCGACTAGAGCTAGAAGGCTGCATGTAGGCTACTTCAGCCAGCATATGGTGATAACAACTTAGGTTGGCAATAGTGTGTTCCCCAGTTTCACTAATCCAATTCATATTACAAGCCAATTCGAACTCATTCTCTTCATCGGCAAGTTTGTGATCTTTGACTGGATGGTTGAATTTTGTTGGAATGACGGCTTTTGTGCCATAGGCAAGGAGGAATAGGGTATAGCCGATTGATTGATGTGGAGTGGTACGGTATGCCCATAAGACAGGAAGAACCTATTATATCCAATTACCTTTTTTCCTGTGATTATAGCCTTTTCTTGAGTGCATCTATGATTATTTTATTGGTGATTTTGACTTGGCCATTTCCTTGAGGGTAGTAGGGATTTGATGGTGAGTGGATGATGTTGTGTTTGTTATGGAAGGCTATGACCTTTTTACCAATGAACTAGGGCCAATTATTGATCTGAATCAGGTGGGGGCATCCAAACCGTGAAATAATGTGTTCCCAAATAAAATAGATGACCTCTTCTTCTATAGTTCGACAGAGTGGAACTGCTTCTACCCATTTTGTAAAATAATTTATTGCTACGAGTAGGTATCGTCGGTAACCTAGAGTATTTAGAATTTCTCCGATGAGGTCGAGCGCCCACCGCTTAAATGGCTAGAACATCTTGCTTGCATGTAGCTCAAGCGCATGGGCACAGATCATGTGATCATGTCGCTGACATGAATCACATTTGCGTGAGTACTCTTTTTCTTGGTTGAGCATGCCTGGCCAGAATACTCGGGCATGGGAGCCACAAGTCCCTTTACGTAAATCTCATATCATTCCACCTGCTTTCTTCTCGGAAAGGCACTTGAGATAAGGCCGTGACTGAACGGCGATATAAATAACCGTTTTGAACTGTATAACACTTCAAAATCTTGATCAACTGTCGGCGCTCCTTTATATTTTTCGTTAGGGACCCTATGCATTTGTGGTCGGTGCCAAGGTTGGTAATGAAGGGCTTCGCCAATCATCGTTCTCTTCTTCATTGCCTCTAGTATTGATCGTGCAAACAGAATGTCGATTAATATTGCGGGTTGATATCACTTTGATCTGTAGATATCTGGCTTCTGTACCCAAGACCCTGCTTAAATAAACCAAGGAATCAACATGTTTGTTTTTACCTCAAGGCAGATAGTCGAGAGTTGCTTTCACAAATATGCCCATCCTGTCAGCAACGAGGGCTGCATACTCGATCATCTTACATTTTTTCTTGTATTGCTTAGATTAATGGTAGATGATGAGTAGAGAATCTGTACAAATTGAAAGCTCTAGAATGCCAAGTTTGAGAACGAGGTCGAGTCCATGAATTAAAGCTTTGTATTTTGTGACATTGTTAGAGGCTTCAAAATCTAAGCGAATTGATTTCTTAATTTTGTCGTTGGAAGTAGTAATCAATACGATTCTAATTCTTGACCATGTGAGGCCTACTGAACCTTCTGTAAGAAGTCTCCCCCCTTTCCTTGCAACCAATTCAACTCGTTCGTCAAATCCTTTGGTGGGTGGATCTTCTGTAATTTCCCCTATAAGGTTAGGATTGTGATCCTCCCAATCGAGATCTTTCACTGGATAATCCACGAGAAAATTGGCAACGTTCTGGCCCTTTTCGGAATGTCGTTGTTTGAACTTGATATCATGTTCTTCCAAACTTACTAGCCATTGTTGTACTCTCGTGTATTTTTCTTCTTTTGGGTAAAACTTCTCGGAGTAAGTAGTTTGTCATGACTTTGATTGAATGAGCTTGGAAGTAGTGCTTATGTTTTTGTGAAGTATAAACAAGAGTTAGAATGAGTCTCTCAATTTTTGAATACTTCATTTCTGGGGGAGTGAGGATTTTGCTGATGAAATTGACTAGCTTTTCAACCTTCCCCTCAAGTCGAATGAGAACCAAGCTGATATAAGTATCTGCAACTACCAGGTAGATGATTAGTTCCTTATTATCTTTTGGGGTACTCATGATGGAAGACTTCCTTAGATAGGATTTGTGCTCCTAAAAAGCTACCTCACATTCTAACGTCTACTTGATCTCTTTGTTGGGCTGAACTTTTCCTCCTTTGGTACATCCTTAGAGTAGTAGGAACAACCGACGACAACGATCTGAAGATTTAGAAATGAATCGGTTGATAGCGACAATCTTGCCGACAGGTGTTTTTGTACGTCCTTCGTGTTTTTGTACGTCCTTCGTGGTCGGCCTCAATCCCCTTCTTCCTGATGAGATGGCCAAGGAATCGGCCTGAATGTACTCTGAATTGACAATTATAAGGATTGACTTGCATTCTTTAAAATCGAAGAATGCTAAATATTGTAGCTAGATCTGGGATGTGATTATTTGACTATATGCTACTGCACAAAAGATCATTATAGTAGCCTACTTGCAGTTTTCCAAGACTTTGATCATAGTAGGCTGCATTAAAGCCTACTTAGAGCCTTAAAACCCAACAAGGCGACATCAAATTCCACGAAGCCTTCGGGATTAATCGAACACTCGAGCACTCAAAAGTAATATCGAAGTTAGTCGAAGCCAAAGCCAAATCCAGTCGATCAACATTAACTCCATAATAACTTCGACCATAGTAATGCGTGGTCAAAGGCAGATACACCAGACAGCCAGCTCACTAAACAAAACTGCTGAAACAATCCGCCAGACAGCTACAGTGCTTGAACCGACTTCTCGTATAGGATAGTTGCCCCAAGGGATATATATGAAATCTGACCTCATATGGTGACTCATCATTTTCTATCTCCTATAAATAAAAAAAGGGAACACGGTGGAGAGGATATAAAAATACTGCCTAAAACCATCCCAACATCACCTTCGAGTACCTTGTAACCCTCTCTCAGTTAGAACTATTACCTTAATCAATATTTATACCATCTTCTATTCAAATCCTCATTAGAGGTCGTGGAGAATACCTATTCATGGACTCCAAGAAAGTATGTTAGTGTTGTAATCTCTTATATTATTGCCTTATATATTTGTAAGACCCCTAGTCGAAGATATTTCTCAAGGCATAAGAGCAAAGTTTCCCCACTATGAAATCAAGCTCCTATATTTGGCGCCGTTTGTGGGAATCGAACCCATGACCACGTGGCTAAAAATCACGAACGCTCAAGAAGATCCTATCTATGGTCAACGGACACATAGACCTCGAATGTCTTTGCGAATCTAATCACCGGGGACAAGCCTCGACCAACCACCCACAACAAACCTCGACCATCGAGTACACCCATGGTCGCTCCCGTTTCTCAGGAGACTGACAACCACAAGCTCCCCCACTTCGATGCTCAATCTTCTGAACCCCGTAAAAAATTTCCCATGCCCTTCTGCACAAAATCACTCCTCCCATCAATACCCTTCTCATAATAATCCATGCTGATCCTATCTGGCACACTCCCTTCCCCATCGAGGTCAAAAAGGACGAACCTTACTACCAAAATCACAAATGTAATTGCCCTTTACAAACAAGTTTTACGCTTTGTAATTTTTACTTGAAATGATTCTTAAAAAGTTTTACGCTTTGTAATTTTTACTTGAAATGATTCTTAAAGCCGGACATCTACACCAATATGTTGCCGACCTTCCTGCCTACCTCAATGGATCATACCTCAAGCCCCAACTTACTCCAAATACCAGCCCAGCCGAGGTACATATCTTCAAACTCCACCTCAAAGAAGTTAATAACATCGACAGTAGACACACCCAAAGCAAGCACAAATTGGTCGAAGAGTGTTGTAGGCTTACCTATCATCCAAAACTCTCTGTCTTTCTACCCAAATCAAGCCATCGCCCCCGACCCAAAGGTATATCCTTCATCGATTGTAACACTTCTCATGTCCGCCTCTCCTATTCAGACCCCTTAGTCATTGTGATTAAGGTCGAGCACCTCATCCTCCAAAGGATGCTCATCAATACAGGTAGCGCAGGAGACGTCCTCTTCTCCAAACCGTCCGCGTATGCAACAAATAGATCTCATTACACCAGTCATCATCGAAATCAAAGGTTTTAATGGCACCCATCGAGGTCATCATCGGTTTCCTTAGCCTCCCTGTCACCACCGGTCCGGTTATCTTGTCATCAACAAGAAATTTAAATATCAAGGCATTTTTGGGTGAGATTGGCTCCATGCGATGAAAGCCATACCTTCTACCTACCACCAGATATTGTATTTCACTAGCCCGTGTGGTACGTGGAACATGAAAGGCTCCCAGCACTTAGCTCGCTCATGCGAGCATCCCAAAATTGACCTTACCAAGAAACTGGTGGAGCCATAATAATCACAACATCTCTCTCTCCCCACCACCTCGACCCCTTCTACCATATCTGTCGAACCTACAGTTTACATCGAACTTGACGGCCCTGGTCAAGGTACATTCATTGGTAGTTTTTTGGATACCGCTGAAAGCTGCAAACTAACCATGCTCCTTCGAGCAAATAAAGACGTCTTCGCTTGGTCGTTTCATGAGATGTCCGGCGTTGACCCCACCCTGGCCTGTCATCAACTTGACCTCATCCTCAAATCAATAGCTATAAAATAAAAGATGCATACTTTGGCCCTGAGGATTCGGGAAGCATTGAACCTTGAGGTCAAAAAACTCCTAGCCACTAGGTTTATAAGAGAAGTCAAGTACGCCGATTAGATCCCGAATAATGTCGTTGTCCCCAAGAAGATTGGTAAGATCTGAATCTGTATCGACTTTATCGATCTCAATAAGCACACGCCGAAGGATAGTTTTCCTCTCTCGATTATTTTAGTACTTCTGGTCGCGACTGCCGGCCATGAACGCCTATCTATGATGGACGTGGCTTCGGGTAACTACCAGGTACCTCTCCTCCCAGAAGATCAACTTAATACCTTGTTTATCATAAAACAAGGATTTTGCTACTTTAATGTAATTCCCTTCGGCCTCAAAAATGTGTGTGCCACTTACTAGCGCCTTATTACCACTATGTTCAAACATCTGCTAGGCAAGTTGGTCGAAGTCTATGTCGATGTCATACTATGTAAAAGTCTCCACAAACATACCCATACACAAGACTTGACTGGCATCTTTTTGATATATCGATCATACTGCATAAAATTAAACCCAGACAAGTGCCAATTCGGCATATCCACAGGAAAAATTTTGGGTTACCTCAAAACTTACCTTGGCCAACCACCTGTCATGAATACCCCGGTCGAGGGAAAAGTGTTAACCCTATATCTTGCGGTCACCGAGACTTCTATTAGCTCGATCCTTATCCGATTCAAAGCCGGTATCAAAAAAGCCATCTACTTCATCAGTAAGACTCTGTCCCTGGCTGAAACACAATATACCAAACTCAAACGACAACTCCTTACTCTTGTGTACATTTATTGAAAGCTGAAACCGCACTTCCAAGCACACCACATACGTGTTATCACCAGCTATCCGTTTCGAGAAATTCTCTGTAAGAAAAATAAATCCAGACGTGTGCAGCAATGGTCTTTCTATCTCGATAAACATGATATAACCTTTGAAAAACTGGTATCTCAAAAGGGCCAGGCAGTTACCATTTTTCGTGCTGACTTCCCAATCGAAGACATCGAGTAGAAAGATCACGAAGAAAATTTACTCGAAGATCAGCCCGAACAGAATAACCCTTGAAACCCTAGCACGGGCTGGCATCTCTTTATAGATAGATTTGCTAGGTCAAATGGTTCTAGGATAGGTATCGTCCTCGTCACACCTTCAAATGACAGAATCGAAAAGTCCATCATGTTAAACTTCGAATGTACCAACAATGACGCCGAATACGAAGCTTTGCTACATGGTCTTGATCTCGCCCTCGATATTAGTATCCCCAAACTAGCTGTATTTACTGATTCCCAACTCGTTCAGCAACAGTACACAAGTGAAAACCAGGTAAGCGGACGCATGGCTGAGTACGCAGTACTCGTCTGCCAGTGCATGGATCGTTTCCCTAAAAAATCATCGATTACACATTACCCTCGTGGAAAAAATGGACATGCCGACGCCATTTCTAACATCGCAACCATGTTAGGCCAGTCCGAATCTTGAACCCTCAATATCAATTTACTCAACCAAAATGAAGTCAATACCATAAATACTGGGGGCGAGAGTCTCGATCCCGAAGGCTGGCGCACACCCTTCCTTGTATACTTCAATAATTCTACTTTATCGAAGGACCCAAAAGCCAAATGTTCATTACTGGAAAACTGCCGACGGTACTCCATCCTCAATGGCGGTCTGCACCGCAAATCCCCAAATGGTGGGCACCTCTGTTGTATATCCTTACTGAACTCCATGAAGGCAATTGTGTGTCCCATACCGCTGTTCGATCCATGGCTCTCTATGCAATCACACAAGGTATATTCTTGCCGTATATGAGGAAACGGGCCGAAGAGTATGGGAAGCACTGTGACAAATCCTAATGTCACGCTCACGACATTCGAAACCCCTCCCAAGAACTCTACTGGAGTGAAGTTGTTTGGCCATTTTAAAGATAGGCCATTGATCTAGTGCGCCCTTTTCCCAAAGCTTCGGGTAGCAGAGAACACATATTAGTCACCATCGACTATTTTACTAAATGGGTCTAGGCCGTACCTTTATATCAAACAAGGGATAAAGAGGTCACCAAGCTCCTGTGGAAAAAATTATTACGCGCTTTGGCTGCCCACATATGATTCGACACGACAATGATCCACAGTTCGTAGGAAACAAGGTTCGCGCGTTCCTCAAAAAATTTAATATCGTCATCTCCCCTTCTACACCCTTATTACCCACAAGAGAATGGTCAGGTAGAAATAATCAACAAAACTATAGTCGATAGTCTTCAAAAACACATCGACGAGATGAAAGGGCTTTGGGTTCAAGTATTACAATATGTACTCTATGATTACCATACCACACCCCCGCAAGGCGACCGGCTGTACTCCTTTCCTTTTGGCCTACGGTACCTATGCTATTTTTCCCACCCAATTCGAGGTACCCACACGCAACCCTGATTTTCTCGATGAAGATAATGTGTTTGAACACGGATGTAATATGTTATGGATTTACAAAACAAGAAACCGAGCCATAACTTACTTCGGATGATATCAGATCTCTTTCCAAAACTCCTACAATAAAAGGATTTGACCATGGTGCTTCAATATAGGTGATTTGGTACTTCGAAGAGTTACACCCTCCTGGAAACCTCGCAATGCCGACAAGTTAGTCGAATCTTGGGAAGGACCTTATGTCACGAACTACAAAACTGATAAAGGATTGTATTACTTGATGACAAAAGCCAAGGAACCCCTACCCAAACCTTTGAAAAAGATGCAACTCATTTCATTCAACAGACCGCGTTCACCCTCTCTCACAACAGATGTAACTATAGTATAATCAATAGCCATATTTTTCTCCCTTGTGGATCATCTCATAAATCCTGTAAACTTCTTGATTTTCTCAAACTTAAGTATCCAGTCAACTCTTCGACCTGACTGATACTTGTGGGTAACCTCAAAGTTTTTCAAGGTTCCAATTTGAGCACTCCCTAGTGGCATGAATGGTCAACAGACCGGAGACTTGGGAGTGCATTGGGGCCAACCACATTCTACTTCATGTAGGCTCAAACCTGTGGATAAAAATACCTAGGAGAGACCTCAAAGTCCTGTGAACTTCTTGATTTGGTGAAAACTAAGTATCCAGTCAACCTTTCGATCTAACTGATACTTGGGATCAACCTCAGAGGTTTTCAAGATTTCAATTTGAGCACTCTCGAGTGGCATAAATGGTAGACAGACCGGACACTCGGGGGTGCATTGGGGACGACCACATTTTACTTCGTATAGGCTCAAACCCGCGGATAAAAATACTTGGGGGCAACCTAGAAGTCGTGTGAACTTCTTGATTTTGTCAAACCTAAGTACCAAGTCAACCCTTCGACCTGACTGATACTTAGGGGTAACCTCAAAGTTTTTTAAGGTTTCAATTTGAGCACTCCCACGTAACATGAATGGTCGACAGACCGAACACTCAGGAATGTATTGGGGCCGACCACATCTTGCTTTATTTCGAGCCCAACCTGCAGTTTTCAACATTCTCCAGTATTCATTCAACTTTCAATCACACAAAATACCAGTATATATTAATTTGTTTAAACCAAAATTTCTGGAATTGTTTCAGCCTACATACCAACCAAAAAGTTTATTATATTTAAATAGAGTAAACCATGTTTTTCCTTTTCTTAACACATTCAATTCAAATAGAGTTCCCCGCATCTTCCACAGGTGTAGTAACTTTTTTACCACCAGGGTTTTCTACTATAGACGCGGCCTCCGTATTTTTGGCGCAAACACCTTCGATCGCAAGGTCAACTTTTATCCCCTCCATGCTTGTAACGTCCTCGACGACGGGCACCTCCTCAGGGGTAGGGGGGGCAGATTTCAAAAGTTACGGGGTCATATCCAAGTCTATCCACAAACTTCTTCAATGTTGAAGTCACTTCACATTAGGGATCAAACATTTCCTGGAAGCACGCATGATTATTTAGATGTTGCTCCTCTGGGCCTGCTACCTTCACTTCCAGCACTGCCACCTTCACGTCACAACTTGTGACGACCTCCTGGTTCTCTCTTGCCGCATAAGAATAAATGTGCAACTGCTTTTACTCTGACTCTCTGATTTGGGTCTCCAGAGACAGAATGGTCCCCTTCGTGAGCTCATAGTCCCTCGCTTCCTATAGCCTCTCACTTGATACCTTCTGCGCCCTGGTAAATGAAATCATCCAAGCATGCATCTGCACAAATCCTAAATACCTCGACTATTCAGCAGTTCTTAAAATATAAATTTAATTTCAAAATTAAAACAAACTTACCTGACGCCAAACCTTCTCAGCATGACATCTTGCTTCCTCTGGGTTTGTTGTACACAGATTTATCATCGACTCTACCGTTACTTGAACATCCTCCTCCTGTTCGGATGTGAGCTGCCTAGCTTCAGCTAGGTCATCTCTTTCTTCCATCTGCTCATGACTCCTCTTTCGTCTAGTTGACTCCATAAACTGAGTGGTCGACCCTTCGGCCGTGGCTTTTCCATCCCTTTTTGGGCCTGCTGCGCTACTTCTATAACAACCTCAGGTACGCTCGACCGAATCAATATGGGTACCCCTTGACGAGCTCTTGGTAAGAAACTAGATTTTCACGTTAGATTGTTGTAATCCATATCACCTACCTGTCTTTTTTCTCCTCCTCGGTAGACCAAGAGCAACTGGTACGTCTCTCAACAACGTGTCCGTCTTTTTTTGTCCTTTTCTTAAAATACCCAACTTCTAAAATACATTATTCATCCAATCCTCACTCTCGTTGATAAGGTCGTCGATATAGGTCATCGGGTGCTTTTGTCTATTATTGGTGGGATATGCAAAATAGTGAATTGATAGTTACATTAAATTTAGACCAACACAACAACATAATTTGACTATCAACTTACTTAGTTTGAACAACCTATTCTTTAGCAAAAATTTTACCTCCCCATGGGCATTCAAATAATGCCGCTTCACAACATGCAAGTCTTTATCCCACTCACACCCCGTCGAACACAAGTCAAATAACCACGGTTTGTCCGAGTGGCACTGGATGTGATACATCCCTACCTTCTTATTCGCCTTCTTTGAGTAAAATGATACTACACCGAACCACTCAATTAAAAGCCACCCTTCCTGCCTCAGTTCAACATTCATATCCTCGATCACCCTCATCATCTCATAAAAATTGCTGCTCATTTGGCACAGAGCCATGTCCCATAAATTCAGCACCTACTTTACCAGACTTCGAAGGGGCAGCCGCGTCCCTAATCAAATCTGCCCCCTGAACACCATGATTCCCTTATGAGGCAAACCCATAAATGAATATTCAACCTCTAACGGCGCCAGAATAATCTCCTTCCCTCCCAGCCCATGATTTACCATAAACCGCTCCAACCTCGCCTTTTCCTAAGGTGAGACCTGTCCCATATATGTCTGCTCCTAATCTGTATCTTCACTACTTTTACTCTCTTCCTCTTCCCCTTCTCCTTCATCCCAATCATACCCCGACTTCTTGATTCCAGCCCCACCACCCCTTTCCCCCTCTTCATCTTCTTCATCTTCCTCGTCACTCTCTCCGACTATCTGAGCCCTACGCCAACTCCTCCTCATTGCACTGACATTGGGCTCTACTACAGCTAGAGGCACGTCTGTTGTACTGGGCTCGTTCACTTCATCATTACCCTCATCATCCAGCCTCATCCTCGAAGCTCAACGGGTACGCATTATACCCTACAGAAGAAGAGGATTGACATTAGCTCAATATATTAGAGTATCAAGTTTCCGGTCCATATTATATTATTACCTACCCACCCTTACTCGTCGACCATTCTATGATCGACGATTCAAATACTATCTCCTCTACTCCCCAAATTTATGCCACTCCACAATTACTCTATGCCGGACTTCCCAGCCTTGTCTCCTAGGCCCCACCCCTGTTACACCATTACTGGCATGACAAAAAATACTCATCCCCTCTCCCACCCAATATCCAAGAAAGAAAAGAGCAGTTATATCTTACAAAGGAACAGAAGATATATTATTTGATGTAGTTGAATGTGTCCAAGATGAAATCCATCAGCATCAATGGCGTCTCTTATTTATTTCTCTACAATAACAAGATGGTTTTCTCTATTACCTATGCCTCTCTCTATTTGATTGGCAATAGTGTTGGTCTTTCTTTCTCTTCCCTCTATGAATATAATTCCCAAAATTGCCTCGCAGTTTCCCCAGCCATCATAAATACCACTACCCCACTTCTACTCCCACTCCCCCCCCATTTTCAGGCACTATGTGCTTTTACCAGACTGCCCCTACTTATTCACATGTGTGCATGCCACACTTCCTCTGGTTCGAAATTTTTTCCTAGTTCTCTCGATACCTTGATCCCATCTAAAAGCAACGACTGTACATGGTCATACCTTTCGACAGCCTTTTTCCTTCAGAAATAGACCTCTAACACCCTACCCGAGCCTGCTACATCAGCCTCAAATAACCCACACGTGGCCTCCCCCTCATTAACAGATATGAGGACTCATAATTATGGCCTGCACCGACACATTGCCCTATGAACAGTATCCCCTCTATCAAACTCTGCCATTACGGCTGTCAGTCTTTGAAGTCAAAGTATTACATACCCACGTTCTCTAAGTTATCTTCTAATCTCAACCATATTCGCGCCCTCGACCAAATTTTAACCTTTCGACACTCGATCAATGATCTTCCCTTCAAAGGAAGTCCAAATTTTTTATTAGTGTTGCCATTTAATTTTTATATCAAAGTATAACCGCGCCTATAATTATTATCGACCTAAGATATCTACTATCACTACCCTACATTGGCACACTTCGATGAATAACACTAATTTCATTCCAAAAACATAGGCGGGAATATAGCAAAACAAAATACAAATTCGCCAATTTACAAGCCCCAACCACATTCTTGAAAGAACCTCCCCTATCTACACGTTAGGCACTTCTTACAGTACCATAGACATGTCCTGGCAGCGTCCTTAGTGTTCTTCAGCTGCTCTACCGGCATCCTCAGCACATAGGAATGCATGGTCACGCTCGATAAGCACCATTGCATTAGTCCCCACCAGTGAGTGAACGACTCCCTGTAAATCATTTCTCTTTGCTCGAGCTCTACCAAGTCTGGCATCGGCACCCCCAGGTCTCGGTCCTCAAATAAATTTTACCTCATTTCTACAGCCTTGGCATCCACTCGAGTTTCCTTCTCCTAGCCTCCATTGTCTGCAGTTAGCGAGTGTTCAGGGTTGGTTCCATTACTTTACTCAAAATGGAAGAAGATGAATAGTACTTGAACAAATTTTCCCCTAAAATAGTCCCTATTTTGATCATGTTTAAGGTAAATTAATTACCTCTTTAATCCCCATCATCATCATTAATGATCTTGGAACTACCCACATTCACACCATCAACTTTCCAACTTCCCACACTAAATAATTTTTCTCAGCACGCACCATCTACAAACATTTTCGAGGCACTAGCTGAGAAAAGGCGAATATAGTAGCCTACTCGTGGCCTTCCAAGACTAGTCGAATACTCAAAGGCAACATCAATTCTATGAACTCTTCCAAGATTAATTAAATACTCGGGCAATCGAAAGTGTCATCAAAGTTAGTCGAAGCAAGAGCCAAACACAGTCGATCAACATTAACTCCAGAATGACTTCAACCACAGTAATGCGTGGTCAAAGGTAGACACACCTGACAGACAACTCACAAGACAGAACTGTGGAAATAAGGCGCCAGACAGTTACAGTGTCAAAATCAACTTCTCGTGTAAGACAGCTACCGCAAGGGATATATATGTCATCTGACCTCACATGGTGACTCACCCTTTTTTATCGCCTATAAGTAGAAAATAGGGAACACGGTGGAGGGATTAGAAAAGCCCTACCGAAAACCCTCCCATTATCACCTTCGAGTACCTTGTGACCCTCTTTCAGTTCGATCTATCACCTTAATCAATATTTGTACCATCTTCTATTCAAATCCTTGCTAGAGGTCGTGGAGAACCCCTATTCATGGACTCTACGCAATTATGTTAGTGTAGTAATTTTTATTATTATTGCCTTATATATTTATAAAACCCCTAGTCGAAGATATTTATACCATCTTCTCGTTTAGTAGAGCACTGCGAAATCAAGCTCCTACAATCATCAATGTTGTAGGGGCCTACCCCTCGATCTTACCTAAATCGAGTTTTCTCTAGTTCAAACTACCTCCATGTCAGGCCCTGCATCCTCCGTATGGCTTATCTAGTCAGTGTTGCCACCTACTCTACGAACTGATAAAAAATGTGGGTCGAGCTCAAACAGAAAAACTTGAACATGTCAAAACACCTGTCTTTCATGAACTTAGTTGTTATCCAGTCAACCGTCACTAACTACATTGTTTGGAGAATGTGCTTCAACACGATGAATAACTATGGAAAAAGCCTATATAAAGATAATGTTCCAGAAGAGGCGAGGACAAAAAATTATACGAGAAATCATCAGGGAAACTATATTTTCTAGATTCTCAAATCTTCAAACTTCTTATTCACAAGATCAAACATTTTTAAGTTTATGGATCACTTGTAATAAGATATCAGCCTCAAGCAATAAATATTACTATTGCAAAAATCCTCAACCCGAGGTCGTGGTTTTTTACCTATTCATCGGTTTTCCACGCTAAACACCTGCATCATTTCTTATTTTTCATTAGATTTTATCATAGGTACATTGGTATAAGAACTAATTATAGGCCACTTCGAGCTTACAGAATTAGACCATTACATTTGGCGCCGTCCGTGAGAAAGAAATCATTTCTACGATATCCTAAGGTATTCCTTCACTTTACTGCAAATTCTCATCATGGTCATATCCAGGCAACCAGATACCAGTTCAGCTTGATCTTTCTGTTAAGCCAGAAAAACTAACAGAGCTACAGGCAAATCTCAACACTGAGAAGGAAATATGAAACTAGCTCGAATGACAATTAACTTTAAACTGAGAGCTCTGCGAGATGGAGCTCGATGCCGAATGACAAGCTCATTTAACAGTGCTCAAGCGCCACGAAGATCAAATGACAACAATACAGAGTGCCTTATAAGCTCTGCAGAATACTCAATAGGCTACTCCAAGACGAGATCAGGATTAGGTGCCAAAAGCCTCCCTGGTTACGGTGCGGGAATGATTGGGACCTTAAGAAGCCAAAAGCAAAGCCGTTTCCATAAATATTCGGAATACCTCAACCTTCCATTTATATGGGTGGTGAAGTTAAGTCTAAAGCCAGCCGAGGTCACCGCTGGTCCATACGTCAAGAGGAGGAACGACGGCCTCAACCTCGACTTTTACCACGAGATCGTTTGAGTGAAGGTACAGGTACTCACAATCCGCAACCTCCTTGTCAATTCACTCAACTGACAAGTCATTATGTATCACAATAGCATATAGACCAACGTATTAAGGAGTTGATCAAAGCAAGTTTAGGGTACTGCCGACGACCTTGCCATGTTACAAGGGAGTCTGATTGCCAAAGAACTATTTGATATCGGGATACCAAAAATTTTCCATACTCCGAAAATTCATAAGTACAAGGGTAACAATCCAAAGGAGCACATTCGACAATATCATGATTCATTGGGTTAGTACTCTAATCTCAACCACATTATCTGCCGTCTGTTCGCCATAAGTCTGCAGGAGGAACTGCTCTGATGGTTCCACTCGCTACCTGAAGACTCCATATACACATTCGACCAGCTGTAGAAAAAGTTCATCAAGATATATGCTCACAACAGAGATAATGAAGAGAATTTATATTCACATAACAGTCTCAAACAGTCACACGAAGATAAGCTCGAGGGTTTTATGAAGAATTTTTTGGAGCTCGCGCGCAATGTATATAATCTAGATTAGAAACTAGTTGCTACTTCTTTTACCAATGCACTCCAGCTCGATTGCAAAGCCAAAGAAAACCTCTATCTCAACAAACCAATGACCTTGGATGATATGATCACCAAGGTCAATAGTTATGTCGACCTGGAAAGGATGATGTCTGAATGGCATATATCTACTAAATTTTTCCTTCCCACGAATGGTCAATCTATAGATCGAAACACTAAACCGAAGGAGGATCAGGGTGACCAAAAGCGTGCCAAAGAATATACTAGCAACCCTCGAAAAGGCGGGTCACAAGTTAAGCCAATCCTCCCAAAGATAAATGTTCAAACCTCTATAATTTTTCCAATCCTCTTAAAGGATAAACTCTACCATCTCTCCCAACCATTAGAACCAATCAAGAACTAACCATATTTGCATGCATTATAAGGTAAACCATCATTCTACTGATAATTGTTATACTTTACAGAGGTTAGTCGAATAACCTTTTAAGGAGGGATGGATGTTCGAATATATTGTCGACCTGGAATCATACAAGGATGGCAGTTATTAGAAATAGCTGTAAGTTTTCCAGGTCGATGATCAAGCAAAGGAGAAGCATCTCTACGGATAAGAGATTTTTAGGACCTCTAACAAAATACCCGCTCAAAGTACGGATGTCGGATTGCAGCACGGATGAGTGGGATCAAATCCACAGGGAGGTTTGGTAAAATATATACTTTCTAGGCCGAATTAGGTTTTATAAGAGATAAATCTAAAAGAAAGAAATAAAAACTAAATTTAAAACTTAATGAGAGAGAGAGAGTTAAGGTTTGAACTTGGCATATACCATTCAAAGTACTAATCGATATACAACAAGATTCTAATATCTTCACCCACCATATGTTCGCATAAAGACACATACGATGTTTCAAAATAAACTACTAAATTTATGGTCAAGCCTTTAGTGGTTTTGATTTTAAGTGATGGTGAAGAGTCTCTTAGAGCATTTAGTGGTCAAGCATTTAGTGGTTATGCTTTTAAGTGATGGTGAAGAGTGTCTTAGAGAATTATCAACTTAACCATCACCAGGCTTGAGTGAATTTTTCAGTGTTTCCTCTTTCTAGATCTCCAAATCATGTCTATGGTTAGTAACACTTGTTTGTATCCGAAGTTATCGTACACCAATCCGAAGCTATGGTAAAGCCTTTGATATGATGCACTAACTTATCAATCATAAAGTACTAAGAGAAAACTAATTAGAACCTAATTAATATCAACTAGTGCTCATCCATGAAGAGGCCTCATCCAAGCCTTAGCTAGAAGATTAGCCGCTCATCTCGGACTTTATTGTATTAACAGCTAATTATTTACAAAAGAAAATAAATGAGAGAGAAGATAATTAAATAAAACTAAGACTTTATTTCTTCTAAACTTGCTCTAATATTAGGTGCTCCATTACAATGGGGGGAGGGTTCCTTTTATAGGAGAAGGAACCCAAATTTAGAAACTATACATTAAATTGTAAAGAATATTTTCCCAATAATATCTTCTAATTTCACAACCAATATCTTAAGATTCTTGCATATAATTCCCTTAAGTGATGAAAAGATCTTTCATCTTAGAGTAGATGTTTAGTCACTGTGCTACTCAGAACGGTGATGTCGCAAACCTACAACCAGTATTTCACAGCGCTAGGCTGGGGACGTATCTTACGAACTTGTGTTTATACCCCGGTCCGGTACACCTATCAGTTGGGTGATGAAATCCTAGAGGAATCTTCCTACTCTGATTTATTATCAGTTATTTTCAAGTTCGGGACGTTCAATTTTCGTGTGATACGAATTTCTTCGAATCCCTAATAGGTGGTCCCACTTGTTAGAGACCTTTTTGGGTATTGAAATCCTGCAAGTCTCTAACAGTTTTTACCTTTACTAATGTTGGAATGAAAAAAAAATTAAAACACAGCAATAGGTAAATTTAAACACAGCAAAATTAATATTAGAGCAACGTGTATTTGCACAGTCCACATGACTTTATGTTCCTAATGCCGGGGCAGAACGGATATGAACACCTTCTAGATGTCAAGTTTATAGAGGTACCAACCTGCGGAAAGTGTTTCCAGGTTATGCTGTGGCCGCCCATTCACTTATGGGGCGAAAAAAAAAATTGCCCCTTCACTTAGGGGCACAAGAAGGATTAGATTGAAGCTTG
Source organism: Kingdonia uniflora (assembly GCA_014058105.1). NCBI lineage: Eukaryota > Viridiplantae > Streptophyta > Magnoliopsida > Ranunculales > Circaeasteraceae > Kingdonia > Kingdonia uniflora. The sequence continues at coordinate 21,185 of JACGCM010002435.1, read as the reverse complement.
CCAATATACTTTGTAAATTCCTCACGATATTCGAGTACCAAATTTGTGACAGCCTGTAAATCAAGAAAAAAAATTAGTGAACTTGCGACAACAATATTAATCAAATTTCCAAATTTATTATAGCCTATGGTGTCCTGATTTTCAAATGCGTATATCTTTCAACTCGATTGAGAGATAATATTAAATAATATCAATTTGGAAAGATAATTCAGAAAGGAATAATATTCAAGAATGAATTTTTCTAGAATTTAGCCTCCCTTCTCCTCAAAGAAAATAATTAATGAACAACGGCGTTCTTTACTGAGACTGCTTTTACTGTTGTTTCAAAAGGATGTAACTCTCAAATGACTTAATAGAAAAACATGATCTATAGTAATTAGGAAAGGGTTTTAAATTATCTGAAACTTTTGTAGCAAACATATTTTCAAAATGTGAAATATAGATAATCAAAAACTATGAAACATTCAGGAATAGACTTCACATTGAAAACTAAGTATGTTCCTTCCAAAATTCATATCTCCAAAACCGCCTATCAGAAATTGTAAAAACTAATTTATTCGGAAAGAAATCTCGTAGATCTAATCATTAAACTAATTGGAAAACTAACAACTATCGTTGATAGCACACCCACAAGCTAAATAGAAGAAAACAATTTAAAGAAAAAATAATTGGTATTAAAAAGAATTATTTTCACCATTGCCTTCCCGGCAGCGGCGCCATTTGATAATAGGTTTTTAGGGCCTCTAGAAAAATACTCGCTCAAAGTATGATTGTCTGATTGTACCACGGATGAGTGAGATCGAATCCACTGGATGGTTTGGGAAAATAAATACTTTCTAGGCCCAATTAGATTTTATTAGAGATAAATCTAAAATAAAGAAATAAAAACTAAATTTAAAACTTAATGAGAGAGAGAGCTAAGGTTCGAACTTGGTCTCTACCATTCAAAGCACTAATTGATATACAACTTGATTCTAATATCTTCACCCACCATATGTTCGTATTAACACACATAAGATATTGTAAAATAAACCACTAAATATTTGGTCAAGCATTTGATGGTTATGCTTTTAAGTGATGGTGAAGAGTATCTTAGAGAATTAAAAACTCAACAATGACTAGGCTTGAGTGAATTCTCCTGTGTTTCCTCTTTCTAGATCACCAAATCATGTCTACAGTAGTAACACTTGTTTGTATCCGAAGTTATCGTACACCAAACCGAAGCTATGGTCAAGCCTTCAATATGATGCACTAGCTTATCAATCATAAAGTACTAAGAGAAAACAAATTGTAACCTAATTAATATCAACTATTGCTCATCCAAGAAGAGGCCTCATCCTAGCCTTAGTTAGAAGATTAGCAGCTCATCTCGAACTTCATCGCATTAACAACTAATTATTTACAAAAGAAAATAAAAGAAAGAAAAGATAATCAAATAAATCTAAGACTTTATTTCTTCAAAACTTGCTCCAATATCAGATGCTCCATTAAAATGGGGGGAGGGTTCCTTTTATAGGAGAAAGAATCCAAATTTAGAAACTATACATTAAATTGAAAAGAATATTTTCACAATTATATCTTCAAATTTAACAACCAATATCCTAAGATTCTTGCATATAATTTCCTTAAGTGTTGCAAAGATCTTTCTTCATGGGAACTCTTGCATATATCTTGAATATAAAATATCTTCATGGATTTTGCATGCAATATATTCTTTGATCATATTATCCAAGAATATTTGTGTATATATTTATTCAATCTTGAGACCAAATATATTGTGTATTTGACTTTTTGTCCTATGAACTGCTGGAGACACTTTTACTTGTCTTTATGAGCTTGGTTCCAATTATCCATCTCCAATAGCTACAATCAAACAAATGCACATAAGTATCTTAAATTAATTATAATCGGCGGCTAAAATACATGTTCGGTTATATAAAAAATGTCATAATTACACGTTCATCATCTACCATATGCGCCACAACAACATGATTGAGATAAATTAGATCACCAACTCCAACAGATTCAAACTTAGGAGACTATCAGAATGCTGCGATCTCACACCGCAAGACAATGATGCCGAACTTCAGGCTGAGCTAAGTCATTGTCAGCTCAGGATATCATTCGAAGATTACGATACTAGCCATGTCAAGTTTCCACATCATGAAGCATTAGTCATAATGCTCAAGATGATGAAATTTGTCATGCACACAATGACGATCGATACTGGTAGCGGTATTGAGATTCTCTTTCAGTGCACTATCGACCAAATGGGTTTGGCTGATCAAGTTATTCAAAGAGACACCAATATCAATAGATTCAATAGTTCTAATGAAGAGCGAGTGAGGAACATCATCTAACCTATTACCGTATGTCTAGCTATAATCTACGTCATCTTCTATGTGATCAACGCCAAATTACGTTATCACGAGATTATGGGCCGTTGCTGGATTCATAACATGAAAACAATCGCTTCCACCTATCATCAAGCACTCTACTTCAAACACAACGATGGTATCTATAAGATCAGAGGTAGTCAAATGCTTTCTCGAGCTTGCAAAAATGCCATCTTTTTGATCCTTGATACTTTTGACAGATATGCTACATAGGAATTACAGAAAGCTGATCACCCCGTTTATCAGCCTTCCATGTAAGAACCCACCTAATATATCAACATTGATGGACCTAGTAGAGGTACTTTCATCGGTACTAAGCTGGTTTAACACGTAAAAAATGCTCTTATTTAGTTCTTATGACTAAATCGAGACGTTTTTGTGTGGTCTTTCAAAGAAATGCCTGGGGTCGATCTGGCTAAGGCATGTCAACAATTGGCTATCAATATCAACGCTACTAAGGTCAAACAAAAATAGCGACGGCTATCACCACGGGTTCGAGATGAAGTTAACTTGGAGATCAAGAAATTGATCAAAGTGGGATTCATTCGAGAAGCCAAATATCCAGATTGGATATCTGACATCGTCGCTGTCCCAAAGAAGAATAGAAAAGTCCAAGTTTGTGCATATTTTGCCAATTTAAACAAACATAATCCCAAGGATAGTTTCCCTCTTCCCAATATTCATCAAATCATTGATTCCATAGCAAGTCACGAACTCTTATCTATGATGGATGCTGCTTCTGGATACAATTATGTTTTACTCTTGGATGAAGATCAAGAAAAGACCACTTTCATCACTGAAATGGGACTTTACTGTTACAAAGTCATGCCCTTCGGACTCAAAAATACAAGTACAACTTATCAATGGTTGATGACTACAATACTCAAAGTACATCTTAGGAAAGTCGTGGAAGTCTATATTGACAATCTCTTGTAAAAAAACATGCAGTCCATCAACCACATCTCAGATCTTAACACAATATTCAACATTCTTTGATAGTGTAGAATGAGTCTTAATCCTGATATGTATCAATTCAGAGTACATTCAGGTTAATGTCTAGGCCACCTCATCAGCAAGAAGGGGATTGAGGCTGATCCAAATCAGATTTGGGCTCTCCTCAACATGCCATCTCCAAAAAAAATTAAAGACATTCATAAGCTTTCCTGTAAGATTGTCGCTATTAACCGTTTTATTTTGAAATCTTCAAACCGCGGTCGTTGGCTATTCTTATTAGTCCGCGGTTGTACCAAACAAGGAAAATATCAACCAAATATAGAGGTTTAATGGACATCAGAATAGGAAATAGCTTTTCAGGATCTCAAAACCAATTTGGGGATATCTCCCATCATGAACACCCCAATGGACAATGAGGAATGAATTATCTACCAAGCAGTTATAGATACTTCACTCAGCATAGTTTTCATTTGACTTGAAGTGCAAATCAAAAACCAGTCTACTTTATCAGCAAAACCCTCACTCTAGCGAAAATGAGGTATTCTAAAATCATAAAACATCTTCTCACTCTTGTTTATACTTCACAGAAACTCAAGCACTACTTTCAATCTCATTCTGTCAAAGTCATGACGAACTACCCACTTCAAGAGGTTCTGTTCAAAAAATAAAAATCAAGATGAGTGCAACAGTGGTCAGTCAGTTTGGGAGAACATGATATCAAGTTTGAATAATGTTATTTCGAAAAGGATCAGACCATTGTCGATTTTCTCGCAAATTTTCCAGTGGAGGATCTCATGTGGGAGGAGCACGATCCTGACCTTATAGAGGAAGTTACGGAAGATCTACCCCCCAAAGCATTCGATGAACGAGTTGAATGGATTATATGGAAAGGGTGGAGACTTCGTACAGATAGATCAGCAGGACCCGCAGGCTCAGGAATTGGAATCGTATTGAATACCCCTTCCTACAATAGAATTGAGAAATCAATCCGCTTGGATTTTAAGGCCTCAAATAATGTCACCGAGTACGAAGCTCTCATTCATGGACTCGATCGCGATCTTGAGCTCGGCGTCCCAGAACTCTCAGTTTACATAGATTTACTATTCTTCTTCCCCCATTACTCTAAGCAATACAAGAAGAATGCCAAGATGATAGAATACGCAGCCCTCGTCGTAGATAGGATGAGCAAGTTCACGCAAGCAACTCTTAATTATCTTCCTCGAGGTAAAAATAGACATGCCGATTCTTTGGCATATCTAGCCGGGGTCTTAGGCACAAAAGCACGATATCTCCTGATCAAAGTGATTTCAATCCTCAGCATTGATTGCATTTTGTTTGCACGATCAACACTGGGGGTGATAATAGGGGAGACAGCGATTGGCGAAAGCCTTTCTTAGTTTATCTCGCCATCGATAACAAATGCGAAGGTCAACAGCCAACAGATTTGAAAGAGCACCGACAACTCAAAGCGCGACACTAATCAAAACGGTACTTTATACCGCCGTTAAATCATGGGGCCTTACCTCAAATGCCTCGCTAAACATAAAGCAGACGAGATGCTCTACGATCTACATGAAGGGACTTGTGGCTCCCATGCCGTAGGTCGATTACTGGCAAATAGAGCCATTACATAAGGAGTATTCTGACCTGGCATGCATAAACAAGCAGAAGAGTACTCACACAAATGTGACGCGCGTCAGGGACTTTGACAAATGATCCACGCCCCTGCGCTCGAACTCCATGCAAACAAGGTGCTTTGCCCATTCAAACGACGGCCACAAGATCTTGTCGGCAAATTTCATATTTCTCCAGGTAACCGCCGCCACCAACTCGTAGCTTCCAATTATTTTATGAAATGGGTATATGCATTTCTACTCTGTCAAACCAGAGAAGAAAAAGTCATTTCTTTTATCTGAGAACACATTATCACTCAATTTGGGTGCCCCCACCTAATTCGTATTTATAATTGGCCCCAATTGTTGGAGAAAAAGTCGTAGCTTTCCCCAATCAACACAACATCATCCACTCACCATCCAATCCCTACTATCCTCAAGTCAATGGCCAAGCCGAAATCACCAACAAACACCATCGTGGATGTACTAATGAAAAGGTTATACTCTTAGAAAAAAGGAAATTGTGTTTGGGAACTTCCTCGTATCTTATGGGCCAATTGTACCACTCCACAACAATCGACAGGCTATACTCCATTCTTCCATGCCTATAGCACTGAGGCTGTCATTCCGTCTGAATACCATCATCCAGTCAAAGATCACGAGCTAAGTGACGTGGAAAATGAGGTTGAATTGGCTTGTAACCTCAATTGGATCGATAAAACTAGGAAACGCGCCATCGCTAACCTAGGTCGATATCACCATATGATGGCCAGTTCGTACAACAAACGAGTCAGAAGCCATACCTTCCAAATCGATGATATCGTCCTCAGAGAAATACCTCAACACCGCAAAAAATCTCATGCTGGGAAAGTAGCAGACAATTGGGAGGGTCCATTCCTTATCACAGGTCTCTCAGGCCTGGGATCTTATTATCTCATGACAGAATAGGGAATCCACATTTCAAGTCCTTGGAGTAATATGCGACTAAAACAGTTCTATCGTTAAGTCCTTCGCTACTCCATTTCACTTTTTTGCTTTTTCCATTCCAAAAGTGAAATTTTTACCTTCATCCAATTTACATCCTTTTCTAATCAATAAAACTTACAAGTTTTTCTCCCATACATCTCTATTTTATTGACATCACATAGATTAAAGCATAGATCATACTAGTTTGGCCAAGGATAACACTTGGTTAGGCTGACTCTACTTAATCTCTGCGATTAAAACTAAGGTAATACCTATTTTACATCAAAGACTCTACCAAAAATAAGATAAAGCAAAGGTAAAACTAGCTTTCATCTCCCTAAATATGGTTATGACATCATGCCAGTTTGATCAAGGATAACACTTGGTTGGGTTGACTCGACTAAATCTTTGTGATTAAAACTAAGGTAATATTTGTTTTACATCAAAGACTCTACCAGTCATAAGTTAAAGCAAGGGTAAAATATGCTTTCATCTACCTCAATATGGCTACGATATCATACCATTTCGATCAGGGATAACACTTGGTTGGGCTGACTCTACTAAATCTTTGTGATTAAAACAAAGGTAACACTTGTTCTACATCAAAGACTCTAACAGACATAAGATAAAGCAAAGGTAATACTAGCATTTATCTTTCAACTTTTTTGCAACAACTTCTTTTTATTTTAGGTCATAAATACAACCTCTACAATGCATCACTTTTTGCTTTTGGGATGTCAGCTACGCCTTCCCCAGAAATAGAAGGTCGGTCTGCCATAAATTCTCAAGCTCGAGCGGTCACAATACTCCTGCCATGCTCTATTAATTTAGCTGGTTGAGGGCCTAGATCCATTTCCATGGACTGCATACAATTTCCTCGATCTACATCAGCTCTGCAAATAAATCCCTGTCTGACAAACTGTGGAACAAGATATCTCTTTCTGCCTCAATCCTCTTTACTTCCTCTACAAAATAAGCAATAACTGCCTTTAACAATTCCGAGTCCGAGGCCTCAGTTACAACCGACCCAGAGGAATTTACTCTAGCCATCTGAAGGAGTTCTTCCAAACTCGCATACCGCTCTTTTAGCCCAATTATTTCTCTACCAACCCAATCTATAAAAACAATGTTCTTCTCTGATTTTTGTCAGATTTTACTCATTCAGCTCGATTAATCGTTTTTAAATCGGCCACCTGAGCACAAAGTATTTTAATCTTCCTCTTCAGTTCTTTCACATCCAGAATCTTCTATAACATTTCATCTTCTGCTGCATCGAAATATCCTTACCTCTCATAGTCCACTCTAACCCATGTTCCCTAGAAAGAGAACCATCCAACTTCCGTTGAAACTCCCTTAACTTCTCGTTTCCTTTTTGCACAAGGCCTTAAATACGAGCGACATCCCCCTCCAGCTCTCTTATTCGGCCTGATAGATTGGAAACATCTCCTTGCACAAGGGAGACCTTGGCATCATTCTTATTCTTCCTCTAGCGCTCTCCGGCCTCGGCATGTCTAACGCGTGAATTGGCCAGTACCAATTCCATCTTCAATTGTGTCGTTCTCTCGTTCAACTCATGACACTTACGCTGCACTATCCAAATTTCAAAATCTGTGGCAGGTAAAGCTATAGTTAGTTGATCAACTACAACTTCAGACACATATAGATCGTCATGAGCTCTCTTCAGCTCATTATATTTATCAACAAATTATTCTTCAATCGCTCTATCTCGCACCTGCTATTCGCAAGATCAGCTCGAGTTTGCTCCTGATTATTATTTGTCTATATTAGATCATTTTTGAAACTGGCCATAAACAAATTTAAACCTTCCACCGATCTTTCTAGTGCCTGTATATGGTAACGGGCTATGTCAGCCTCCCTACTCTTTACCATCAACGCATCATTTTGACTTTTGAGTTTCGCTGCATGTTTTTTTAACTCAGCAAGCTCTTTTTGCCCTTTCTCAATTTTGGCATCCTTCTCCTCGATCTTCTGTGCTAGGTCGACAGTAGTCTGCACTGCCTCAACAAACTTGAAGTGTACTTTTTCATGTTGTTTTATCTGTCTTTATTCGCTTCCCTTATCCTATCAAACTCCTCTATAAATTTTTGGTTACATTGGCGAGCATCTTCTTTGTGCAAGCGAGTTGACTCCAATTTGACCTGCACATTGCAAATATATTATATCAAGTTGATTCAGCACACTCAGTCACCATATATAACTCATTTCTAAAAAGATATCTATTTTTAGACATCTATTGTGTAAGACTACTTCTAAATTTATGGCCGAAGTACAATCTCAGACGGATGCTCCATAACATATAGTCCCAAGTCTAAGGTACACATTCTTTATTTTTTAAAAGTTATTAATACTTTGATATTTTTTGTGTGCCATTTCAGTGCCATTGCCACTAAGCCGATAATAGGTTTTTGGCCCCTCTCTATACTCAATTTATTATTTTGTAGATCTATACTAATAAAGCATACAAATCAAATATTTATTTCTCTGTTCTAACCTGCAACTCCGCTTGCGAAGATAATAGGGACGGTAAGGCGTCTCTCTCCTTTCCAAGCTTTGCCTCTAAATCTTTTATTCTGAGGTGTATGTCTTTAAGTTCCTATAGAAAGGTTTACAAAAACAGCTTAGCATACTGAATTCTATCCAACAAAAAAATCCAACCAGTTTACAAACATTTCCAAATATTCATACAATCACAAAGCCATCACACTACTGTACCATCTCATTTTCCACTTCTGGACGCTCGTTGTCATCCCTTGGTTGTCGCTCACCGTCTGAGGTGACATACCATCCAACCCGTCAACAATGCCAACAACAACATCTTCAATCTCTTCATCTCCCTCCACCTCCACATAGGTGTCTGCCCTAATGGTATCCACCTTATCCTCAAAATATCCTTTTGACACAAGGTGGAACCCGAGTCTGGCACGCTCAGCAACCACCTCCTCCAAATTTACTCTTGCTTCTGCATGTAGATTATTTATCTCCACCACTTGCAAAGCTTTCAGAGCCTTCACCAATTTTCCCTCCTTGAGCAGATAAGTTTTCAATCGAGCTGCGTTCCTTTCGAGCTCGACCTTCTTCCTCTTCAGCTCAGCACTTTCCTCCTTGACCCCGAGGCTTATTTTCTTCATCAGACGAGCAGCCTATAAAAAATAAACAAATTGACCTCATTGATTACCTCAAATCATAATACAAAATTAATCACAATACATATTCGGGCATATGAACCTACCATTTTTCTTATCTCTTCCTCCCCGTGGAGAGTAACCAATCTGGCTTTTTCTTCTACCTCTTTCAAATTATCCTCCACAACAGGTCGATCCTCTATGCCCTTCATCCCCGACCACTTAGAAAGTTCGACCCTTCTCTTTTTCACGGTCTTACCACTTCCTATGGTTCCAGAGGTCGAAGGGCGCTTCGACATCTGCTTCTTGGAAAACATTTGAGCTAATTTGTTCAATGTAGTGGGCTCAGGTAATCCTGTGCAGTCCACTCCAGGGGGCCTGAACGAGTTGACTCGCCTTTCCCCATCAGTTTCCTTCTTCTTACTACCGTCAGTGCTCGTCATTAGTCTTGTCGGCTAAGATTTTTGAAATTTTTTAACTCGGTTGTTGATACGCTTCTTCCTGTAATTGCCAAGATCCTCTAATAGAGCCTCGACCTCTGTCACTTCCTGAGTAATTGTATCCCGCAATGACTCTTTCCTTGCCACTTGAGATTTAGGAGTTGTTATGTACAAAACATTATCATCAGCAAAGCATCATACAATTTTAACTATCAATCTCATACATTATACATTATTATTCTTACTTTGTTTTACAGTTCTAAACAGAAGTTCCATGGATTCTTCATCATCTCTCTGAAGGCGATCACCCTTCACCCATATCATATTGTCATTCCATGGTCGGCCTGCTAAGTTCAGATCAAAGAGGCGAGGCTGAATTATGCCCGTACATAAATACGCCCCACTACTTGCAGTATAGTTTTTTACCCCATAAAACTGCAAAACGTCCTCAGAGGATATCCTCTTCTTTCTCCCATCTCCTTCACACCATGAATTCAGAGATTCACAAACACCTATCACCTCCCACATGTTCCCGTTCATCTGAACAGGACATGCCCCGATAAGGTTTATAATCCCTATCGTCAGATTGCTAAGGGGAAGACTCAGCCAGTACTCCAACTAAGACCGGTAACATAAAAAGCTTTTTGAATGTTCACTATGAACATTCCCATCGAAATACTCCAGAGAGATCGATTCGTCTATACCCCTATCATTTTTCTCCTTTGCCAAATCGGTCAAAAAATAAAAATATTCATTCCCCGTCGCTATAGTGCAACCCCTAAATTGCCTATCAGCATATTCTATACAGTTACCCCATCTACCTCCTATCAAAGCCTTGGCATTACAAAACTCTTTGAATACATCAGAGCGAGGAGGATAGGATACCAATCTTCCATGGAAATCTGAAAATTGATCAACACCTATTTCTTCCTCCCTTTCAAACATTTCAATCTCAAAATCAGCTGACCGGCCAGAGGTCGACGCCTTACTTAGAGGGGAGCTTGCCATATCAACTACAGAAAATGATTTATTCCTATACAAATACTCGTCATAATCGACCTACAAACACAAACAGGTCTAGGTACCTATCATTATCTTTTACATTCTTTCGTATATCATATATCAGGCATATTTTTATAGATTACTATAAATAGTAATTTGCTACATTACCTAGAAACAAAACGTGATCGTCAAACATACATATACGCATCACAAATCTTTTACTAACCTTCTTTGTCTGAATGCGAATCCGAAGCAGCGCAAAATCCTTCCCTCACCACGCTGCTGTACAACCACCTTCGTGACTTATTTTCAGCGACTCTCACATGCTTTAACTGATAATCACTGTCTATTAAATCTTTACAAGTTTATGTCCTATTTTTGTTTTTCTTCTTCCTTCTCTCGCTGATTTTCAAGTTTTCAGAAGTTGAGAAACGTTTCATTAATGAAGATGAAGCAGTATTTATATTTTCGCTCTCTAACTGCTAGCGGCTATTGAGCCTCGCACGAGTCGTCCTCAGTTTTAGAACTGAGGCATCCCCTCCACTATCCATATCAGATGTCTTACACCCTTTCGGTAAAAATGCTTTCCCATCATTTCCCATTGCCTTATATATATATTTTTTTATCTCGCTATTCCAAATCTCCTTCTGACCTCACCACACTCATGATGACTCACGCTTCCACGCAATTGGGTTTTCGCAGCTTTTACACAAGGGACAAAATCTGAAGCTCCCTACTTTTTCTATACTTGCTTCTTCTATTTATAGCAACAATGATGTTATTTTCAAAGCTCTCATACTAAAATTTCAAACATTTTCAAATTTGTATTTTATAATAGTCACAAACAATATTCACAAAAATTGAGGATCAATTCAACAACAATTTCTTTCAAATTATTCAAACTCATGCAGTTACATACATTTTGTCATCCCTATTTACATTCGCTTCATCACCTCACATATAATTACATCTAAAGTAGCCTTCATGACCAGAGGAATCACATCCGTTCAAATATCCTCCAGTAATCCTCACATCTTCCAATTTGATCGCCTCTACAGTAAGACATCTCACAAAATATTTTTGAGTTGCAAGATCTACAATAACCTCTCAAAACATCACTTCAAAAAAATGACGTTCATACTCCCGTTCTCTCCATATCCCATCTAAACCTTCCAGTTAAACCTCCCTCATAGGGAGCTCAGTATCATAATCCAGCACTCCGAAAATTTACTCCCGCACTTCAGTGATCTTAATAGCCAACTGCCTTTCAGCGGCATACCGGATACTCTCAATTCGAGTCCACACCATTCTTATTTCCTTTCCCAAGATTCGAATTCCTTTCCCCCTTATTTATACATTTTTTCTTCCAAGTACCCGCAAGTCTTGATATTATCCTCTTATCTCGTAATAAAAGCCCCAATATCTTGAGATAAATTATTTGAACATATCTCTTTCTATCAAACTTAGTCATTTAATACTATTCAAGATCGAGTTTATTCTTTCCAACTCTAATATTCTAGAATGACCTCTATAAGATTGATTCTTTATTCCAAACCTTTTATAATTTCTTTCACCCCCACATTTCTAGCACACAAAACAAATAATATTTCTCACTTAACACATATTATAACAAATAAATTTCTAACAGCTCAATTATTATAAATATTTTTACTTTTTGCCCTGATACATTTCATTTCATGCATTATTCGAAAGTCTTCGGATCACACAGTTCGATTTCTAGAGTTATTCTATTCTGTATCAACACAAAGTTTGGGTAACAAATTTTATTCATCTCGAATCAAATTATAAGTGCTTTTACGGATAATAAGTCTTTCATGTACTCAACATTAGGTGCTTTTACAGTTAACAAGTCTTTCAAGTACTCAACATCAAGTACATTACAGTTACATGTTTTTTAAGCATTTTTACAGCTAACAAGTCTTTCAAGCACTCCGAAGAGTCAAATCCTTCAGTTTGTTCTACTTCGGTGATCTTTCACCCAGATGCAAAGCAAACATTGGAAACAATGAGTATCCTCCTTCCCATGAGTCTAGTCGAAATCTAGACGAACTTTAAATGGAAACTATGGGAGTAGAAGACTCAGTGCTTGAACCAACTCTTTAAGCTGAAAGTCTTCTCAATACTGAGTGGCGATGGAAGTACAGAAGCAGACTTTCATTCTTCATCTTCTTCCTCCACTACAACCACCACCTATCTTATAACTACTACCCCTTAGAGTTGCTAGAGATGAAGAGTGCCCGATCTTAGAATCCATTCGAGCGTAAGACTTCAGCACAACTACCTCGTAGTCATGCCTATTCTAGTATCAGCCTCCCCAATCTTATCTTCCGCAAGAATGCGGAGACAAGTTCAACATTGCTCGCCTGTCAAGACAACGTGGTAAAACCTCCATTTAGAGTAAAACTCCTCCTCGGCTTTAGCCACTTTATTTTCTAGCATTCCTTGATACGTTAGAGGAACACGAGCAAGAGTCAGATTCTTCAAGGATTGATCTCTGAAATACTTCAACTTCAACCTCTGCATTTCAGAAGCAATTCCCTCTTCAAGAACCATCTTACGGGTTTTCACCATCTTCATAATTTCAGAGAACAAATCTGAAAAACAAACGTACTTGATCGCCAACCTTGGTACAGGTGTTATTTATATAACCCAATATTTATTGTGTAGGTATGCTTTCCCTAACACCATTCAATGCAGACGAAACTCTTCAAACCTTAACCATCACATACATTAATATTCCTATCAACATTCAATGCGCGTACTTCTCCCTTGACACACGTATCTTTCATGCAGTCAAACACCATCATTACTTCCTTCCTCATTCAAATTTCAAACCCTTATACCCAAAAAATATTTCTCAACCCAAGCCACTCGTAACTTCGGTTCCGAGGGGACAATTGTAGGGGCTTACTCCTCATCTTACCGAAATCAAGTTGTCTCCAGTTCGAACTACCCCCATGTCAGGCCCAAACATCCTTCGCATGGCTTCTCCAGTCAGCATTGCTACATATTCTATGAACTGATAAAAAAGTGGGTCAAGCTCAAACAGAAAAACCTGAAAATGTTAAAACATCTGTCTCTCACAAACTCAACAGTTATCTAGTCAACCGCTACTAACCACCTTTTTTGGAGAATGTGCTTCAGCATGATGAAGATCTGCGGAAAAGCCCTATATAAAGGGAAAGTTCCAGAAGAGACAAGGACCAAAAAATCATACGAGAAATAACCAGGAAAGCAATATTTTCTTGATTCTCAAAACTTCAAACTTCTTATTCACAAGATCAAGCATTTCTAAGTTTAGAGATCGCTTGAAATAAGATATCAGCCTAAAGCAATAAACGTTACAATTACAAAAATCCCCAACCTGAGGTCGTAATTTTTTACCTATTCAAAGGTTTTCCACGCTAAACACCTGTATCATTTCTTACTTTTTATTAGATTTTTTCCCAGGTACATTGGTGTAAGAGCTAATTCCAGGCCACTTCGAGCTTACAGAATTAGGCCATTATAAATGTAGACTTTAACAATTTTCTTAAAATATGCTTTGAATATAATCATTATTGTAGGGAACTACCCCTTAATATGAGCCTAATCGAGCAGCTTCTAGCTCAAACTACTGATATCTCAGACTCACACAATTTCCACATTATTTCTCCTGCCAATAGTTTAACCTACTCCACAAACTGGTGAAGCAGGTTGGTCGAACTCAAACCAAAAAACTTGAACAAGTCAAAGACACCTGTCAATCACGAACTCATCAGTTACTCAGTCAACCGCCTTAACCACATTATTCGGAGAACGTGCTCCGGCACGATGAAGAACTGCAGGAAAGGCCTATATAGAGATGAAGTTTCGGAGAGACAGGATAAGAAAATTATACGAGAAATTACCAAGAAAACTACATATTCTAGATTCTCCAAAACATTCAAACTTATTAATTACAAGGCTCAAGCTTTCTAAATCTAGAGATCACTTGTAATAAGATATCCACCTCAAGCAAAAAAGATACTTTCATAAAAATCCTCCACTCGAGTGTCGTGGTTTTTTTACGTATTCAAAAGTTTTTCCACGCTTAAAACCACCTGTTTCATTTATTGTTTTCCATTAGAATATATCATAGGTTCATTGGGGTGATAACAAATTCTAAGCCATTTTGAGCCTATGGAATTTAGCCATTATTTGGCATCGTCTGTGGAAAAGATTGCATTTTCCTAATTTCCAAAGGCATTCTTTCGCTATAATTTCAATCATGGTTACTTCCAGACGACCGGCTACAGGCATCTAATTTGATGTTCAGTGGAGCTAGAACAACTTATAGAACTACGGGCGAATCTTAACGCGAACACGGAGAAATACACCGAGCTCAAACTTTAAATAACTCGGGATTGAGAACTTCACGAGAAAGATCTCGACACAGAATGATAAGCTTGTTTGGCCGCGCTCAAATGACATGAAGACAGATAACAATAATGCAGACTGCCATAGAGGCTCTGCAAAAAATACTCAGAGGTTCCGCCAATAAGAGGTCACAATCAAGTTCCAGAGACCTCCCGTGTTTCTGAAAGGGAAAGATTGGGACCTCGAAGAGTCACCAGTAAAGCGATTTTTTGGAATATTTAGCACGAACCTCAGCCTTCCATTATTGGGTGGTAAAATTTAGTCTGAAGCCAGCCGAGGTCACCAAATTTTCATTCGTCAAGTGACAAACAACGCCTTCACATCGAGTTCAAGGAAGAGATCGTTTGAGTGTGGTACCGGTACTCACATCACCAACCTACTCGTCCAGTGATTAAAACTAATACGTCATTACGTTACAAAAGAGTATATGGACCAGCGTTTTACGGAGTTGATCGAAGCCAAGTTAAGGGTACAACCAATGACTTCACAAATTATAAGGAAGCTGATTGCCAAAGAACTATTCGATATGAGTAACCATAAGGTTTCCATACTCCAAAAATTTGCAAATACAAAGGTACCGACCTGAAGGAGCACATTCAGTAGTACCGTGATTCATTGGAGTTGTACTCCAATCTCAACCTCATCCTCTACCGTCTGTTTGCCACAAGTCTGCAAGAGGAACCACTCCGATGGTTCCACTCTCCACTGAGGACTCCATATATACATTCGACTAGCTGTAGATGCCGTTCATTGAGACATAAGCTCACAACAAAGAAAAAGAGGTGAATTTGTATTATCTAATCAGTCTCAAACGTCACACGAAAAAAGCTCGAGGCTTTTCCAAATAAGTTTTTAGAGCTCGGCGGTAAAGTGGATAACCTCATTAGAAATAGTTGTTACTGCTTTGACCATGCGCTCCTGCTCGACTACAAGGCCAAAAGAGCACCTCTTCCTAATAAACCTGTAACCTTTTTGGATATTGATTACCAAGGTCATAGTTATGTCGACAAAAATCTACTAAATCTGTCCTCACCACGAAAGGTCCATCTACAGATTGAAACACTGATCCAAGGAGGATCAGAGTGATCAGAAGTGTGCCAAGGGCAACACTGGCTACCCACAAAAAATGTGGTTTCCAACCAAACCCATCCTCCCAAAGATGAACGTTCAAATCACTGCAATCTTTCCACTATTCTTGAAGGATTAGCTCTACTGCGTCTCTCAACCATTGGAACAAATCGACAACCGACCATATACTGCCTACATCATAGGTAACCGTCATTCTACTGATTGTTTCTATACTTTGTAGAGGTGCTCGAATAAAATTTTTAGAGAGGAATGGATGTTCGAATATATTGTTGACTGGAATCATACAAAGATGACAGCTATAAGAAACAACTTGAGGTTGTTCAGGTCGATGTTCAACTGAGAGAGAAGCATCATACCATAGCACCACAACAACATGATCGAAATCAGCATGATTACCAACTCTAACAAATCCAAATGCCAGAGACTATAAAAGCTGCGATCTCAACCATAAGCCAAGGAAGCAAGCTTTTACCTAAGTCGAGCAATTGTCGGCTTGGTATTTCCTTCAAGATTGCAATACAGCCCATGTCAAATTTCTACATCATAATGCGTTAGAATAATGCTCATAATAAAAAAGTTTTTTTGCACACAATGATGACGATACTAGAAGAGGTATTGAGATTCTATTTCAGAGTACTATCGACCAAATGAGATTGGCCCGACCAAGTTAATCAGAGTGATACCGATATCAGTGGGTTCAATGGTTCTAAAGAAGAACGAGTAGGCAAGATCATCTTACCTATTACCAGGACAGCCACCATCGAGTCGTCTTCGAAGTCATCAACGAAAATCTGTTATCTTAGGATTATGGGCCACTGCTGGATTCGCAACTTGGAAGCAATCACTCCACCTATTATCAAGCACTCTAATTCAAACACAACAATGGTATCTATGAGATCAGGGGTAGTAAGAAGCATTCTCGAGCTTGTAAAAATACGTCTTTACTATCCTAGATACCTATGATAGATTTGCTGCATAGCAATTACGGGAGCTGATCACCTCAATGATCAACCTTCCACGGAGGAGCCACAGAATATGTCAACATTGATGGACCTAGTAGAGGCACTTTCATCGGAACTAGCTGGTTCAGCACAAAAAAGATGTTTATTAAGTTCGTGCAATTGAATCAAGACATTTTTATGTGGTCTTTCAAAAAATTGCATGGGGTGATCCGGCCAAGCATGTCATAAATTGGCCATCAACATCAACGTCAATATCATGTCATAAATTGGCCATCGACTTGAAGTTAAGACCGAGATCGAGAAATGATCAAAGTGGGATAATTCGTGAATCTAAATATCCAGACTGGATATCCAATATTGTCGCTGTCCCAAAGAAGAACGGAAAAGTCCGGTTTGCGTAGATTTCACCGATCTAAACAAACATACTCTAAAAGATAGTTTCCCTCTTTAGAATATTCATTAGATCCTAGATTCCACAGGCGGCCATGACCTCCTAGCTAAGATGGATGTGTTTCATGATACAATCAGATTCCACTTTTCGAAGAAGATCAAGGAAAGGTGACTTTTATTGCAGAAAGGGTCGATATTGCTACAATGTCATGCCCTGCGAACTCAGAAATGCGGGTGCCAATATCAACGGTTGATGACAACGATGTTGAAAGCACATTGGGAAAGTCGTTGAGGTCTACATCAACGATCTTTTGTGTAAAAGCATCCGGCAGCCAACTACATTTTAAGTCTCAAACATATTAATATTCTTTGATATTATAAGATGCATCTCAACCTTTAAGTGTTAATTCAGGGTACATTCTGGCCAATTTCTAGGCCACCTCATCAGTAGAAGAGGATTGAGACCGATCCAGATCAGATTCAGGTTTTCCTAAAACAGGTCTTCTCCAAAAATGATGAAAGACGTTAGAAACTTGTCTGCAAGATTGCCGTTATCAGCCATTTTGTTTCTAATCTTCAGACCGCTCATTGGCTAGTCCTACAACTCCACTGTTGAACCAAACGAGGAAAAGTTTAGGCCAAATACATGAGGTATAATGGACAACAGAATGTGAGGCAGCCTTTTAGGATCTCAAAACCTATTGGGAAGGTCTCCCATAATGAGCACCCAGTAGATAATGAGGAACTGATTATCTACCTAGCAGTCATAGATACTTCACTCAGCTCAGTTTTCATGTGCCTGAGAAACCAAGTCTACTTCATCAGTAAAATCCTCACTCCAACAAACGAGGTACTCTAAAATTGAGAAACTTCTTCTCACTCTTGTTTACACTTCAACAAAACTCAAGTACTACTTCCAAGCTCGTTCAGTCAAAGTTAAGATAAACTACCCATTTTGGAAATTTTATCCAAAAAGAAAAATCAAGAAGAGTGCAACAGTGGTGAGTCAGTTTGTGAGAACATGATATCAAGTTCGAACAACGTCATTTGAGAAAGGTCGGGCCGTTACCGATTTTCTATGAATTTTCCAGTGGAAGATCTCGATTGGGGGGAGAACACGACCCTTTACTTGGCAGAACAACTTTCGAAGATCCGCCACCCAAAACATTTCACGACGAGCTGAATGGTTACAACCAAAGGGCGGAGACTTCTTACGGATGGATCGCAGGACCTGTAGGGCCAGGAGTCAGAATCTTACTAATTACCCCTTCAAATGATTGAATTGAGAAATTGATCTACTTGGATTTTGAGGCCACATATAATGTCACCGAATATGAGCATTTATTCATGGACTCAACCTTGCTGTTGATTTTGATGTCCCCGACTCTCAGTTACATGATTCACTACTCATCATCCACAATTACTCTGAGCAATATAGGAAGAATGGAATGAGATCAAATATGCAGCCCTAAGTATATAGGATGAGCAAATTCGCGAAAGCCGCTCCGATTATCTTTCTACGAGGGGTAAAAATAGACACGCCGATTCCATAGCATATTTAACAGGGGTCTTGGTACAAAAACTCGATATCTCTAGATCAAATCATTTCAACCCCCTGTATTGATCGTATTTCTCTATATACGATCAACACTGGGGCAATAAAGGGGGTGGCAACGATGGCGAAAGCCTTTCTTAGCCTACCTCGGTATCAACAACAGTTACGGCGGACCACTTCCAGCAGATCCGAAGGAGCGCCGACAGCTAATCAATAACTCAAACGCTACACAAATCAAAACGGTATGCTATGCCACCTTTCAATCACGGGGTCTTAGTTCAAGTGCCTCTCTAAGCCAAAGCAGATTAAATGTTCACCGAATTACATAAAGGGGCAATGGGCTCCCATGCCGCAGGTCGATCACTAGCCAATAGAGTTATTACACAAGGAGTATTCAGGTCTGGCATGCGCAAGCAAACAGAGGAGTTACTCACGCAAATGTGGCCTGCCAAGGCATGGATACATGATACGCGCCCCTGCGCTCAAAACTTTATGCAAGCAAGGTGTTCTGGCCTTTTAAAAGATTGGCACTCCGATCTCGTCGGTAAATCCCCAATTGCAAGGTAACCGCCGTCACCTACTCGTAACTAACCGATTATTTTACAAAATTGGTAAGAAGTTGCACTCTGTTTAAACCAGAGTAGAAAATGTCAACTCTTTTATCTGGGAACTATCATCACTCGGATTGGGTGCCCCTACCTAATTCGTATCGGAAGGGCCTCAATTTGTTGGAGAAAAAATCGTTGCCTTCCTCAACCAACACAATATCATCCACTCACCATCCAATCCTTACTATCCTCAAGGCAATGGACAAGCTAAAATTACCAAAAAACCATCGTGAATGGATCAACAATTGGCTTCACTCACTGAAAAAAAGGAATTGTGCTTGAGAACTGCCTCATGTCCTATAGACATATCATACCACTCCCCGATAGTCAACAGAATATACCCCATTCCTCCTTGCCTATGGCACTGAGGCTGTCATTCCTTCTGAATACCATCATCCAGTTCGAGATCACGAACTACTGATGAAGAAATGAGTTCGAATTGGCTTGCAACCTCATATGATCGATGAAACCAGGGAATGTGCCATCGCTAACCTAGGTCGATATCATTAGATGCTAGCCTGTTCATACAATAGTTGAGTCAGAAGCCGTTACCTTCCTAATCGATGATCACATCCTCTGAAAAAATTCTTCAACACCGCAAAGAGCCTCACACTAGAAATTTAGCCAACCATTGGGAGGTCTATCATTATTACAGGTCTCTCAGGCTAGGATTATATTTCCTCATGAAAGAAGAGGGTACCCACATTTCAAATCTTTTGAATACTAGGCGTAGAAACGATACTATCGTTAAGTATCTTATTACTCCATTTCCGTTTCTCGCTTCTATTTTTTCATTTCAAAAGTTATTTTCATTTCCATCTGATGTAAATTCTGAATGTTCAATGAAACTTCCAAGTTTTTACAATATCTTTCTATTACGTAGATTCAACTACATTATATAGATTAAAGCATAGATAATACTAGCTTTCAATCGATCCCATACCAGTCAAATAGAGGATTTACATTGGGTAAGCTGACTCAGCCATCTCTGTGATTGAAACAGATGTAAGAACTTGTTTTATAACAAGACCTACCAAACATAAGATAGGGCAAAGGTAATACTAGCTCATCTCTTCAACTTGTTTGGGACATTATACCAGTTTTAATCAGGGATAACACTTGGTTTGGCTAACTCTACCTATAAATCTCTATGATTAAAACAAATACAGAAACTTGTTTTTTATCAACGAACAGACATAAGATAAGACAAAGGTAATGCTAGCCTTCAATTATTTCAATATGTCTACCAATATTTACTTGGTTTGACTGACTCAGCCCATTTCTGCGATTGGAGCAATATAAAAACTTGTTTTATATCAAGACCCTACTAGACATAGATAAGGCAAATGTAATACTAGCTTTCATCTATTTGCTATGTCTGCGACATATACTATTTATTTTCAGGTTGCATTCACAACTACTACAATGGATTCTTTTGGTGTTTTGATATCAGCCGTACTATCCCTACAACAGGAGGTCAATCAAAATTTCAGTTCTCGAGTTACAGTAACCCTGCCCCGTTCTATCAGATCTACAGGGGAAGGGCCTAAACTTGTTTCCATGGAGGCCATATAGTTTCCTCGGTCAATATCACTCCACAAATATATCCCTTGGTCTGACAGACTCTTGAACAATGTATCTCGTTCTA